>JAPXFQ010002254.1:0-677500 GCA_028564705.1 Apricaphanius iberus | reverse complement strand
CACGACGTTCCAGCTGGTGCTTCTACCACAGAGAAATCTCATGACGTTAAATGTTTAAAATTCATGAAAAAAAACTGTTTCAAACGTTTTTCATTTTAGATATATTTATAGTACTTGGAGTCTGTTGTGTTTATTTATATTCTTACTGTATAAGCCTTCAATGGAGCTGGTTTTTCTAGATGGATATGCTGATGTACTGTAACTGTAAATTATCACATTTAGTCTGGGCACCTCCAACTACAGTACCCGTAAAACATGCATGTTTGTGTTGTATTTCCAGTCCCAAAAGCAGATATATGTGCTCCATGTGACCATATGATATTCCCTTATTGTGTGTATTGAAATCCAGACATCTATGAATACATACATTAGTCTGCAATATGTTGTTTTACAGCAAGGTTTGTTAGTTGCTGTTCAGATCAAAGCTGATTTGCAGTATTTGTAAGCTAAAAGAGGAAGTAGGCATGGGCTAGTATGACATTCCGAGACACAATAATATAGAGATGAAAAAAACAGTTTCACAATGAATTTCAGGCAAAAACAAGCTTTTAAAATTAAGCCTTGCAATCATAGATTAGTGTCTGGTCTCTGGTTTTGTAATCTCAACCTACTAACACCAACTTTTAACAGATTCGAAATTTTCCTGGAGAATTTAACAGCATTAAAGATATTTTTTTTTGTAATTTTGCCATAATCTGGTGTTATTTGTGTTGAGTGGAGGCAAAGTCATACTGTGCATGAGCCTGTGCTCAGACAGATAGATTTACAGTTTTTTTTAAGGTTTTTTTATAACTAAGACAAAAGGATTTAAGTGCAGGATTTTTAAGAGATCTTTAGCAACTTTACCGTGGTTAGTATTAGTAACAGGAAACATTAGTTCCTGTTTGTCCTCTATATGATGCTCTGGGTTGTATTTTTGCCGTCTCCATACCAATGTACCTAACCTATTGAATTTTTTTTGTCATTTTGGTTGCTGAATATTGTCCATGTCTGCTGATCAGCCTATTTTTCTGTTCTCAATTTAAAACATTTTCTAATTGATTTGATTTAAAAAAGATCAAAAAATTGTATTATCTATTCTTAAAAAAATTTCAACCTGATAGAATATTATTTATAGTACTAAATCTTTTCATTTAAATGATCTTTTATTCACATAGATGTAATTTTGATGTACATAAAGAAAGGGTGAATACTATATAATATCAATAACCTATTGATAACATGAAGTGTTGTAAATAACAGGCCATTTTGAAAGAGATTGTTTTTTTTTTAGATGTACAGAGAGGTGGGAGACCTTGTTAAAATGTCGAACAAAACTGACTAAAGTTTGTTATAGTTTAAATTTCTATTTTGCGGAGGGGAAAAAAATCCACCATTCTGCTGTTTTTAAAGTAATATTTGGACTGCAGCAAGCTCAAGTTAGCATGTTAGCTATTGGTAATTACTTCACACATAAAAAATGACAACTAGCTATAAACCTTATTCTATATGCACTACCGGAAGAGTAATGCTCACTTACTTTATGATAATTTTGGTATTATTTCAGATAGCAGACGCCATTGTTTTTTCAGCAGATCATGTGAATTCCCTTCTATTAGCTATGATACACAGCTGACTGACAACTCTGATAAAGGGGACCACTACATACAAGAACACTACACTGTCTTTGGTTAATAATTAAAGAAGTTTCAGCCACGCAAATATGTTAATATCTCAATGGTTTTTAAAATTGGTCTTTTTATAAAAATGAAACTAGATACCTGCCCATGCCTAATAAAATCAAATTTAGAATACACTGTTTTAAGTTTAATATTTTATTGGAGTGCAGAATATCCCTGTTTTTAGCCGTTATCTCTGTGTCTGTAGACGGTGGTGAATGTACTGATGCAATACAAATCAAGAACTAGGGTGATGCTGATATTACTCCAGTTCACCATTTCAGCTTTCCATCTCTGTTGAACTTCCATTATTTTATTTTTATTTTTTTACACAGCACTGCCTGCATGTTTTGGTAATTGGATTTTCTTGTCAAAAATTGGTAAGGTCATTTGACTTTAATATTAAAACAGAATTTTTGTTTGAAATACAGGCTGTTTTTAATTTTGTGTAATAGAGAATGAGTGAGGCGAAATTTGAAATTAGTTTGATTTCATATTTTTTCATATTTAAAACGTACAATATGATAAAGTAACCTTTTTTTTGTATTCCTAGACAACCCATCCAATTTTGCAGCCACTGCATGTTGAGATACAACGAGGCATCGTTTCCTCTACACCTCAAATAAGTTATATGTATGTGTTGTCACTGTACACTGGATAAGTTGTTTCTTCTTTAATTATTTTAATATGAAGGAGAAAATGAAAGTATATTTAAATATGCTTATCTGTTTTAACCACAAACTATAGGAGATTGTATTTCAATAAAATATTCCATTTTAAAACTAAAATTAAATAACCTAATTTTTCATTAATAATTACCAAAAACAAGCACAAATTCAAGCTGTTTCTGTTTCATTGTTTAAGGAAGTGACTGTATTATCACCTCTGTCTGTATCTGAACCACAAATAATTTTATTTGTTGCCTTTTTTACACCGTAATGTTTAAACTGTGCAAAAAAAACAAATATCCCTACTCTTGTTTCCATTGTAATTGGGGGTAGGAAAAGTGTAGAGCTGTGAAAGCAGACACATAAATGTACATTTTGTCTGTCCTGCATGGAGCACTTTAATGTTCCTGGTCTTGGTCTGTTTATTTGTGTGGATCCATCTTATATAAGACTACTTTAAAAACCTGTATTCACACTTCCTTCCTAACTGCAAATACCGACTGAAATGTTGTTTCTTCAGACATTTTAGGGAATAATTCATGCTTTGTTAAAAATAAATTCTGTGGTTTTATCTTGAATTAGAAATACTGTGGTGCTCAGCTTCGAGCTCACAGATTTATCAGTGGCAAACTTGTCGTCATTGAATACTGATGTTAGGACTGTAGTGTGTAACCTGTAGGAGTGTTTTGAGAAGTGTAATTTTGTGAAACTGACTGATACTTGAATTAGAGTACTAATTGTTAATTATGACTGTGTCTGGTTTGTATTTGGCATGTCTGCAACTTTGTCCGCTGTTGCCATGACTTGACTGAACAGACACTGAGACTGGGACAGGCTTACTTACATTGTAACACTGCTTGTTACAATATTGTTTATGCTCACATTTGATTTGACATTAAGGCTCGAGAAGAAAGAACTAGAAGAAAAGATTAATGTGTGCATGACGGAGAACAGCACAGCTTTTAGGCTACTCAGAGCGATCTGGTTAAGAGCACATCACTAAAGCACCATTCAGATGCATTTTAATGGTGTCAAATAATATTAATAAAGATGCTGTACATATACCCTTTTTCTCTGAATAACTATTAAAAACATGGTTTTATTTAAAGCGTTGTCTGGCTGTCTTATTTGATTATTTCTTGCGTTGCTTATTGAGCTTTTTGCGTCCAGTGAGGAACTAGGGCACAAATCCAAATGTAGTAAAGCTAATATTTGTTTATTGTGTTTGGAATTTGTTCTCATTATAAGGTTCTATTAAAGTAAAACACTCTTGGGTTGGTTTCTAGTGTGTACCTAATCTTAAACTTGCAGGCCAAAATGGTTTACAATTAATACCAATGTTTTGATCTGGCTCATTTAATTGTTCAGTCAGAAGTGATTACTGAACTTTCACTGAATGTTTGGTATTGAAATCTTAATCCACCCCCCTCCAGCCACCTCAATTAAGATTCAGCTCAAATGTTTATTTAAAAAAATGACATAAACTAAATTTTTACATTCATGGGAAAAGTGTTTGCTATCCTTTTTGTCTGGTAAATAAACCTATTTGTCTGCAGGCTCTGATAAGTGGTATTTAAAGCAGATATAATTACATATGCCTCTCACTAAATGACTGTCATTTAAAAGTTAATTTATTTCTTGTATAATATACTGTAGATTCATTAGACAGAGTAATATATTTATGGTAATTGATTATTATGCTTTATAACTCAAGTCTCAAAATTAGAATGTTAAAATCTATTTTGGGTGTTCAAAGTGGGCCCTTGGGGCCATTTGTGTCTCCTGGACTGATTTTTGTCCCGGCCCCATACAGGAATTGAAGAATGATACAAAATCTATTTTTTCTCCACCCCAATTTTGCCTTGACAATTTTGATCAGGGCAAATATACAGCATATTCAAAATTTCTTACACTGGAAAGTCTTCTATTCATAGCCCTTTGCATTCTTCCTTAGTTTTATTGCATGAAACCACATCTATCTAGTAACTTTTTACTGTTATTACAGAGATTGACAATATACAAGTTTTTTCATTCGAGGCTATAATAATTTGCAAACTCGATATGTTTAGTTTAATAAGGCATTGCGCAGTACGCTTTGTAATCGACAATGATTTACATAGCTCTTTGTCTAACAAATGTATAGGCAAATTGAATTATTGAATGTTGGAAAAAAACTGAACGCTTAGTTCAGTAGTTAAAATAAAGTTTAAATTACTTTATCAGTGCAGAGTAAAGTATCAGATATTTAGTGGCAATACTGTTTGAGACAGGTATCGCATAATTAGATTTGACGTTTTTAGTAAAAGCCTAACTAGAAAAGTCACTGATGTACTGGTAAACATAATTTTTTTCATTTTTTGGCCTACTTCATGTTGCCAAACATGTTCTATATGAGTAATTTTATTATTCTACATTAGTCTGCTGGGTTTAATTGAACTCGGCCTTCCAAAAAAAAAAAAAAAAGTACTTAAGTACAATACATGTATTATTTGAGGAGAGATAATTAAGTGTTTTACATGGAGCAAGTTTAGTTTTAACTGTTATCCAATAATAAATTAAATCATCTTAGAGGTGAATTTAGCCTTTCATGTTATTTTTGACAAAAAAATTGATATGAAACTAGTTGTAATAAATACATAAAAAAACGCACAACAATGGCCCTGAAGAAACAATTGTATTGACGTTTCAATTAAAATAACAGGAACTTTATTGTTATTATGGGACTTAAAAAACAAAAAATACAGCTGAAGCAAGTAAACAGGAATAGAAAGGGTTTAACATGCAAAGCACCATCTCCACGATTTTACAACTTAAAAAAGTGACAGCAATGGCCGTATGGACGTTCTGGAGAATACCAGAACGCTCGGTGCAATAGGACGGCCACCGTGCAGCCGTCACATTTTCTTTTTTCATGTTTCATGTCTTGCTAATAATCGACTGTTGTTCCATTTCTAGACCAATAGGTGGCAACGACACGCCTTTAGGCCAATGGATGCGCAAGCTCACTTTTTTTTTTTTTTTTTGCGCAAGCGCGCAAGCTCACTTGTCAGTGGTGCTCATCACTCAACCGTATCAGACAGCTGTGAAGGAGGAGGCTGCAGCCGGGATAGAGAAATGAGGGACAGATGCACAAGTAGGTGGAAGTTCCCCAGACAAGGGCAGGTCACGTAAGTATAGGAGGATAATTAGGGTTACTTACTAGGTAATCTGATGTTAGCAAATGTTATTTTAGGTACTACATTTTTATCTATACCCCCAATGAAACAAAACTATTGCACTTCTTACAGTTGGTTAGCTATAAAACACAATAAACATGGCACAGCATCAACATGAATGCAGAAGAAATATTAAATAAAAGTAATTAAACCGTTTTTGTGAACACTGCAAACACTGTCCATTTAATCAAGTCAAAGCCTCAGGTTTCCAGCTAAAAAGTATTTTTAATCTTAAACAAGAGCAGAATGTGTTAGTTTATCAATCTTGAATTTTATATATGTCCTGTCTTGTATCTTTGTAGAATTATGACCAAATGCAATTTGTCTTGTTTCATTGGCAGATTATTTCACTTAATTTAAGAAGCTAAAATCAAGTATTTTAAGGGTTAGGTTAATACCGTTTAGCAACTCATACCATTTGTTTTTCTGTGTTTTAGGTAGTCACCTCACCGGTACATTGTTCAGCAGAGAGATATTTGAAGAGAGCATTGTTTATTTCTCAGTGAGTATTCTACACTATGCTTTTAACACATCTTTGGGTCAACAGCAGTGATAATGCTATAATTTGGAAGGTAAAATATCATGGGTTAAGATTTAAAGGCACAGCGTGTAATTTTCGGACAGTAGCGGGCAGTGCATGTGGTATCTGTGTCTTCGAGTAAGAAACTCAACTACGGAGGTCCAACTAGTGCCGTTTTCAAACGCTCAATTCCCTGAGAATTATCTATCTGCAGCAACATGACGAGCACATCAGTCCCTCTTTCATCGCTTGGAACTAACGAAGAGGTAAAAATGTATTTATGGCGAAACTTTTTTGCATTTTGAGGGGAAATCAATGTTTTTAATAGCGGGCGTGTTCCGTGCGCCTCGGCCGTCCGGGCTCTTGTAGAAGTAAAGACGGCATCTAATATGGCTTTCCCCTGAAAAGAGGACCCGCACCTATGCATTTTAAAACAGATTTTTAAAGTAATATTTTACAATATCCCTGAAATTTTACGTAATTATTATTACATAATATTTTAATGGCTATTTTCAAAGATGAACTGCAAAAACTACACACTGTCACTTTAAGTATATTGAGACCTGTTTCTGTTGCTGAGTTTTCACGTGCATCTGTTGCTGTGGGCTGGGCCGAGTCAAAGTCCATGGCTGTTTTTTAGTCCCAGTCCGCCACTGAGTGACAGTATGTAGTTTTTACCATTAATCTCTGAAATACCCATCCAAATATTGTTGAAAATCAATAAAATAATGGCCTGTCATAGAAAAGTATTGGCCGCCTCAAAACATGTAACCACAAAAACCGGGCCTAAAATACATGCGTCTGGGGGCGGCCTATTGGACGCCATGTTTCCTTTTACGTGAGCCTATGTGGACAAAATGTATTCACTGATTTTTGAATAATCCCTTTGGCATCTAAAAGAAGTTTAAATGAAGAGCTCTATAAACACATTGCATGACCGACCGACTGACTCACCCACCCAATAAAGAGACCCGCGTAACTCGGGTTGCTGGGGCAACCTCGGAGATGCCGGCTCTTCTCGAAGGGAGAGGCGCTCTCTCAGCTGTTGCGTCGAGCCTTCGCGCAACACGGACCCGACCGTGCCTCCGCATCAGAGGTGGAAGCCCACAGAGACGATCAAGGCTGCCAGAAGACTAGAGTAAACATCGGGTTGCATCCTCTCAATGGAAAAAACTGAAGGACCAGCAAAGTCTTAAGGACTCACGGCGAGGTTGCATGATTTGTGCTGGACAGGTAACAACATTCACCATAATGTTTTTTTCCCCCAACTAGCCCCTGTCACGATATGGTATAAAACTACCCTGTTATGAGTCCGTCTTTTCCATTGCGTCCATTCCATCTAACGATAATTTATTCAGAAAAAAAAAAAAAAATCTGAATATCACTAACCAACAAAATGCCAAAACTTTTCGCCATTCATAAACGTTTTACACCTTTACCTCTTCACTCATTACCAGTGAAAGAGAGTGATGTGCACAATTGCTATTTTTGCCTTTAGGGCTATTTATTGGTAGGGTTGGCACTTGAACACAAAAATACCACTTACTTGAAATGATTTAGGTACAGTGCATCCGGAAAGTATTCACAGCACTACACTTTTTCAACTTTTTTGTTGTTACAGCCTTATACCAAAATGGATTAAATTAATTGTTTTCCTTAAATATTCAATACACAACACCCATAATGACAATGTAAAAAGAAGTGTTTAGATTGATGCAAATTTATAAAAAAAAAAAAAAAAGGGAAATCGCATGTGCATAAGTAATCACAGCCTTTGCTCGGTACTTTGTTGATGCACCTTTGGCAGCAATTACAGCCTCAAGTCGTATTCAATATGATCCCACCAGCTTGGCACACCTATCTTTGAGTAGTTTTGCCCATTCCTCTTTGCAGTAAATCTGGAGCTCCATAAGGTTTGATGGAAAGCGTCGGTGCACAACCATTTTCAGATCTCACCAGAGATGTTTGTTTGGGTTTAGGTCTGGGCTCTAGCTGGGCCACTCCAGGACATTCAGAGTGGTTCTGTAGCCACTCCTTCGATATTTTGGCTGTGTGCTTGGGGTCAATGTCCTGCTGAAAGGTGAACCGTCGCCCCAGTCTGAGGTCACACCATGATGCTGCCACCACCACGCTTCACAGTAGGGATGGTATTGGCCTGGTGATGAGCGGTGTCTGATTTTCTCCAAACCTAACGCCTTGCATTCACTCCAAAGAGTTAAATGTTTGTCTCATCAGACCAGAGGATTTTGTTTCTCATTGAGAGTCCCTAAGGTGCCTTTTAGCAAACTCCAGGCGGGCTGTCATGTGCATTTTTAATAAGGAGTGGCTTCCGTCTGGCCACTCTACCATACAGGCCTGATTGGTGGATTGCTGCAGAGATGGTTGTCCTTCTGGAAGGTTCTCCTCTCTCCACAGAGGAATGCTAGAGCTCTGACAAAGTGATCATCAGGTTATTGGTCACCTTGCTGACCAAGGCCCTCTCCCCCCGTTCACTCAGCTTAGAAGGCCGGCCAGCTTAAGGAAGAGTCTTGGTGGTTCCAAACTTCTTCCGCTTACTGATGATGGAGGCCACTGTGCTCATTGGAACCTTCAGAGCAGCAGACATTTTTCTGTAACCTTCCCCAGCCTTGTGCCTCAAGACAATCCTGTCTCGGAGGTCTACACTCAATTTGTTTGTCTTCATGCTTGGATTGTGCTTTGACATGCACCGTCAACCCAGGGGCCTTATATAGACAGGTGTGTGCCTTTCCAAATCATGTCCAATCAACCTAATTTACCACCGGAGGACTCCAATTAATCTGCTGAAACAACTGTGGAAACAGAATGCACCTCAGCTGATTTCTGAAGTTTTTTATTTTTTATAAATTTGTAACAATTTCAAAGCCACTTTTTTCACATTATCATTATGGGGTGTTGTGTGTATTTTCTTAACCATTTCACTCATTGGGAAACATCTAGATATTTCAGTTGTGCAACATTTTTATTTAAGCTTTATGGTTTATTTAACCATTAAGAGATTAAAAAGAACTTATTGCCATAACTGAGATCAGATTTATTCATTAGTTTAAATCTGTACAGCTAACATTTCCAGGTATACAACTTATTAGCAGAGATCTTATTTTGTCCATAATTATGATTTAGAGGTTCAGACACATTTTATTAGAAATCAATAAAATTTTCATGCAACATTCTACAACAGGATGTTTCATTGATTCTTTTTTTCTGTTCTTTAAAAGAACAGCAGGATAAGCATTGCCTCTGCAACAGTGGTTTTCATCTTTACAAGATCTATGAGTAAAAGTTTTAAAAAATGTATAAAAACAAATATTCTTTTGATCATTCAGCTAAGAACCTGCGTCAAGCTAAGCTCATACATACTGAAGACATAACACATACGCTGAAATTTTGCTTGGAAAAATGTACTTTTATTATTAAAGAATAAGCATATTATTTTACAGATCAGTTCTAGATTTCAGATCACATCACAGCTTTAGAACTGTTCATGTGAAGAGAAAAAATGGTGGGATCAGTTAAGTCTCTGCAGCCAACAATCTTGCCCTCTCTTCTCTGTAGCCTTTTAGCAGTTGGTTGATAAGAGTCAGTTCATTCTTCTTCTTGACTGGATAAAGAGGTGGAAAAGGGTTGCCTTTGTACTCCAACACCGCCATCTTGGCCCTGTCCAGGTTCTCTCTGTTGGGGAGTCGGGCCATCCGTGTGTAGCCAGTCGAACGGTTTTCGAAACGCGGAGCGAGGACTTTAAAGAGCTTCGGGACGAGGTCTTTTTCCTGGAGAGATGAAGCAGGAGGTCAACATCAGATCAGCTGTTTTCTACCTAGAGCTGCGCAGCTTTTAACTTCACAGGGATGAAAAGAGCTGCAAACACGTACCGTGAGCCAAAAACTGGCCATTTTCATCGCCTTCTCGTCAGCGTCTCCTTTCTTGGCATAATCGATAAGCTGGGAAGATGAAACAAAAAACTGTCAGAAAAAGCTTATGTTTGAGAGAATTTGGATTCAGACAGGGCTGCATATTTACACATATATATAGAAAGAGTGGGATTTTTTAACAAGGTTAAACAAGATGTGAGAAAAGTCTGTAGGACTACTAGATACCTGGACTGGCAAGCCATACTGATATAATTTACAGCATGCTGTACAAGAAATATAAAAAAATAGGGCAGTCAAAATTGACAGGTTAACGCTGGTTAATTTATAGAATTAACGAGAAAATATATGTATTTTTTACGCAGATTGAGTCCAACCACGCCAACAGATTTTAAGTTATTTTTAGAAGTAGCAGTGAAGAAGACTGAATTTGTTATGAGTAAATGGGGGTGGGAATAAATACGTTTTCGGGCAGACTGGATTAATTTATTTTTTCTCGTTTTTTTCTATATATTTTTGTGAAAAGCACGAAGGACTAGAGGTGGCTTGTGAGCTGTGTGGTCACTGTGAAATGCCTAAAATGAAATGAACAGACTTCATTTGGCTGTCCTTCAACAAGCTCCCAACAGTTTACCCAAATTTCGGCCCCTTCCTCATATCTGAAGTGATGTAACAGTGTTAGATTTGTAAGCCACATAGCTCCCAAAAACATTTCAGCCCTGCCCAGAAATGTTCTAAGGGATTTAGATCAAAACTTTGTGAATGTGACTCAAAAACACTAACATCGTCATTCTTCAGCTACCATGGGACAAATTTGATGTTTTGCTTAGGGTCAAAATGCATTTGGAAGACTTATTTGCAATTTAGTTAACTTCCTGGTTGAAGTCTTGAGATGTTGCCCAAATATTTTAACATTTTTCTTCATATTATCAGGAACTATGTACCATATGATAATATTTTGTGTTGAACATTACTCACTCCTGGGGCCCATTACACAAAGCAGTTTTAGTGAAAAACCTGAGTTAGTTAAACCAGCAAAGAGGGAAACTCTGGTTTTTCGGGTTTCACAAAGCTAGTTCATCTTAACTCTGTTACAAGGGCAACCCAGTCTGTGAATCCAACCCAATTTCTGACAGATTTGTTGAAGTCTGCAGTCTGAAAGCAGTGGTGGACATGGAGTGTTTGTTTGTTGAAGACCCTGTTGATGTGGAAGCACAGATACTCCACAGATGTATCCTTTGGGAGAGGATTATCATATTATATGATGGGGCGATCGTGGCTCAGGAGTTCGTCTTTTACCCACCTAATGTTCTTTTTTTTGTAAGTACAGTGCCACAGTGTCACAATTATTCCGACCCTGAGTCACCTTAGAATAGATTAATATCTGCGAGCAACAGCAGCCAATTACAGAGAACTGTAGCCTACAGAAGAATGGATGGCCATTACATCTAACGTGCCATTTATTTGAATAACTTGACTCTAATGTAGGCCCTTGTGTCCTGAGGTGGGGCTTGGTCCATTTGGTCCATTGAGGAACTCTCCCTCAGAGATTCCCTCAAAAACTCTGTGAGCTGTGGCAGTGATGGACCACCACTTGTTTTGTAGACTTCAGCCTTCTTCCTGTTGGCTATATTAGAGGTCAAATTGATCATATCCAGAAAACGCACATTTTGAGACGTCGTGTTATAGCAGTCAATAAGGATGCAGTTTTCATACAGACAATATTAAATGATGGCAATGATAATGTGGTCGAAGATTTTCATTTTTCTTTCTTTGGGAAGGATTACATAAGGTTGGCCCCCAAACATTTATTTTAAGCCACCAGGGAATGCCCTGTATAAAAACCTAATTTGCTTTTTAGTCAGTTATTTTCCTAACACTACTTTCACATCAATGGATTAGGCCAAATGTATATATAGGCTATGGGACTTATATAGTGCTCACTTATGGTGCTTAAATTACATATGAAATATCACAAATTAGAGTGGGAATTTAAATACAAGCAACTACAATGGGTATGTAGAATATATTTGTGCACATATTTACATTTGCATACTTTATAGGACCATAAACAGTGATATTTGATTAATTTCTACATTTTCCCATTAGCCTTTGCTGTCATACCAGACTGGATCAAACAACATACAAGCTTAAACAGCTGTTAACATGAAGTGGGATTGTCAGTGGCATACAGACAAAATAGATTTTAAAAATATATATCCCTCTTTTCTACCTATGCAGTCATTAATATATCCAAGTCCACTGGGGAGGAATAGGAGGATCTAATCTTTTTATCACTTGTTACCACAGTGAATCATGTTATCTATTGATGAGGGCTTTTTATATCCTCATGCAGGAGTGTAACTCAGGTTAACTTTGACTCAGAGTTGATTGAACTAATTCTTAACACCTGTTCTGAAACCGAAAACTCTGAGTTTGACAACTGAGAGATGACCAACCTAAAGTTCAGTTTTCGATTCGTCAAACCTGTTTTCTGAAATGTGGCCCTGCTGTTAAAAAACGGCATATATATGGACACGTTGAAACGTGACGTCACGCACCCAAACCCCCGCCACCAAGCTACAGTCTGGAGATATGTTGATGTTAATATATGTATGCCTTCTTTGCTTCTGCTGTATAAAGTTGAGGGATGATGATTAAATAATGTAGATATCTGTAAACTGAACTGGTGTTTTCTACCTTTCTACCCGTAGCTTGTCAGATGTTTGAAACGGTCTGGAAGCTAACAATGTGGGCTAGCTCTTAGCTATCTCCGCTTTCTAAAAAGTTACTGGTTGTACAAATAACTGCCTGATTACCTGTAGTTTGTACGCTAATTATTTCTTTCTTTATCGGCTCCTGTTTATAGTGAAAGCTGTGGTGCTGCGCTCAGCCTGACGTTGATGTCATTAGCTGTTCTCTACACAAAGTGCTAACGCAGCTTGCACAGTGTAAGCTGTCGGTTCCCCGTGAAATTGCTTCATAACTCATAACGTGTTGTTGTCTTTGGGTTGTGAATATGTCTATGACATGTAAGTAATCTGGTGAAGTTATAAACAGTGGCCTGTCAGGGGTTATGCTGCCTGAACGGTAACTCGTTTGTTATGACTCAAACTGCCGTGTTGATGATCGATCGGTATAAAAAGGTGTTAGAAGAGTCGAGCACTGGGAGTTTTTCCGAATTATTGTATGCCTTCTTGGTTCTGCTGTGTAAAGTCCAGACATGTTGATCATTTAATTGTAGATATCTCCATAATGAACTGGCAGCGGTCATATCTGAGGAGTTTCATCACGTAGCTTGTAAATAAACGGTCAAAAACGGTCTGGAAGCTTTGCTCTACATACAGTTAGCTTTATGAGGTGACTTTTTCGATTATCTGCACAAAGATGGTTTAGGTTTTATTTTGTGGGTCTAACTGTTCAACTGCGACTTTGCATAGCGGTGTGGAAGCTTTTTGCCCTCCATTGTTGTACTCATGCGAAAATACCGGGATGAAAACAATAACATTAAATGTGTCTATAAAATAACAAAACAACAACAAAAAACCCCACACATGATTCTTTCACCGCCATACTTCCCAGTTGAGATTGTGCTCTCAGTCCTGAAACCTCCAACTTTTTCTTCCAAAAATAGTGAAAATGTTTCATGAAAGGGAAGTAGGGTAAAAGCTAAGAGAGAGATTGATTTTAAAAATACATGCTTTTACAATAACATTAAAAGGTCGGTGTATCTCAGTAGTAGGTGTCAAAATATGGACTGGTTTAACTGATGACATAAAACAAAGTAAAAAAATTATGAAATTCAAAAGAAAATGAAAAGTACAAATAATTATAATATACATTACAAACATGAACAATGTAGGAAGGTAGAGATGGTAGTGTAGAGATGAGAGCGTTTAGTTTGACTGTACTGCTCTGTTTTTGACTTTGTTGTGATTTTGTTTTTTTTATTGATTGATTTAATACAAATAATTGTAAGTTAGGTGATATGAATGAATGAATATATTTTAGTTTACCTTTATATTGCTTCTTTCAAAGATAATATGTAAAGGGGACCATAAAAAAGCCATGACCTTTTACTAATGTGGATAAACACACTATTATAGTCTCTCAGGCTATTAAAAAATATTGAGTAAAAAAACAAACAAACACCTTTCTGACTCTTTTTTTCTAAACAGTATTGTTTCACAAGTTTATGTGTGATATTATGACTGTACTGCATGGTACTCAAAATAACGCAAATCAGGGGTGCGTTGATTGGTAGGAGGAAAGAGGGGGGTTGACACTAGGGCTGCCACGATTGATCGATTCGTCACGACGCCGACAAAAAAATCCAGTAATCAACATTATCGTTTATTTTCTAAAGCTTTTTTTTTCTCTTAAAATGGTCACTGTCCCTTTATCTGCTCCCTTTCTGCCTCTGACACACATGTACAGTTGCGCCAATCGGGGTCAGCAGCTGCAGCTTATGGTGCGTTCCATTTGTACTCAGAACTAAGAGATTCTGACTTCCGAGTGGAAAAAAGCAACTGGATTTCCCTGTCGATTTTTGTTTCAATGTTTGAAATAAAGAAAAAAAAAAAAAAAAAAGAAATATAACAATCATTTTGGGCATTACACCACAGAATACTTCCCCCAAATTTTCAAACTGTGATATGGATTTGAAATTAATGTCTTCTTCAACTCAGAGTAGCCTACAATCCTATGTCAGTAACAGAACTTGTTGCCTGTGGATAACACTTACCTGCTTAAGCAAGGCTTTTTATAAGGTCTAAAACGTGTCCTAATGATTTTAATACTGGCACATAATTGTTTAGGATATATCAATGTAGCATCTCCAGGGACCTGGAAACCGTCCAAGGAGTAATTTTAGATTTGAGAAGTTGAAATACTTGGTGATCTTTTAATTTTACCATGATGTCACAAAACAAGACACTGATTGAAATGATCCCTACTTACTGCTCTGTTTAAACTGAACGTATTTTGTGCATTGACCTATCAGTATCTTGTTGTGAAATATATGTCTATAGTTCTTCAAATATTAAGGTTATGAAATTTGTAATATAAGTTATATTTTTTTAATAGAAAAATAAATTACCTTAATGGATACACTTAATCTGATTTGAAATCCATATTGTGTGTCTAATGTATAGCTTCAATTGTACTAAGTCAATCTGTAGAATTCAATGACTACAGCAAAAAGACCAGGTCGTTTATATAACAAATAGGCTGTCAACACTGTTCATTACTGTCCCACCTTATACTTTAAAATGTGGAATTATTGAGCATTCAAATGTTTAATAAGTAACAATTTTACAACAATTCGCTGGTGAGGTCCACAGAAACATGCAGACCTTCTAACCCCATTAGCTCCCCTCACCTTCTCTGCGTAGAAGCGGACTTCATCGGCTCTGGCCAGGGTGGTTTCTATCCTCTCATGTCGGACAAGTCCAGTCAAGATGTTTCTTAGCATGTGAATCCGGGACTCCGGGCCCAGGCCCATTCTCCGGGCCACCCGGCCGTGGGAGATCAGCATCTGCAGCGTGAGGCGCATCGCGTCCCGTGATTTGCACCACACTAATGGCGTCCAAGATAAATAAAAATGATTAAAAAAATACTAGGCACGTAATAGAGCAAGGTTCTTAGGTCGCAGATTAAGAAGAAAACAGAATGGTCATTAAAATGAAGAACTGTTTTTTTCAACGGTAACTTTCTTCCATTTGACATTGGCTGTGCGTCGCCGAATGTGTCCGACTTCCTCGTGAAGCCAGGAAAACAAGGTTCCGCTAAGCGATAAAATCTAATAAAATAAAATGATACTTAAAATGACAATAATTTTGAGAGTTCTTATTGTTTTAAAATGAACAAATAAAAAACAGGGTATAAATTTAATTCGTTACAGATTTTTATTGAATAAATTGGATAAATGAATTGAAAGTATAAATTTGTTTTTGTTGTTGAATATAATCTTGCACATTTATAAATAAAATAAAATATTTCAAAGACATAAAAGGAAAATGAAAAAATGCATTAACTATGAAGGGAACAATAATTTACCATACCTACTCATTCCTCTACCAGTGTGTTCATGTCTCTAAGAATATTTATGTGTAATGAAGGAGAGAAAAAAAAAAGTTGCTTATTTTCTATCTCAGCATGAACACCAGGGTTATTTTTCTCCACATATCCTGAACTCCTTGGAAACAGTTTCCTGCTGCTTTGCTTTATACACAACAGGCGATTCCATATGTACATTCCTGAAGAAAAAAGACATATCTTGTTGATTAGGATATCTTTCAAATAAATATTTTCAAAAGTAGACTCTGGACCTGATGGGAGTCCTTCCTTTACTTCTGAAAAGATGATGCACTATCTAGGAGGGGTGCTTATTATAAGCACTTCTCTCTGTTGATATATTTGAAATAAGGCTGTTGGTATGGAATTCACACCAGGTGTCTGTAACAATCCAAGAAATCCCCCCGTAAAAAAAGAAAACAAACAAATAAACAAACAAAAAACAATTCATTTTATTGTAGAAGCTATATTTTCTTTCTCAATGGCAACAAAATGGCACTGTAGTGAGGAGAAGAGCATCTGGGTAAAAACTCCACCTTTATTAAATGTTCAGATTTTAGTCAGTAAATACATTAATTTTATCTTAACATACTGTATCTTAGTTTTTTAATTTTTTAATTTTTGACAAATTTTATGTAAAATGTTTTGGATGTCCAGTTGTAATTTGATGTATTGTTAATTTTGTACCAGTTCCCTTCTCTCAACAGTACACTTCAGGCAACATATTTTATAATGGTCCCTTCTTGAAGACAAGGTTTTCAGAAATTGTAAAATACATTTTGTGCGGATACTACAACTTTTTTGTCTCCGCTACAAAACCAGTGTACTCTGTAGCACCAATGATTAAGCGAAGTGATACATGATACATAAATGATAAAGATGGTTAAGATAAAAGTTAAAATACAGCATTGAAGATGCATGAACATTAATTTCTGTAAATTTCTTTTGAGTGACTGATTTTCAGATAAATCCAAGGGGGATTGTTAAGTGTTGTGGTTCCAGCAGAACCTGCTTATGTCCTTTCTGATTTATTAATTTTATGTCTGTAGCCATGCTCATTTAACTCTATACAAGTGTGTTTTAGTTCTTGATAGGAAGGCCTCTGCTCTCTGTCATTTGTTGATTGTCAAAGGGTTCAGTATTGACAGTATTTAACCTGTTTGTTCAGACTTCTAGGCAATCATACATCAACATGGCATTTTTCAGACTATGTAGAGTTACCGATTAAATTATTTAATAGTGAACATTCTGAAAGTTACTAAAATTTCCCTTTTAGTTGATGTTGCATTTCATTATTTGCTGCATTAAGAATGTTAAGTTATTGTCGCTCTCCCAACGTTCAATTGAATGTTAATACTTGGAAGGTAAACCTATTGATATATAAGCTCAACCAATACATTTTTTCACCAACTGTCACTATTTGCAGCTGATTTAAAACCGCATGAAATATCTGCTGAACAAGTCACCTTGAATTGCCTTGTTACTGAAAGTGTGCTATACAACTGACATTTCCTTGCCTCACAAACATGGTTACCTGGCACATACTTTTACAGAAATGAATATTATATGTGGAAAATACATTTTTCAAACTGTTAAATGTGTTTTTTTTTCATTCAGATGCAGTACCGGACATCTAAATTCTAGAAATTTGGGTTGTCTAATGACTGGGCTATTGATAAATTACTTAAAGGACTTTTTTCCAGCTCTGACCTGAAAAAAACGTTCTAAACATCAGCTGCAGAGGGCCTCATGTCTTTGTTCGCTTTGGGCCCCCAACTGCTAAATTCGCCATAGAATTTTATTTTTATTTTTTTCAGTGCCATTACCACAAATAACTGATTGGGATGAAGATAGCTTTTAATTCTTGTTAAAAAGACTTAGTGATACAGAGGAACCATTCTTTGTTGCAGTATCAGTAACTATTAGGACTGGGGATTTTTTTTTCTCTCCCTGTCCTGCTCACTGTGTTAAGCCTTGTTTATGCTTCTCCGTCAGCAAGTGTGCATCCAGAAATCAAAGGAGAACAATAAGCAAAAATGTCTTAATACGTCTGCGTCTGGATACAAACTTGCTGACGGAGAGCCGCTTTCATAGGCTTTAGAAAATCAGGCTCTACTAAGTCCGTTGTTGCGTAGGTGACAGAGAGCTTGCATGGACAGATAGTGACGTTGCTTCGTCCGTTTTTACTATAAAACGAAGGGTTCTCATCCAGGCTTCTCACCAGTGGCTAAAAGAAATGACCATGGAGAACCATTTAGAAGTTCTCTAAAACTGTCTCATCAACTCAAACATAAAATAAAAACTCACACTACATTTTATCTTTTTTCTTTATTTATTTATTTGCATTGACAGGGAAGCTGGTCAGCATTATTGGGAAGCGATGATGTAGATTCTCTGTCGTCTAGGTGCTGAAGTAGAAGGCAACTGGACATTTCCTGTTTCTAGAAGATGGTTTGCTTCCCTTTTTAAAAAAGCTTCTGCTATAATTAAAATTGATATTGGTATTTCTAAAAGGTTTTTAAACCCATGCAAAATGTTCCTCTCAGTTCGTGATCAAGCACTATTTGGTGTTGGTGTCAGCCCTGTTTTAGGAATTCTTGGAGCTTATTTTTGTGGATGGTGGGAGGTTTGTGTATGTATTGTCTTTGTCTGTCTGGGGGGGGGGGGACTCCTAATTAAGTACTGGACTTTAGATCTTGTGAAGTCTGCCAGGATTAACTTTGTTCTGATTTTGAAGCTTGAACATATTTCTCTGTCCTTGTGAGGCTTGTAGGCTATAACCTCTTAAAATAAGACAAAACAAAGGTAGTTCCATGTTTATTTTATTTTTTATTTGCATGAAATTGGCTGCTCGATGCCAATAATATTCCAAAATATCCTTGATGTTGGCATGACAGAAGAATTGCAGCAGTATTAGTTGGCAATAGGGTGATCCAGTTTAATTGCTGGCCATGGTATTCTGCAGCCAGTCGTTGAAGATGCAGACCTGTGAAGAAAGACATTGACAGATATGTTAATACCAGAAGGCTGAATAAAAAATAAATAATATACATTTTATGTGTTCTTTATATGTGGCTGTACTATTTCAAAAACAAAGATGATTTTGTTTTACCTTGGCGTAGACACCGGGATGGTTTCTCTCAGCACATCCATAGCCCCAGGAAACAATACCCTGCAGCTGACCATTGCACACAACAGGACCACCTGAATCACCCTGTGAACAAAGTAGATCAAAAAGTTAGTAATTAAATTATTGGAAATACATTTGAAAAATCCCTTAAAGAGCAGCCAAGATGCCCTGTTTGAGACGTGTGTACGATTTCAATTGCTCCATACCTGGCAGGAGTCTTTGCCACCCTCCAGGTATCCGGCACAGAACATGGCATCAGTGATCATTCCAGGGTAGGAGTTATTACAGTCCCTGTCAGACAGGATAGGGATTTGCAGGCACTGCAGCTTGTCCCCATCAGCAACTGAAATATGTAAACACATCATCATATTAGTCTCTAGAATTAGCCAAAAGAAACCAGACGTTAAAGCGCTCTTTAACTCTGAGCAGGAGTATTTTAGATCTTATTCACCAGAGCTCATGGTGTTGCCCCAGCCAGAGACTAAGCACATGGTACCAGCAGGAGCACAGCTGCTGGGCAGAGCCACAGGCTGCACGTATTGGTTGAGGGTGGCGGGCGTATTGAGCTTGATCAGCATGATGTCATTGTCAATGGTGTAGCTATTGTAGCTGGGATGGCGGATGACCTTAGAGGAGGAGATGAACTGCTCACTGCCCTCATTGATTGCGATGTGGTGCTCTCCAAGACGCACTTCAATACGACTGCAAATAGTTTAAAGACAAAACATGAGTACAAAGACACACAAGAAAGCTAATGTAAGTAAAGCAGACCATGGAAACTAGAGTCCTTTTGTGCACTTACGACTTGTAGCAGTGAGCAGCGGACACAATCCAGTTCTCATTGACCAGGGAGCCACCGCAGAAGTGGTAGCCGGAGTTCAGGGACACCTGATGGGGCTGAGAGTAGGGTGTGCACTCATACCCTCCGACGATCTTGTCATCCTCCAAGGCAACTAGAAGACACAGGAAGAAAACCAAAATTTATTAAACTAACCATTTTAAACTCAGTAAAGTAGCTTATTCAGTGCAAATAAAAATACAAACTTACAAGCAGTTCCAATGAGCAGGACAAACACCAGAGACCTCATGGCTGCTGAGTAATCTTGTTGATGAGAGAACTTCATCTGCAATCCTGGTTTATAAAGGAAGGTAGATCTAAGCTTTGCTGATGAGGACACCTCTCACTGCTATCTGTGACCAATCAGCTACCAGAACAAAAACTCTGAATGTTGGAAAAACAAACTTTTTTTTTGTGGCAGAGTTGGACTCTTTTGCCTTATATTAGAAAAGTCTCTATAAACATATTGGGGGAAAAAAATCTCCTTCATTTAAGACTATTTTAACCTTACCTCCAATTGCAGCTTTTCTCAGTTTTTCAAGCAAAACTATACTTAATTAGGAGTTGTATTTGTTACTATGTATGTATAATTTTTTATCAACCCTGAAATGATTTAAGCAACAGATGCCTTGTTAACAGCACAGCTTTCATGTCTTTAAAGATCATTGCAAGTGTGTTAAATTTTAAAGACATGACTAAAGATCAACTCTTATTATAATATTTGATTTAAAAAAAGTCCAAAATTAGACTAATTTTGCGGAGTAATGTAAATTTAGGCAAAGAAGACAAGAAATTTAGATAAATATCACCAAGAAATTCTCATTATGAAGGAATATCTAACAATGTTCACTGACTGACATTTGACTCAAAATATATTACTGGATGCAAACTTTAATTTCAGCTGATTTTAGTTAGATTACTTTTAAAATCTTGATTTACTTGACTGACTTTATAATGTTGGATTTCAGTGGTCTTTTTTTAACTAATCAAGAAAAAAGTGAAAAATTCCTTATAACATTTGTGTGCATTTGTTTTTATGAGATGTAGGTCTATTCAGGACTTTTTATTCAGCACAGAATGATGTGTGTCATAAAAAGTAAGATGGAAAACAATTTTATATGTAAATAAATTTTTAAAATGTTTTAGATCCATTTTATTACATTACTTTATTATGTAATGACTGCCAACATTACCTTGAGCATCATTGGTAACATGTGAATTTACCAGCTGTGTAAGTCAGATCTGGTTAAATATTGTTAGAATTCCAGTAAAATGTCCTGTAGGTTCTAGTATTATATCTGGCAGCTGATAGATAACTATTAATATGTCTTTTTCCTCTTGACTGGTAATTACCCAGGAAAATCAGGACATTTGAGATAGACAGAGCATGTTCATGGGTGAAATATGGGATGATGTTAAGTTCTACATCCCTGATATTATTGCTGTGATATGACTCTATACTATACAAATATCAGCTATCCCCAAATTACGTGCACATATCAAAAATTATTATAAAAAATATTTAAATATAATTTGTTTAGCATATTTCAATGTAAGGCTGAAAACTGTTTTGCAAGGAAGGATAAGACAGACACTGAATTCTCATTAGATTATACAGAGAAATTACAAAAGCCCCCAATAAAGAATAGAAATGTATAGTTTGCTATAGATGGAAAATAATGGATTGATGCATCCATTTGCACATGGGAGCACTAAGCAGAAAGCATTTCATAAATGTCAACATTTGGAATGGAACCATGTAAAAATTTATGCAAAGTACTTAATATCAAGAAAAGCAAAGACTCTAAAATTAAATAGAAATATGTCCTGTGAATAAAGCATAAAATGGGCAAAACGTATATAGAGGCAAGCATGGGGTGGGTGGCCTGTATTCATTGTTTTTTTTCTTTACAATTAAGGCTTGCTGTTGTGATTTGAACCAAATTAAAATGAGAACCTTTCTATTTGTCATCACTTGCGCCATGTAGGACAAAGTGTCAGAAAGACAGACTAAAAATTCTGCAGTGTGGTGAAATTTGTTTTGTAGGCCTGTGGGGTTTAATTAATTTTATTTATCAAACAAAAAGGAAGCATACAAAATTCTGTTGAATTATGTCCAGTTCAGTTTATTTACCTGTTATTAATTCCTAACAAATGACATCGGAAGGTTGCCTATGCAATACAAAGATGCAGTCTTTATGTAGTTGTAAAGGGACGTCATTTGTAAAGGAAAAACAAAACAAACAAACAACAAAACCTGTCTCATTGTAAGAAGCCATCTGCTACGAACTACTGTGATTTAAGAAGACAGAGGAGATACACAAAAAAACAACCACTGGTTGAAGAGTATTTTCTATCTAAAAGAAAAAGGAAAGTGGGAGTGGCAGAAGATCCTAGTGGCTTCATTTGGATGTGAAATTCAGATAGACAAGCACCAATCCAGAAGTAAAATCCATGGCCTGAAAAACAGAATACATATACTTATTTGAAGCAATACATTTTTAAGTTGCTGTGTCTAGAAAGGGTACTCTGTAAAACACAAGGAGGCATAACATAATGTAAATCTAAGGTTTATCAAAAGGGAAAGTTTTCAAAGTTGACAGGGTTTTGGCCTCAAAGGAGATACTTTCTCAGGAGAGAAGTGTGATAGCTGAAAGATCTACTCCTCTTTCTCCTTTTAGAAGCCATAGAAGTCATAATTAAGACAAATATTATATAAACACTATATTAAGTAGCCTAATGCTGTTCCTGTTTCCATAGCTCATCAGAAATATTACTTTATAATTGCAGACTATACTGAAAAAAAATCTAAAGAATACTATAAAGTAATACTATAAATGCTATGAAGAAATTAGCAGTTATTCTTATTCACTTATTGTAAGGACAGGAGCTGCGCTGTTTTTCTAAATTTGTATTTTGCCATACCATGTTGGACTTGATACTGAGTGTTTCAACATAACCTGTGGAAAGCATCATGACAACATTTGTAATGTAAAGAGGATCTCTTAAGTTATATACAACACAGCACGGCACAAAATTACATAAAGCCAAGATAAATGAAATGTTATGATTTATTTACTGTATTGGTGTTAAAGTGTCTGCATAGTCTAAGATAGCCCTCTGCCTTGGAGGCAGTGGTCAGCTGTAGCTGCCTGGGTGCCCCCCAGGTAGTGCTTGGGTGGAGGTGTGGGTACCAGCCCTCCCTCCTCTGGGCGCCCTAGGTCGGTGCCTTGGCTGCTGCTGTTGATCTGCTGCTGTTGATCTGCTGCTGCCGATGCAGATGGCTCCCATGATGGTGTTTTTCATGGCTCATCTGTAATCAAGCCCTGGTTTGATTTTGTTTACTGTTGCTTTTTAAGTATGTGTGTGTATGGCAGATGGGTTGGGTTGGGAGATTGGGTGCAGTTGCGATGATGATGGGTTTATTTTGGGTTTTGGAATTGGTGGTGGTGGTGGTGGGGGGGTGTTGTCGGATCATTTTAATCTGTAAAGCACTTTGAGAAGCTGTGGTTTGAAAAGCGCTTTATAAATCAAGCTTGACTTGATTTTGATTTGAATTAATAATCAGTTAAAAGCTAGGCTAAAATTGTGAATCTTGAGGCTGTTCTTAAAAAAAAGAAAAGAACGTTCTCTGTGGCCCTGTGGTCCTATGGCAGCCTGTTCCAGAGATGAGGGCTAAAATACTGGAAAAACGCCTCACCCTGGGTGTGTGTCCTGACTTTAGGGATGATAAGTAGACGGCTGCCAGAGGAGCACAGAGACCGCAAAGGTTTTAGATAGTAAAAGCATTTCTGAAAGGTAAGAAGGCCCAAGACCATTAAGACACTTAAAAACCATTAAAGAACCTTAAAACCTATCCTAAACATACGGGGAGCCAATGCAGTGATTCTAAGACCGGTGTAATGTGATCCTGCCTCCTCGTTTATCGACAGCTGAGAGGAACAGGTTGATAAACTCATCAGGAATTAGAGCATGGATTCTCGGCTTGGGTCAGGCTCGGTCACATCAGAGGAGTGAGGGCGAAAACCTCTACCTCTATCCAGGCACTGTGAGAGCATTAGCAGTAGGCAATTTGTGAAAAAAACAGAGGGGGGATATTTATTTATTTTGTTTTATTTCCTTTTTATTCATAAAATAACAGCAGGTTTGTTTATGCTGGCTGCAGGGCTTCTTGCACACATGCCTTTATCCTTTCCAAACTGACAGAAAAACGAAATTATTATTGACATAAAAAAATTAAGATCAAATATATTAAGATGATTAAAATAAAAGATAAGATTTCACTTGACTTATCTAGTCATAGCAAGTCCGCCTCTGGACCAGAGGAGCCCAGGCGGGGTCAGGTGCAGAAAGTATTTTCAGGTGTAAGAATCCGTACCCTTGTTTTATTAAACTGTGCACACCTGTGTCGGTCCCGAGTCGGGCTCGGACAGAAATATCTTAATGTCTGTCGGGTTCGGGTCAGTTTCAATTACTGCTCTGTCGGACATGGGCCGGGCCAGGCTCAGACAGAAAAATGCGGCCCAATCAGCCCTCTATCAGGAATGCCAGCTCTGTTCTAGGATGAACCCTGGATCCAGTGCAGGTAGTGGGAGACAGAAGGACTCTCATGAAAATAACATCTCTGATGGACGGAGTCTCCCACTCCATGCACGTAAATGTTGTGAAACTGCAGAACTCCTTCAGTGACAGACTGCTGCATCCTAGATGCATGAATGAGTGATTCCACAGGTTCTTCCTCCCTGCAACTGTTAGACTGTACAATCAAAACTTAATTTAATGAAGGGTACCAACAATTTTGTCCACGTCTGTATACTGACTGACATTTATTAAAACTATTTTTAATTCACAGTACAAGGCGTCTGTACTTCTTCTGTTCTGGAAAATATTTTTTGAGTGAGTTTCAACACATGCTTGAATATTTGTTGTTTTTCAGCTGCAGCTGTTACAACCGAATTTCGCCTTGTAGGACTATTAAAGAATTATTCTATTTTATTCTATTTTTTTATTCTATTCTAATCTATTCTGGTCTTCGTCAGGAGACAAGCTGCTAAATTTTGTAGAAGCTGTAAGCCTGAGCCTCTTTTTGGGAAGACCAGAAAGCAGGGCATTACAGTAATCGATTCTACTGGTGATAAAAGCATGCAATAGTGTCTTTGTATTGGCCTGAGAGAGAATGGAGTGGACTCTGGTAATTTTCTTTAGATGATAAAAACCTACTTTAGTAATGTTTCTAATGTGTGGGATAAAAGTCAGCTCAGAGTCAAAAATAAAGCCCAGGTTCTTCACTTGTAAAGACTGATTAAAAGACAGTGATCGTAGTTTTGGTAAAAGCTTCTCTCTCTCTGAGCCTCAGGACCAATGACTAAACCAATGACTAAAACTTCAGTTTTATCCAGGTTGAGCTGGAGAAAGTTGTCTAAAATGCAATTAAAAAGTGCATCCATTGGCCGTGTGTCGTCAGGACAAATGGAGATGTACAACTGTGTATCATCAGCATAACTGTGAAAGTTAACTCCATGTCTTCTGATGACACTGCTAAGATGGAGCATATACAGGTTAAAAAGCACTGGGCCTAAAATTGTACCCTGGGGGACACCACATGTGATCTTGTGGACCTTAGATGAACAGGTATCCAAACTTACCATAAAATACCTGTGTATGAGATATGATGTGAACCATTATTGAACAGCACCCCCATGAGTAACATATACAGCTTTGCGTTCCTTCTTTTTAATTACTTTTATTGCTTTTGTCAATCGCTCTGTTTTTAATTTTCAGAATTTTACATACATTTTCTTTTATGTTGCAAAGAGGGAAAAAATTAATCTGTGTGGGCATGTTTTCAATTTAGCTTTAGTTTTTGATATAAACAAATTGTAAAGGACAGTTTCCATAACTATTCTAATTACATAACTATTTATTAGATTATTGACTAGGCATGAAACAGGTGTGCGGACGATAGGTATTTAATGCAGAACCACAGGGAAACTTCTGCATAATGACCAAATTTGCCATGTTTCGAAAGGGATATGTACAAAAAGAAAATACATTGTGAGGACAATATCATCTAAGAAAAGAATGGAATAAAAATATATAAAGCCAAGATGAATAGTTTTATGACTCATTTATTGGTGTCAAAGTGTCTGCATAGTCTTCAGAGTGATGTAAGATGGTTGATTATAGAAGGATCCAGTTTAATTGCTGGCCATGGTATTCTGCAGCCAGTCGTTGAAGATGCAGACCTGTAAACAAAGACGTTGAAAGACATGTTAATACCAGAAGGCTGAATAAAAAATAAATGAACCTGTTCTTTACATGTGGCTGTACTATTTCAAATACACAGATAATTTTGTTTTACCTTGGCGTAGACACCGGGATGGTTTCTCTCAGCACATCCATAGCCCCAGGAAACAATACCCTGCAGCTGACCGTTGCACACAACAGGACCACCAGAATCACCCTGTGAACAAAGTAGATCAAAAAATTAGTTATTAAATTATTGGAAATACATTTGAAAAATCCCTTAAAGAGCAGCCAAGATGCCCTGTTTGAGACGTGTGTACGATTTCAATTGCTCCATACCTGGCAGGAGTCTTTGCCTCCCTCCAGGTATCCGGCACAGAACATGGCATCAGTGATCATTCCAGGGTAGGAGTTATTACAGTCCCTGTCAGACAGGATAGGGATTTGCAGGCACTGCAGCTTGTCCCCATCAGCAACTGAAATATGTAAACACATCATCATATTAGTCTCTAGAATTAGCCAAAAGAAACCAGACGTTAAAGCGCTCTTTAACTCTGAGCAGGAGTATTTTAGATCTTATTCACCAGAGCTCATGGTGTTGCCCCAGCCAGAGACTAAGCACATGGTACCAGCAGGAGCACAGCTGCTGGGCAGAGCCACAGGCTGAACGTACTGGTTGAGGGTGGCGGGCGTATTGAGCTTGATCAGCATGATGTCATTGTCAATGGTGTAGCTATTGTAGCTGGGATGGCGGATGACCTTAGAGGAGGAGATGAACTGCTCACTGCCCTCATTGATTGCGATGTGGTGCTCTCCCAGACGCACTTCAATACGACTGCAAATAGTTTAAAGACAAAACATGAGTACAAAGACACACAAGAAAGCTAATGTAAGTAAAGCAGACCATGGAGACAAGAGTTATTCTGTGCACTTACGACTTGTAGCAGTGGGCAGCGGACACAATCCAGTTCTCATTGACCAGGGAGCCACCGCAGAAGTGGTAGCCAGAGTTTAGAGACACCTGATGGGGCTGAGAGTAGGGTGTGCACTCATACCCTCCGACGATCTTGTCATCCTCCAAGGCAACTAGAAGACACAGGAAGAAAAACAAAATTTATTAAACTAACCATTTTTAAACTCAGTAAAGTAGCTTATTCAGTACAAATAAAAATACAAACTTACAAGCAGCTCCAATGAGCAGGACAAACACCAGAGACCTCATGGCTGCTGAGTAATCTTGTTGATGAGAGAACTTCATCTGCAATCCTGGTTTAAAAGGAAGGTAGATCTAAGCTTTGCTGATGAGGACACCTCCCACTGTTATCTGTGACCAATCAGCTACCAGAACAAAATCTCTGAATGTTGGAAAAACAAACAGTTTTTGTGAAGAGGCTTGACCCTCAGATATGCAGCTTAGAAATGAAAATATATTCTATATATGTTCAAATGATTTGTAGCAGATTATCTTAAATCAAGAAACTGTGTTGGAAATAAGTTTTTTTTTTTTATCTTTGGTAAGGTATAGCTCATATGGAGTGGCACCCTTACATGTCACAACATTTGTGTAATCTATTTTTTCTTTGGTGAAAAAAAACTAAACATTATTCCAACAGATGGTCTGTTTCACATCAAGTTGCTATTTTTAACCAAGCATTAAAAAAGTACTCTAGTAAGGACCCAATTTTTTTAAACTTTATTTAATTTTAATATCAAGACAAACTTTTTCCAAACATTTTCTAATTATTCTCAACTTTTTAATGAATTAGTGCTGTTCATATGTTGACTATATTGTACTATTGGATGAATTGCACTCAATGGAGTCAAGTTAAGATGATTTCTAATACGTTTCATGTCTGAGCTAAACTCAGCTGGTGGAATTTTATCTCTGACATTTTAGTAATGCTTCGTCTGAACTAGCATGTTGTGACTGTTGTAAGACCTCTCTTTAATATGAAGAAACTCTCACAACAATTTTGCTAATCGTGAGCAACCTTCTGCTGCTAACTACTGTGGGTTCATTCAAGAAGACAGAGGGGATACACAAAAAAAGCAAGCACTCGTCAAAAAAAGACTTTCTATGTTAAAAAAATGAAGAAGCAATAGCAGCAGTAGTTGCTTTAGTGGATTCATTTAGGTTTGAAATTTAGCTAGACATATAAACACTGAGCCTGTTGTTAAACTTGTGTCCTGAAAAATACATTTCGTTAGTCACACCGCCACTGCAATAGTCCCTTCAATTGTTCTGTCTAGAAAGCACACTGGGTATAACACAGAAAGGCATAGTCAAGTTTATTATCCATAGGAAGAAAATGTGAAGTCATTAGTAGCATAGCTTGGTCGATGGTCATCACCTGGAAGGTGTCACAGGTTTAACAGAAAAATAAAAAAATAAGTGAAAACATAAAGTTTAAGGAGAAATATTATAAAAAATATTACTTTTCCAGGGATTTCGGGTGTTATTATGTGTCTCAGGTGTATATACATGCATGCAAAGTTGGGGAAAAAAATATATCTTTGCTGTTTTGAGTGAGATAGGGGTTTCTGAATTCATCCTGCGTTTAGTCTCTGCGTGAGCTGTTCAAAATCTGCCCGGCTTTCAACATCATAAGACAGAATATTGGAATATCCACACCCTCACAGAGCACCAGGTCCAGCAGTAAACAGCAGTTTCCGATTGGAAAGCACTAGTTCAGATTAGGAAACACCATGTTGAAGCTCCACGCAAAAGGCTCAGCTTTTGGCTGGTCAAAAGAGCTCAAAACACACCTAATCGGGTCCCAGTCGAAGAGGACAGAAGAGCGGCATGGGTTGAATTTTTGTTTTGATGGTAAGATGCTGGCGGTAAGAGCGGGGAAGACTGAGAATGTGTTGCTGCAGAGGGCTACTCAATGTCTAGTCGGAAGATGGGGAGACAAGCGGCCGAACTGAGGTACTCCAAGTCTGGGGAAGACTGAGGAGGTGCAGCGGCACATAGCTCCAGGGGAAAGAGAGGACACAAGCCGCCAAATGCAGGTACTCCAACTCCGGGGAAGACTGATCACGTGCAGTCGCAAAGAGCGGGCAAAAGACGGGAGACGTACCGCCGAAAAAGAGCTCAAAGAGCGGGGTCTCCATGGTGCTAGAGAGCACGAGGCTTCAGAGTCTGAGGTAGATATCAGAGTGCCAGATATGCAGTTAAATATGTTTGTTTAACTTAAAGTAATTTGTTCAATAACCACTTAGAAGTATCTTGCTGAATTGTCTCGGGTTCTTCAGGAGACTCCCCTCCTATGGGGGCAGATTCTGGTTCAAGCATGAATGGTTGAAATTGTTTCTTTTTTGTATTGTTGAACTACTGTACTACTGAGACGTAACTTTCAAACGTAGTGGTAAAAGTCAATGAGTGGGGCGTGATCAAAAATTCTAGAAGCTTTAGGCGTGGCCAAATTAACAGCAGCTGATGTAATATGTAATAAGTCAGCACAATCCGCAAGGAGTTGAAACAGAGGGTAATACAGGTTGGTAACAATTGTTTCCTACAAGCTATTTCCAGCAAAAAACTTCAGAAACATGTTTTCTAGAACTCATAGACCTCTTTTAAATAGTGGAAAAATAGTCATAATATGTCTCCTTTAAAGGCAGAAATGTTTTGCTGATAATAGATAATAGGATATTAGTGGCAGAAATTTGCCAACATATTAAAATCTGTCTGTATTTCCTTGAGCAGCCTAAGCTTATAGAAATATAATGGCAGAGAAAGGTCAGAATAACATAATAGGTGTTTCTCAATGCCCAGTTGCCTTGCCTTGATGCCTTGGTCCCGCCCCGGTTTCCTAGGAGATACGTCATCAGGGACCGCCAAGGCATGTTCCAATGTTCATGTGCTACCGAGGAATCTGTCCTCCGTTTGTTAGCCGTGTAGCTAACTAACCAACGATACATCAGACGTGCCTTGATGGCTTCTCTCGGTCAAACATTTCCCAGAATACAGCGCGGTAGGAGCCGGCAGCACCTACTTCGGGGGTAAATTTCTGTTTGAAATGTAAGTCACCCAATTTTAACCATCGGGCTTATATCTAAAATGTTTGTTTTATTTTTCTTCTTATTATTTTTTTGTCCAAAAAAGTAATATATGGTTCGTTAGTTGCTTAGTAGTTGCAGTTTCGGTGGCTACCAGGTACTAATTCGTTTACACATTTTATTTAACTGACATATAAAAAAAAGTAAAACTCTCGTTATACATGTCCAGTTCCATGGTTGAAGTAATATTACTACGCTACAATGCTACTACTATGGGCGGGACGTAAACAGAGCACGTAAGCCGGCAGCCGCGGTCACGTAAGGCAAGTCTGTTCCAAACCGTTTTTTTGACCAAGGAAGGACAGTGTCCTCGTAAGCCCTAACCCTAACCTTGACATTGAGAAACAATCAATGTAACAGTGCGACTTTTTCCTGTCTGCATCACTCCCTGTATCCATGTCCTAATTAATTACAGCTGTTTCTAATTGCCTCGTTAGTCTTCCCATTGTTGTCCTGCCCTTTATATAAGACATTGTCTCTCATGCTCTTTGCCAATTCCTCGTCAATTTTACCCTCATGTAGTTCCTTTATCCATTTCCCCCCAGTTATAGTTATTGATGGGAAAAATGAAGCCCCATGAACCATTGAGGCTTTCCAACACATTGCTTTACTAAATGATTCACTACTCCAGGCCTTTCCTAAATGGTTCAAAACGCTGCCATCTGCTGTGTAATTAAATGTATTACAGGCTTTATCATACACTGCAGCGACATGTGAATGCCTTTTGTAAATAAAATGCACACACACCCACATATATATACTGTGTGTATATATATATATATATATATATATTATATATAGGAAGATGTTCAATTAACTGACTGACCAGCTCGATGGCGCAATAACTCACAAACGCTGACGACACCGCAGTATGCAGCGAGATTTAAAGCGCTCATGAGGAAGCGACACGCTGAATGAGGCGATGACGTCACCCGCTCAAACCGAGGCCTCGGTCACGTGAGTTTTCAATTCTTGACACACGCCTCAAATCGAGACTTAATCTGACACGCCCGCTTTTGCTCGAGACACGCCTCGGAGCCTTGGTTCATTTGTCCCATCACTAGTTATAGTAAATTATCCTAACTCCCAGGTATCACAAAACACCAACTAAGTTGCAGAAAAGAAATTTGAAGAAAAACAGTGAAAGAGAGCACAGAAGAAAAATAATAAAAATCTGTCCATTTGTTTGCAAACATTACAAATTTTTAAAAGCTCTCATTGAGTCATAGAAACGGGTAGGAACAGTGCAGTAGCTACTGCAGAAAACAAAAGGAATTAATTAAAAAAGGAATTAATTTTAGGATGTAAAAGTTATGGCTTGAGGCACAACAATTTTCAATTTTTGCATCTAGACAAAAAGGAATGATTAAAAGTAATATAATGACTAATGTAAATTTATTGTTAGCTGAACAGTTAAGTCATGTGTTTTGCTTGCTCATAAATCATAGAGGCTGTAGATTAACTTTAAATATATAGCAAAAATGTTGGTGGTTTCAACTTGGATGTGATGACCAACTGGGTTCTAAATTTACTGTGGATTATTACCACTGTAATCTACTAACCTCCCACCAGTCAAGTTAGATGGTGACATGTCCAGAGTTTTCTTTGTTTAAATTGAACGATTTCGTGTGATTACTATGAGTGAATGCTCTGTCTCTCTGCTGTGAGCCAGATCTCACTGTCATGTCAAAGAGATGTATTAAGTTAAAATAACTCTTTTTATTGATAATAGTCCAAACTCAGAGGACAGGACTGGATGTGGAAAGGACGACATACGACAACGATCGAACAAAGACATTGGGACACAGAGAGAATATAAATATTCAGAGAAGGGTAATCAGGGAGACAATCAGGAAAACAAGTATAAGATGATGGCTATTAAAGTGAAAGTGCAGTTTTTTGTAACCTAGACCTGATTTATTTGCATGCATTACATTAATTTACTTACCCAGACAAGTTTAGAGCCATTTGGAGTCCTTCAGGACAAGTTATATCTATTTACGATCAGCGTATATGGAAATTAATGGGGCAATCAAAGTGCAGCCTCTAAATAAGGCATTTTTTGCACAAAACTCCTTCATTTCACCAATATTTTGTCATCAATCACTAGCGTTATTCCCTTGTGAGTTTGTCTGGTCTTGGAGCTGCTTTGATGTTATCATCAAGGTGTTTTTACAGGCTTTTAATCCAACCCATTCCGATTTAAAATAACTGCTGATTTCAATGACATCACAGCCGTCTGTAGTCTGAGCAGGTTGCGGATAGGGAACCTGTGGAAGCTGAACTTAGTCCGCTTGATCGTTTTGTTTGTGCAATTTGGAAACTTGAAATGTAAAACATATGTTTGCAGTAGCAAGTTCTGTCAAGCCAACCGTCACAGAGCACAGTGTGAAAGCCCTGCTCTGACTACAACTGGGATGCAGTACAGCAGTGACGTCACTGAAATTGTGTGTTTGTGTAGTTGGATTGAAAGCCTGTAAAACACCCCTGCAGACAACAACAAAGCACCTCCGAGACACTCAGAACTCACAGGGAAATAGTGTTAGCGATTCAAAACAAAACACTAGTGAAATGAAGGAGGTTGGTGGCAGATAATGCTTTATTTAGAGACTGCACTTTGGTTGCCCCATTAAGTCTTATTGTATTGATATATAATGATTGCAAATGGATATAAATATTTCTCAAAGAAATCCAAGTGGTCCAAACTTGTCTGGGTGAGTAAATGAACGTAATGGATGCAAAAATTAAGGTCCAGGTTACAAAATAACTGTGCTTTCCCTTTAAAGGTAAAGGGAAAGACAAAGACAGGGACAGATATCACACCGTGTCACTCAGGCACAGTTAGTCCATCTGAGCTTGCAGAAATAGTAGCACCATTATCAGTTCTTGCTAAGAAAGTAAATTTGTATAAAATTGTGATTCGGTTGTTATTGTAAGCATCTGGTTTTACTCTTCTAATGCTGCAAAGCAGGTTTGTACGATTGTGGCCGATTTATCATTTTTGTATCATTTCATTATCATGTCATTTTTATTTTCTGTAGAAAGTAGGTAATTTAATTGTTTTTTGCCATTAGGGATCCATCTGCTCATTGTTTGTTGTCAAATTACATACCGTGTAATTTGTTTTGAATAAGATGTTCTGTGAATATCAACTTTAGCAGAGATTTTCTCATGTTTTTGAAATCAATTTTTTCTTGAGTCTGTTCCGGAAAACAAAGACACTTTCTACATATTTAGTTCTAAACTCTCGAAAAATAATAATTAACTACTATTAATTATCAATCTTTTATTAAATTCAATATTTCCTTGGTGGCTCAGGGGTTCCATGTCTTGACCTTGGATATTGCTTAAATTTACTTGGGACTTTAGACTCATTGCTATCTTGTAAAACAATGACCTTATCCCACCTTACTGTGCAATTTCCTAAATGTGTGACTCCTATGACTTATAATCTTCTTTTTCAAGGGCATACAATGTCTATTTCTACATTCATCCTACTATCAACACCATTAAAAAGAAAATAAATTTTACAAGGTTAGATTCAAATCAGTTAAATCAGTGTGTAGCCATCTACAGCATTATTTTATAATATTGAGAAAAGTAACAACCTGGAAAGCAATAGGAAGGCAGAATTAGATTTACAATTTATTTAGGTTACGATTACAACTAATTGAAGTATTTTTTTCACTGAAGAAAAAAGGTTAAAAAAAACTGACATGAATTTTAAATAATGCCCAAGATTTGCATATCGCTGACAAAATATTTTTCTGACTGAAAGCACGAATAAAATTTGTGTTCTAACCAGAGTCCTGACTTATATCTGAAAAGAATCTGTGGAGGGAGCTAATGATTAGGGTAATGACAAGGAGGCCCTCCAAACTCAAAGATGTTGAGTTCATCACCAAAGCTAAATGAAATGAAATGCCTATGAAAATGCCATTGGAATGATCTGACTGCTGTAAAGCAAAAAAGATTAATTAATTGATTACTGAGAAAGGTATACATCGTTTTTGATATGCCAGTTTTATTGAGACAAAATCAAAAATAAGAAAATAATATGTTAGTTATATACCTTTTATTATTACATTCTTATGTTTTGAAATACATCTCTCATAACAATAAAAATTGGCTTCAGGTTTTAATAAAAGCCTGTTTATCAAAGTCACTGTGAATACTTTATTGACAGAAGAAAATTGTATTAGTTTTATATCAAGAAAAATTAAAAAACCTGAAAAAATAGCTGGAAAAATGGAAAAAAATGTAATCTGTTTGTGGATGTTTGCAATTTAGCTTTATTAATTTCACATAAATAAATTTTAAGGGGCAGTTTGCATAACTATCCTAATTATCCTATGACACAACTACTTATTAGATTATTATTTATGCATGAAATATTTGTGCACACATGTTAGGTGTTTCACGCAAAACCACAGGGAATCTTCAGCATAATCACCAAATTTGTCATATTAAGAGAGAGATATGCACCAAAAGAAAATACATTGTGAGGACAATATCATCTAAGAAAAGAATGGCATAAAATTACATAGAGCCAAGATTAATAATTTTATGATTTATTTATTGGTGTCAAAGTGTCTGCATATTGTTCATAGTGATGTTACAAATACAGCAGAATGAGATGGCTGATTATAGAAGGAACCAGTTTAATTGCTGGCCATGGTATTCTGCAGCCAGTCGTTGAAGATACAGACCTGTAAACAAAGACATTGACAGATATGTTAATACCAGAAGGCTGAATAAAAAATAAATAATAAAAAACCTTTTTATGTGGTGTTTATGTGGCTGTACTATTTCATATACAAAGATCGTTTTGTTTTACCTTGGCGTAGACACCGGGATGGTTTCTCTCAGCACATCCATAGCCCCAGGAAACAATACCCTGCAGCTGACCATTGCACACAACAGGACCACCAGAATCACCCTGTGAACAAAGTAGATCAAAAAATTAGTAATTAAATTATTGGAAATACATTTGAAAAATCCCTTAAAGAGCAGCCAAGATGCCCTGTTTGAGACGTGTGTACGATTTGAGTTTCTCCATACCTGGCAGGAGTCTTTGCCTCCCTCCAGGTATCCGGCACAGAACATGGCATCAGTGATCATTCCAGGGTAGGAGTTATTACAGTCCCTGTCAGACAGGATAGGGATTTGCAGGCACTGCAGCTTGTCCCCATCAGCAACTGAAATATGTAAACACATCATCATATTAGTCTCTAGAATTAGCCAAAAGAAACCAGACGTTAAAGCGCTCTTTAACTCTGAGCAGGAGTATTTTAGATCTTATTCACCAGAGCTCATGGTGTTGCCCCAGCCAGAGACTAAGCACATGGTACCAGCAGGAGCACAGCTGCTGGGCAGAGCCACAGGCTGCACGTATTGGTTGAGGGTGGCGGGCGTATTGAGCTTGATCAGCATGATGTCATTGTCAATGGTGTAGCTATTGTAGCTGGGATGGCGGATGACCTTAGAGGAGGAGATGAACTGCTCACTGCCCTCATTGATTGCGATGTGGTGCTCTCCCAGACGCACTTCAATACGACTGCAAATAGTTTAAAGACAAAACATGAGTACAAAGACACACAAGAAAGCTAATGTAAGTAAAGCAGACCATGGAGACAAGAGTCATTCTGTGCACTTACGACTTGTAGCAGTGAGCAGCGGACACAATCCAGTTCTCATTGACCAGGGAGCCACCGCAGAAGTGGTAGCCGGAGTTCAGGGACACCTGATGGGGCTGAGAGTAGGGTGTGCACTCATACCCTCCTACGATCTTGTCATCCTCCAAGGCAACTAGAAGACACAGGAAGAAAACCAAAACATATTAAACTAACCATTTTTAAACTCAGCAAAGTAGCTTATTCAGTGCAAATAAAAAGACAAACTTACAAGCAGCTCCAATGAGCAGGACAAACACCAGAGACCTCATGGCTGCTGAGTAATCTTGTTGATGAGAAAACTTCATCTGCAATCCTGGTTTATAAAGGAAGGTAGATCTAAGCTTTGCTGATGAGGACACCTCCCACTGTTATCTGTGACCAATCAGCTACCAGAACAAAATCTCTGAATGTTGGAAAAACAAACAGTTTTTGTGCAGAGCCTTGGCTTACAGATATTCTGCTGAAGCTGAAAATATATTCAATAAATGTGTTAATACTCTTTGAGGCCGATTATCTTTAACCATGAAACTAGTTGGAAATATATATTTTTAATTTTTTGGAAAATATGTTTTATATGTAATGACACATACATGTAAAACACAATCCTTGTGATTTTTTTTTTGTGTGTGTGTGTGCTTATAACATAACGTTCAACAGATGGTATTTTTCACACAACAGTTCATGTCTTTAACTGAGCAACTCATACCTTCACATGTTATTTTTATGTCGTTTATCATTTTAATTAAAAGTAACCAACAGTAATGACCCACTCAGTTAAGCTTGATATAATTTTAATCTTAAATGACACTTAACATATTACATTTTCTCATGATTCAGGCGTTTTGATATTTAACAGTATGTGTAATATGGTATATTGTTGGACTTATTAAAGGGAATTAATTGAATTTAGTACTGTCAGTATAATCAGTCAAACAGTATTTGAAAAGTAGTACTGGTGCAAATGTAATAAATGACTAAAGGATGTGAGCAGAATCACACATCTTCCTAGTAACTCCTGATATCTCTGAATTGGTGGAAAACTAAAAGAATGATTAATTAATATGATGAATTTAAATGATAAAAATTGATATTATGGCAGAAATGTTTATAGTAGTACACCAGCTGGGTTAATGCTGCTAATACTAAATTGACTGGACTCAATGCTTTGGAAGTAAAGGCATAATGTGAAAATGCCATCTGTTCCATTTGACTGAAATATTTGCGGAGTCTTCTAGCTGTTAAAAATTTTTCATCTGATTTTGAATATCCATCCATCCATCCATCTTCTTAACCGCTTATCCAATTCAGGGTCACGGGGCAGCTGGAGCCTATCCCAGCAATTATCAGGCGTTAGGCAGGGTACACCCTGAACAGGACGCCAGTCTGTTGCAGGGCCAACACAGAGAGACAGACAACCATTCACACTCACATTATTCCTAGGACAATTTAGAGTGATCAATTCACCTATCATGCATGTTTTTGGACTGTGGGAGGAAGCCGGAGTACCCGGAGAGAACCCACGCATACACGGGGAGAACATGCAAACTCCATGCAGAAAGACCCTGGGCCGGGATACGAACCCACGACCTTCTTGCTGCAAGGCAACAGCGCTAACCACTGCGCCACTGTGCAGCCCTGATTTTGAATATATCACCTTAAAATAGGTTAAGCAAGTGGAAACGATTGTAAGCATTTTCATGGTAAATTAATGAGATACTTCCACGGTAATAAAGTTTATTTTGTGATACACTTACACAAATAAACTTTATTACCATGTTCATATTTGTAAAGTAGATTTTTTTTTTAAGGTTATCTGTTGCACTAGTATTGACAGAGTACTAGTCACTCAATCGAGAAATGTGATCAGATTAGAAAACAAAATGTAATTTACAGTGTTTATTGACAATCCAAATTAGGTATTAAAAATAGTTCCCATGGCAGTTCTTGTATTTTACAAATGTTGAAAAAATCTCAGCTGAGGTCTGATAGGTCATCAATTTGCATCACTGTTATGTATAAAAGAAAGTGGGGAGGGGTGATCGGATCTGCTGTTGACAGTATTTTTTCAGCATGTTGTATTTCTACTATTTTTTCCTTACTGAATTTAATATATTTTTCTTTCTTTTCTCACTATTCCTGTAGTTGTATGTAAATAAAAAAGAATATTTAAAATAAAACCTCCATCACTTAGGTTGTGGCTGGGAAAGACACAGCTGTGAGAGATTGTCAATAAAATCTACAAACAGATTTGGCAGTTCCCGTGTTACTCTTTTAATTAAAAAAAGTGCACAAAGCTAACAAATGAATTGATTTCTTGTGAATTTTTACATATTATATATTTTATCTAAGATTCACATTTAAATTGTTTTTTTTTTTTGGGCCGTCTTTTTCCACTTTAAAAATACAACTGCAACTGTGTATAATCTGTGTTTTAATCTTTTTTGTCAGTATTCATCAGGTTGTGAAACTGATGTTTTTGTTTATTTTGCTAAACTGTATTGTCTAGGAACCAGTTTTTTATTAACATGAGTTTGTGCTGTGACTCATTGACTTTTCCATGCTGTGCAATTTTCCATATTTACTTACATATCCCTTCACAGCTAATATTTGAAATGAGTCGTCCAAACATACTGACAGCTGAGGCAGTATAAATCAGAGCTACAAGTGAAATCCTCTCATCAACAGAAACACACCGGAACCATGAGGTCACTGTTCTTCTTTCTCATAATTGGACTTGCTTGTGGATGTAAAGACTTTTTGTATTAGATTATATTTCTTACAGGTCTAATTTTTGTCGTACTGATAATCGTTATTCAACTCATCTGTTCTTCTAATTTAATAGCTAAGATTTATTAGATTTACTTGGCTTTACAAAAATTTAATAGTTGCTGATTTGTTCTTTTCAGTTGCCTTTGATGACGACAAGATCGTTGGGGGGTATGAGTGCCAACCCCACTCACAACCCCATCAGATTTCTCTCCATCATGGTTACCACTTTTATGGTGGCTCTCTAGTCAATGAGAACTGGGTTGTGTCTGCTGCACACTGCAATTTTGTGTCCAGTGAAACTCCTGTTCATCTAAACTTGAAAGTTTAATTAACCTATATTTGCCTTTGATGGACAGTTTGTGTATTTTCGCATGACACTGTTCCTTTCACATTATTAGGAGTGGCAGTGAATTGCGCCTGGGAGAGCACAGCATTGAGATCCAGAAAGGAACCGAGCAGTTTATCAGCACCTCCATTGTCATCCCTCATCCCCAGTATAACCCTCAAACCATTGATAAATACATCATGCTGATGAAGCTGAGCAGATACGCCAGCTTCAACCAGTATGTGCAGCCAGTGGCTCTGCCCAGCAGCTGTGCTCCTGCTAGGACCATGTGCTTAGTCTCTGGCTGGGGGAATACAGAGGACCCTGGTAGACTTTACTTCAAGCACCATTATCTTATTTTCTCAAATTTACAGGCACACTTCTCAATAGTCTTTATTTTTATTTGTAGCTGTTGATAACACCACACTTCAGTGTGTGGAGGTTCCGATCCTGTCTGATAGTTTCTGCAGAAACTCATACCCTGGCATTATTACCACCTCTATGGTCTGTGCTGGATATCTGGAGGGAGGCAAGGACTCTTGCCAGGTATTTCAATTATTTATGCATTATCACCACATTAAATCCCTGTTCTACAATGCCTTCTATTGATTTTAAGACAAAATATGCATACAATGTTCTCTGTTTATCTGAGCCTTGTTAGAATTAAAAAAAAAATTCAAAAATTTTGTCTTCAGAATGACCGTTGGCCCGCTTGTGTGCAATGGTGAGCTACAAGGGGTAGTGTCCTGGGGTACTGGATGTGATGATAAGGGCTACCCTGTTGTCTATGCCAAGGTAACTTTAAAAGTAAAAATAAAATTATTAGAGAACAGTGACACTTCAGGTCTGCGTCTATAGTGACTGGTTGGAGAGCACCATGGCCAGCAATTGAGTGACCAAATATAATGTTGTTCTGCAAGTGATTTATCAAGATCCAGGCAACTCCAGGCAACACCACCACATAGAACAGCAGCTATCCAAACAAAAAACACCAAAGTAAACTACAAGACAACTACCAATAAAATATAAATAAATAATTAACCCAAGAGTCATACCAAAACCCTTACAGATAATAGGATGCAATGACAGCCACTGACCAAACTGCCAATCTGCGGATGCCACTGCAGATTCGTCATCGTTTTATTATTGTTTTATTGTTAAGCCACCAAGTCACCCCAAAAGACTATCAAGAAGCACTTCCAAGGCGTTCATAAGTTCAAGGAGAATATAAACTGCATGCAGAAAGACCCAAGGCTGGAATTCAAACCAAAGACCATTTACCTGCCAGGTAATAGTGTTAATGAATGAGCAACCTTGCAGCTCAAAACAAGTAATTGGAGAAAACCCCACCAACAATGCCAAATCTTTTCCCTATTTGCAGCATTTGTTGTCAGGCCACCATGAGAGTGCTTTCTTTTTTAAAGCTTTTATGTAGTGTCCCCCATGTGTTGATGGTAGAGGGTGCATTCTAATGGGAGGATACAACAAAACCAGAGTGAGGATAGGCATCAGTCTCTTTTGTGTGTGTTTTGTGTGTGTCTAAGTGTTTTAGAGTTGTAACTTCTAAAGTTTACATGTGAGTCATATTGCTGTAAGCCAATTATCAGATTCAAACAAGGAAAAACTTGCTGATAGAATATTTTTTTTCTCTCCACAGCTTCAACAAATCTAATGAATGTGGGTGTCAAATTTGTGATTTCAGTCTCTTTATGATATTATTTTAGTTATTTATTTATTGCTAAATACTGCAGTCTACATCTAAAGACTATTTATATCCATTAAGAAATAAATTCTAAAATTCTTACCAAGTGATATAACTTAAAAAACAATAAATTTAGCATGGAATTAAACATGTTTCAATATAAAAGTAAATTCATTGTCCATGATTTATTGTGCTCTTTCTGTAAGTGCCTTTTCCTCTAAGGACTTTTGGTCAGATTATAGGAATGAAAGTAACTCAGGTACTAAGGTTTAAATATTGTATACTTTATTAATATATTTGGTTTATATATCTTTTCCCATCCTTTTCATGAATTAATCGAAAAATGGAAATTGATGAAACAAAAGTAAAATCTAAAGGAAGTTATTGTAAAAAGTCATGATGCACTGTTTTTTAGCTTAAATTTATTGTAATGTTTTTGAAAGAGGGTGCATGTGGAAGCAGAGCTCAAACCAGCTCTTATTTTTATTTGTTTGGTTGAGGACGTTTCAAAACAAAATGGCAAAGCTTTTGAGCTCCACTAATGGCAAAAAAGAGTAAAAAGGGCAAATTGAAATTCTTCTCTTTAAAGAGGTTGTTGCAACAGCAAAATATTTTGGTAGTAGTTCAGTAAACAGTTCCCAAATGAGCAAAAAATTAATGAATAAATTATAGATTCAAAGTGATCACCTGCAACCAAATATGCCTTTTTTATAATCATATGAATTTACACAGATTTTTGCATACAAAAATCGTTTTTTACAAAAAATGAGCTTCTCATTGGCACAGATAAGGTGAGAACATACTAACATACATACTAATTTAATCCTGGAAGATCTGGACATGGCTCATGCTCAGCTAAGGTCTTGTATGCTCTGATCGTTTGTGATCCTTTGGGGCAAACTTTTATGCAAATTTCCTATCCAATAACAGTCCAAGGTTGAAAAATTGAGTTCAAGCTCTAAGGTTTGATAAAAAAAACAGACATTTGTAAGTTTTTTAAATATATTTCTCAGATGAAATAGAGATGCTGTGATATTGCAAACGTGTTAAAAGTTTAAGTTGGCTAACTTAAAAAAATAATACTGATTGGTTTGTTCAAGGTTTTGTTTTTCAGCACTATATACTATACTATCCTTCAGTGTACCACTCACCAGAATAATACATACCTTCAGTAAATTTTAGGGACTGAACAGAATGAAGGTGGATTATTTTTCCTAATCTAAATCTATATTTTGGAAAAAAAAAGTTAGACATTTTCATAAACATTTTTTTTTTTACAATAATCTAATTGAACTTAACCAGGGCAACCAACACCAAATGGGACTGGTTGTCACAGTGAGCCAGAGTGTCTTTGACAGGTGATAACCTTTTATCACAATTAATGACTTTAAGTCAAGATCTTAGGCTGTCCTCTAAATTACAAATACTTTTGAAATATGTTTGGATGATGAGCAATTTACACTAGAATAAAAACTGAGACAACCAGCGCTAATCTCCCCTATAGCAAACTAATTTCAGGTATATTTGTCTGATTCTTTCACTCATTGTTTGAATCCTGATTTTAGATCATTCTATCAATAACTACAGTATCTATTAACACACTACATAAAGAAGTGGGGAATATCATGATGCTGCGTCTAATGGAAGGTTAAAAAATGGGGTTCTACTCTGTCCATCCTTGCATGAGTGACATAGATCCCTCTCAACAATGGATAATGGCACTGCATGTCTTCTCAACTACGCATACAGAGAATAAACTAGGCTTTAGAGGCTACACTGTGCGATTCTGGTGTTGGAATAGTGGGAAAAATGGTGTGATAACGATTAGGTTTTTATTCGGTACCAAAGCATGTAGAACTACTGTGGCCTCAAATTTAAGACCACATTTGATTTTCCTGACACACAACGTTCTGGCGTATCTGCAATACAATATGTTTTTTGTAGAACAAATGCACTCCCCTGAATTCACAAGTTCAGAACACACAGCAATAATAATGGCTTGCATTTATATAGCACTTTACCAAGAATTTAAAGCACTTTACAACTCCATTATTCATTCACTCTCCCCTTCAGACACACTGGTCGAATCAAGCTCGATTGTGGCCGCCGCTGACCTGGGGCAGACTGACGGAGTCGGGGCTGCCGTTGCGTGACATCACCAGTAGGCATGTTAGGTATCTTCCCCAAGGACACAACTGCAGGTAGCAGGTGGAAGCAGGAATTGAACCAGTGAATTCCAGGTCACAGGTTGACAATTCATTGAACCAAAGCCAACCCATGCAGTTCTATTTTTAGACAGTAGGTCCATCTTTAGGCAATAAAAGGTGAATTAAGAAGATATTGCTCCATGAAGGCTGAATATAAATATCTGCCATGTTTTCAGATATTTAGGTCTGAAAAATTTTACAAACCATCAAATATGTTTCTATTTCATTTTAAAATGATGGATCACTTAAAAAGTTAGGTTGTTAGGTAGTTAGATAGGCTGGTAGGTAATTACTAAATAAAAACAAACACTAAAGCATGCAATGCCAGTTGATTATTCAAGAGTACTATTGTGTATTTAACTAAACTTTATGCATAACTTCATGGAAAATCCACAATAATTAACTCGGAAAAAGTTTATCTTTGCAAATATCCATGAGTAAAAAATAAAAACTAAGATCAAGTTTGCTCAAAATATGTTACAAAATCACATTTTGTCCTATTGTAAAAAGCAATATTTGATGTAAAGGGTTGAGGTGAAGAATGCAGAGACATTACTGTTTTTTTGCACTGCTTGAGGAAGGTGTTGCAGGTATGTAAAAGTGCTACTCTTGCTTTGACTGAAGCCAATAATACATCTCAGACTGGAATCAGAAAAAAATAATGAGTTTCCAAAATAAGGCACGTCTCACCTTGATCAGTAAATATCTTCTCCCATCCAGAAACCAAGCACATGTCTCCTGGTATGGGACACGTTTTCGGCAGAGCGAAACACTTAATATACCCTTTGATTGTCAATGGACATACCAGTTTCATCAGCATGATGTTGTACTCAAGTTTCTGGTAATCATAACTCTCCTGCCAGCAGATGGCATCAGCAGCCATGAACTGCTCAGTACCATCATGCATTCAGATGTGGTTGTCACCCAAGATGTCAAACCGTGAAAATGAGCTGAAGAGGAGACCAAATGTAAGATTTTTATTCTGAAAATATTATTGTTGGTTTGAGCCATTTTTAAACTAAGGGTGTAGTACAAACGTTTGCCAGCAATTAGCAGCAGAGATGATCCACCAGTCATTAAAGAGCGTGCCCCCACAGAAGTGATAGCTAATACTGAGAGACACCTGCCAGGGCTGAGAATGAGAATGCCACCCACAATCTTATCATAGCTTAACTTCTCTGTAACCTCCATTGGATCCCTCCTCCTTCCCAACACCTCTTCTCCTCCACTTTCCTTCACATCTCCCTCAATCGCTACCTAGAACTCAGTCTGAGTGTTTGGTTGTTTTTTTTAGCAAATACAGCCAGAAAGATTATTGACTGACTCTTATATGTAAAAAATCAGCTTGTTTAGTTATTTTGCTGCTTTAGAGGCAACATGGGTTTGCTCTCACCTTTTTGGGGTTTACTGAATGAAGATCTAAAGCAGAGCCACACACTAACACCTTTACCGTTTATCTCTTTTTTTGACAGAACTTTTATTGAGTATATTTTGACTCTCACAGCTACAGTTATCATCTCTAAACCTTTTTTATATTTACTTATTGATAAACATTACTTTTAAACGTGTATTTTCTTAGCAACAAAGCCTTCAAAAATGCAGGTGTTAATTGAGTGAATACATTGCGATGTACAAATGTCATCAGACGGTGTGGTGTGATGTGGCAGAGGTGGATGAAGAAGAAATGCAGAGCATGATAGGACATCAGTATCAAAAATTCAGCACCACATCTAATAACTAAGAGTGATAACACAGTTTCACAGGAAAAAAAAGCAAAAAGTGGAGGTGGAGCAAAGCGGAGCACAGCAGGCTAGTGGGATATATATCTATGATCCAAGGTGGGTCTGGATTCTTTCTGATCTCTTAAAACCATGAGACTGCTTTCTGTTCGGCTGCTTATCGGAGCTGCTGGTAAATACGCTGTGATGCGCGCAAATGGATTCACACATCTCTAACACATTGTTTCGTATATCCATTGGATAAATGGTAGCTGTTTTACTGCTCTGCAACACCTAAAGCTAAAATACAGGGTGATGTTGGTTCTGATTTCATTTCATAAATCCTCTGTTTTACTCCTATGTCTGTGTGCAACAGTGGCAGTTTCCTGCTATGATGGAAGGGTCAAAGAGGGCAGGAGTGTGTGCTGCACTTTCGTCCTTACATGGCGTCCCTCAACTACGGGTACCACTTCAGTGGAGGAGTTCTCATCAACAAGCAACAGGTGTTCTCTGTTGCACATTGGTGGTACAAATATTTATGAAAAGAGGCAGAAGTAATTGCTTTCATATGATACATGCTTTTGTCCAATCAGGTTTCATTTTCATACTACATATAAATGTAGGTGGAGTTAACTTAGTATTTAACCTACCACATTATGGTTTATGGTTAATGAAAACCCACAAGTTATTTTTCTCAACTTGTTAAAATATAGCAAAAGATATTACAAAAAAAACAAAGAACGTTCAATACTGAAATGTTAATTAATGGCCTACATAATCAAGGTCACTGATAAAGATGCTGTTCACAGAGCGTTGTATCCATCCATCCAGTGTCTTCATTTTCGGTTTTCATTAGCTTTAAGCTATAATCACAGTTACATTAAAATAGATAAATATTTGAACTTCATCAACCTGTTGATCTTCAAGTATTTTCCTACATCAAGTCTTTTTTTTCTATCAGTCCAGAATCAGAATCAGAATCAGCTTTAATGGCCAAGTATGACACATACAAGGAATTTGACTCCGGCAACTTTTCTCTCCAGTACAGAACTTAAATAAGTGAAAATTGTAACAAGTACTAGGGAGCGAAGTACCGAGGCGTCCATCCGCAGATTTTCCTGGGAGAGCACAATGTACTTGTGTTTGAGGGAACAGAGTAACTAATGAAGACTGACACCCTCATCTGGCATCCAAGGTAAATACATCTCAGATCTGGTCCAAATTCTCTTTTCCCCTATACTTTGGAGTTCTTTTCATCTTGTCTAGTGAGTACCATGTTCAAGTCAGAAACTGACAAAATCAAAAGAAAGGACAAAAAAATTCAAAGCATTGAGGATTATTTTCCATAAAAAACATCTGAACCTCTTAAAAACGCTGGAGACCATGACAGATTATTTATTGGCTGGTTTACCTCATCTCGAGGAAAAATGACACAACACAACCCTTTAGGCCAACCAGCCCACAAAGTCAACCTTAAAGAAACAGAATGATAAAAATGGCAAAAACAGCACAATACAAGAATAAAAATTTTCTTTCTTTCATACTAGTATACAGTACAATAGCAGTATTCTGTTTCTTAAATGTATGCATGGAATCAGTGCAGAGAAGCATTTAAGTTTTATTTTTTCCATAAGACGTTATAACTACCATACTCTGGACTTTGACATCATGCTGATCAAGCGGTTTCATCCTGAGGATGGGATTGAGGCTGTTGCTTACTGCCCACTGGATGTCCAATGGGAGGCCTACCTTGCACCATATCTGAATGGGGGAACCAATATTTTCTTAAGTATTTGTTCAAAATAAGTATTTGTAAAAAAAAATAAAAAAGGCAAGTAACAGGTCTTTGAGAGCAAGAATTCTTGCTGATTGACAGATGTTCTAATACTTATGTACAGCAATTAAATACAAATAAATTCTTTAAAAAAAGTAAAAGGTGATTTCCTGATTTGTTTTAGATGCTGTCTTTCACTGTGAAAATGCACCTACAATGTGAATTTCAGACCTCTCCATACTTTCTAAGTGGGAGAACTTCCAAAATCAAACGGTGTTCAAATGCTTTTGTTCCTCAGTGCAATATAAAACAAATCACAAGCTTTCACCTTCATTAATCAATGTGGTTAACAAATGAAGTAGCATCCTTCACTCTTGCTGGCAAGCGGCCAGCCTCTTTCGGTGTCTTCATAAATCAAATTTCAAGCCCGTTATTTATATTTATGGGTGGCTTACTAAATTATTTGATTACAAAGAAGATGGTATGTAAGACTATGTTTAGAAATTAGAAATGAATTCCTTGCGCTCATAATGTCAGTGTGATTACTTAACAGCAGGTTGCCACAGTGGGATTCCTAACCACTCTTCTTTTTCTGTAGCAATTCTCCACAGAAATGTACATGCACACCATTATGATTTATTGGGTCCGTTTTTTTTGCCGTAAACTAATAATTCAGCTTCCCTCTTTCATGATTTGTAAAACCAAGAAAAGAGCAATTTGTATAAATAAATTACAATTTAATTAGGATTTACTGTGAAAGTCAGGCTTAAATGTACACATATAGCTCTAATGGTTTTTGAATGGCCCTCAGCAAGTTATAGAGATGCCATACATTTTTTGTAGCCATAAATAAGCCTCTGGAATAAGTCTAGTTGAATGTTTAACCACTGTTGTTATGAAAAAAAAAATACTTCAGCCCATTTAAATCAGTTGGATTCTTAGCAAAAACCCCACTATAACCATATTTCACAGATCTGAGGGGGAGAGAAAAAACTTGTAAATCAGATTATTTCTTGAGGAAAAAAGCCCTAGACTTGTACAGTAAGTTGTGTTATCAGTCCAACCTGGAAAAAAGAGAATTCAAACAGATAATTAAGACACACAAAAAAATAATCTAAATCCTGGAGTAAAAGGGAGTAGACTTTGCATTGAAACTACGTATATGCAGCAGGCCTAGCCATTCACTCATTGAACAAAAAATAAATGTTTACATTCAAATCATTCATTATGTAAAGATTGTCTCAGGCCGCTCCTATTTTGTTTTAAAGCATTTTCCAAGATTTCAGGTGTTGCATTTCTGTTTGTTCAATCAGGAAGACATAGTTCTTGTTATTTCTCCCAAGCCGGTTTTGTCTTTTCTGAGTCTCACTCCACTTTTCTCTTTTTCTTTACGTCTTCTCTCTTGGACTGGACTAGAAGGTCCAAACCATGCTGCTGCAGCTGCAAACAACCACAAGAAATAGGTCACTGTAGAGCACCACTGTCACACGCAATTCAGCTGTTGTAGGGTAGTCTCTTACCCCATTTTGCCATGTTCAAAATGTTTGTTTTGTTTATGTGTATTTTTTTATTTCCCTCTTATTTTGGCTCTGTAGCAATCAGTTTTGAGTTGACACTCCTGATTTACTCCTGTTGTAACAACAGCACCAAGTTCCTCTCACTCGTGTAATAAAATCTGTTTCCCTACATTTTAGATGAAACAACCCATATTTGGAAAATATGCACCTGCATTTTATAAGAAAGACCTACAAACGTGTGATGTTATTTTAGAAGAAATGTTTTGCTGCACTTCCTGCATTAAAACCAAGCTCCCCAGCTGAAACAGGAAGCGGTTAAAGCCAGTGTTTTACAGAAAGTGGTACAAACTTAATTTAGACCTAGCAGATTTTAATTGATTGCAAAATTTGATTTGGAATCTGTAAATTATTAAATTAAACAGATTGTGAATGTAGAAAACATGAAATTTCCTTTTTAAAACCGTTTCTCTGGCACCTTACTCGACATTAGTGAAAGTTTATACCTTTTAATTTAGTTTTTTAACAAAAACGGTTCACCGTCGTGTTTGGTGAGCTTAGCATTATCAAAGTGCGCAATACATGGCATAAATCACGCTAGAACATGCCGATAATGATGTGTGCAGTTGTGTGTTTAGTGGTCTGTCAGCTGCATTTTGCTTTGATTTTTTTAAATGCTGAGTTTGTGTCTAATTAAGCAAGGATTGCTTTTAGTGCTTATGCTAACCCTGCTAAGCTAAGCTTCATGGAGAAATGCAGCCGGTTCGTTTGGACCACGTCCAGACATTAATGTATTCAGTTTATGTGCACACTGTCCAGAGATTAGCAGTATTAGGCCTGTTGGGTTGCTGCCTTAGTGAATAGAGACTTTGAGATTTCTTTCAGAATTCATCTGGCTAAAGAAGTAGCAGAGATGATCTGATAAACTGATGTGAGTTGCTGCCTAGTGAATAGAGGCGTTAAGTTTCTCCCAGAATTGCTGAGTGTTTTTTCTGACTTAAAGAATAGCACATATGAAGTTCCAGTTTTGATACTGATATTGGGAGCTAAATAAACGGCTGAGTGACCGTTTTCGATGTTTCCGCCTTTTGAAACCGAAACTAAGATGGCAGAATATATGAGCAGGGCAGATGGCCATACATGCTGATACGTGTCTTTTGACGCGGTGGCGTCCTCCTGTGAGAGCACTTATATGCAGCGCTCTGTTGTTGCATCATGGTGAGAGGTGCTTATGATGATATGAAGCGCTTATGATAAAGCGCTGAAGCGCTGTGTTGTTGCAACAACACTTGTCTGTCTTTCAGCAATGAAGAGCTGAAGAAACAGATTTTTTTGCTGAGATGATCAGCAGAGGTTACTTCTGACATGTGTTTGCTGACATGTGTCTGTGCTGCCTTCGTAAGTAAGGTGTAAATGGGAAATGATAGACACTAACCACAAGCCACTGTTTTTTTGTTTTTTTTTCAATCAGTATTGATAAGAGGTAATGATCACTTAAATGGCTATTCAACACACAACAAACAAAAAATGTATGCAAATGGGTAAGAGGTAATATCAGATTCGTGTTATTGTAATTGATTAAATGGTACACTAAAAATCTACCACAATGTGGTCCATTAAATAAGGCATACTTTTCCTTAAATAGAAAACCTTTTACTGCTTGGAATATTTATTTAACTGATTGGAATGTTGTTAAATTAATCTGAAGTAAGTTTGTTGCTGTTTGTCGCCAAATTGAGTTTACTACATATAAATTATTACAGATTACATTTACATTAATTAGTACTAAGTAGCTGGACTGTTTTGATGTCTGTGTTTATATTGTACAGTAACTTGTTTTAAGTAATTACCTGAGTTTTATTTTTTTATTTATTTATTTTTTTTTTAACGTGTCCTGTCTAGCAGTATGCTACTCAGAATTGGTGTCTGAGTACCAAGTACAAGCCCAACAGTTTTACTTTCCCAAGCAGAGTATTACAGCTTCGCTGTAGTACGCCACTTGATGTATATGTATGAAAAATCTTTATTAGTGATTACTGTGTTCAATTTCCTGACGTCATGGACATTAAACTGAGACAAGAAGGGAGAAAGGAAGAAGGTGAAGAAAAGAAACCGGACCAACAGAGGGGCGAACCGACGACACAAGACAGGGAGGCAAAAAAGAACACAAGAAAACATCCCAGTCCTCCACCTCTGCCGGACGGCAGAGAAACAGTAATACAAAACAAAAACAACAAATTACAGAACCAAACCAATAGTTCGATCTGTAGAATAAACAAAGAATACACATTCACTACACACAAGCATTGATTAATGAACATAATACAAATGTTTCTGGTAAGCTCCTGTGAACAACTAACTAATGATGATAACCTCAGCTTAAATATGTCCGTCCACCATGTCCCCACACCATGTGTGGCGGCATGCAGGTCGGAATAAGGTTCCCCAGCAAGTGATTGATAGCTGGTGTAAGGAACCGTCAATCCGTCCTACAGGAATCGGCACAGACATGGAGGAGGCAAGAATTATGCATCCAGCGTCCCACAAGTACAGAGTCCACACGATCAGCGCAGTCACCCCAAGGGAACATGGAACCCCAGGGAGCACCCACCACCCGAGCTGGGCCCGAGAATCGCATGACAGCCCACGGCTCCCCGGTAACCGGCTACGCCAGGGCGGGCCCGACCAGGAACCGGAGCCACGGGGACCAGGGGCACCCACCCCCCAGCGGGGCCCCAACCAGGACCAGCCGACAAGGCCCCCGCCGCCGCCGCAGGCAAGGAGGACCCGCAGCCAACCGACGGACAAACACGCCGCCGCCACCCCACCAACCCACCGCCAACAACCCGCCCGCCTCCACACATCCACACGCCAGGGAGCCACAGCAAGAGCCACAGGGATGTACGCCCTCCCCAGGCCGCGCCCAGCCGGCACCTGGACATCCAGATCTTCCAGCTCCAGGGTCCAGATCCCGCCCACGGGGGCGCCAAGATCAGGGGCCCAGCCAATGCCGGACAGCCCCACCAGGCGAACAGACCAGCCAGCAGAAGTCCTGGAACCGGCAGGAGGACTGGCGCCAGGCACGGTCCCCACCGATCCACCGGACGGCACCAACCTATTCTACAACCCCGGCACCCCCATAAGAGGTGCCCCAGTCAATCCAAGGAGGACATCGGCCCGAAACAGCGGCCGCCCGACACACCGGACCACCCAGGACCCGCCCGACATGCACCAGGACCGAGCCGGGCCGCAACCGGGACCCCCAGCCCCAGCATCGAGAGTCATCATCAACCAGCGCAGAGCAACCATCACCGACGGGGAGTGACGGGGAGGGAAGAAGATGCATCAGGCCAGAGAGCACCAAACACCCAACCTGACAGGTAGACATAGACAACAGAGACACTCATACGTACCCTCCCTTCTGTGTACACATTCTTACAAATACAGGACATACGAAAAAAGGACGCTATACCCTCATTCATACCCCCCATACGTACACTATACTCCCAGGCCCAGGGACAGACCCCCAGTAGAGAACCCTGCCCCTGCACCCAGGAGACAGACCCCTTTGCCCACCAGGACGGGGACAAGTAGACCGCCAAGCCCCACACCGGCAAGAGCACCCACCAGCCCAGACCCCGACCAGACGGCGTGATGTTCTATCCGGGCTCCACCCCGATGGTCCAACAACAGGGGTGTGGAAAGACCCCCCAGCCTCTCTCCCCCACTCAATGTGGTGTTGTTGCGTGTTGTTCTAATGTGCACTTAAAACAGAGGGGGGACATGGAATACGCCGGTACCCCCACTCCCCCCCCGGCCCTCATGTCTAGATGGTTTAACAGTGGTGCCGGCACCACAGGCGAGGCCCCCACAACGGGGGGGCCTCGTCTGTGGCGCCACACCGCCAGGTCCCTACATGTGCGTTCGCTGTAAATGTTGCAAGTGTAGTGTCTAAATTGCTCAATAAAATCGGGACCCAGGCCGCCACCGGGTAGCGAAGACAGAAGCTCCATCCCGTAATTACCTGAGTTAAGAGTCCCGTTAACCTTAGCAAATTAGGATAAATGCCACTTTCATGAATGGGAAGTTGAGATTTCCTGAGTTCAAATTTAATCTCTGGCTATGATAAGTGAAACAGATCCTTAAGTTTAGAACACAGATGCAGCCTGAATAGACAATAGCAGTGGCTAGTGCCTGCTTAAGTTCAGATAAACGTAGTTTTTGGATTGAAGAATGATTACATAAGCTTCAAATAATGGTGATTAATTGATGATTGCTTGCAGACCGTTGCGTTGACGGTAATGAATAGTGAGAAAGACACTATGGTTTTTCCTTTTTAGCTTTGTGTCCTGTTTAGCAGTGCACGTATGGCCTCCTGGGTTTTCCACAGTTTGCTTGACGCTACTTCCTTTTCCAGAAAGGATTTTTTCAGATTAAGAGCTCCTGGGCTGACTATGAAATTGAATTTATGTGGTCTTTAAAAAATATATGCATTTGTATTACAGCTCGGAACATTTGACAATTTATGTAACCCCTGCACATTTCAGTACTGTCCGCTTGTTTTTGTTGTTTTTTTTGTTTGTTTTTTCAGTTAAGGGCAAGGACATTTTTTTGTTTTCTTGTTTAATGCACTTTCATGGTGCTTTGCATGATTTGGAGGTGAGGAAAACAAAGAAATGACAGATGTGCAACATGTGTGTTTAGAGCACCCTTTCCTATAGATTTTTAATGTACAAATTGTTACAGAGCTGGATTTGAGTAATGCCAAAAGGTATTTAAATTTAGAGACAATTTTACTAAATAATACACCATTTATACAAGGTTTCTCTTATTCGCATAATTTATTTGAGTGTAGTTTAAGCAATTATCAACAGTACTAAATTTACACAAGTGAATGAATTACTGAAATCATTATGCCAATGCCTAGGTAACACGCAATATCTTGAGGTTCCATTATTTTCCTTTAAGGTGTTTCTTCTTGTCCCATGGGAGGGAAAGTTATTAGTATTCCCAACTTTCTGTGAACCTAGAAAAATTAGATTGAAGAACTTTGTTTTTTTATGTAAGATAGGTTAAAATGAATGTTTTGCTATATAGCATTAACTGTTGCTCATTAGTTTACAAGACGTACTTTTCATGAGTATTACTACAGAACACTGTATTACAGTTGAAATCTCTGAGCACAATGAGAAGTATTGAATTTGATTTAAATCATTTTGGGTATTTAAGGTTATGTTCTATGAAAAAGGAGTAATCTTTAATTATTTAATAAGTGTTGGGCTTTGTTTAGACAATGTGGCTGCAGTGGTGAAATGGGTAATGCAATACCTTTCAACCAGTTGATCTAAAATTGATAACTAGCCTAGGGAAAATCTGATTGTATTCACATTACACAACAACATTTAGTAGATGTAACAAGCACGCTTCTATGCAATTAAATAGAACACAATTAATTTGAATGATTTGGGAGTAATATGATTAAGTTATGTTGTAAATTCATGTTATAGCAACTCTAATAGATTAAATTTAATTAATTCAACATGTTGATTTACTTTAGAAAAAGAGTCTGGCTGTTCACTGAAATTCAGTGGGGTCTCACATCAAGGTGGAGCTAGGAGCTGAGGGTTTACATTATTTTTCTTTTTTTCTTCTTTTTTTTCTTTCATTTTTCTTTTTTTTCTTTGCAGCAAGTCACTCGTTTGATGAAATTAATGTTTTCCTTTCTTGTTGAATTCCAGTTGAGTTCACTTTATTTAAATCCAAGTTGTCTGGAGCCCCCGCTGTCCTTCCATATGCATGTATTTGTGTCCATCTTTAGAGTGTCACTATCTGAACCTCTTGATGATTTTGAGCAGCAATTGATTTTTGAATTTAGTAGAGTACATACTTGCTCGTTTTGCAGGTGCAAAACCATTTTTTGTGACCATCATAATCTTTGAATCTGAGTGGCGCTGTTTTGTTAATTACATATGGTTCACTAACTGTGACAGTAGATGCTTCTGTCATATTATGTAACCTCTCCATCACTCATTAAAAAATATTTTTGAGAGGGTGGAAACTTTTTCCAGGTGATGTGTGCATAGATGAGCTGTAAAATCACAGTTTTTAAATGTAAAGATGACCGAAGGACAGTGGTTCAAAGATGACCAATTCTAACAGTTTACATGCCCTATATTAATGGGACCCTTCCATACCCTTTGCAGAACAATTTTCACCTCATATTAGATTTTAATGATGCCATTAATTATTTTTGCAATGTGGCACTACGTTTGTCAAAGAGGAATTAGCGAAACAGCGCCACCTAGAGTCACGGAATCTGAGGAGCACAGAAAATGGCATTACACCTGTTTTAAGGATGGCGATTTGCAAATAATTTAAATTGTCCAGTTTTATTTTTTTTCATCAAGCATGCATGTAGGCTATATATGCTGGCCGATTTGTTGGGATTTTTAGAGTGATTTAGAATATGTAGAAGTGAAACAAAATAATCCAATGGACCTATTAGAACGTTAGAAGGTAATTTTTCAAAACAAAAATACTTTAATGCCTGTAACACCAGAAAATGGTGTTACCGTACGTGCTTCACGCCCTAGACAGAATGTCAAAAGTGGACAGGTCACTAAAAAAGAAGACATTTACTCATGTCATTCACTGACAGATGTCTTTCATTAAACTGGGCACAAACGTTTAATAAACTATGTCTTTACTGTGACGGGGGTTTAGTTTAATTTCACCTACGTGTTTGTGCAGGATTGATGTGGAGCTTCTAAAAGTTTCGTCCTCAGTCTCTGGCCAGTCACAACTGAAGCTGAAGTGGTCAATTACATCTGGCCAGGGGTTAACATAATTGTCTTTTGAGTTTAATTTTATTCCTCTCTTTTTTCACTGGATCCATACCAATGTCAACTGCTTCCATCTTTGTTCTTATTAGTGCCAGTTATCATATCCATCATGCATTACAGTATGTCTGGGCGCAATATTTGTAATCATATTTATTAGTTTCTTGTTTTTTTACTCAGTAACAGTTATAATAAAATATGTAGTGAAGTACAATAAGCTTAAAAAAAGCATAATTAAGTAAAAGTAAAATTCCAGACTATAAAACTGACTTGAAAATGTAGAATTACACAAAAAAACCTACTCAATTACAGTAAAGCAAGTAAATGTAATTCGTTACTTTTTACCTCTGATAATTTGATCACTAAAATATGTTTTTTCTTTAACTTCTTCAATTGTTTTCCTTTTTTCGCCAAAAGTGATTATAGTAATATAAACACTATTTACAATTGCCCCATGCTTTACTGTTAACTCTGGCTTGAATTCAGTGATTAGGGGTCGTCGAACAAAAATAAAGCAATCTTTTTTTTTTTTTAAATCTAAATATTGTCCTGTTTCTAAATACCTGTTGGTATGTTATTTGGTAAATCATAACCTTATGAGGTCCAAGTTGTGTTTTCAACATCTGGACTTTGTGATTGTGTTTGCCTATAGCTTGGTGACACATATGCATCTTCATATTGATAGGATTTTAACAGGTAACTGCAAACCTTGTTTAAACATTGATGTAATCATTGGCTGACTCTTTTCACCTGTATTTCTTCACTTTTTTCTACATCTCTCTGGCTTCGATTTCAAATTTGAAGCATTTTATATCATTTTAGGTGAGCAGCTAGGGATACAACGATACAACCTCTTTCAACCCGATAAGAACTGGTCGATACCGAGTAGCAATGGCAATTCTTCTACCACACAAAATAATGCAGTCAATTGGAAGACCGCAGATGTGGAGCCAAACCTTAAGAGAATATTTGGAATGGCACAAATAACATGGTTTCTACAAATATTTGTTTCTAACAAACGCTTGAAGAAAGATTTGTATTTGGGAGCAATACATATCTCTAGTGTGCCGCCACTCAGGAACTGTGCCACTAGTATGATAGGACCACCTGCTCTTTCCACAGTCTGGTGCTGAACAATCATAAGGGTCAAGGCAGAGAAATAACTTCTGTAGACTGTCGTCTCTATGTTGGTATTTTTAATGAATGCATACATTAAATCAGTGTCACATTTGACATTTGTATAAGCTCATAGTAAATTAACTCACTAATTGAACGCCAAACTTCTAAGATTTTAACACTGACCTACCTTTTTACACATAATCAGCAGCCGTCATGACATATGGAGTTGTAGGTTGTTGTTTTTTTTGTTTTTTTACTCTACTACACCAAATAGCTAATTATTTGATGTGTGACGTTAGTATATTTTGAGCACATCTGCATTTAAATACCAAAAATGGAAAAAAAAACGACATTTTTGGACACATGAAACTCCAGTTATATATCTGTTTGTTTAAAAATCTGAACTGTATGAATTCTAACTGTATGTTAAAAGTTTATGGATCAAGATCAAACTTACCTTCAACAGTCTTCAGAGAGGAAGAAGAATAATTTGCCTCTGTGAAGAAATCAATGCTGTTTGAAAAAGAATTAAAAATATATATATATATTATTTTGATAAAATACTTGCCAATAACATCTATGGACAGTTAAACTGAAACTCCATATCTAGAATGTTATGGACCTTGATGATTAGAAAACAGATTCTGCTGTTTTTCTAACAAAATGTCAAGATAATTTATGTAATTCCTTTAAAAGATATGTCTATCTTTTAGTTTTAAACATGAGATATGCTTTGTGTTTTTGATTTTTGCTGTTCTCAGTGGGGGAAATGTGTTCATAACAACATCAAAGCTACATTGTTTTCTACATTTAAACTTAGCAGAAGCTGTATGAACAAAGGGATAATCATGTCTTTTGGCTAAATGCAGGAAGACCAGAAAACAGAAATGGGCAATTAGTCAAGAAGACTAAAAAGGGAGGCTGCACGGTGGCGCAGTGGTTAGCGCTGTTGCCTTGCAGCAAGAAGGTTGTGGGTTCGTATCCCGGCCCAGGGTCTTTCTGCATGGAGTTTGCATGTTCTCCCCGTGTATGCGTGGGTTCTCTCCGGGTACTCGGCTTCCCTCACCACGTCCAAAAACATGCATGATAGGTGAATTGATCACTCTAAATTGTGAATGAATGTGAGTGTGAATGGTTGTCTGTCTCTCTGTGTTGGCCCTGCAACAGACTGGCGTCCTGTTCAGAGTGTACCCTGCCTAACGCCTGATAATTGCTGGGATAGGCTCCAGCTGCCCCGTGACCCTGAATTGGATAAGCGGTTAAGAAGATGGATGGACTAAAAAGGGGGCCTGAAAAATGCATCATATTTTACTCTTCTTACATTTTATTCCTTAAACTTTAAAATTCCGTTAAGGCAAAAAATAAAGGGAGACTTGTGCAGGCAAAAAAAAAAAAAGAAAAGAAAAACAGTATTAAAATCTCGCGGCAGCTTATATAGACTCATTTTGTAGTTAGATATTACAATATCTAGAATTCTATGTTACCTTCAAGAAAAATAGGACAGATTTATAGAACTTACTGTAAATTAACCTACAATAATAAATTACAAAAATTGCATGTTTAAGTGTTACGTCTCTCAACTATCATAATGATATGTGTCCTAGAAATATGCTCTACCTGTTTGTCTCTGGTCTATCAGATGGAGCCTGCAGAAAAAAACAAAATCAGGTCACCAAGATCATATCATATTTTGACACTATCAATATATACAGAGAGTAACGAGCAAACCTACATCATAACAGTGGGAATGCCTGTTAAACCGGTTGGAAGCTGGGCCGTCTGGGGTAGCGATATTTTTCGGGGGTAGAGGTGGAGCGCCGAGGCTAGAACTGTTGATGTCGGAGTCCAAACTTGAGAACTGTTAAACAATTATGTTATTAGACAAAGAAGAACATTCAGCCCCTACTTCTTCCTTAAAATGAAGTCCCCTTGAGCTTGACAAGTATCTAGTTATACAAAAATTGGTTAGCAGATCTAAACTAATAATCAGAAATCAGACTGAAGGTGAAAGGACATAAAAGACGTAAAATCGTGCAGCACTAAGATTTTATATGAAAAAATAAATAAATAAATAAATAAGAGTGAAGTCAAAATAAATGTACTGACTCTTGAAAAAATTGACAGGTTTAATTTCCCTTTGGATTATTAAAATATTTTAGAAATAAGCTTTACTGGAAAAACATCTTACATTAAAGACATTATCACAATAAGTACAAGAAAGAAAACAGTTTTTGAAAAAATACTGTAAAAGTATGCTATACAATCAGCTTCATACTTGTATTTGATCATTTATATATTCTACAATTGCTTTTTAACCACTCTTAAGCACAAGATAAAAATTTCATCCACCAATTTATTTTTTTTAAGTTTTAATAAATCTTAAACACACACACATATATATATATATATATATATATATATATATATATATATATATATATATATATATATATACTGCTTTGAAAAAGTTTTTGGACAGTGTCAGAATTTTTATCTTTTTGTTTCATATATGTTTAAGATCATCAAATGTATTTTAGTATAGAAAAATAAATCTAAAGGAAAAAAGACTGTTTAAAATGATTTAATTTACTAAGCAGAAAAGCTGTCTAAATTAACCTAGCCATGTCTTAAAATATAATTGTTTTAATCAGAATCAGAATCAGCTTTAATGGCAAAGTTTGACACATACAAGGAATTTGACTCCGGCAACTTCTCTCTCCAGTACAGAGCTTAAATAAGTGAAATAAAAAAGGAAATAAAAATAAATACTAATACATAATAAAGGATAACATATACACCAAACCGGGGTTATTGTACAGTGAGTATATACAGCAGTGCAGAGTTATAGTTTATTGTTCATGTGAATGGACTAACACTCTGTGACTATTCAGAGTTCATCAGAGCGACAGCCTGGGGGAAGAAACTGTTCTTGTGTCGGGTTTCTGGCTTAACTTTAATTAACACCATTGTTTATTGTTTAATTTAATTTCACTAGCCACATCCAAGCCTAACTCATGACAGACAGACTCAAGAAATCACTTAATTGCCCCGCAAGCTAAAATATCTCAAAGACCAATAGCCTAACAAATGCCTCGAGAAAAATAAAAATAATGAACAGGTGAGAAACTGACTTGTATCTGTCTAAAAACAAATTATAAAGGCATTTACGAGGCTTTGTGACTTGTGAACCACAAGGAGATTCACTGTCTACAGTACAACTCAAAAGGACATAGAACAGAACCGTTCCAAAAAGTGGCCAGCCTATCAAAATTTTTATTTCGACAACTTGGCCAGCAGATAAAAAAAAAACAAAAAAACAATTTCCATAGTATCACTGGTCTCACTTGCATCAATTAAGGCTGCTGTTTGAGATTTTCCAATGAGAAAGATAACAGAAAGAACATAAATGCTCAAATTTGTCAAAAACCACATTGATTATTGTTTTCCATATTTTTTTTGAAATAATATTTTATCATAATATTCTGTAGACTGATGATACAAAAGTGGCACTTTTAGGATGATGAGCATCCTGAAATATCTGGCATAAAACTAACACAGCATTTCAAAATTAGAACATCAGTGTGACAGCCAAACAAATACAGTGATGAAAAATACATCAGTGTGTCCACATTTGAATGGCTTCAAAAAAAAAAAAAAACATTTACGTTTTGGGAAGTTTTTCAGAGGGCTAAAATTCCTCCCTAGAAATGAAAGAGATGAAAGCACTTGTTGGCTGTTGCTGCTGTCAGGCGTGGCACAACTTGTTAGTTTTTAATGTGTCATAGCTTTTTTTGTTAGTAAATTATTTAGAATTTGAAAATGCGTTTTGTATTTTCTTTGATTGTGTTGATATAGTAATAAAATGTGCTTGATAATCTGTAACATTTAGTTGCGACCAAAAAGCAAAAGGAGAATAAATCTGAAAGGGGCAAAAATGTTTTCACAGCACTTATAATTCCAGCTGTAACATTGATCGTACTTATATCTGTTTAGTGTTTAAGTAATAAAAACTACAATTTCTATACCATTTTTTTTCTTAAACAAACCTAATAGAGTAATACCTTTTATCTTGAAACTTTAAAATTTGATAAAGCAAAAATAGATTTATTTATATTATTTATAAACTATAAACTATAAATGTATAACTTATTTATAAATAAAGACTTATTTATTTACACACCTTCTTGAGGGCAGCCATTTCCTTTACCACCACCTCAATGTCTTCATGGTCCTCCTCGCTATCTTCATCTTCATCATCCCCCCACTGATGGCCGACTTTTAGGTAGGGCTCGATGAGAATGGACTCAGTCCCCAGGATGTCACAGCGGCAATACGGGCAGGTGTGGCCGGCTGATTTCTGCTAAATCACGATCACGGACCCCACATAAACAGAGATACACAAAGAAAATTCACATTAAACAATCCACTGTCACATATAGGTTCAGTTCCTTTTGAACTATGTGTAGTGGAAAGAGTTGAACTTAGCTTCAAAGAAAGTTTTTCAAACAGTTCTGGAAAATACCAACAGTTTCAACAGAAACTTTTGATTGTTAAGTGCATTGTTACTGCAAGACATAGTGATTGCTTTTATATCATGTCAGGTCGGAAATTGTGCTCATAATGGCTTTGCAACGTGAATCTGCTGTTAATCAGCAATGAATAACAGGAATCTAGAAAACAAAGAAATTCTCAAGAAAATGGTGTTTGTCCTATTTTCTTTGTTTCCTCTCTTCTTCGAATTAATCTATTGCATTTTCAAATAGATATTGAGAAACACACACATACACACACACACACGCACTTTGACTTTTACTCAAAGTGAATGTGAGGAGGATGTGAAGCTGAGCTCGCACAGGAAATACTGAGCCAAATGTCAGGACACAATGCCTTCATTTCTGAAAGAATTATGACCCTGCTCACAAAACAAAGGGCTGACTCACTGATAGAAACCCCCATAGCAAAAGATACCATGATTTAATAATAGCAGCTATTATTCTTTGATTTAGCTCTATGCTTTAAATTATAAGGTGAGGCTGTGCTGCTGCAGAAGGAAGCTGAGTTGTTGTTAAACTGGATCAGCCAGGGGCTCATTTCCTTTAGTTCTGATCATTGCTTTACTTTTAGATGAGAGGTAACTGATTAAATCGCTGTTTTATTTCAACATGAAGCAAATCTCTTTTGTCAAAGCTTTCAAATACTCCAGTGGGATTTGAGGAAAATAAAAAAATAGCAAATATTTTATTTTACATCTCTGACTGAAAGCATAGAAAGCTTCAGCATGATAAATCAGTCTCATATTTCACCATCAAATCAGCAGCCTGATATTATTATTTTGGAGGGAAAAAAAGAGTACTTCAGATAAGAATCAAAACATTAACTAATGAAAGATTATAATTTGTTGTGTAATCCGAGCTAAATCAGATCTACATTTATCAACTAGGAGGAAAATATTATATGTCTTCAAATCTGTTATTCTTTTGAAAAACACACACGACAAGGAATTTCTGTGCATGATCCAAAGGGGCAGTAATGTAACATCTTGGGGTGCCTCTATATTACACAAACGTGTATACACACACACACGCACGTACACACACACGTAATGTATGATAGTAAATACAAAGAAAACATTTATTGTGGCTAAAGTTTACATTATCTAAGATATAAATTAAGTAGCATTACATGATACTGAAGTTACATAAACTTGTTTAAAGTATTTATCTATGTTTTATTATTATATTAACGTATGTATTTATTTATATAAAAATTGTTACTTCCTGGCAGTTTTACATTTAAATAAAGTTTTTGCATATAAAACACAAAGCCTATTTTGATCTTAACCCCAAACCACATTCAAATAACCAGCTTTGTTACTGTATTATGAGTATAAAACCAAATACTAAACCATGGGTTTAAAAATAACCCTATTCAGTCAACCTGGACTGCTTCACTTCACTGAGAAAGCAGAAACTCCAGTAGGAGTCTGTCGGACTGTACATCGCTCAGCTCCAGCTCAGGCTGCAAATCTGAAAACTGATCAACGTGAGGTTTTTGTTACTAGTTGTTTGGATTTCTACCTGCCACCCAGTGAGGCAAGGCTGGCACAGGAGATGTCCACAGGGCTGAATCCGAATGTCTTTATCCCTCTCTGCACAGATCTTACACAGCTGGAAAGTGCTTCCGATCTCACAGTACAGCTCGTACTGCTCCTGTTGGTTGTTGGGTCATTAAAGGGATAAAGCAGACCCCATTAAAGCTCTATAATCAAAAACAAGATTCTCTTTAAATATGTGTAAAAATGTACATCATCTTACTTCTGTAACTTGGAGTTTTTCCATGTTAGTAGGTTCACACAAGCTAGTCAGGTCAGGGTTTGTGTCACGTCCATCTGGGTACAAGTAGCTGCAGTTACAAGTACAAACAGCACTTAAAGAAGAGGCTTAGACTGAGCAAACATATATGAGTGACCACTGTCTTCGTCTGCTGACCAGCCCTCCTTGAAGCCCTGGATGAGTGCCTGGTAGAGAGGCCTGTTCTGTGGGATGGTCTGGATGATGTCACCTTCAGAAGTCACATGGCCAATGGCCCACTGACCCATTCTAGTGCAGCTCAGACGAAAAATGAAACTGGAATGAGAAGAAACTGGAATCATGGGCCATGCCTAGTTTTCAAAACCCTGCTTTTAAACTGACACATCTTTTTTGTTTTTGTTATATTTACCACATTTTCAGACCTTGAATACTAATACTAATTCTTATATTTTAAATACACAACGGGATTATACCTTTAATATTGAATACAAATGAGCTTTGCTCATTCTGTTCAGTACAAGATTGTGCCTTTGCTCACCTCCCAGGTTTGTGCAGGTAGTGTTCGAGTCGAGCTACAACTTGGTCATAAGTGAGGAAGGCCATGTATCCTGGATGTGTCACAGCAAGCTGGTTCCAGTTTATTATCAGTGATCTCCAAGGCTGAAAGAGGAAGTGCAATGAATTTATGAGTCATTATTCATAGAAATTTAATTAACATTTTTGTGTTTATTAAAATACACCTGCATCTGTGGTACTAATTTGAAAAAGCCATCTGGGTGTCAAACACATTTTCATTCTGGGTCATATCAAAATCATGAATGTCTTTAAAGCGACAGCTGTGGCAGAAAGCATTGACAAAACTATCTTTAACAAACCATTGGAATATTAATGAATACCTGTATCCGCATTCAACAAGTAATTCTGAAAATCAAATAATACTAAGTATCTTTTCACAATGATGTGATTTAGGACTCTTTAAAGAAACACTGATTTGATTTGACTAATAAAATAGTATTTAGGTGCACATAAATAGAACTTAAAGTTTCTATTTATATGATGCTCAACCGTTTTGGGAGACACATAAATGGTTATGGTGGGCTAGATTTTGGCAATGGGCTTTGAGTTTGATACATGGGATCTAAATTGTAAATATTTATAACTCTTTTGTGTTTTGTTGGTGTGACTGAGTTCTTACTAATCCTGGAAACCTTTCATTTACCTGGAAGAGCCTTGTGAAAATATCAAACTCAAACACTGAGATGTAATCATTACAGGTGAGGTCAATTGTTGATTTTAGTGCCATGGCCTCCATCCCTTCCTCAAATGGATGCACACTTTTTAGTTGTTCTTTGAATTTCTTCCACTGCACGATGCACCTATCACAGCAAAACAATGTTCAGACATAGATTTACATTAAATGGAAGAAATAATAAGCACACAACAGAGATACAATCCTGAACTCACAGGTTTCCAAAATAATTCCTCCAGAATTTATCTGCTTCACCCTTAGTCACTTTGTAGGTGTCGCCCTGAAAATATCCCCCTGGAAACATGGCCTTGAGCTCCCATAGCATGTGACTGAACAGCAATGACAGTTTAGTCAGATTCCTCCTGAAAAACAAAAAATGCATACTTTAAGAAGCAGGTTTAGAAATAGAAACAAACTTTCTCTGAGTAAAAATAAAATATAGCTTTGCATTAGCGGAAACTATACAGTTCCTTATCCATACCACAGACATTTTTGTCACAAGGTTCTTTAGAAAACATTGGTGAACAAACAGACCAAGAGGCAACCAACAGGTATATCATGGATAACACAATGGAAAGATTTAACCTGACCCATCCCACAGCCCTGCCAATGGGACGCTGTGTCCTATTCAAGCTAGGAGCTTGGAGAGACCCTGGGGCTGATAAAGTTAAAGCAGGATTAGATTATAAGACAACATCACAAGCTATGAACATGTCCATTTGAAAAGCCTTAACTATTCTACCAAAAAATGCTACCAAGAAATTACTTAATCTTAACTGACAGGCCAGGCAAGATGGGCATTACTCAGAGAAGCTAGCAAAAACCTATTGAGATTCTGGAGGAGCTGCAAAGGACACCTATAAGTCATGCTCTCCATAAATTCTGATTCCATAGAAGAGTGGCAAGACAACAGCAATTGTTGACAGAAAGCCATAATACATCCTTTTTTTTGTTGTTGAAATAAGCCAAGTACGGTACTAACAGTAGGGAGAACAAGTATTTGATACACAGTTGATTTTTGAAGTTTTCCCACTTACAAGCCATGTATAGGTCTGTAATTTGTATCAAAGGTTCTCTTCAACTGTGAGGAACAGAATCTAAAACAAAAATGCAGGAAATCACAGTGTATGATTTTTTAAATAATAAATTTTCATTTTATTGCATGACATAAGTATTTCATCGCCTATCAACGAATAAGAATGTAGGCTCCAACAGACCTGTTGGTTCTTCTTTAAGAAGCCTTCCTGTTCTCCACTCCTGTATTAACTGCACCTGTTTGAACTTTTTACCTGTATAAAAGACACCTATCCACACACTCAAAGAAACTCCAACCTCTCCACAATGGCCAAGACCAGAGAGCTGTATAAGGATATCAGGTATAAAATTGCAGAGCTGCACAAGGGTGGGATGGGGTACAGGACAATAGGCAAGCAGCTTGGTGAGAAGGCAACGACTGTTTGTGCAATAATTAAAACATGGAAGAAGTTCAAGATGATGGTCAATCTCCATTGGTCTGGAGCACCATGCAAGATCTCTCCCCCTTGGGGCATCAATGATCATGAACTACACGGCAGGACCTGGTCAATGACCTGAACAGAGCTTGGATCACAGTCTCACAGAAAACTATCAGTAACATACTCCACCGTCATGGAATGAAATTTTGCAGTGCACGCAAGGTCCACCTGCTCAAGCCAGCGGATGTAGAGGCCCTTCTGAAGTTTGCCAATGACCATCTGGATGATCCAGAAGAGGAATGGGAGAAGGTCATGTGGTCTGATGAGAAAAAAGTTGAGCTTTTTGGTCTAAACTCTACCCACCGTGTTTGGAAAAAGAAGAAGGATGTGTACAACCCCAAGAACACCATCCAAGCCGTGAAGCATGGAGGTGGAAACATCATTCTTTGTGTATTCTTTTTGCAAAGTGGACAGTGGGACCACTGCACCATATTGAGGGAAGGATGGATGGGGCCATATATCGTGAGATCTTGGCCAACAATCTCCTTCCCTCATTAAGAGCATTGAAGATGGGTCGTGGCTGCATCTTCCAGCATGATAATGACCTGAAACACACAGTGAGGGCAACTAAGGAGTGGCTCTATACGAAGCATCTCATGGTCCTGAAGTGGCCTAGCCAGTCTCCAGACCTGAATCCAATAGACAATATTTTGAGAGTGCTGAAAGTTAATGTTGCCCAGTGACAGCCTCGAAACCTGAACGATCTGTATAGAGGAGTGAGTCAAAATAGCTGCTGCAGTGTGTGAAAACATGGTGAAGAACTACCGAAAAAGTCTGATCTCTGTAATTGCAAAGAAAGGTTTCTGTACCAAATATTGAGTTCTGTTTGTCCGATGTATCAATTACTTATGTAATGCAATAAAATTGAAATTAGTTATTTAAAAATCATCTACTGTGATTTTCTGCATTTTTCTTTTAGATTACTTCCCTCACAGTTGAAGAGTAACTTTGATACAAGTTACAGGCCTCTACATCCTTTGTAAGTATATGACATACTTGTTCTCCCCATTGCAGCAAAAATGTTTAAGAAGGCGTTCTGGAGATTAGACCAAAATTAAATGTTTAACCTACTTGCAAAAAAGTATTTGTGGTGAAAACTAATATAACAGGTCACCCTGAACACACCAGGAAACGTGGTGGTGCCAGCATCATGCTGTAGGGATGAGGAAGCTGGTCTTAGTATATAGAAATATGAATGGATGGAGCTAAATACAGGACAGTGGGGAAAACCTGTTAGAGGCTGCTAGAAACTTAAGTTCAGGCTGAAGGTTTATGTTCCAGCATGACAACAACCTTAACATATAGACAGAGATAGCTACAATTAAATAAAAAGGACACGTTTCCGAATTGACCAGTCAAAGTCTAGACCTAAGTTCAATTGAGAATCGCTGTGATGACTTGAAAATTAGCTTGATCTATTTTGCAAAGCAGAATTTTGACAAAAATAGTTCACCTAGATCTACAAATCTGGTAGAGATAAACCAACCATGATTTGCAGTTGTATTTCCAAATCAGCGTGGTTCTATAAAGGACTGACAACACAGAGCTGGTTACAAATGTGTGCAGACAGATTTTTCTTAGTAAAACAAATATATATATTTTTTCCTTCCCTTTCAAAAGTTATTAACAACTTTGTGTTTGTATATCATATTCCAAAGACAAGAACAGTGAAGTGTCTCGTTATAATGTTACAAAATGTAAAAAATTAAATAAAAAACCTTGGTATTTGAAAACAGAATTATAACTATATTTATTGGATTCAAATTATTTCAAGTTTTCCCAGTAAATCATAGTCGGTGCAGAATAATAAAATCCGACTTTGTTATAACTGTAGATCTTCTTGCACTCTAAGTCGGTGGCAGGCAGCAGCATTATCAAAGCATTGCTGGTATTTTCCATAGAAGCATACAGGTAAACACAAGATGCAGTCCAGCTTGCAAACAGGATGCTGAGTTCTGCAAGCTCGTCTGTAAAATACCACAAAATGTTCCACTGGCCAGTGTGTCACTTCAGACCACTTTCAAAGAGTCTTGCTTTTATTTTTTATGAGTTTGTTTGCATTTAGAAATGTGCTTTTCACTTTTTCACATGCACGCAGCTTTTGTGCAGCGCATGTCACACCTTCAAAAGTACATTCAAAATCATTTAAACGTTTTTTTTTTAACTTGCTGCGGATGCTCTTTAACGGCACCTCTGTATGAAAAACCTACTCAGCAATATTACATTTGTAACAATGTTATAAAACTGGATTAATTGAAATTAACCACGGGAAAGCTTTCTCAAATTAATCTAGGATTTAGAAATCATTGTAATAAATCCGAAGACAGGTGCAAACAATTATCTTATTGAGAAAAATACCAGCTCTGCTGAGTGTTAGGAAGAAGAGTAGTAGAGGTGGAAGTGGGAGGAAATGCGTAAGCCACATCTCTCGCTATGGCTCGGCCCAAGTATGTAAAAATAAATTTCAAAGGACATCAACCCTGTGGTAAAATTTACAGTAACCCAACACAAGTTATATTTGTGTGTACTGCGGCATGTGAACCTCAATTTGGTCACTATTTAAGGCTATTTACCTTAAAAACAAAGTACAAAAGTTGTAACGTTTACTGAGAAGTGATCGAAAAAAAGTAGAGCATTTAATATTGAAGTGCTTTTCATTCATTTTAAGGCCCTTCATCATCTCCACCTGTTAGGTTTGCTAAGATTAATGCTCATGTGAGAGCTGTATGTAATTTCCCTGGAATAACTCCTCACATACTGCAGGTATGCCCAACACTTTTTTAGTTTGAAAACTCTGTCTGTAAAAAAAAGTTGTGTAAAACAAGCTCTAAAGAAGTTCGGACAAACATGGCTCAATGGGAACAGTAGTGCTCTAACGTTCGGAGAGTTCTGGGACGTCAATCTGCCCCTGGGCAAAGTACTTAACCTTAAGTTCCATCCCGATCTGCGTTTTGATGTACAATTGTGTGCGTGTCCATGAGTGTGACTGCAACACTAATATATACACAAATATTTGTCGTAATTAGTGACTCCAGGGCACTTGGTATTAATGCCGTAAAGTTTATTACCCAAATGCACAACAATCCCAGCCTCTGATTTATACTGTGATGATCTGAGATATCAGTAAAGACATAAAACTGTAAAGGTTCTGATATATACTGCATGGTTCTATGGATTCTGTAAGCCGTTCATTCCACATCTTTATTTAGTTCCTTTTCTTCACTTAAATAGATCCAGATTTCAAATTAAGAGGTATACAGCAGTTTTTTTTTTGTCTGAATTTAATTGCAAATATGAAGCAGAATACATCCATTTTCATTTTCTTTGTATTCCTTTAGCTTTTTGCTGGTAAAAATTATGACCGTTTAACCATTGATGCTGCATCATGACTTGTTTAAAATGATATAACGACAGCTGGGTTTGCGTACTGCTATTTGTCAAAAAAATGAATGTATGCCTGTTTGGCTTTACTACTACTTTTTTGGTTGGAATCTTTGTGAATAGTATTCTCTCAACATTCATTTAAGTTCAGTGAAAATCTTCTATATGTAGCAACACAACATTAAGCATGCTGGCTAATCTTGCTGTTTTATCTTTTTTATGCACGGAACTTCAACTTAGGAATTGCTGACCTGTTTCCTAAAATTCAACTAGGTGTTACATCTTAAACCAGCCTGGTTATATATACTGCTGTGAAGAGATTTTGGGGAAGTGCTTCACTTCGGTACAAAAGAAATAGATTTTTGCAGCAAATGCAAGCAAAAACATGGCCCTTAATATTATCTTACAAAAACACTTTGGTTGTAAAGTGTTTCTCTGCGGTATTATTATTATTATGTCTTCATCATGTTATGATCAAATAACGAAATTTAAACTATGTTGGTTCAGCATTTTCTAGCTGAACCACTTATGCAGTATATGACCCATAAAACTGTTTATGTAAGATAAACTTTTTAATTTCCACATATTCTTAAATGTCTATCAGAGGAGACAAAGCCACGGTTTTATTGCATACTATTATATACACAACCGCTAGTCAGCCGGATCTCAGTTCTGCTTCAGGCCTTGTTTGACGGCCGACAGCTTCTTCTTCAACTGAACACAAAGTTTTTCATAAATTTACTGAGAATTTTCTCACAAGCCCACAACCAAGAGCACATTGGAGCGATACAATTTTAAAATACAGAAGATAATAGTCACACACTTTGAAATGTGAGCCACAACATACATAATAGTATGGGAGTTTGCCACATGGCTGCCCATGCACATCTGCTTTGGTAAGAAGCACATCTGTTTTGCAAAAAGAGTCAAAAGATGGCTTTGAGATCTGACTTTCAGATTTAGCTAAAAGATATTACCTGTTATACACATATGCATTTTTACATAGTTGCATCTCACTTAATTAGAATGTCAGGAATTAAACAGAAAATGTGAACTTTTTAGAGTTATAGAAATTAATTATAATTAGTTATACACAATTAAAGCTTTTTAAATTTAGTGATTATTAAGAATGCACCGATATCGATATGTATCCGGTATGGGGCTGATATCGTCTAATGTACTTCTTAAAGTTAATTGGTGCTTAAAATGTGGAAACCCGGCAATAATTTCAAACAAAACGTAAATTTTTTACTTGAAATTATAGTTTTGTGGTCATTTTTATAAATACTTGTAACAAGCAGAGGAGAAAATAAAACCTGTGTTCCAATTCATTGCATTTTTTTTTTTGTGTGTTAGAAGAATTAATATTGGTACTCAGTATCGGCAATTTTACCATAGGGGTATCATTGCATAGTGATCATGACTAACAGCTAATAAAACAAATTTAAAAAAAGCTAATAAAAATGCATTCAATACAAATAAAAAAATATGTTTATTACAGATATTGTCATCGTCCAGTTAGGACAAGATTGCTGATTTAACAGTTGTCCAGCAGAAAGTAATTGACACCCTCTACAGGAAGGGCAAGACCCGAATAATCATTGCTAAAGAAGTTGACTGCTCACAGAATGCTGTATCCAAGCAAATAAAAGGAAAGTTAAGGGGAAAAAGGGTGGTAGAAGGTGAATATGCACTCAGGAATAACCATGGCGCTGAATGGTGGAGCTAAGCCCATTTATAAGTCTGGGTTTGATTGTCAAGGCATGGACTGAGGCTGGAGTCAGTGCATCAAGAGTGTCGGCACACAGAAAGATCATGTTATCCATTTCTTGTGTTAAGGCACTTCTGAATCTGAGGTGTCAGGAGAAGTGTCTTACCTGGGCTTAGGAGAAAAATAACTGACATGCTATTTGGTGGATAAAATTGTCTTGTCAGATAGACAATATTTACAGTATTTCATTTGGAAATCAAGCAGAGCAGAAAGAGCTGATTAAAGTCCAGCAGAAGGTTTCCACATATTTCAGATCACCAAGCCACACTGATGCAGTAATCCACGTGAAACATGTAAATATACTCTTATGTATATGGACATACTCTTAACAGATCGGTGATCATGCATTAAAAATCCTATTTTTAAAATTTGCCACATATTATATTAATATTTTCAGAGAAACTGAATTTTGAATTTTTATTACGTGAATACCATTATTATAAATAATGAACAGTTATTTGTGTGCAAAGCATATTTAATTTTTGTGAATTTTGCTTCTGTTTAATTCAGTCAATTAAAACTTGCTTCTGATAAATATCTAATTTACTGTGTTGTAACTGTATAATTAATCGCTAAATGCATTGGGTAATTAGTGGAACCTGCAGAGCTCATAGTCAAAACATCAACTGACTGGGTTAAACTTATATTCTGTACTGCACCCGAGCTCTGCAAGCCTAATTGGTATTTAGTTAGATCCGTCATCTGTAATTCTCATTAGACAAACTGATTTTGTAGAAAAAAATCTAAAATTACTAGAGAATTGTGAGGTTTTGAATTGTAAACTCAGTGATAAAAGGAGTAACGCATATTCACCCAATTTAAAAGCACACTGAAGCATTTAACTGATGTACGTCTCATAAGAAAAACTGGAAAAGTTAGATTTTAAATCTTGTAGAAAACATTTTGAATGTAACCTAACACAAAGATAAAATGCTAGTCCTCCTGCAGAGCTTGTTCAGTCAACTTGTGGATAAACAGACAATGTGTTTGTTCTGAATCTATATCTTGCGCTCTCTTTCTCAAGTGATTTGAATTCAAAGGACATTCTTGTTGCTGTTGCTTTTTCGGGTTTCTTCCCATATTAGCATCACAAAGATTCCGGTTATGGCCCTTTTTCCACATTCATCATTAGTATTCCCAGCAGCAACAGGAGAAGCCTGCCCTGCCTCCAAATAAGAGCTACATACTGTTTGAAAGTATCCACTTTCTACTTACAGTCATCGTCCCTCTGTGTGGATAGTAAATTCTATATTAAGATTCTGAAAAACAGAATTTAGTTTATTTTGGGGACGTTTATCAATGTTCTTTTATTTTGATTCATATTCTCTATTATGAATGTCACTTTTTAAAGCACTGCACATTTTATGTTTAGACCTAAACCTGTAATATATAATGGAAGCAGCAGTCGGGTTCAGTGGAGATATGGGGGACTTTTTCGAAACCCTTTTTACGCAGTGGATATAAATAAAGTTTGCAGCAATTAGCCTAGTCAGGATGGGATTAAAAGGTAAAGCCTATAATTGAGATGTGTTTCTACCAGATTTCGTTTTGACCATGAGTCACAGATCTAGTTTGTTTGTATCTGAATGGAATTTGGGTGATAAAAACATATGATAAAAGCATTCACAACACTTCAGTTAGAACTAGGCGCAGCAATGATCAAAATAAGGAAAATAAATTCTCATGAAGAAAATGTGATCGTTGAAGTCAATGGTCCAGTTTCTGGAAAGAGAAATTGTTCTGGTATATGTAACGTTCACCTGAGCAGCAACGTGCTCAAACAGAGCAAAAAGTATATATACGTATGTACAAAATTTTACAATATATATAAACTATATTGTGAATAATATAAGCAAGAACTTGTGTGTACAATGGTAAGGACGTCCTCTTACCTGTAGCTGGATGACTCATCGAATATCTTGTCTCGCCCCTCTTTGAAAAGCAGCAAGGCCCTGTCCGTCTTATCCAGCAGGTTTCTGATATGGACTCTCAGGTATCTGGCCTCATCCGCGCGTGGAGTCAGTCCTCCTCCTGATCTGACATCCTGATAAGGCTGCCAGACCTGCGTGAGCAGAGTGGAAGTCTCTCGAACCAAATCCGGCAAATATGGCGGGCTGATCCTCAGGCCCAGCCGGGGGTTCGTGCACAGCTCCGTAAGCCTTTCCAATCTTTTAAGGGTCTTCTCCACCAGCCGAAGTTCTTCACTAGTCAGGGGCTTGGAGCTCATTCTGGTACTCCTGGAGGTTCCTGGAACAGCTTCTGCCATATAATAACGGGCTGTGTACTTAAAAGTGAAGTGAAGCTAAAACTACCTCAGCTGTTACAGTATATCTATGCATAAGAGGGTGTGTAACCATAAATCTTAAACTGTGTCATGAGGTGCTGAAGTTCAGTTTTGAATACATGTGAATTGATAAGCAGAATATGGGTGGAGCTAATGTGGATAAAGATCAGGTTTCTGATTGATCACACTGACGTTTGTAGTCTGTACAATAGTCTTTGCGAGTCCTCTCCATGAATCGAATACGCTGCATCCTATCCTCTTCAAACAGCATTCAGTGGTGGTCCACCTAACCCACTATACATATCACATTGTTCTGTATTGGACTGCAGATGCTACTGCGTTTTTTTACAATTATATGGAGCAATCACTGCCAGAGTAAACACTGCTGTTTTCTTGTATCTCCTCTGTCAGATCTTGAAAAGAAAATTGGATGCAAGGCCTATTACACGAACTCCTCTTAAAACAGGCAAAACAATAAAAAGCAGCATTCAAGGGTAAAGCTTGGCCAATAAAATATCTAAATCCATACACACAGAGGCACTGTTTAACACAGTGCTTTTCTTACCAGCGTTTATCTTAGCAGCATAACAATCCTACATTCTTGGGGTCAATGGAGCAGGTATATTTACATGCACCACCACGGAAAAATAGCTGCTACTTCTTCTCTCTGTCTCTTCAGGTCACCCTGTCTGTTCCTACTTGTCTTGCTTCAGCCCTTTGATTGGTTTCCTGGTTTCAGTCAGACAAACAGGTCTGTCTTCTTTGCTCTGTTGCTCAGGCAAAAAGTATAGGTAGAGAGAGAGAGAGAGAGAGAGAGAGAGAGAGAGAGAGAGAGAGAGAGAGAGAGAGAGAGAGAGAGAGATACACAGGAAGGTGTGGACTCATAACTAGAGATGTACTAGAATGAAAGCAAAATGCCCCCACTCGTAGAGAGGGCAACAATATAACATTATTATATATTTTTTTATCAGGGTGTAGAAATTAAAGAAACTGCTATAGTACCATCATTTTTTTCAGCTGTTTTCAGGAAACTCAGCCTATTGTTTAATTTAGGGCCTCCAATAGGTCTTTATACAATAGAATATCATCTCTTTTAAGATGTTCAAACAATGCTCTGTCAGTAGTTTCAACACAGAAGCTATCACTAGAATATATATTTTTACATTTTGCGCTGAATGGCATTGCTATTGTTTAGGCTGTTAAACTTTCCAAAATAATTGTTCATATGTCAACTTTTCCTCTAGCACCATCATGAGGCTGCTGCTTGTTATTCCACCTAAAGCTTGACAACTAAACTATTGACAAATTCCTGAATTCCTCCTGAAAGATTATTAATTTAAAAAAAATATCAGCCAGTAAGTACCCAAATGCCAAGCAAATATCTATAAAACTTTGTCTTGGTTCTATCTTTGCACAACTCCAAAAATATATGTAAAAGAAAACAGGTGTAATTTTGCTTATCCATAAAGTAGTGGAGCATACTTTAATTCAAGAGACAGTTAATGTAATAAACTTGTTTGGTTTGTTAACTGGACAAGGGAAAGTCACTTAGATGAATTTTATTCAGAAAATAAAATATATAGCACAATACTTAACGAAGATAATGTATTAATGCAAAAGAAGGAGGAACCTACCAGTTTGTTACATTTACAATTTCATTAATATTATATTCTCTATTAGACTGTTGTACTTTCCTTGAAAAAAAGTATTAATACTTTTCAAACTTTTGTCACTTTAATCTCAAACATAAATATATTTTATTTGAATTTTATGTGCTAGATCAGTGGTTTCCTACCTCAGATCCATAAAAGCTTGTAATTACTCACTTTTACTGGATGTAGAAGTTAGGTTTGGGGTGTCTCGGCTTGTCTTGGACAAAAGGTTGTGCTAGATAAATGCAAAGAAATGCATAAATACTGAAATGAAAATGATACATAGTTTAATGCCTTTTTTAAATTTAAGAAATTCAAGTATGCCATGCATTTCTCTTTAGCCTCCTTTTACTCTGACATCCCCCGATAAAATCCAGCTCAAACAATTAACTTCAGGAGACACCAATTTAGGGTCTATATGTGTGTAATTTAATCTAAGTCTGAATACAATGTTTCTGTGACTCTGTCGTGAACTAATAGCAGCATAAAGACCAAAGAACACAGCAGATCTGAGTCCATTTTTTTATTATTGATTCAACCTTTCCTTTCCAGGAAAGGCTGACTCATTTGACTCTCATGTTTCATGAGAGCAATCTAATGAGAACCTGGACTGAAGGCAAGGTAAGGCAAGGCAATTTTATTGGTATAGTACACTTTCAACAACAAGGTAATTCAATGTGCTTTACACAAGTTGGTGATAAAGAAAGAAACAAAACATATGATACATAATTAAAAGGATAGAATACATTATTAGAGGAAGTAAAAACAGCAATTAAGCATGAAACACACACTACATATGATAAACAATAACGCATGAAAAACGTCAAAAAAGCATAATGACAAATGATACATACAATGTTAATTGCATATTCAAAGGCCATTCTAAACACGTTTTTAGTTTACATTTAAAGGTAGGTGTTTAACCAGTTTCGCAGTCGTCCAGAAGTTTATTCCAGATAAGCAGAGCATAGAAACTGAAAGCTGCTTTTCCACATTAGGTTTTCATTCTATGGATCATTAATAGACTAGAGTTGGAGAATCTGAGTGATCTGGCGGGTTGGTACAATGGCAACAGGTCTTCAACATATTTTGGTGCTAAGCCATCCAATGATTTGTAGACTAGTAGTAGTATTTTGTAGTCTACTCTCTGAGGTACAGCAAGCCAGTTTAAGGAAATTAGAAATGGAGTGATGTGCTCTACTTTCCTGGTTCTAGTGAGGAGAAGGGCAGCAGCATTGTGGATCAGCTGCAGATGATTAACTTTTTTTAGGTAGACATGTGAGGACGCTGTTGCACTAGTTGACTAAAAATAAATACATGGATGAGTTATTAAAAGTCCCTTTGCAACATTAATCCTTACATGCTAGAAATGTTCTACAGGTGATTGAAGGTTGACCTTGTTATATTTTTTTAGAGATGACCTTGGAGATTCAGTTCTGAGTCCATCTTTAGACCAAAATTTTGGACCTGATCAGTAATTTGTAGTGTATTAATTGGAGCTGTGTGCTCACTCTTGATTGTTCCTCTTTAGGTCCAAAGATACTTAAGTTTTGTTTCTATTTATTTGGAGAAGTATATTGGACATCCAGCTATTGATTTGCTCAATTTATTAATTTAGGGTTCGGATAGGTTCAAAGTCATCTGGTGACATTGTAATGTAAAGCTGAGTGGTATCTGCAAAGTTATGGTAACTAATCTTATTGATTGTTATGATGTGGACTAGTGGGAGCATGTTTGATATTGAATAGAAAAGGCCCCAGGACTGAGCCCTGGGGGACTCCACATGTGGTTTCTGTCTCTTCTGATGAAAAATTGCCTATTGATGCAAAGAATTTCCTGTTCATCACGTATGACTCATACCAGCAAAGTATTGAAATAGAGAGCCCTTCAGGCATTGCACTAATATGTTATGATCAACAGTGTCAAATCATGCACTGGTCTAAAAGTACCAGCACCACGGTTCTACCACGGTCTGTATTTATGTGGATGTGAGACGAAGGCAGTCTCTGTGCTGTGTTGAGCACTGAAACCAGATAAAAAATATTACATTGTTGGGAAGCTTTTTCTCTTTGAAACACAGCTTTTTCAGTAATCTTACTGATGAACAGAGATTAGAGACTGGTCTCTGGTTACTGCATTAACGTTTTGTCCAGGTTGTTCTTCTGTAGTAGTGGTTTAATAACTACTGTTTTTAAAGCTAGACGTAATGCACTTGACAGGAGGGATGAGTTAATTATATGAATCGGATCCATCCATCCATCCATTCATCCATCCATCTTCTACTTATTGAGGGTTTGGTCATGGGGGCAGCAGCTTGAACAAAGAGACCCAGACTTCCCTCTCCCCATCCAACTTAGACCAGCTCCTCTGTAGGAATGCCAAGGCGTTCCCACTCCAACTGAAAGACATAGTCCCTCCAGCATGTCCTGGGTCTTCCTCTGGGCCTTCCCCTGGTGGGATGTGCCCGGAACACCTCTACTGGGAATCCTCCAGGAGGCATCCTGACCAGATGGCTGAGCCACCTCAACTGGCACCTCTCGGTGTGGAGGAGTAGCGGCTCTACTCTGAGCCCCCTCCGGTTGACTGAACTTCTATCCCCTATATCTACGGAAGAGCCCACCCGCCCTTTGGAGGAAACTAATTTCAGCCATTTGTATTCCTGATCTTGTTCTTTCGGTCACTACCCAGAGTTTGTGACCATAAGGGTAGGAATTTAGACTGACTGGTAAATCGAGAGCTTTGCCTTTCGGCTCAGCTCTCTCTTCACCACGACAGACTGGTACAGCGCCCACATAACAACTGACGCCCTACCAATCTGTCTATCAATCTCCTGCTCCATTTTTCCCTCATTCGTGAACAAGATCCCCAGATAATTAAACTCCTCTACTTGGGACAGAACCTCGTCTCTGACCTGGAGGAGGCACTCTACCCTTTTCCAGTCCAAGACCATGGTCTTGGAATTGTAGGTGCTAATTCCCATCTCAGCCACATCAATTTTGGCTGCGAACCACTCCAGTGAAACCTGTAGATCGTGTTCCGATGAAGCCAGCAGGACCACATCATATGCAAAAAGCAGAGACCCATTCCAGGGACCACGAAAATGGATCCTCTTGTCATGCTCCCCGCCTCACCCGAGACGTGTTCGAAGTTCTGCCAGAGGTGGGAGTTGAAGCTCCTTCTGACAGGACACTCCACCAGACATTCCCAGCAGACCCAACACAACATTTTTGGGCTTGCCAAGTCTGTCCGGTATTGGATCCGACTTACCACTAGGCACTGGTCACTGGACAGCTTCGCCACTCTTTTCACCCGAGTGTCCAAAATATGCGGCCGCAGATCAGTTGAAATGACAGCCAAATCGAGCTGCGGTTTAGGGTGTCATAGGCTGAAATTATAATCTGAGTACTGATTACTCCTTTGAAAGGTAACTAAATTAGTTTATTAATTACTTTATTTTAAAAGTAACTAAGTTCGATTACATGTTACTTTATTAGTTAATAAACACTAACAATAATACTACCCACTGCTTCAAGATAAAAACAATAACCAGCTTTGCTAATACTCAATTTATTAGAAGTGCATTTTAAAAGTAAGGCCAGAAATATACTTTATTTTTTTAACCTAGCGTTGACACCAGCAGCAGGCTGTCTTGGGCGAGTACTTGCTTGTCCACTGCACGTATTATTGGAGAGTTCGACTAGAGGACAGAGTACAGAACTCCAGTCTTTTTTTGGAGGTTAGAAACAAAACAAACATGGCAACCACCAAACTCTCCATCTGCAAGAGAAGGACCGGAAAACTCACCCATTCCTGACTATCAACTGGACTCCCAACAAGCTCTCATTTACCTGCTCTCTGGATGCTGGATCTCCTATGTGCTCTGAAACAATATAGGAGAAAGTCAGGATCCACACATCCACCTTCAGCCAACCTCAGTCCACAGAACTCAACTTACCTTCCTCCAAGCTTCTCATCTTTGGACGACCATTAAGAACCAATCCATCAGCACTATTTCCCCTTGTAATTTACCTTCCATTAATCTCTCCACTCACCTTCTCTAGCCGACAACTTGCTTCTGAAGTTCCATTCCTGGCTCCTCCCGAGACTATACTCTTTTGTTTTAAATAAAAACATAATTTCTTTTAAACCAATCCTCTGCCACCTGTGTCTGGTCTTGTGCTGAACTTGAGTCTAAAAACCAAAACATGTCACAAAAATAATATTGCACAGTGGCCTGGACAAGTAACTTTAATCTAATTACGGGTATGGGAAAAGTAACGCATTAGATTTGTTGTTACTAAAAAAGTGGCCATATCGTATTTAGAGTAACGTGCTACTAAGTAACTCATTAGGCCTGCACCCTCCTAAATCTGGTCCTGGGTACAGGACACATTTCAGTGTGCTTAATGATCTATGAATTTCACAATTGTCTTACCAGCTTTAGCAAGCATTTTTGAGTTGTATTTGACTTTTGCTCTGAGGTTGATTTGCATATTTTGGACAAAAAGACGTTCATCTCTGGGACACAGAACCCATATTGTTCGTGAGTATTATGATTATGGCAACAGAATGGGAAAGAAAAAAAAATCAGCCAATTATCAATAAGAGTAAAAAAAAGAGAAGAGAAGTCCTACAAAATAAAGAGAAGTCCTACAAATCGGGCTTAGTTGATTGGGCAGTGGTGTTTATTTAAGTTTGGGACCATTAAAATAATTCGTTAAGGCATGGGTTTCTAACCTTAGTATAAAAATGGATAGGGATTTGAAATTTGAGAGACAAATTAGTGCTGTAGTCAGGACTAGTTTCTTTCACCTAAGGCAACTGTCAAAAATTAAATCTCCTCTTTCGGTTCATCATTTTGAAATTCTGATTCACGCATTTGTCACAACTAGGGATGGGTACCGATATCCATAAATGGTAGTATCCAGACTGAAAAGTAGCGCACATTTAGGTGCCTTTTTTCAGTTCTTTTTTCCCCCAGAAATCTCAAACACTGTGGATTACGGGCATGCTATCAGCCAAGAGTGATGCTATATCACCAGTGTTGGGAAAGTTACAAAGAAACTGTAATATATTTCACATTACTAGTTACAATGTCAAAAATGTAATATGTTTGCATTACATATTACTCTCTTAAAAACGTAACTGAGTTATACTACTTTAAGTTACTTCTGGTAAAATATCTTAAATATTTACTACCACTTCTAACCACCGTAATTTATTACTTTAAATTTTACACAAGTATCACACCACAAATACTGTATTTGTAACACTATTTAATTAAAATTAAGTCTGAAGTTCCTTTGCATGCCTTCTATTTCATGGTAATGTTTGTTAAATCTAATCAAAAGAAGGTGCTGAAAGTGCTCATCACAAAGATGGTTGACAAAGATGAGACTCCGATGTCTGAAGTCTTACAACAGATGGTTAGGAAAACTGTGTGAATGACGCCGCTGTTTAAATGTACAGTCAATCTTTTCCTCAGCTGTCCTGATTCTCTGATGTTTTGGTTTTAAGCAAAAGGAAGTGGATGGTGGCTCTTGTTCTACCGTATCCAGCTTGATTTGGTCTGTTGCATTAGTTGGCCAGAAAAACAATTTAAAATGCTTTTGTTACTTGAGTTACTGAAATTGTAACTAGTAATACATTGCTGTATATTTTGTAAGTAATGCATTACATTACTCAGTTACTGAAAAAATTAATCTATTCCTGTAACTTATTACTTTTGTAATGCATTACTCCCAACCAGGGCCGTGCACAGGGGGGTGGCCCGGTGGCCAGAGTCACTGCCCCTCTGCCCTCATCGATTGAGGTGCCCCTCTTCCCCACCCCCACCGCTCCGCTCAAAGCATTCCACTGATTCCGCTAATCCGCTCCAGGTTTTCCCGCTCGCTCCGCACTCTGCAGCATCACTCACTGTATGTGTCTCTGCGGCGCTCTTTTGAAACTATGAGTGAACACGACAGTTCACGAAAGCTGTCGCATTAACAGGTAGGTTGTGTTTGTGAGAAGACAGTGGTTGAATCTGCGAAATTAGTCACTTGTTTTTTTTGTTTTGTTTTTATTTATGTCAGAAATGTTTTGCTCTTGGTCTTCTACTAGTGCTAACAACTTGTACAACAAATCCACGTTCTTAGAATTAGCGTTAGCTGCTTGTCTAATCAAATTATTGTACTCTCGATCAGATCTAATACAAATAACTACATTTTCTGTTGTTGGCAGACTTTGTAGACAAAAACACACACAAAACAAGACAATGCCTTCACAAAAAAGAAGACTGAGACAGAGAGAGAAAGAGCGAAGGGAGGCTGAAAAAGTTCAGAATGAGAAAGAAAGGCGACACAATGACACAGAGAGGGAAGAGACAGACGCAGAACAGGAAGAAATGGAGAGTGAGGCAGCCACAGCCATGTACACAAGGGAGAAAAAGCCTGAAGACTTTGAGTTCTTGCTTCAGTTACAAAATCCATCAGATCCTGCTCATGTGAAGAAATTCAATTTATCATACAATGTGGCCTCAAATTCAGTAGGACCCTGTTGTCCAATTTTGCCGTTCCCAAAAAATGAACAAAGACGTTCGTTTCAGGGACAGTGGTATGAAGAACACCCCTGGTTAGAGTATTCTCCTGAGAATGATGCAATGTACTGTTTTAGCTGCAGGCTTTTCATGAATGATGAAAAGTATAAGAGCAGGACAGGTTGGAAGTCAGTGGGGTTAAGTCTGTGGAAGCAAGCTAAAGGAAAAATGAAGGAGCATAGCAGGACAGAGTCACACATGTTAGGCATGATTCGGTGGAATGCCTTTAAAAAAAGCATTGGAAAAGGGCGACTTTGAGATGCAAGCAGCCAAAGAAAGAGAAAAGCAAAAAAACAGGGAGATTATCTACAGGCTGATTGATATTATATTTTACTTAGCGAAACAAGGCATGGCATTCAGAGGTGACAATGAAAGCCTCTCAAGTTCAAACAAAGGAAATTTCTTGGAGCTTGTAGAGTTGGTTGGCCAATATGACAGTGTCCTTAAGCTTCATCTTGACAACATCAAAGAAAAACAAGCATCATGTCAAAAACCTCAGGTGTCTCTCCTCTCAAACCGAATACAAAATGACCTAATTAGAGCAATGGCTATTTATGTGAAACTGGAAATACTGAAAGAAGTAAGGGAAGCGTCAATATTTTCAATTGTACTTGATGAGACTACTGATGTATCACACATCGAACAGGTGTGCTTTGTGGTGCGTTATGTACATGACATGACCATAAAGGAGCGCTTCATTCAGCTCTGTGAAGTTCAGTCAACAACAGGAGAACAGCTTGAAAACCTAGTAATGAACTTGCTGAAGGAGAACCAGCTGAAAGTTGAGGACATCCATGGTCAGGGTTATGATGGAGCAGCCAACATGAGTGGGCCTTACAAAGGACTACAGTCCAGAATACAAAAGCAAAATGAAAAGGCATTATATGTTCATTGCCATGCTCATTGTTTGAATCTTGTATCAGTGGAGAGTGCAAAGTCAAGCATTCACTTTGTCAGTTTTTTTACAGTAGTGGAAAAACTTTACACCTTCACTGCCAACTCCACAAAACGACATGCAGCTTTTGTTCAAACACAGGAAGCCATGAATCCAGGCCAGCGTGCCCTTGAGCTACAGAAGCTCTCAGACACCCGATGGACCTGCAGGGAAACAGCCCTCAGAACCCTCAGAAAATGGCTCCCTGCAGTTGTGCAATTCCTGTAAGATCTGACCAAGTCTGAGCCACCTGATCTAGCTGCAGGGGACGCACACATGCTGTTGCACAGCATTAACTTTGAATTTATTCTTTGCTTGGAGATAACAACTCCAATATTCATGGAAACATTAGTTGCTTCAAATGCTCTTCAGCGGCAAGACTTGGACTTGGCAGCAGCATACACTGTTGTAAATGGTGTCATTAGCAGAATGAACACACTGAGGACTGAAGACCAATTCAAAGAAATATTTCACAATGCTACCATCCAAGCAGAAACAAGAAGGATCAATGTGCCTGAAGAGATTCCAGGACAAGCAAGGCGGCGGAAAGTACCAACAAAGTTTAAGTACTGCTCCACATCAGCAACAGAGGACCACCAGCCACAGACTTTAGAGGAGTACTACAGAGGAAGGATGTACTTCACTTTTTTGGATTCCCTGATTCAGGAACTCCACAGGCGATTTCGAGGGAAGGGGAGCACTGACAAAATTGTGATGTCACTGCGTTGTTTGATTGAACCATCAAAGTGGAAAGACACAGCAGATGCTGAAGCACTTAATGCTGCCTGTAACATTCCTCATGCCAGGTCTCACCTATCAGTCTGATTTTATGCACCTGTGCCATGCCTGATTGCTTTCTCCACTCCACCTGTCTCTCTCACTATTTAAACAGCCCCTGCCAGATTTTCGAACGCTCACGCCAGTAGATATCAAGCCTTTCGTTACTGATCTCCACCACCGACCTGTTTCATGGTCTCTGAGTTTCTGCCTTTGCCTAGCCCTCGTCTGACCTCGATTGCCTTTCTGACCTCCCAACGCCGAACCCAGCTTAAGACCCTGACCACCGATCTCTGCCTCCCCTGGATAAACTGATCTCCCGCCTGCCCGTGTATGACCTGCGCCTGTTTTCCGGTTTTTGATTCTGATCAGCCCAAGTGACAAGGTGGATATTTCAAGCTGTTGTTTAAGTATCTCCACTCAGGAGGAGAAGCACGTGGTGCACCTTTCCTGTCGCTCTTGTGAGCTTTCTAAGCCCCGCAGCAGCCTCCGCTCCTGACGTCACCGCCCCAGAGAATTCCCAGTCATCCTCCCCGCCGCAGGTTAGTGAAAACTACAGATCAACGTCTACATTCTTCCCCCCCCGATTCGCTAACCAATAACCTTCTCTCTTCAGAGCCAGAGTTCCAGCCTGCAGAATCTTTTGCACATTTATAATCTATTGTTTAATAAAACCTCCTCCTGAGTTATTGCTCACTCCTGTGTTGTGGCTGAATTTTGGGTCTTCCTCGTGGTCCGTGACAGCTGCCCATACTCTCTGTGAGTTTTACGGATTTCAAGAGGAGGAGGAACAGCTGCGAACTGAGCTTAGAGTTTTCCACTCTTCATTCACATGCTCACAAAAAAGTGCCCATGCAATTTTGGAAACATTTAAGGAGTTTGATGCTCATGTTGTGTTTCCAACACTTTTTAAACTGCTGAAAATCTTTGCAACACTGCCTGTCTCAACAGCCAGTGTTGAACACTCATTCTGGAAGTTGAAGCTGGTGAAAACTAAACTTCGTAATGCGTGTGGACAAGAACGACTCTCTGATATTCTGCTTCTGGCCATTGAAAAAGACATCCCAATCATAAAAGATGAGGTTATTAAGATCTTTCAGGACATGGTACCAAATAGAAAGGTTCTGCTGTAAAAGGAAAAGATAAAAACCAAAATGTAAATCTGTAAATAGTTTCTTCTGTTATTATCACCAATGTGTAATTATGATGATCTATGAGAACATCTACAATAAAGTCTAAAATGTATTTGAGCGTGTGCTGTCTTTTCTTTTAATTGTACATTTTGTAATAACTGGAAAATTTGTGTTAAAGGGATAGTTCACCCAAAAATGAAAATGCTGTCATCATTTACTCTTCCTCAAGTTGTTCCAAACCTGTATGACTTTCTTTCTTCTGCTGTCCACAAAATAAGATATTTTGAACAAAGTCGGTAACCAAACGACTGGACCCCATTGACTTCCATAGTAGAAAAAAATATATACTATGGAAGTCAATGGGGACCAGCAACTGTTTAATTACCAACCTTCTTTAAAATATTTTGTGTTCAGCAGAAAGAAAGTCATACAGGTTTGGAACAAATTGAGGCAGAGTAAATGACAGCATTTTCATTTTTGGGTGAACTATCCCTTTAACAAGCAACCACCCCCTTAGTGCCCTTTTTTTGGTTTAGGCCACTGCCCCTCAAAATGTCTGTGCACGGCCCTGCTCCCAACACTGTATATCACTAGAAAAGGTAAACATGGCTATCTTTTTGAAAAATAAAAAATAAAAAATTTGCAGTTCCACCAGAGTTCAACTTGGGGTGTATGGTGATCACCCCAAGTTGAGTTGTTGTGGCCCATAACACGCTAGCATTTGGCTAATAAATGCTGATTGGTCAGTGAAGGATTGATTACGACCCGATGTACCGCTTGACGGCATTGTGGCATCCGAAGCGGCACCAGAATGTTAAGGCAGACTTTTTCGCCGTAACAAATTTTTTAGGTTCCTAGCACTGTTATCTGCCTATGGTTATGTATGTACTGTGAAATGTAAACAGAAAAATAAGGATTGCCGTAAAGCAGTATCTCTGGTCGTACGATGTGTATGACGTCGACAGTTTAAATGACTTTTTAAAGCAAATAAGTGACTCTAAAAAAATCTAACATCTAGCAATGTGTAAGTTCTGCATCTCCTTTCGAATACAATATTCAAATAATTAGAAAAAAAATTATATCCTGGGAAAAGTGGATTTTTTAGGAGTATTGCTCCATTGACCTTCATTCATTCTGCACTCGTCGTGAGAGTGCCCTCATATGGAATCAGATTGGAACTGCAACCAGTTCAGAAGCCGGAAGTACAATGAGAGTAGCAGTTCTCTCTTTATTAGACATTCTCTGTTCGTGCTATTAGCAGAAGTAGCTGTGTACATATTCACAATAAGAGTGTTAATTTCCTGTTGTGATGAACAGGAGAGTTTTGTCTTCTGAGTTTTTACTTATGGGAAAATGGTATATTGTGACATTTGATTACTAAGTCTATATTAAATTAGATTTATGTGATGTTTAACAGACTGACAATATCAAAATGTTAAGTTTATTCATATATTTTGGTTAGTTCTACCTCTATTTGTTATTATTTTTCATATGAGACCACACATACATTGTGAATGTGATTGTGGAGATGAAAACAAAAATCTAATTTATTCCTCCTATAATTAATTACAAACAAAGCAACTGTATCTAGATTTGTCCTTTATTTACACTGAAAATTGTAGATTCTTTAGTCATAATTCACAGCTACCCAGTAATTAATTAGGTCAAAATCTTTATTCGTTTAACAGCCCTACTAAAAATAAAAAAGAGGGTTTTTGGATGAAGTTTGTATGTTTTAGACTCTTTAAGAACCGTTTCAGCAGCGGCACCGTTTCAAAAGTATTGCTTCGGCATCGGATAAAACCTAAATGATACCCATCCCTAGTCACTACCAGGTTGGATTATTGTAATGCTCTGTATACAGATATTAGTCAGTGTCTGCTTGCGCGTCTGCAACTGGTACAAAATGCAACACCACGTCTTTTAACTGGTTCGCAGAGGTGTGACCATATTTCTCCAACTTTAGAAGCTCCCTGTCCGGTATCGGATTTATTTTAAAGTGCTTTTATTTGTTTTTATATGTTTAAATGGCCTAGCCCCCAGCTATTTGGCTGACCTGTTGAAGGTATATGTCCTCTCGTGTTCTCTTGCGTCGTTGGAAATAAATCTGCTCATGGTTCCGCAGACAAGACGCATTCTAAGAGGGGACAGAGCTTTCGGTGTTGTGGGCCCAAAATTGTGGAATTAACTACCCCAAAGTTTTAAACAGGCTGACTCTTTGACATAATTTAAATCTCGTCTTATGGCTCACTTTTATTATCATGCTTTTGACTAAAATTGCCAATTTTATTGTAACTGCTGTATTGTTTCCAACTTTATGTGCTTTTATATTATGTATTGTACAGCACTTTGGTCAACACAGTTATTTTTAATAGTGCTTTATGAATCTATTTGCATTGGATGATTGGACTTTTCCATCACATCTATACTGTGTATAATTGTTTGTATAGATGAATGCAATACCTTTGAGCATTATGAAATTCTTCCCAAGGATGAACCAGACTTGTGCAACTCTACAATTTTCTTCCCTAAATCTTGGTTGTTATTTCTTTCCCATCCTGTCAAACAAGAAAGTAGTATGATCTAGATGTGCCCGAGAAATACACCCACAGCTGTCCCTCCAATTAACTCAACCGTGTCAGTTAACCTATCAGAAGTTTGCAAAGCCATCAAAGCCATGCTTTTATCATCTAGGTTTCCCTCTTTTCAATTAACTTTACTTTATTTTACTTTACTTTGTTTTCGGAATTTAGCAAATAGAGAAAGATAAGTTTGGACTGACTGAACTGACAGTGAGAAAAAAAAATCTATTTCTCTTTTTATTGTATTGTGATGTTACTCTATGGTTTCAGCTGTACAAGATTATTATTTCCTGAAACTAGCAGGCTGGTTAAGAAAAACTGTATCCAGAGAAGGAACCACGAGGTGGTCCGTGGTAACATTGGAGGAGCTGCAGAAATTCACAGTTCACAGGTGGGCAAATTTGTCAATTGGATCAATATAAATGACAGAAACCTGACACATAACTGAAGACATCTTCCCCATGTGCACCATGAAGGTACCATGTTGTGGGTGTGCTTTTCTTTAGCAGGGATGGGGAAGCTGCACAGATGACAGAAAAATGGATCGAGCCAAACGCATGGGAATCGTTTAGCAGGGATGGGGAAGCTGCACAGATGACAGAAAAATGGATCGAGCCAAACGCATGGGAATCGTGAAAGATAAACCGTTAGACGCTGCAAAACACTTCAGGCTGGGATAAACTTTTGTGTTACAGAATGACAATGAAGATAAACATACAACTAAAGCTATAACTTAATTCTTTAGATCAAAGCATATTTGTGTAATAAAATGGTGATGTCCAGACCTAAATCCAACTGATAGTTTTTGTGGCAAGACTTGAAAATTTGTCTCGACACTGCTACTTGAATCTGAGTGACCTTTCACTTTTTCTCAAACAACAAAGGGCAATCATTTCAGTCAATATGCCTGAAGCTGTTAGAGACATACCACAAAGTCTTGAAGTTATACTTGCAACAAAAGGTTCATACAAAGCATTGTCTCAGGTGCGATGAATACAAATTCATGCCACTCTTTTCAGAAGTTTATTTGTGAAAGTTGTTGAAAAGCATCTATTATTTTCCTTCAAATTCCCAACTATGCTTTGATTTTGCAAGGCACGGTATTCATATGAAACATACAGAGGAGTTTTAAATAACTATTTGCGGCATTAATGATAATGATCCAATCACATAATTTACTGTCAGGAATGAAATAGTCAATTGCGCTTTTAAATTCATGACTAAAAAAGTATTTCTGTGCAACAATTTTACCTTTGCTTCAACAATGGGAGGACACCAGTTTAAAAACATAAATTATTAAAGTAAAGTAAATTATTAGAAACAATTTTTTATTTTTGCATTTGTTCTTAAAAAAGGACACGTATTTTATGTTTTGACTAGAGAAAAAATAGATCTGAATGGAGTCAGAATATCTGCTGCTGAAAACACATAAAAACCCCTAAGCCCCCTATTGTATAAGAAAAGTCCAAGGGTCTCAAAAAGTCGATTTACAACAACAAAAATCTGTATATTTAACTAACAATTAGTATTTAAAGAGCAGTTATTTGAGAATTGTGTTGCATCTTGCTATCCTCTCACAAGGGGGCCTCATTTCTTCCAACTAATTTAATGTGTTACCCTGTGATTTTCAGAGAGGCATCTACTGAACAATGAACTCCTGTATTATTAAATAGCATTATGTTTTCTGTCGATAGTCAGTATGAGTGCAAATGTCAATGCATCTCAATCATTTGAATTCTGCTGTAGGCTTTATGACACTTGTTTGCTAGAATAAGCAGGCTGTAAATGTGCATTTTGATACATAATTACACCTTATGCCACATTTAACCATAATGGTTCAGCGCATTAGCAGCTGCAAGGCTTGTTAGTGTAGCGTCAGGGTGTTTTAGGGACTTTAGACACCTAGCTTGACTTTCCGTTGCCCACTCCACACTTCAGTGGAAAGAGGAAAGTCCCAAATTGACCCAGGTAATAAGAACCTTCCTAAGGGTGGGGTAAGACATGATTAAAGAGAAAAAAAGCATTTTGTGCTTGGGTGTGACTACACAGCTGGACCACAAGCAGCAGCAGAGCCTTGTGAGTCATATTAGAGGGGGCATCTTCAGTCTGTTACTCTCCTCGTTCAATTATTTGTGGTTTCTTGAGTTCACCTCAGAGTGTACAGGCTGGAGATGTCCCCAATCCCAAACAACAGAAAATGCATTAAGATCAAATGCAAATTTCAAATTTGTATCATAATTAACTACATGCTAGAAAAGAGTTTGTCAAAAAAAAATTTTTTTGTGAAATAAAAATACAGCAGTGCTAAATATAGAAGTCCAATAAATCTTACCAAAGACTTTCTACATTTTCTGCAGATGAAATCAGCTGTAATGCATCACAGCCAAGAAATTACTGTCTGTCTTCACAGAAATCAGATCAAATCAGTTCAGAAGTGGAAGTGGGCAAATAAAATGAACACAAGGCACCAGAAACATATAATGGATAGCATGCAAATGAAAAAGTTCCAAATTCTGTTAAACGGAGCATAAAAATGTCATTATCATTTCCAATAGGAAGTTTACCTTTTTGTAACAAATTACTGGAAATAACTTAAACTGTCCAGACCTGAGAAATGCAAACCACGTTGTGTAAGAGGTTGCAGTCTGCAAGCCTTAACCATACTTCAGTGAATATTAGCTGAAAATATATATATTTTCATTTTTATTAAGACCACCAGTATGCTTCACTACACATGGCTTGATGTGAAGTTGGATGTGATGCTTTGTGTCCCATAACTCTGCACCGGCGAAAGACCGGTCTCCCCTTTTTTTCTTACTTTCCTGCCACGAAAAAGGAGACAGACATGCTTTCTTTAAATTCTTGAGAAATGTTTTTGAACCAGTCTGCAAAACAGACAGATAATCAGAGAAGTCGGAAATGCAAAAAAATTACCACGAATTCGGCGCAGCTCCTTTCCTGCCTAGCTCGGTGTAATTAAAAGCGTCGGGTTTATTGTTTCGGTTTAAAACGAAAGTAGGCCTTCAGCGTCAAACAGGCGTTCATTAAGGTTTGGCTATAGCCTACAGTACGCGCAGCTCCTCTGAGGCTCGCTCAGAAAGGTGCGCTGGGATGAACAGATGTGACTGTTCTCCTGGGTTTTCCTTCGTGTATATTTGCATAAGTCGGAACATTTGAGCGCGTATCTGAACATAGAGGAAAAAAAAGGGGAAACAGGGGAATGGTTTTATTTGATCGCTGTCCGTTTCCCCCTTGATATTGGAGTTTCTCACCTTGGCAAGTCTGATAATATCACTATTTTTCTCTGGACGTGGAAGTTGCGCTGTCACCTGAACCTGGTTCAGTTGATGCCGAGTCTTATTACAATGAGCGTTGACCACCAGTCGGTTGCCACAGCGCCGCTGGATCTGAGCATCACAGCTCGAGGGCAGAGGAGCGCGGGGGACTTAACCTTTCTCGCCGGGGACGCCCGGGCGACCGGCGGCTCACCTGCGCCTCCTGCAAGCACCGGAACGGACAGCTCAGCAGCTGGCCGCTCCCCGGACACTGAAAGCACCCTGCTCCGCAAACGGGCAGCGGACTCATCGCCCATAAAGTCTCCATCGAAGCTGCCCTTTAGGAAGCGTACGTTTCACGTCGAACCAGAGGTAACGCCGAAGCCGGGTGCACCCACTCCAGCGACAAGCGCACCCTCCTCTTCACCCGCAGGGGAGCAGAAAGTCCGGGAGAGTGCGGCTTTTCGCTTGGAGAGCGCAACGGATGAAAGCAGGATAGCCGTTGCACCGGTGACCCACAGGCGGACCGAGCGAGCAGCACACAGTCCGGAAGGCTATTCCTGCTGCATTTTGCCCATTATTAATTACGGTAAGCGCTTCTGCCCAACATTCACATGATTACATTTTACCTCCTTAATTTCCCTGTATCCTGTTTTTGAGCCCTAAACTAGCCTACGTTGCAAGTAGGCTACTATGAATCTGTTGTGACTTTTTTTTCTCTCAAGTTTTATAAACATTTGCATTTAAATAGTTTTTCCGATATAGAAAAAAAATTATTGACAACATATTGACCAAACAGCTAAGGTTTAGCCTATATAAGTTTACACCAATGACAGAGATCATCTGCATATATACTTTATATTATTCAAGTTTGCTCTGTAGATTTTTGAACAGCAGCAGAATCCATTACTCTCCCTCTACATCAGTGACTGAAGTGGATAGTCCTGTTTTTTCTTTTTTCTTTTTTTTTTTTGGCAAGTCATGCAGTGACCACAGAAAAGGTGGAAGAGGGTGCTCTACCAGACCAAAAATAAAAACCCTAAAAAACTCTGTGTGTGTGGCAGACTGCACATTACCCACTTTTGATAATAATAAATGGTAGGACTATTGTCATCTGGGTATGCTCTTTTGTGGACAGCCAAGCTTGTCAGATTTAATGGAACAAAGCATGTGTCCTCGTGGGAAATGTAGGTGTTCTTTGGACATAAGGAGTTGTTTTTAGTTGTGACACTTCCAATGTGTAATGGCAACTTCAGTGGAGTCATAGTTGACGGAGCTGAGAAAATGTCCAGTCAGCTATTCGGCAGCCATTCATCTTTACTCTTCCACTGAGAGAAGAGCATCACCTTCCTGGGTCAACTCAAAACTCAGCAGACACTCCCTTTCTGCAGATGTACACTCCTTTACTACAAACAAAAACTTGTATGTCTTGTTTATGATCACTTATTCCTTTTTTACTTCAATGAATCCCATCTCAAGGCCTAACTCTATTTTGTACCCTTTTCTTTTTCATGTTATTTTTGTTCAGGTCACTACCCAGTGTGCTGCCTGCCACCTCTCCCAGAGCCACTTCAACCACGGGTCCACCAGACTGACAACCTGCTGGCTGGAATATCTCTGGCCACACGTCAGGATGAAGACGGAGACACGTATGTTGATTTGCTGAAAATAGTTTACACACACTAGAAGATGTGGTGTCAGTTTGTGGTTCACATTGCAAATTAATACTGAGCATATCTATTCTTTATTCAAGTCCTCGGGCTGCCGGTAAACCACAAACGTCACGATGATTCATTCACAACCTGGATTTTCATAATTACAGGTGGCCATCTGTGTTTAAAGTTGGCATGGTGAACAATTCTAAAATCCTGCCAGATTAATAAATATTAATGGGATTTTCAGCACACGGAGAAGAAACCCAGACCTTCCTCAGGCAAATCCATGAGAAAGTCGAGTCTTTGTTTTACTAAACCAGTACACATTATGTGGCGGAGATCATGAGAGTGGTGAGTCCTAAGCTTGTCAGATTCAACAGTTTAGAAACGGCTAAAATCAGTTTGTGGAATTGTGAAAGCAATTTTTTTCCAACTATTGCACAATATGGAATTTGAAGCCCTCTTGAATCTGGAACTTTTGGTATTATATTGCTATTTTCTTAATTATGATAAATGTTCAGTGATTACTGAAAATAGACAGGCTAAACAGTTGGACCCTTTTTGACATCTTTATTGATACTACACGCCCTTTACCATAAGTACCGTCCATTTCTGCAAAGCATTTCCAGTGCTTGCAGTCTGCCCCAAACTGGCGTTTGTGGTCCTTCACAGATCGATATTCTCCACAGTTAGTCCTAAGAAATTGGTTGGCTCAGTCCAGACAAAGGTAGTGGAAACGCTCTAAACAAGGGCTGAACTGATCTAGTACAGCCCAGTATTTTCCCCAGTGGAAAAGACTCATTGTACTACATTCAAACTTGTTGGAAAGCTAACACTGCTTTCACCCTAAATTCAATATCTTCTCTCTGAAACAAGGTGTCAACACCATTATATCGTAGGGATGGTGGCTGGACCTAAAGAAAAGGTAATAAAAAAAAAAAACAAGATGATGTTTTTTCTAATCACAAACCTACCACCAAATAACAGATTTAAATAGGAGTAAAACATGTATCTGGGTCTTGAAGTTTGATTCACATTTGTCCATTTACCCTGCCAAAGCGTTTCAGTTTGATTGATGACCATAGAAAGGAAGTTTCACTAAATACTTGGATCTGTATTTAATGCAGTTTTGCATAGACATGCCCCCAAATTTCCACCTGTTCCTTGTTTTGCTTTGAGTGTTGTTGATTTCATTTGAGAAAGTATTTTTCTTTTCTACTGAATATTTGAATTACATAGTATACCAGAAGGATAGTGAATGACTAAAGCTGAAGTAGCAAAATAAAACTTTTAAAAAGATAAAAACTCCTAATCAAAGGTTGGTGACAAACACACAGGAAGTATTGAATTACAAGGGAATTTACAAGCAGCAGAAGAAAAACAACTGTAAAAGGTTAGTTATACGTTTTAGAGAGCCTTGCAAGAGTATCCATACTCACTGAATGTTTTTCACTTTGCCATCACCATTTTTTTAGTGTTTGACTTTACCTGCTTTAAGCTCCCTGCTGGGAAGCTCCGTCTTCAGTATCAGCGTGTGGACGGACGAAAACTGAGTTTTAAGAACCGTAACGTCACTATCCAAGACAAAAAAATGCTCAAACATCACATGTGTGACCTGTGTTTACAGCATTTATTCCCTCAGAGCTGTGTTGGTATCATCCATTGTTAAAGCGCGTTTTGTTTGTTTGCTGTTACAAGCTGTATGACTGTTGCGTACTGAAGTTAGAAGATAGAAAGTTACACTCAGCTGATAGGATTTGGGAGAACTACTGCCCTCTACAGGTTTTCCACGTCTATGAATGTGCTGATAAACGCATTTATCCGGTTAAGCCAGGCGTACACTGTGCGATTTTTCCGTCACGGGTCTTCAGGGTTAGGGTTGGGGTCACACTGTACGAGTGAATTGCAGGGGTTAAAAGTTCACAGCTCACGACTCATGTGCTTACACTGTACGAACGGCTGTTCGGATGCAACCTGACTGCTCTCACTGCACGACACGACAGACCCGGAAGCAGAAGATACACACAGGAGTGAGATGCGCGCCTTACCCGGAACTGAAGAAACATAAAAAAAAAACACGGGAGTTAGATGCGCGTCTGAGAATTGCGAGGATGCGCTCAAAAGGCAAACGCGCTGCCCTGGAAATCTTTGCCGTTTTCTGTGTGGAAGCACCGTTTGTTGATGTCAAAGACCAGAAGTACTTCCGCGGTAACGATGGTGACACGCATGCGCAGTATGAGAAATAGCTTGTAGTATTGCTTCCACAGTGCGAGTCATTCACGAGGGGCGACTAGGATTTCAAACAGGCTTGATTTTCTTGCGAACGATCGGGAGCTGGTCATGAGGTGTAAATTGCCTGTCGTTACCCACTGTACACTACATGATGCAACACGCACTATTAAGCCAAAAGTCGGCACGATCCAAACAAAAGTCGCATGAGTGACAAATCGCCTCAAAAACGGTCCAAAATCGCACAGTGTATGTGTGGATGGAGATGTTTGTTTTTTTAAGGAACGTGGGAAAATCTTCGTTTGTAAAAACCCCTACATGTGAACATTAGCTGTGTTAGGTGCATATCCCCTGCAGCCTCTCCAGGGTTTAAATGGGCCTCATGGCTGCTTCGGTTATTAATGCATTTCTTGCCTGTCCTGTCAGTTTGGGTGGACTGTTATGTGTCTGTAGGTTTGCAATTATACCATACTCTTATGTAAATCTTTATTTTTAGGTGATAGTGAAAAATAAAGGCTTTTAGTTGTAGTTAATGTTATTCATCTGTATGAGAGTAAAATGGACAAAAACATAGGAATGTCACACTTATTAAATTTATTTGTTTTATATATATATATAAATATATATTATATATTATATATATATATTTATATATATATTTTTTTTTTTTTCTTCCACTTCCCAATTATGCAATCTTGTTTTTCTTGATTTAACACATGGCTACCGCCAAAATGTGACGAAGTTCAAGAGTTATGACTTCTTTTGTTAAGATGAATTTCTAAGTGTGGTTCAGATAACTCAAAAACAATAGGAATGGACTACTGTGCGTGTGTTGACTTGGTCGAAGCAGCTTGCATTTGTGGACTAATAGAACTAAGAGAAGGCCCAACATATAAAGTTTCAATCTTTATTTTCATTCAATCTTAACCACAGACCACTCCAGTTTTATGAGCATGTAGTCTATCTATTTTTTGCTTCAAATAATCATTTAGTATCCTAGATACAGGCCATTTCACCTAAAATTCAATGTTGAATTGAACCTACTGTAAGGTAGGGTTGTCTCAACACGAAACGTTGTGACCTAATGAGTAAAAAAATGTAATATTGCACAATGTGGAAGTAAAATGTTTGAAGCATAATCCCAGTTTATTTGTTTCAAACTCGATGACTCAACTGACTTTACGTGTTTAGCTAGCAAAGTCAGCAATGCCCACACAGGCAAATTATTTACTGATGTCTAATTTTCCGTGAGGGAAAGTAATTCATTGCTGATCATAACTGATTCATTAAATTTCAGTTCATAATTTTATCAAAATCTTTAAATACTTGGTTGTAGCTATGAGCTGTCAAACTGGGTAGCGATTTCATTTACAGCTGGAACAGCCAGCTGACTAATTTTTCAGGGTGTGGGAGTTAGGGAGTTGGCAATGATACTGTCCACAGGGCACACTGTCTTGAGACCATGTGAATGCAAATACTAAACTTTAGACACTTTTGCTTGCAGGTTCAGCACCCTCCCACACACAAAGTTAAATGAGAAACTGCCACAAGAGCACGAGTGCAATCTCTGTCAAAGTCATGTGACTGAAAATGAAGCATGTCCAAGAAATAAATTGGGCTTTGATGTCGCAGTTTCAAAAAGAATCAGGCTGATTTGCATCCACTCAAAACAAACATGTGACGATCAACATTTTAAAGAGCCATAAATCTTGTGATGTGCTAGATGCAGATTATCCTACCAACATGTTTACTGTTGTTCGTATAAATAATAGGTAGAATGCAGTTTATCTGGATTCCTAACAAACCTGATCAATTCAAACTTTTTGATTGTTTGACATACTCACTTCTTTTAATTCCAGTTTGCAGAGAAGTCTGCATGCTAAAGTAATTGTGTAGCTCTTACAGTATGTGTCTCTTTGTGGTTGAATGAAACTTTGTGTGAATTCTTCAGAAACAGACATTCTCATCCCCTTGTCCTTTTTTCACACTGTATGTATGTGAGTGTGTGTGACTATGCGTGCATGCATAATGTGAGTGATGGTGTTCACGCCTGCTCTTACGTCAATGAGCCCTTTAGTTTCGGGAAAGCCAGTGAGAGCTCGGTTTTTAACATGATTGCGGTTTTTTCTCAGGTGTCTGTCTCTCTCTCTTTTCTTCTCTGTGTTTTTAAATGAATGGGCTCAAAAAACCCAAACATCCGCTCCCCACTTCCTCATTTACCGCTTTCTTTCTATCAGCCCCATCTTGCACCCTCTCCCTCTCTTTCCCTCTCTCTTTTATGTTGTGTGTCACACTGACTTTTGCTCTCAAGATGTACAGATGTCAAATTTAAGTTGAATAACACATTTCCTTCAGATTTTAAGTCACTTGACTTAATTGACTGAAATTAGAATTTAGAGAATGTGAAAAGATGTTATCAAATAATTAACTTGACATTTTAAATGTTGCCATAGTTGTTCTCCATTGCATAAATTGTTGATTTGAAGATATCTGCTTTATACCTAACTACAGACTCAAAAAATGCTCTGAATTGTAATACTGTTTTCAGGTGCTTGAGAATTTCCACTTTGTGCATATTAATTCACTATCTTGTTTGTGTCTGAGTATACATTTTTATATACAGCTATATTTGGATCTTTACTAACCAGTACCTGTTAATCTTAAGATTAGCTAAACAACGTATAATACTCACACTGCAAATTTTTGCAAAAAATACAGGGGGAAAATTATTCTATTTAAATTTTTTTACTGAAGTGAAAAAAAAATACTCCACCTCTGCTATAAATCAGTTGACTTATTGGCTCTAAAATCATGTTATCAGAATCTCTTTTGAAATGGGGTTTAAAACTGGATTAGGAGTGTGATTATCAGCCACCTTAGACAAAATCTTTTGTAGAAAAGTATTTTTCCAGTATCAGAAGTATCCGATCCTAATACTTTTTCAGGAAAATTCTCTCTATGTTGACTCCGCTTTCGCTACATGTGCGCAGTATGAGACATAGCTTTCAGTTTTTTTGCAGAAGCGAAATCTCTTCAATTCAGTTTATTAATATAGTACCAATTCACAAGGCACTCAAGGCAGTTTACAATAAAAAGTAATTTCAATTCAATACTACTTTACATGCCAGTTAATCCTTTAATTTATTATCATAATCAGTTCAAAAGTTTTCTATCTAAGAAAAGGTCAGATTTCTAAACACAAACATTGACTTATTGTGCGTTCAGACCACACGCTTTGTCAACGTCAAGCAACGCTCATAAAGCGACTAGTTTGACGCATATACACAGCAAATAAATTTTTAAGCTGAAGCTTGCAAACCTTGTAGGCGCGCCTTTCTCTGGCGGATGTTTTAAACACTAGTGGATCATGGTTGGCTAGGCAGCGTCGATGTCGCTACAGCGAGACGCTCTGATTGGTTGCCGTGCTGCGTCGAGAGCGTTAACACCGTCAAAAGTTCAGCTAGCTGAACTTCTGCATTGCTAGCGTTTGGTGCTTTGAAACTTAAAACGCAGAAAAGGCTTGAAAAGTTGACGGAGCCAACACAAGCAAAGCACCGCAGAAACTGCGACGCTCCTCTGATGGCCTCAAACATATACTTAACATTTAATCTTGCTGCAGCTGACGCTGCCTATTGGGGCGGTGTGAACGCACCATTCGAGCATTTACTCCTTCTGGAAAAACATGCAGTGACAGTAGCGTAGTGTCATTATATTCATAGGAATCATTCATACTGAGCAAGCTTGTAGCGACCGCGGAAAGGAATAGCTTTCCTTTAGCAGCAAGAAACCTCCAAAAGAGCCTAGCTAGTTATGAGTGGCACTCTGCCATAACCGACTGGGGGTTTAAGAAGACAGAGCTTGACACAAAAATAACAAAATAGCTGATGCAAGTATATTAAAGCAACACTAAGTGTATATTAAAGCATCACTAAAGAGTTTTTTTAAACTTTAAGTTATTGCTTTCAAACTGGTTTCAGTGGTTCTTGAGCCAGAAATGTCAGCAGCCCTCTACTGGCCAGAAGCAGCACTAAACAACTTTGGTGGTTCAGGTAGGGACCAGTGGGAGGTCTCTACCTGCTTTACAGCTTTTTTCTCTCAGTTCATTTTTACAGTTTCAGAACTACTAACTAAACTACTGTAAAAAAAAGTAGCAAGCAAAGTCCTATTTTTTTCTGTTTTTGACCAATTGTCATACATTCATAAAAAAAACATTCATAATAGGCCACCTTGAATGAGTACATCATATGCAAAGCAGCAGGCTGTTGGAGGGTTGTTTAGGACAGTTGTAATTCCGCCTTCAACCACTAGGGAGGAGGGAGGAAGTGCGGTGATAACTTCGGCCGCAGATCACAGCATTTTTCCCAGCTATTTGAGCCGGAGAGCGCAGTTGGTCATACTTCTTAATAAATTACCATAATCAGGTTGTGTTTCATGTTTTTGAAAAGTAATTAAGTAATAAAATAACTAATTACTTTTGAAAATAAGTAATCAGTAAAGTAGTGGGATAACTTTTTTAGGAAGTAATCAGTAATTCGTAAATAATTACTATTTCCAAGTAACTTGACCAACACTGTTCATAATACATGTATCTTATTAATCTACAGAATTTGTGATCACACAATTTGGCTTCTCTGTTTATTTTTTTGATTTAGTATAAACCAAAATCAACAAGAATGAAATATTAAATTCATCATTTAAAAAATCTGACAGAAAAAGATTTCTTATGACTGAATTTTTTTTTACACTGTCAGTCGAAATGAAAGGTTGTAGCGTGACCTCTGATACAGCTTCAGATCTTAACAGAAATGCTTGTGCAAATGCTTATCAAAATTGTTTGAAGTAACATGAGGTTTATCATAGGATGTAGATAGATAGATGGCATAAATAAATATTAATAGAATATGAATACAATTTATTGATGTCACATTGGAGACATTGACATGTTAAGGCAGTGCATACATAAAAACGCCTAAGAATAATAACTTCTTATAATGCACCACAAAAACTTGTTAGGGATATGATTAATGCCAAGTTTTTGACTGGCATGTCTTCTGAATGTAAGTTTAACAGAAATTAATTTATCAGTTGTTATACTCCATATGGAGGGATAGGCTAAAATAAAATTCTGCAAAGAAAATCATTTTGTATTTATAGATTGAAAGCTACATGTTACCCAGGTCTTGAAAGGATAATTGGATTTCTCTCAGTTTTTGTAAACACTATATTTTCTTTAAGATCTTTGCCTTTTATACATTGTAATAGAAAATATATTTTACCTAATACATTATAATACATTATTATCTAATATCCATTATGTTTTTTTTTAAGTTACATAGTTGTTCCTTATTTGTCATTTTCGGCTAGATTAAAGATGTGTATAATCTTTTGTGGGACTAGGCCAGTCGTATCATACGGTTGCTGTAAATAGTGATCATGTGACTTCCTACCTGCTCATCCACAGCATTTAAACATTTCACTGGAACTGTATTTATTTATTGAAGGTTGCTGTTCTTAATTAATATATATTTATCAAATAGTATGGACATGCAAAGGAGGTTTTTGACTAAGTTGTCGTTTCTTGTGAATTGGACTGCCAGCTTCCTTTCTTTAACAATTCACACGAACTGACATCACATCATTGACAGCTGGTCCTCAGACCACAGGACATTGAGTTTGATCTCTCTGTCTGGTTGTATCTCCACCCTCCATACCAAACAGGATACCACATACAAGCAGTCTTTTTTCTCAACCTTCTATTTTTTGTCTTTCTTTTTCTTTTTTTCGCACACACTTTGGCTGCCTGTAACAGAGCAGGCTTGGGACTTCTGTCTGCGTCAGTAATGCTGAGCCTAAGGTTATCTCAGGCTATAGTCTACCCCTCTTCTAGGAAGCAGAAACAGTACAGTTTCATCTTAGGAGAAAAAGAGAGAGATGGGTTCAGATATAGAAGACAGGATGACTTCAGATCTTTGTGAAGACAACCAGTTCAGTGAGCTCAGCTTTTCGATCAACTTTCTGATGCAATATTTATTCACCCAGTCAAACTGCAGCTGAACATTTATCTTTGTTCACCAGAGCATCAATCTGTTCACAACACTTTCCTCTGGGCTCTGAATGGCAAATCCCAGTTTGAGTCATACCTGAATGGATTGCTACTACTTAACACCACTATGCTGGGCCATGACTGACCAAAACTATGAAAGAACAGGACACTGTTAACTGTTTTTTTTTTTACCGAGATTCTTTTGATACAGAGTGCTGAGGTCACTTACAGGAACATGGATGTACCGGGGAAAGAACGTCATTCTCACTCTGCATATAAAAGTTCTGCTTTTCACTTTGATATCAGGAGCAAATCATCTATTTGCTTTTTAGAGTTGCACTTCCACTTCACCATTACATTAGAGTTTTTACATTTTTTTTCAAACAAGTTGGGAAGATGTACTCTATGTGCATAAGCATGTTCAATAATGGCGTATCTGTACATATACGCAGTCTTTCCATCCCTTGAACCATTTCTCAGTTGTCATGTTACAGTTAAAAACTCCAAGATATTTCTCTGGGTTTTTATATAAAGGGGGGCATAAGGTTCCATATTTGGGTATGTCTATCAGTTTTGCACATCTACAGACTAAAGTTTTACAGATTCTTCTTTGCAAAATAGCTCAAGATCAGTCAGATTGCATAAAGGAAATCTCACTGAATAGGGATTTGAGAAGGTCAGTGCTGTAAATGCTAAAACCTTTCAATGGCTTTATCCCTGGCCTACTTTATTCTTTGTTCTCCAAGGTTTTTTGGGAAGCCTCTGAGGCTTTCACAGAACAGTTGCATTTATGCTGAGATTAAATCACGTAGACATAATCTTTCTAATAAGAAGATTCTAAAGACAGCTGGTTGCTTAGATTTTATCTAAGGTTATAAATGAACTGGGTGTCTACATATGCACACCATGATTTTTTTGGAATGTTAGGCTTTGTTTTATGTCCAACAAGTGAAGGTAGAAATATAATTATTATTCAGTTTTTGACTAATGATATTACTATTTTCAAACTTTGAAAAAAGCAAAGATGGATGTCATAGAACACTATCACTGACAGGAAGTTTTGCAAGTGCATTTTTCAATATTAAACCAATTTGCTGACCTCTTAAGTTTGTGCATACATACTTTTACCATATTATCAAAAGTTCCCTGTTATGCAATTGTAGTTTGTTCCTGGTTTTGTCTAATACATAAAGCTGACAGTGCAAACCTGCAGAAAGCCCCTGTAACAAATCATGCAGCTTTATGGCTAGATTATAGAGCACACAAAGAAAGCCAGAGAAAAAAAACGAATGCTGCCTTTCTCAGTGACAACAGGATGTGACATAAAACAAATCTGGCTCTTACTGGAAGCTGCTTCTTCTGATAGTATGAGAAAGAAAATGTAAAAAAAAAAACTATACTGCTTTTCAACTGCATGCCCTCCCCCCTTCTCAGCTTCCTGCACCTTCCCTGTCTTCAACTCTGGCCTGTGTTCTTTTGCCTAACGTACAGACCACAGATAGTGGTTTCCCTTTAATCATGATATGGCCGTCTGATATGAGTACTGTGAGTCAGGCCTGTATATCCATGGCATTGGCTTCAGTGTTAGTATGTGTAGGTTAATGTAGTAAATTTTCAAAGATAATCTTAAACCAAAGTCAAAAAGAATTCTCATTTTACAAAGCTATAAATACATTAGGCCAACAAGAGATGAAACATAAGAGCATTGTTTACTTGCTGTCAATTACTTCATCCAAATTTAGTGTGTAAACAATGTCCTTATGTTTCTTCTATTGTGTGCCTAATTTAGTTGTAGCTTTCCAAAATGAGAAAGACAATGTATTACCTAATTTGTTGGATAGTTGCTTATCCTTATTTTGTAATACAGAGCTATTTGTGTTTGTAGATAGAAGTCTAAACTGCAGTCATGTCATTGATCATTCTAAAGTAGCAACATATTTCACTAATTTTCTACCCATGCTAGTAACTTTGTTGAACAGTCAGAACCGGCCAGAAATTGAGCACTTTTTTACTAAATGAAAATCTTCGTCTTTTTGTCCACTGCAGACCTCTCCACATCGCAGTCGTTCAAGGGGAATTGCCCATCGTCCACAAACTCATCCAGCTGTTGCTGTTGGCTCGCAGAGGCCTCGACATCTACAACAATCTTCGTCAGGTGAAACAAATGTTTTCCTACTAACGACACATTTAATAACAACCGTGACAGTGGAATGATTTCAGTTCAGGATTTATCTTGATTTGTCCTTAAGCAACAAAGCAATCACTTCGAGCATGACTTAAACTCTCACTTTCAAAACTTTTAATTCAGCTAGGACTCAAGGTCTTGGACTTGGATATCATGAGGAGTCCGTATCTCATATAGTCTGATGGGCAACATCAGTGGCGGGCCGTGCGTTTAAACCCTAGGCCTTCAATGACATCCTATATAGGCCTACCTAAATTAATACACGTCCTAACATGCCATCAATACAACACCACGACTCGAGAATCCATAGAGAAACACATACAAATCACAGGGTGGTCAAGAGAGACTAAATTTCCAAAGCACTGAAAATCAAAAAGCTCACATTTGTAATCAATGGTAAGAAACAGGTCTACGGATACTGTCAAATCTCAAAGATAAAAGCCGATTTAAAAATATTACAGCAGTCAACATAGTTTTAATAGCTCCACCAAAGTATATGTGAGGTTAAACAACATTGTCCAACAAATCTGCATTGTCGCCATTTCATATAAGACACCAAGGAGGCGATAATAAAACCAAGAATCCAATCCAGTGATCATCTGGTAGGAGGTGGGGTCTAACACTAGACAGGTCACCAGTCTATCGCAGGGCAACAAACACATTAAAATACAAATAAAATGCTCACACTCATTAACATGGATCTTCATTGTCTGCTTATTTGGAAATAAAATCCATCCTTCTTTCTTTTCGCAAGAAGACCTCAATGGATCTTTTGTACAGTTTATACACAGAGCTCCATGATAAGTCCCGTCCAGTTGTGTGTCTTGACAACAGCCGTCACTGGTTAAAAAAAATACAACTCTTGGTAACTTATAAATCTCCAGGTTTAGTTCAGATATTTTCGCCTTGCATGCTCTCAGTGGTTCATTTTCAGTCAGAGGAGACATACACACCAACTTCAGCGTAGCGCCTTCCAGTAGGCCTGGCTGTCGGAGACTTGAGAGCCAGTGGCGGACTGGGACAAATAAAACAGCCATGGACTTTGACTAGGCCCCGACCACAAAAACAGATGCATGTGAAAACTCATCAGGAACAGACACGGGTCTCAAACTACGTAAATCTTAACCCATGTTTTTTTACCTTCCAATTAATAGCATTATCACTGATGTTGACTAAAAGATGTGTTAAAAGAATAATGTAGAATACTCACTGAGAAATAAACAACACTCTTAATGTATCTGTCTCTCGGCTGAACAATATACAGGTGAGATGACTACCTAAAACACAAAAAACAAATGGTATGAGTTATGATAAATCACAATGTAAAGAGGCTGTGATTATACAGTTAACTTGAATACTCGCAGAAAAACACAACAACCTTTAAATGTCTCTCTTGGCTGAACAATAGGTGGGGTGACTGCCTAAAACACACCAACAAATGGTATGAGTTGGTAAATGGTACTAACCTAACCCTTAAAATACTTGATTTTAGTCGAAAGCTTCTTAAATTAAGTGAAATAATCTGTCATTGAAACAAGACAAATTGCACTGGGTAAGAATCCTAAAACCAAGACATTCATTTTCAAAATACGATTAATAAACTAACACCTTCTGCTCTTGCTTAGTATATAAGTCTCAAAACCAAAATTAAAAATACTTTTTAGCTGGAAACAAGATGCTATGACTTGATTAGATGGACAGTGTTTTGCAGTGTGCAAAAAAAGGTTTAATTACTTTTATTAAATATTCTGCTTTCATGTTGATGCTGCAGCATGTTTAAAACATGTTAGCTAACTAACTGTAAAACCTGCAATCGTATTGTTTCATTGGGGTATCGATCTGAAATAATATCTGCTAACTTCAGATTACCTAGCAAGTAATGCTAATTTATCCTCCTTTCATACTTACGTACCTTACACTTGTCTGGGGAACATCCACCTGCTCATGTATCTGTCCCTCATCTCGCCGTCCCTGTGCTGCGGCCGCAGCCTCCTCCTGCACAGCTGTCTAGCACAGTTGAGTGACGAGCATTGACGAGTGAGCTTGCACATCTATGGGCCGGCGGCCGCGTTGCTGCCACCGATCAGCTTGGGATGGAACAACAGTCAATTATAAGCACGAAAAAAAACAACCTGTGACGGCTGCACAGAGGCCGGCGGCCGTCCTGTTGCACCGGCCGTTCTGGTATTCTCCCGAATGTCCAGACGGCCAGTCCGCCACTGTTGAGAGCTGATTGGCTTTTGCAACTGACTGTGTTAATTTACCTAAATCACACAGGAGCCTGGTCTGTGGATTTTGAAGGCCGAGGCAAATTTCATACAACCTGAAAACGCAAGCTAGCTGAAGTATGATTGGATAAAAAATATATAATAATATATATTTCACTGGAAGCATTCAAGTTGATATAATATGGCAAAGAGAAAAGACCAGGGATAATAATTTTATTTACAAATATTTAAGAATAAATACATTTGCTTTTCTGAATATGTTTAGGCCTTCAGCGAAGGCTTTGCATTGCAAGCCCTGACGGCCCACGACTGTAAGCAAGTTTGTGTAGATCAGGATTCTTCTACTTCGATCTTCTAGAGGTGCTATCCTGCAGTTTTTCAGCGAATCCCTGCGCCACCATACCTGAATCAAATGGATGGCTTATTATCATGCCTCTGCCAAGCTTGATGGCACACTGAAGAGGTAATACAACCATTTTATACAGTTGTGTGCAGTTGTGTGGAGCAGAGATGCATATAGAATTTGAAGGATTGTAGCGCTGGAGTTGGAGACCCTTGGTGTAGATAACTTGAGCAAAGGATTACTGTTTTCTCCGACAACGTACCATTGTCTATGCTAATTATTGGTTGACATTGTAAAATTACACACAGTACTTCATGGTTTCGCTGTAATTGTTTCTTGAAAGTACTTCCCAGTTGAAGGAGTTGGGGGCTTTCAAAGTTATTGTGGTTATATTTATCAAACCTTCTTTATTATTACCTTATAACGTTGTTCCTCAAGTTCTTTAAAATAAAGTACTTCCTGTTTGTTTCATTCAGAAGTTAGACATTACATTGTGTTATTGTATTCATACTATTTTTTATCTTTTTTTTACTTGTTTATTTTACTTAAATATATATTTATATTTTTAGTTAGCAGCTTATTGTACCTTATTCTATTCATTGTCTATACCCTCTTATAAAAGGCTGGTGCCTGTCTCCAGCTGTCATGGGCAAATAGTAGGATACACCCTGTACAGTCTATCACAGTGCAAAACAAACACATTGGACAAATAACCATGCACATACACAATCAGTCCTGAGGTCAAGTTAGATTGATTGGTTTATCTAACATCCATTGGGCACGGGGAGAAAACCAACAAATGCATAGGGAAAACATGCAAAATCAAAGCATAAAGGCCCAAGGCCAGGAATTGAACTTAGGACCTGTTTGCTGTAGGGCAAAAGTACTAACCACTGTTTAATTTTACATCCCTTGCAGCTTATTATTTTAAAAAAATAATTCACAAGTGTTAGAGATTTTTTTACATGTTGAGGTAAATATTCTGAAAAAATAACAATTACTTTTTCAGATGTTAGATAAGGCTTAAGGATAAGTAATTAGATTCACAAATTAAAGCAATTCTTTATTGAGTTTATTTGCACTTGGGGTGAAAAATGCTAATTTGAGTTCAGTTAAAAGCAAAAAAGCTTGATTTGGATTTGCTTCACAAAGACCTTAAACTTCGTTTGGCCTGTCTTTTAGATACTTGGGGCTAGGGCTGCACGATTATGACCAAAATAATAATCACGATTATTTTGATCAATATTGTAATCATGATTATTAATCACGATTATTCATCCAGTCTTGTAAAATATCTATTTTTATTGGAAAAAAATAAAATAATGCAAAAAAGAAACCCAACCTGAAAACAAACTCCAAGACTTTTATAAGTACAAACTAAATATTTTATTTCAGAGTGCAATCTGGAAGTGCAACTTAATGGAAACAATTACAGCTTATACAGAAAAGGCCTAGGACATTCCCTGCATCCGAATCCTTAGTATGTACTACATGCTACGTAGCAACTATTACACGCCTGCTGATGTAGTAAATACTGCGTAGCAAACGAGCGAGAAGTAGGTATGAAATCAGACGTATTGTAATGAAGTTTAAAAAAGAAAAGAAAAAGGAAATCAGACATATTGCTCCACCATTTTGCGTGTTTGTTGACCTGGATGTTTATGTTATGTTCACCTGTGGTCCTGCCATCCCCTAGCGGTTATTTTGTCTGGTATAACTTAACTTAAATGTTTAATCAGCTGTCAAAAACAATCACAGTAATTAGTAACATCGCTACATGTAGATTTATACACCGAAATTGCGGCAGTGTCAATGGTTTATAGTTTATAGTTTATAGTTCGTCTGTAGCCAGTTGTAGCTAGGTCTCTCTTCTACGATTTCGGGGCTTCCGCTGCATTGTGGGATAGCGTAGCGTCCACCGGCTGCTTACTGTGGCGGTACTACACATCCAGTAACTTTATGCCTACTAGTCATAATCTCCATACTGAAGATTCAGATCTACTACATCACTTGCTTACTGCTTTTCGCCTGCTACGTTGTCGACGTATTCGGATGCAGCCTGAGTGAGTGCTGAGTAGTGTAGGTGTGGTTTTTATTTGGGCAGCTTAATGAAGCTTTAGCCATGCGTTTGCCCCCCAACCCCCCCCCCCCCCCCCGAGGTTGGCAGACTATTGGTTGAGGCTGTGTAAGATAAAGAGGCACGCAGTGAAGCTAGCATTTTAAATGTAAATATCGTTGACGATCAGGTTAATTTAATTGTGGCCACAACAATCGTGATCACGATTCATAGAGGTGAAACTTGACTTGGACTTTGGGAAAATGACTTATTCATGTGTCTGATGTGTGTACCTGTAGATATTTAATGGATAACTCTAATCTAATCTTTAATGCATAACTCTAATCAGCAGTGAGAATAAAGAACAATTTTGTTGCACAAAATCTTAAGAAGTTAAGTGAACAAAATTGCTGAGCTGATCAAAAAGTTTATTTTGGCAAACTTTTCCAATTAATAAACTATATAAAATAATATCTAAATATTATTAACAGTTACTTGCTGGAGAATAAAAGAGGAAGCGCCGTGGCTTCCTTCTTTTCTTATGCTGTGTTATCAAATTCTCTTCCAGGCATGGTGTCTGAGGTTTATGTGGTGAAATTTACCGTTTGATACACTACCTGTACTTGCCATAAACCAAAGTAATGAGTATTTTGGGAAGGGCCGTGTGGTCTTTTCAATGTCCTATTTTTTTTTTTTTTTTGGGGGGGGGGGGAGATTGCACATATTCTTTTTGCAATCACTTTGCCCAGAAGAAACAACAATTTTTCTTGAGATGTAACTAGGATGTCCTGTGTTCTCCAAAGATTATTCCTAAGATTATTTGAGCATAGAATCTCATCTAATCTTCCAAAACTTTTATTGATATTAATTGCTGTATATATATGTATATATATATATGTATATATATATATATATATCTTTATTGACACTGTTGAAGGGATTTTTGGACTTTGCACTTGTATGAATCAACAAATGGCATACATAAAAAAAAACGCTTTCACTGAAATAATGAGTGTCCTAAAAAGACTTTACTGGAATGTGCTCAAAGAATTACCTTTGAATGTTTCCCAATCCAGGCATTTCCCAACTACTTCTTTTAAGAAAATACTTCCACATTCTATCTCCCTTTGTTGTCTTAACCTCATTGCCTTCCTTATCTGCTCTCTGCCAGCTGTGTCTTTTTCATCCTTCAACAGAAAAAAAACACCTGAGCTGTGCAAGAGCCGTCTTTCTCAGGGCTGGGGTTTCACACCACACAGGACGCTGCAGGCATGCTTACCAGAAATAATGCCGGTGCTATCATCGGTTGTTCTTTTTCCTTATCGCTGAGGCTTGACAGCATAGGTTTTGTGATATCCTGTGTCTGCCCTGTGTATAAAAATGCTTGCACGCAACACACTCTTACACACACTCCTTGCAAAGACATACACACACAAAGGCACACACACTTTATGTCAGATGCAATTATAACCAAAGGGGAGATTCACAGCCTCAGGTTCCATCATAGTCATTTGCCTACCAGATTGTGTGGTTTTGACTGAATACCAGGCAGAAAGAACGCACTTATCTAAATGAGGCCAGGGAACTTTTTACTTTTCAAAACAACAAAAAAGATAGTTGACAACATTGGACACTCTTTCCTGCATTAGGCAACTTCCCAAAGACAGAAATTACTGTGCCGTCTTTTTCTTTCCAATATTGATGACAAATCCTGGGTTTCTGTGGTTTTGCATCTGGAACTTTTTGACAGAGTGTTACTATCGGTACCGTTGTTGAACAATAGTGCAAGTGTCGGTGCATGATTTGCCTTCCACAAGAATGGTTTGGAGCCAGCTGTTTGATACTCCCACGTTGGTCATGCTTTCAGCGTGCCAACCAAAACACACGGTCTTGACAGCTGATTATGTTGTGCATGGTACTGACATTGGTAGTACTCGATGAGGTACTTCCCTTGCAATGCCAACTCAAAATGCAAATCCACATGCTATTACCATTAATATATTTATAAGTAGTTTATGGCATGTTGATGGCATGCAATTTTTTTCTATTCATGTGTGTGTGTTTGTCTGTGTGTGTGTGTGTGCACACTTGCACACAAACGAAACGTCCGTGTGTTTGTGTGTTTTAGTATCCTTGTTCCGAGAAGTCACATGACCCCCCCACCACCCCTCCCTGCCTGCAGTGCTTAGGGCTGTTTCTCAACATACCTTGCGCTGAGGTTCAGAGGGTAGTTTACAGGGACTTTCCCTTGCTGCGCGTGCTTCTCTGTCTGTCAGCCTCACTCTCTCACTATTGTTTTTTTAATCATATCGGTTACTGCGTATATATTTTTGAGATCTCAGTTTCAAACCAGAACTGGTAAACTGGCTGATGCTATCAGCATAACTGTCAACAATACTGACGTAAGAGCGTGGGGTTATGTGTGCAACATAACTGGCTTCACCTTTCACTATGCAGTACAGAAGGCCTTTATCTCTTTGTGCTGCATTCCATGGTTGTGTCTATTTGGTATTGCCTGTGGCCTCAGGCTGTTTTTCATCCCTATAAACTTCTTCTCTTTTGGTCTTTTCCCGTCATGCATGTTGATTGGTTAATTTTGCAGGAATGTTTGTACATCAGAACACACTAAAGGGAAAGAGAAGGGATTTTCCCTCTTATCCTGTCTTTCCCCTGGACTACCCTCCACCGCTTCCTCTTTTCCTCATTCTTGTGCCTCCCCACCCTAGTTCTCTCTCCGCTCCCTCTACAAACCAGCTCTTATCAACTGCGGGAGTTTTGGTTAGTCACTGTGAAGTCCTTTTACAGGAAACTATTGCCTAAATCTCTCTCTCGAATCCATAAAAGGCTTTGGATTGGATAATTATTTCTTATCTGAATCATTTGGAACAGATAACATTGTGAAAAGTGTATGGCACAGTTATAAGTGACCGAACTGGGGAAGGCAGAAAACTGTTTTAAAAAGTAATGCAAGAATTGTATTTTTTTAATAATAAACATTATTTATAAAATCCAAATCAAACACCACACAGGCTTTCAAACTACTAACCTTGATTATCCACTTATAGTGCATGAAAAAATGCGTCACATCAATAAACAAATCACATTTTTTAGACAGAAATGTGGGCTTAATATAAAAGTATGTTTAATAGGTAGTTAAAGTTAGCTGTTGTCAAAAGGCACCTTTAGGTCTCATCATAACATATAGTATGTATTGAACATGAAATAACTTAACCTTAGGTAATGAATGCTCTTGCGTCCCTTTTCTGTGCATTTAAAGCTAGTATATGATAAATAAAAGACATTCAAGCCATGCTGTCTGCACAGGATACTTGAAACTGAAAGTGAAACTGATGGCTTGACCTACTTTTTGGTCAATTCAGTAATATTTATCTGACCACTTGGAGACACTTGGACGAAGTTAATGCAGTATGTATACCTGTGGTCTCTAAGAGATGAATGGTCCAAATTGGGGGAAGAGCAGATCTCACCAAGTTTTAATTCTTAATCAGTGTTGTTTTTCTTCTTCTGGTCTTGAGCTGTTTTCTTTAACAGCTCTGTTTCGACATTACCCTTTTATATTAGTTTTTGTGAGCTAGTGCTACAGTCCGCAAGGTAAAAAAAAAAAAAACTGAAGTCCGGAGATGTTTGGTGGACCCTAGTAGTCAGGTAGAGATGATGACATTCATATCATAGAGGCTAAAGTCTAGTCAGCCTTTGTGACGTAACTGTGACAATCATGAGATAGATCGTTACTGACGCCTTTTTCAGAGTCATCTAGTTCCTTAACCCAACCATTTTTAAGTATGGGGAGGGCACTATGTTTCAAAGAAATGGCTTTACCCAATGCCGACTTAAGATGAACTCTACATATACTAAGGGCTGGTTTCATATCTGCACTCTTTGTCTGGGTAAGTCAAAAGCTTCAGTGAAGCAAGATTTGATGGGAGGAACATTTACGTTGACATGAAGGAAGAATTCCACAAATTGGCTCTTCCATTGCTGAACTATTTTTTGAATAGTCTTTACTGGAAGACACAGTCAGTGCGCATGAACCCCCCCTCACCACACACACACACACACTGGTAATACAGCTAAAGTGAAACTTACAACAATAGTTTGTTCCTAATTGGTCTGTATTTTTGTGAAACTTTGAATAGCAGCTAAAAATCCCACAATAAAACACTTCCCTTTATGACACATTTGGAACCAATTGCTGCCTAATTTAAAACAGCAGGTGGTACTTTAAGTGAGCTTTGTAGCTGAATTGGACATTATTATGAGATGATTCATCCTGATATAACTCCAAGGTACTGTAACCTCAATTCAAATCTTGGAATGAATGAACGGTAAGATAAAAAAAGAATTTCACTCCTATACATATTTATCAGTACACAACGTTTTATAAGAAATGTGCAGTTATCTCATTGGCTAACTGTTTGGTTAAATGCCTCACCGTTATTCAGCGTCTCCTATCGATGGTTCTTAGGTTTCGATTAACCTCTGGCACTCCTCTGGGCCAATGGCCCGGTACACCATCCTGAAAAGATCACTGCATCCACTTTCCCTTTGCCTCTCTCTCTCTCTCTCTGGTTGGAATCATCTCTCTCTCCCGCTTGACCTCCCCTGACAGTCTCATAGATATAAGAAGCTGTAACTCCCCACTGTACACAAAGATATTTTTTCTTCTCTAATAAAAAAACTCCCAGCACAATTTCCATATAATCAGTATCTGAACTGACTGGTATCCCTCTATCTCATACAGTCATGTTTCTTTATGTGCAATGCTGCAGCATTATCTGCAAAGGTTGATGTTATGTTCAATAAAGACTTGCATTCAAAAGCGGGTAGGCTACAGTTTCATCAGGTAACTGAATAACTCGTAGCTCTTCAATGCAAGGCGTTCATTATGAATGAACTTGATAAATTCTCAATTGTCTCTCTCTCACATATTTTTTAAATACAAAACAAGTGCAGTTAAAGTAGCAGAGACCTGCACATTCAGTGGTTTGTAATTTTAATTCATTGTAATTAATATTCAATCTGAGCAAGCTAAACAAAAAATCCACATCATGCCATCACAAATCTATCAAATGATTACGTTTATTAAATATGAACTTTTCACCTGCTGTGGCCTGAACACAGAGTCTCAGCTTTCTTCTGGTCCACTGCTTGTGCATAAAGGAGACTGAATCCACGCTCTGCTGCCACACTGTAGACTGGAAAAACAAGTGCCACTTTTCTTTCCTGATCGCTTCAGCAGGAATTAATCACCAGCTTATACTTCTCATGCATTTCCGGTGCAGCTATGTGCTCCAGATTCTCCGTAACTTTCCATGTTGCTGATGAGCTCTCTGGTAGTGAAATGCATTGTTTATGGTCATTTATTTCTGTCTCAGTTTAAAACAAAATGGTTGAATATTGAAAATAACTTGACCCCTAAATTGATTTAAATTATATTATAATTAATTATTTACTTACTTTACTTTCTCCGAATTGTTGCAGAGCTGACATGTATTTGATGAACAGATTGCTGACTGAGTTCTGTTTTTAAGTTACACACATAACCTTCAACTGTTAGAATTATTATAATAATGCATTAGACCTTTAACAACAAAAAGCGAAATTATATTCGCAATTTTAATGTAATTGATAAGTAGACCAGTTGCTATGTATATCACCCGCTAAGTAAAATTTGGACCCAACAGTACATTCGAGATTTTTTTCACAAGCTCTGATTCATCATTTAGTAGACTCTGAACTAACCCTTGCTGAAGTGAAACCTCTCTGGCCATACACTCAGAACAGGTTCCTCCACATTTTAAGTTACCGTCAGGTACTCAAAAAGACTACTTTTCCAAGGAGGGCTGTCGGTAAACTGTGCACTAAGTCTTGAATTATAAATTTTATTATTAGAATGAATCTAACCATGCCCCATCTGCTTGCTGAATACACAAAGAGGAGGGGATTCCCCTTCCTGTAATGCAGAGGGCCTTTTATCTCTCACTATTAGCTACCATAAACCACATTTTTAATTGCTATTCTTTCATTTTTTTTCATCCCAAATTGTTGTTTTTATCGAATGCTAAAAGTTGTCTTGTATTGTTTCTCTGTTTTTAATTTTCATACTCTTTTATATTTGGGTTCTTTGCCACCAAATCATGTAAAGAACCTTGAATTGCCTTGGGTTGAAAGCATGCTATACAAATAGAATTGCCTTGCCTTGCCTTGCCTTCATTATTAAAAACCTGCATTTTGACACTTTATCATTACATGCTATGCATTTTAATACCATATTTTAATGCCCTTAAGCACACTAGTTTTGTTAAACCTCATGTTTTTATCCCTTAGACTCCTCTTCATCTGGCAGTGATCACCAAGCAAGCAAACATGGTGAACGTTTTGTTGAGAGCAGGGGCCGACCCTGCCATCTTGGACCGTCACGGCCAAACAGCACTCCATCTCTGCTGTGAATATCAGCTGCTTGACTGCCTATCTATACTACTGTCTTTCTCTTCGTCGGCCCCATGCCTGGAGGTCAGAAACTTTGAAGGTGAGTTGAGATTTACATGCTTCTCCACTTTAAGCAAAGGCAAAAACACATCATTGGGTGCTGTGAGGTGTGGTGGCTAGTTTATGCAGTTTTCTAAACAACATATCGGTATATTATTCTTATTTAATTAATGGTTTGATATCTTTCACTATTAATTTACTAATGTTTCTTTAATACATTGTTCAACAAAAATAATGATAAACAGTTCTGCATTTTTTCCATTAAATGGGTACAGTACATTGTTTGAATAAAGGCTAAAATGAGTAAAATACTAACCATGTCTGGCATTTGAACCAACTCACTTTGTCAACTGCATATGGTCACTGTAATTAGTTGTGACATATTCCATTTACAGATTCCCCGATCAGGATTTTTTTAGCTCGATACCAAGCACGTCCTCCAGGAAATAGGTGTTTATCCATGCCAGGTGTCAGTTGCTAATCTTACTAAAATAAATACTATTTATACGCTTGATAAAGTAGCTTTAAAGTAAAATTATATAATTTACTACATTTAATCAGTATTGTTTAGTCCACATCACTGTAATTGCCTCTTTTAACATAGTTAACTATGTCTGTATTCTGTGATGACAGACTTTTATGTTTTGTGCTGCCTGATTTTTCAGAATTAAACTATAGCACTACAGTCGGCATAAAACCATGTCCTACCTCCTGCTTTTAATATCTCTTTGCTAAACTCCTAGACTAACACTGTTGTTTCTTTTTGGTTTTGATGTGTTAAATTCAACAAAATAACATGCCTGGCTAGCATATAGTTTTATATGCCGTGCATTCAAAATAACCTTGGCTTTTATAAATGCTGTGTAAACAGCAGTTGCACAGCTCTGGAAGGCTTGGTAGAGATAAAAACAAACACAAGGACAGCATTTGAAAGTCGAGTTTAGGATAAGAAGTAACTGGCAGCATCAGGGGACTTTGTGGGCTCATGTGTGTTTGTTTTAAAATTGTGCATACAGTTTTCCGTCCTTTTTCTTTGTCCCCACATGTCTTAAATGGCTTCCTGTCATGAAAACCTTTTTTTTTGTAGCATCTGTAATTTCAACTTCTGAATTGCTTTGTTTCTACTTTTGAAATAAATGTCAGCATGGGTTGGTTTTAATAACCCTTTTTCATATTATGGAAATTATTCAAGATTTTTTTTTTCTTTATATAACTCTGGGCTTCATTTCCAGGGCTTATGGTTTATGAATAATACTTAGAGTATACCTGTTGAAAAACCACCTCCTCATTTGTGCATTGCAGATTGTGGGGGGATGTAAAAAAAGGTCAATTTACTTTCAAGTGGGGGGTGGGAGCTTTGAGTTATGTAGGTGGGATGAAAACATTTCCTTCCTCTGTAGTCTGTTGTGCCTGTCAAGTCTTCAGCATTCACACGGCTCAGAAGACATTGTTTGTGAGACAGTTACTACAGTTACAAGGTGAATGGTATCACTGTGACTGTGTACACGTAGGATTGCAATGTCACTATCTCTGGCCACTTACATTTATTAAAATGGTTCTTGGGACTTATTTAACATTGTTAACTCTTTTGTATTGTCGTAAATTCCGCATTTTTTTAGATGGGAAAGTGTGGCAAAAATTTAAGTCTCAGGTTTTGTTTGCTGATGTTCTCAGGTCTGAGCCCACTTCATTTGGCTGTGCTGCAAGGCTGTCAGGATTTGGCTAAAATGCTGCTGGACGCAGGAGCAGACATCAATGCAATGGTCAGTCCCTGCTGCACAAACTCTGTACAAGGGTTAAACAGCATTTAAAGTTCAACATTTCGAGTATCTGAGTTTGACTTTATATCATGCTGATCTCATTTGTTTTTTCTTATCAGGACATTAAGAGTGGTCAGAGTCCTCTCATGCATGCTGTGGAAAGCAATCATGCAGATATGGTGCATTTCCTCATTGAGGTAATCATGTTTTATGGTGACTTAAAGAAGAAAAAAAAAGTTTGTTACACATTACCTTTGTTACAGCCACAACCTTCGGTGTGTTCTAGTAGGATTTTATGTGACGGGCCATAGTGAAAGATAAAAAAAGAGATCATGTTTTTAAATTAAAACTTCGTAGATTCACATTTTAATACAAATTACAGCTGGGTTATGTTTCTATCAGCTTTGCACAACTATGGACTAACATTTTTTTACCAGATTGTAAAAAAATATTATTTTTCATTTACTGTCACCAATTTGATGTGCTTGTACATGCTTTACTCTAAACAACTTCAATTATTGCTCTGGCTGCATGTTCGGGATTATTGTCAATCAGAAAGGTTTTATTGCAAAATGTAGAACAGATTAACAACATTAGGAAATTGCTGCCGTACTTTGTGCAAACATACAATAGGACAAGCACTTCTAAGCATGCAATAAGTAAAAATTAAATGTGATAAACAGATTGACATATACATGAGTGCAGGTGATGATCAGTGCAAAAAGAGACAGATCAGGTGATGGGAACAGTCTTAAGGTCATTGTTCATGAGTCCAACAGCAGAGGGGAAGAAACTGTTCTTATGGAAAGAGGTTCTGGTCTGAATGGACCGGAGCCTCCTGCCTGTGGGGAGCAGATCAAACAGTCTGTGTCCAGGGTGAGAAGGGTCAGCTGTGATCCGACCTGCACGCCCCCTAGTGTCCTGCAGGTATAAAGGTCCTGTAGAGATGGAAATCTGCAGCCAATCACCTTCTCAGCGCGCACACAACACGCTGAGTTTCTGTTTGTCCATAATGGTAGCTCCATCATACCACACTGTGATGGAGGAGGTGAGGATGGTATCGATGACTGCAGTGTAGAACTGCTTCATCATCCATGTTGGCAGGTTGAATTTCTTCAGCTGCCTCAGGAAGTACATCCTCTGCTGGGCCTTCTTTATGACGGATGAGATGGTGGGTTCCCACTTGAGGTCCTGGCTGATGGTGGTACCCAGGAAGTGTTTTTCACAGCCTCTAACAGGCTTTCTTCAAGGTTTTCTGCCATGTATTCACCTATATCAATCTTCTCATCTTATTCTGTTAATATTTCCTTTCCATGCTGCAGAAAAGCACCCCCATAGCACGATACTACCACCACCAAGTTTCATGAAAGAGATGGTGTGTTTAAGTTTACAATGCTAGTTTTACAACTCAGAAAAATGTATGAAGGTCAAAGTTGAGATTTAGATTTGTATGCAGGCCTGTCAAAATAAACATTAAATCAATTAATCCCATGATAACTTTAGATAAACTCAATCATTTTTCCAAGCATAATCATTTCAATCTGCATGCTTATTTGTTTTCCTTGCGTGTTTCCCTTTGTCTTCCAAAGAGACTCGCTGTAAAAGGCAAATTTTGTTCATAGATCCGCAGGGGCAGAGCAAAATGGGATTTTTTTATTATTATTCAGACTGAGCAATTTTGTAAGTTTGCACTTTTTATTTACAAAACCCCTTACTGATAGTTTTGTCTGTTCTTGTCTGAGTCAAAAAGACTGATATTTTTTTTTGTTAATTGATTTTTTTTTTTTTTTCGGTTGTGTGAATTTATTTTGGATATTAAAAATGTTTTACAGTTACAATTTTCCAGTTTTTTATGTTTCATTGATTTACAGTTTCTTTAGAAATTAAAGTTATTGATCTTTCAGAGGGTGTACAGGCATTATTATTAAATGAGTTTAAAATGGCCTCAAAATGAGAACATTGTCATGTATTGCAATAATTTCTGGGGGGATTTATTGTATGGCAAAATTTGTTACTGTTGCAGGCCTACTTCTATGATAAATAACCCTCTTCTATCTGTTTGCTGTGTCCCCTACATGGCTTCTGGTAAAATCAAACATCTCACACTTTCAGCAATGGTATTCTTCTTGTCACTCTTGTATAAAAGGCAAATTTGCGGAGTGCAAAACTAGTTATTAACAGTTCTTGCTTGTTTAACAGTCTATTTTAAATCTATTTGGATACAATTTATAATTTAATTTAGCTTTTAACTCTTCTAAAACTTTATCCGTTTGTGGTTAGGTATTTGGTCTTTATGATGCTGTTTTGTTTGCTGATTTTCTCTGAGGCATTCACATTACTACTGTGGACTCTGCCTTCTGAACTGAGCAAATTATTAAAGGATCAGTTGGGGTATTAATTTGTAAGTTAAAATCTGAATTAAAGTTATTGGTCATTATGAGAGAAAATGTAAAAAGCTTAAAGGGATTTTTATGTACTTTGTAAGGTACTGCATATTAAATAAGGCATGTTTTTAGCCTTTGAAGAAATCATAGGGTGTTTGCTTTTTTTCCTTCTGGCTTATAGATAAAAGATCAAAGAAAGGCAGGGAGATGTTTTTAGACTGCTATAATTATCAGAGCTTACCTTATATGCTATGCATAAGCAGAGTTATCTTTTCTGTTTTTATCATATTTCCTTTGAAACTACTCTCTCCCTTTATCTTGTTCTGATCGTGACAATCTCTGCCATGGCTTTGGTTTTTTCATATTTTTATTTTGAACAGCATCTAGTCTGGTTTTCTTTAGGAATCACAATCTTTTGCTTCTCTGTAACAGAATGGATGTGATGTCAACAGCCAGTCGTACAGCGGTAACACGGCCCTGCACATTGCCTGTGGCCGAGGTCATGTGGACACCGTCCGACTACTGTTGAAGAGCGGAGCAGATAGCAGCCTCAAGAACTACCACAATGATACACCAGTAATGGTGGCCAAGAATAAAAAAGTAAAAATTTCTATTGCATTTTTATATTTACTCTGTTTTACAGTAGTTAATGCTGTGTTTAGGAAAATCAAATATCAGGAAATCAGGAAACCCCCAAGGGATCTCCAGTTGTGCAATTGTTGATACTTTCATGTCTCACTATAATTTCAAGATGGAAAATCCCACCTATTCTCTTAAATTACATCAGAAGAAAAACAAACAATTGCAAAACTAAATCGACTCAGATTAGAACAGTGCAACTAGGCTAGAATGTATGAATGGATGTATTCCTCCCTCTAGTGGCCAAACCCAAATAATGCAATATTTTCTCCAGCTGTATTATTCTGTTTCACTAAGTATCTACTATGTCAGTGTGTTGCACGAAAACTATAATAAGGTTTCTTCTGCAGATAACAGATGTGTTACGAGGAAGAGGCTCCAAGCAGATCAGAGTTCAGGAGCAGCCTTGTGTGTCGGTCTCACCACATTTGAGTTGCTACATGGAAAATGGTAAGAACATTATGGATGGGTTCAGTTGTGTATAGTTACCAATGTAAAACAGTTCCAGGTTTATACATTTTTCTCATCTTTTAGGTTCCCCTTCTTCAAACCATAGTCGTGGATCTTCACCTCCGACAACACCACACAGCATGATTCCTAGTTCTTCCCATTCCCTAAAGACTTCATCTGCACTATACTAGCTCTGTGTAATAATCCCAGTGGACCTTGCAACTACCTCCACACAGCTAAACATCAAACTCAGGAAATTCAGCAAAGGATTTGCCTCATTTGAGGAAAGACCAGAAACTATCAGCATTAGACTCAACTGTCACATTGGACCACATCCCAAATGTGGGCTTCTCTGAGCTTGTATTGCCTTGCCAAATGAAGCAACTCAAATCAAACAGCTGCTGTTTTGTACACTTATCCAGTGAATATTTAAAAACAATTCTGAGCAAAGAATGTAAAAAATGAGGACTTTCTTCTTTTGATACTCAGCATGAACAGAAATGGAAAACTGCATGTAGATAAAGCTGAATGTAAAAGACTTTCTGTGAGATTACCTTCACATATTTGTAAATTATATGAAAACAGTTCATTAGAATTTCTGCCTGTTTGCTTTATTTTGTATACATGTCAGAGCATAAACTGTATATTGCAAAAAATGAGAGATGCCTTCAAGGACAGACAGAAATAGACATTTGTTTGAAGATTCCAGTATTCTTTTTGTAAATGTTACTTTTATTAAAGACTGCAAATACTCCTCCATATTTAAAAAAAGAAAATCTAACATTTGAAATGGTACCTTGTTTGTTGGTGTTTAAATGCCAGTATCTTTTTTCCTAACTTGTCAAAATTTTTTGACTGTTTTTATAAAGTTTGTTCGATTATTGTAATTTTGCTGTTACCTAATTTTCTCTCTGTTGCATTTATGAATTTAAGAGCCTCGTAGTGCTAATGAAGGAAAAAGCCAGTGGCCATGGTAAATTAAAAGGACATTAATACTCAGTGGAGCCTGGACCATGGAGTGGCATAGGGGTAGAGTGAGTAACCCCATATATGGAGGCTGCAGTTCTTTGAGCAGCTGCGCTGGGTTTGACTCATGACCTCAGAACATTTGTTGCATGACTCTGCCCTACATTTCCTGTCTACAAGCTGTCCAATAAAGGCCACAAAATTTTAAAGATAAAATAAATATTCTCTGTGGATCCTCTCACACAATATATGTTGCTTCTAGCTCCTCTCCCCTACCTGTGTGTCTTTATTTTCATGTACTGTATTAGCAAGTTAAAAAATAAAAAAAGTCCCACAATGAAACCCATATACAAAAATATATATTGTTTTGGTTAAGGAAAAACTGGAATAGAATAGAAAAATCCTTAATTGTCTCACATAGGGGATATTAAACTGTACTAACAGCAAAGTGACGGATGACAAAAGCATTTAGGATCACACAAGAAATGTAGAAAACAGCATAAATCACAGAATTAAGAATAATATATGTTTATTAAGGACACAGTTACAAAAACAACAGTACGGTGCACTTATTAAAAACATGGCATAGTCAGAATCTGTTACTGAATAGGATAATTTGAGAACAAAATATTTACAGAACATGCATTTGTTGTGCAATAAAAAGTTAATGCATTATTTATGATAATTAAATAATATAAACTGAGAAAGACAGTTGGGCAAATAGCAGCAGAAATGTTACTTAAATGTGCAAATTACAGCAGGGCTGTGAACATGACTTAGTATGCTGAGTATGTTGGGAGAAGTTTTGGTTGTAAAGTCTAACAGCTGCAATGAGGAAGGACCTGTAAAAATGGTCCTTTATGCACCTAGGATGCATCAGTCTGTCACTGAAGGAGCTCTGCAGCTCAGCAACATATTCATGGATGGGGTGGGAGAATCTGACCATCAGTGATGTTATATTGCACAGAGTCCTTCTGTCTCCCACCACCTGCAGTGGATCCAGGGGGCATCCTAGGAAAGAGATGGTCTTCTCGATAAGCTTATCCAAACTCTTCTTCTCAGCTATAGATAAACTTCTGCTTCAGCATACAACAGCATAAAAGATGGCTGATGCCACTACAGAGTCAAAAATTGGCTTTAAAAGCTGGACTCCAAAAGACCTCAGCCTTAGCTGGTACAACCTGCTCTGACCCGTCCAGTAAAGAGCTTCATTGTTGTGGCTCCAGTCAGGTTTATTATTCAGGTTAACACCCAGGTAACTTATAAAAGTCCACTCTCTCAACGTCCACTCCCTGGGTGTTCACCGGTGACAGTGTGGTGGGTCTGTGCCTGCGGAATTCCACCACCAACACTGATTTTCCCTGCTATGATTAGGAAGTTGATCTGCTGGCAATAGTCCACAAAGTCCTGAGTCCACTGTCTGTACTCTGAGTCGTCCTCAGCTGTAATGAGGCCAACTACGACAGAGTCATCAGAGAACTTGTAGAGCAGGAAGTAGATGATGGCGTCCTCGACTCTGATGCCAGGCTGGTATGAAGACCTAACCAGGGGATGAAGATGGTTCAGAACCAACCTCTCAAAGATCTACATCAGATGTGAGGTCAAGGCTACCGGTCTGTAGCTGCTGAGGTCTTTTGGATGTGAGGTCAATGGTACTACTACACAGAAGGTCCTTCACAGCTGTGGTAGTTTCTTCAGTTTCAGGCTCAGATTGAACATACATCCCAGGATGCCACACAGTTCATCTGCACAGCACCTCAGAAGCTGATGCCATCTGTACCAGCAGCCTTATTACCGTCTAATTACAAAAATAAATTTCATCCGTGTTTGAAGTTATGTGGTGAAAATTGTGAAGATGCAATTTATATAACAGATGTTTTCTGCTGACTTAAATGTTTGAAAATAAAATCTGTCCCTGGTCAGACAGTTGCTCTACATTTCCATATGTTTACAGAGGTTTTTGTGTAGTAGTTTTTTTTTTTTTTTTTTTTTATTAAGATGATTCATTCTTGGACCTATCTTTGTCCAGATATTTTTCATGTTAAATCATAATAATTAATTCGCTAGTTTAATTATTTCTGCTTTTTATTAGCATGGCATACACTTAGTCTATTTAAAACTACTACTTTTATCCATCCATCCATCTATCCATTATCTCTACCATGTTCCCCTATGAAGGGTTATGGGGATGCAGAGCCTATATCTCCATCAGTCACTTGGTGAGACACTGGGTACTCCCTGGACAGGTTGCCAGTCCATATGACTTTTACTTATAAAAATCCTGTAACTTTGCCACATCAGTCTGCAAAAGAGCCAAGGAATACTACAATGACATGCTTGCCACAGCAAAAATTTTTAACCTTTTTATTTTTTTAAGATATGGTCATTAAATTTAATAGTATTAAGATAGCATATTTACCAGATATGAAAAAAAGAGAAGTTATTAAGTTTATATTCATATGATCAATTTCATTTGATGTGAATATTATTTTTAAATGTGATTAATTGTAAATACCTTCAGATTTACTAATAGTATGTCAAATTTCATCAATAGCCTGCAGTTCAGGGAGGGATTTAAATATAAAATAAAAAAGGATGTTAATAATGTAATAGCAGTCAACGCTTATAACAGCAATATCCAACACTTTGAAAATGCCAGAGACTCTTATCAGACCTACTAACAAAAACACAGATTGTGAGAAGTGAGGTAAACCCATGATTTAGGTAGAAATTTAGATTAAATGCTAAAACCAAGCAACACAATTAAATAGAACTATTGTTGAAAAACAAATTAGATTTATCGAAGAGAAAAGCTCTATGATTTCCTTCTGTTATCCAAGTAGGCTCCAAAATACCAAAAAAAATAGGTGCTGCAAACTGTGTAAAAGTCACAGCAACTACCATCAACATTAGATGTTTGTAGAAACCAGATAATATTAGCAGTACGCATTGTAATACTTTTAAAGGTCATAGATCAACACAAAAAAAACTATAGTTTGTATTGTTTATTTTTGACCCATTTAGGGTGTTTTGCTTTAATCTTATGAATTTAATCAACTTTATGAAGTACAGCAATGATTACATCATATTTTTCTTGCTATAGAGTATTTGTAATGTTTACCACATATACTCCACATTATGTTTACCTTTGAAGAGAACAAATACGTGGGACATTGCAAATGGATTGCATCCTCTTTACTCAAGCAGATTAGCTTTTTAGTTTTACAAGATTTAAAGGGTTGACCTCTCTAATTTCACAGCAGTAGAGTCAGGTTAGATTTGAACAAAGCTGATAAACAGACTGCCAGCTGTCTTCCCAGCAGGTTTGCAAGGATTAAATCATTCACAAAATCTTCTTCTGCCTTTTGGTTTTGTAGTTGTTGGGTTTTTTTTCATGGCAGTGGTAAAGATTTGGTCAGTTTGTGCTCCAGAGTACATTTAAATATTGTTTCATCCCAAATAAATGCATCTATTTAATGTTGTTTTTTTATCCTGGCATTGTTTTTCCACTTTTATTTTCTAAAATGCTTTCTTTATATGGAACTTTAATATTTGAATGATTTTATAACTAAAAAAAATTATATATAAGTCCTAATCTCAATGATCAGTGCTTTCTGAAGGCAGAGCAAATTAGGCCGCTGGGGCCCCTAGTCCATCAGGGGCCTCCAATTAGATCTAAAACATTAAATTTAAGTACAAATATCTATCTTTAGTTTGTTTATAAATTAAGGAATATGAATACCTCAGAGCTCACCTGGACTTGAGACTCAACAGTGAAGCAGTCTACAAGAAGGGACAGAGCAGACTGTACTTTTTGAGGAAGCTTAGGTCCTCCAAGGTTTGGAGCAAGATGCTGCAAATCTTCTACAAGTCTGTTGTGGAGAGTGTCATCTCTACGTCCATGATCTGTTGGGGTAGCAGCATCAGAACAAGGGACTTAAAATGGCTCTATAACCTGATGATGAAGGCTGGTTCTGTTCTGGGGACAACTGTGGAAAAACTGCAAATAATGATGCAAAGAAGGATTCTTCAAAAAATTAAAAAAATTATGGACAACCCTGAGTGTCCTCTTCATGAGACAATTCTACAGCAACAGAGTATCTTAAGTCGGAATCTTCTTCAGTTTCGTTGCAACACAGACCGCTACAGGAAATCCTTTTTACCCAAAGCTATCATAACTTACAACAACTCCTTGAAGAATTAATTAGTTATGAGCTACAACAACACTTAATTTCCCTCTTTTTGAATTGAATTGAATCTCAGCAAGTTACAACCAACTATCTGTGATTGTTTTTAAAATCAGGCAGTTAAACTTCGCCAAATGCACCCATACAGCGTCAGATCTGCTCTGATCACACTGCTCATGTTCACACGGTAATGCACCCAAGATATACGCATTTGTTTAAACAGATGTGATTTTAGTTTTGAATTTTATGTTTTTTTAATATTAATGGCATTCATTGAAGTTGTTCTTAAAAACAGAATGTCAGAAATAGCATTTATCTGAATGTATAGGTTATACAAGGTGCACCTGGAGTAGTAGACCTACTCTACATGATTGGGTACATAGTTTCTGGTTTTTCATGTGCTAATTGAAATCTTGAGGATGGGAAGCAATATTAAAATATATGGATGTGCATGGTTTGTAATAGATCAAACTTCATCCAATAAACTTTATATAGGAGTATTATGGTGTGTCAGAGACTATAGGGAAATATTTGTTCTCATGCTGAAATATCTGATACAGAAATGTGTGGACTAATTTGGCATTATATATTATAATTACTAATATCTTGCTTATCCAATCCTTTTCTATGTCAATTTAGCCAGTGCTTTGCTGCAAGCCATCATCACTAACATCTGTTTCACTTTACAGTCCTGCTTCATTGTCATTTAATTTAATATATAAAAAATGTAATTGCTGTTTTCCTATCCAAAGATGTCAGTGAAAATGTGTCTCTGTTTAGATGTAGGAGAACAGACCCTGTACAAGAATGGAGCCGTAATTCTCATATCAGGAGGATTTCTCTATGAAAGGGTTATCTCCTTGGTTGGCATTTTCCATCGACTAGCACCTTTTTAGTCTTAATGGGTAGCATAGTATTGTCCTGGTTGATTGGTTGATGGTTGTTTGATTTCATAAATGCATCAGAAGTAGTCCCTCAATTTTCGTTCAGCGCAAATCTGCCATACAGACAGTCCATACATTACGTTTTATGGTACTAATTTACTTTAATCCATGGAAAGAGTTAATCAAAGTATGAAACAGTCTTCTAAAATAATGCTGACTCTGTTTTCCTCTTTTACAACATACTTATTTTTTAAAGATTTCTCCCCTTGACCTTCAGTCTTAAATGTCTGGAAACACTGATGTAACCAGATACTTAATAGTTATGATGAATGTAGCGTTATAAATTTTGTAATTTCATAATTGTGTTTAGAGCGCTACAACTAGGCGTACCCTTGGAATGTCATTCACTGCAAATGTGAAATAATCCAATGTTCAGCGAATGAACCTTGCCTTACGTCACTAACACGGAACCCTCCTACTTGATCTCTCTTAGCCAATCGTGGTTGAAAGGAAATCCCCATGAGCCAATCCAAGGGTCGGCAGCGGTAAATGGGAGGGCGCTTCTGAAGTACGGTTCACGGACGTTGTCGCGAACTTTACCGGTGTCAAACAACCCACCTGGACCCTCTCCGTCTATGTGAGTAGCAGAATAAAATAATACATCTGGATGTTATATTTTGAGTGTGGTTGATAGTGTCCATTTACCAGCGCTAGCATTTTAAGCTGCTATGTTTTCCATTTGTAAACGAAGACATCTCGTGGTTACCTCCACATGGCTACCTAGCCAGCTAGCTAACACCAACCATGTTACCTTACATTAGCCCTGACAGATTAAATACAGTTTTCTGATAGTTTCCCCCAAATTTATAGTTAATCTCCATATGCAGATTCTTTTTAAATGTCGCACGTTGCAGGTTGATATCTATTTTTCTTGAGTATCGGCATTTTATATGAAGTATTTAACCAGAGTGGGCCTCTGCTACAATTAGCCCAGCCCTGCTACTTAAAAGTGAAACAGTCATTCTAGCATTGCAATTAAGTCGATGTTCAATTCTTGCTTTGAAAACGGTGTAAAACTAATTTTTGGAATTATTAGCAACATTTTCCAGAACTCTGTGTCTAAATAGTGTATTTTATCTAAAGAAGCATTAGCATCACTCCCAAATCATCTCGAGATCACGTGTGTGTTTTAAAAAACAGCTACCGCATATTAAAAGCTGAAATTGATGGATAATTTTTGTTCCTCGTTGTAAGAGTGAACGTTTTGAGTTCGCTAAATGGTCATTTTATGATGTATGGTCAACATCATCTAGTAGTGAAGGGATTTTAGTGGTCCTGTAATAGGGTAAACTGTCAAGTTCCTTATTGTAGAACATAGTTTTCACTAAGAGCATGCTGTCTTAAAAATGAAAAGTCACGTTTCTTCCTGTTTAAAATGAAAGACTATGCTTTGATTCTGAAACGAGGATAGAAATAATTTACAATTTAGTATTGAAACTTTTAGACACTTGGAAGCATTATCTGAAACTGTTTAATTAAAAAAAATATCTGTCTTCAATTTAATCAGGTGGACAAGAACATAAGCAATAAGCCTCAAATTCTCTTAACAGGAATAGATCATTGGTGTTATTCTTGTCATGTTAACTTTACATTATCAATGGGATTTGTTTTAAACTGCAACTGATTACAAGAACAAGTAAACAGCAGCTATAAATGCACAGATCTTAATGTACCTAATGTTATACTGTGTGGGTGTATCAGATATGTTGCCTTACAATTCACAATTTTTAGCCAATTCTTGGATATCATGTAAGTTGTTGCTGGCTTATTATCAGTCCTGAATATTCATAAATGTTTGAGCCTGTTTTCTGTGTTTAATAACCACTGATGCCAGTAATATAATAAAAAACCTTATTTATCCCCTAACTGTCTGTCTTCCAGTCTGTTACAGTCTCAGAATATGGGCAGTGTGTTAGCTGCTGCCTCACCCAGTCCGCCCCCAGCTGCAGCTGGTGGTGGTCAAGGGGTTCCGGGTTTGATGTCTGTACCCCCCGGCTTCACTATGCCCTCAGTGTCTTCCGTCCCGCCGGGGTCCGAGTCTGACCAGAAGAAAGCCGATGCAGATTCTTCACTCCCAAACCCAGGCACTTATGAGGAGTGTCACAGGAAATGTAAAGGTAACAAGATATACCGTCTTGAAATGCGCATTTAGTAGATTAATGCATAGTTTTGTTTAAACATAAAACTGTTTAACTGACCATGGTTGGTTATTCTGGTTTTAGAGGTCTTCCCTTTGCAGATGGAAGGGGTGCGGTTAATTGTAAACAAGGGCCTGAGTAACCACTTCCAGGTCAGCCACACGGTCACCCTTAGCACTCTGGGCGATTCTGGATATAGATTTGGCTCTACATATGTTGGAAGTAAACAAACTGGACCAGCAGAGGTAATTTTCATGTTTTCTATATTATTCTGTGTATCATTTTGTTGTCTTGATGCATAATATAATGGATTATCTAATTATATTCTATACTTTTAACTTGTCTTTTTTTACTTCTCCATTTTTTTCATTCTTAGTCTTTTCCAGTCTTGGTTGGAGACATGGACAACACTGGCAGTCTGAATGCCCAGATCATCCACCAGCTCACAAACGCTGTACGCTCCAAAATAGCCATCCAGGTGAGTAAATGGGTTAATTTAAAGTTTGATGCTGATCTTTTACATAACTTCTCACAGTGTTAATTTGACGTAATAATTTGTGTCGATCTTATTTGTCGTTGTAGACTCAACAGCATAAGTTTGTGAATTGGCAATGTGACTTTGAGTATCGCGGCCAAGACTTTACATCTGCGGTGACTATTGGAAACCCGGATGTACTTGTTGGATCTGGTATGTATGTATAGTGGTAAGATCAGGATTAGTGTTTGTTATAAGAATGAAGTCAATCAGAATGCAATGTGTATGATTAAACACATGTTTGTTTTATAATGTTATACCAAGAAAATGTTTTAATGTGTCGATACTGATGAACCGCAGGTAATTACATTGAACATTTCAGACAAGAAAACGTAAAGCTTTATTATATTTCTCTGTTGTTCTGCATTACAAAAAGAGCACAGAACATGAAGTTCTTACACCAAACTCCCTTACCATATTACAATAACAGTTCGCTACATAAATTGAATTGTTCTGTTTTTATTAGACACCTGATTTCTATATTGCTATATTCTAAATACTGCCTTAACATAAGAGATTTAAAGAGTTAATTCTGAAAGGGTTGAGCTACGAATTCTGTGTTTTGCAGACTCAATGCCATAAGGAGGACAAAAAAAATAGATCATGGCCAGTGCAGTACAAAATGCCTATATTTTCTCTAAAGTATTGTAATCAAAAATGTAGGTTTTACATGAAGTGTTGAGTTCGAAGAAGAAAGGTAGCAGTAGAAAAATAGCTTTTTGATTTTACATTTTTCAGAGACATCAAGGTATAGAGGAAAAGCACTCATGTAGTTGCAGATCCAATATTTATTAGTGTACCTTTTTATTTGAATTGAGATTTGCATCAAGACACATTTGTTTAAGAGAAATGCTGTAAATATTAAGTATCCATTTTAAAAAGGCAACATTTTGCATGACTGGGTTTTAGTATTTTCTTTACATGAATAATTAGTTCTTTCATGCCGGAGTTATCACTCTGTCAAAATCTGCAGTGCAAAAAACGTGCCTGTGCATGAACTCCACCAGTCACAGAAAATTAGGGACTTACCGTCACAGCAAGCATCACCACTAAAATCTTGAAGGCATTCAATGAAAGTCTGACAAAACAGAAATCCCTTTAAGGTGTATCTACAGTATTAAATAACAGATTATCAGTTCTATATTTGTTGATTTACATAGATATAAACGTAGCAATTACAGTAGATCTGACTGATCTGTCAACATTAATTGATGGGTTTAATTAATTAGCTCTTTATTCAGAATAAGATGCTTTCAAAAGGATGGAATAAGATCCTGTGTTCTGCTCATCTTTCAAAAAAACTCGAGACTGCATTAATCACAGGACTAATGAGCCATCAAATTAAGTTAAAATAGAAATGCATTTTCATGGAAGCACGTGTCCATGTATTTTATGTAACACACACTACTGTGATTCTATGACAGGCATTGTGGTGGCCCACCATCTCCAGTCAATTACACCAGCCCTGGTTCTAGGTGGAGAACTGGTTTATCACAGGAGACCAGGGGAGGAAGGAACGGTAACATCCCTGCTGGGCAGGTACACAGGTAAAAATATAATTTATTCTATCCATTAATCTCCTCATAGTAAGCCTAATATTTGTCTATAAGTGCTAACATATATATTGAGCAACATTTTTGCTTGCATCTTTTCTTCAGGTGAAAATTTTGTTGCAACTGTAACTTTGGGAGGTGCTGGAGCTCATGCTACGTACTATCACAAAGCCAACGACCAGGTACTGAATATTAGTAGCAGTGTTTGAGGATATATTTGTGTGTACAGCTTAGAGGGGTTTCCTTTATTATTGTAAGCTTTTAAAAACAAATAATTTAATGCTCTCAATATGTTTGTGCATAGTACTTGGAGTAAGACAAGAAGGTCAGAATTTAAATGTATAAGCTACCAGCATACCTGAGCATTTATAGAATGCTATGAATTAGCCTTTTTAGATTCTCTTAAATAGTTAAACTATCAAATGATTAGTGGATTTTCTTAACTTTTTATTTTGCTAAATACATTTTCGGAACTCTGTAATTAATCGTGTTCAGGCTTCTTTTCACATGGTGTGGAAAAGGTTTTGTTACGTAACATAAAAACAACAGAATGTTTACTGCAAAGCTTAACCAATTATTCCACCAAAGGTTGTAAGTTAGTTTTAGTTTAGAAAAGCCAGATTGTCCTGTAAAAAAAAAAAAGAAGAAACTTTTACCACCAGAGGGAGCTAAAGTGCTAGTGGCAGATAGCAGTTAATTCAACATGCATGAATTAGATTTTACAATTGTACAAGAATCAGTTTTTCCACCAAACATACCTTTTACCCCTGTATGTAAATCTCTTGCTAAAGCAGCGCAAAGGAAATAAAAAATAAATTTCTTACAAATTCTTTGCGTATACATTAGCTCTAGGGTGTAGTACCAACACTATTAACATTCTTTTACTTGTGACACAGCTACAGGTAGGGGTCGAATTTGAAGCCAGCACAAGGATGCAAGACACTACAACATCCTTCGGTTACCAGTTGGACGTTCCCAAAGCTAATTTGCTTTTTAAAGGTAAAAATAAATATTTTGAGTTCCCTTCAGTAATGTCATTTGTAAAGGAGGGAAAACTAGAAAAATACATGATATTTTCTGTTTGTCTACCATTTTTTTGTCTCTGTAGGAACAGTTGACAGTAATTGGGTGGTTGGAGCAACCCTTGAAAAGAAACTAGTACCTCTTCCTCTTACATTGGCTTTGGGGGCTTTCCTCAACCATCGCAAAAACAAGTTCCAATGTGGCTTTGGCGTCACTATTGGCTAAAGGTGCGTGGGCCGCCTGGATCCAGCGTACAGACCACGGCTTGGACTGGCACAGAGACACACAGGAACCCGAACTGCGTTTTAGGAATTGGATTCAAAGACTCTTTTACAACTGTGATTTCTGGGGCTGATGGGGAGAAAAAAAAGAGAACTACCGAGGAGCCAGAACTGGCCAAGCCATGCCTACATACTGTAGCACAAATGTCTTTCCTGTGTGGTGTATTGGCTATACTGAGAGGCTCAAATTATGTCTATCAGAGTGCTGCAGGTGATGCATGAGAACATGTGACGTACAAATTAAAGTAAGTGGTACAGTACTACATAATATATTATGTATGGATTGAAATAAATGTGATTACGTTTTTTTTTTACAACTCCATGGGATTTTTCATTAAAAATTTGGATTTTGGGTGTTTCTAAGAAGTGATCGTCGGTGAATAACACTGAATATAGCGGCAAAACAGTTCAACATTTTTAAAGGTGGTCTGACGTTTTTCTGAATCTAGAAGAAATTAATAGATTTTACTCTTAAAGGTAACGTGTACATTTTTTAAAACTCTTTAGCGTCATGAAGTTCAGAGTAGTAACCCTATTTCAGCTGTGGTATCCCACACGCATCAAGTAATCTGATACGTCGACTTCTAGCTTTCAATCCACCAATCGGGTCTGTTCATTTACTCTTTATTACTTTAAAACATTTTTATCTAAATATGTGAGTATTGCAAACTGTCAGCTATGTTGATGTTAATTATTTTTGCTGCATTTCATGGCAAACGGCAACTAGCAAATTTGTAATGACTCAGCACTAAGGTGCCATCCTAAATATATTCTGTTTTATTTGATATACTTGAGGCTATTTATTTGATTTGCCATTTTGTAAATGTACAATGTAATGGGAACTAGTGTTTTTTTTGTACCCCCCAAACACACTGATATAATTTGATGAATCAGCATCAGTTGAGACAGGCAGAGATAGAGAGGCAGAGGCGTGTCACATGCTTGTCCATAGAAGCAGGGCAAGCTACCAAAGAAGGAGCAACATTTCCCCAAACCAGCAAGGCTGCCTCAAAGAGAACCTGAACGTTGAGAAGGAGAACTGCCACCACTTCTCAAAGATCTGTTTTCAAGAGAGGACGTGAAACACTGTATCTTGTTTGTCCTTAAACTGCTACCATATTTCAAGATGCCAAATGACAATGGAGGGTCGACAACAGTTTGTTTAAAAATGTAAAATTTAACTTAACCAGAATACTTGGGAAGGACAACTTTGTGAGAAGAATACACAGTAAATGAAACTAAACAGGTTGAAATATTGCCATCTGAACTTTAAAGATGTTTGGTTTTATCTGAAAAGGGTGAGATGTACAGATTCATCCTAATTTACAATCTCAACATGAAGTACATTTAATTGATTCAATTCAAGGAGCAACACTTATGCATTCAATACACAAATGCATATTTATTTTGAGGTTTTTATTTCATGGATGACAGACTGAAAATCCAGTATTCATTGTTCAACTGTGTAACATTACTGATTTCTTTGGCGTCCTGGAGTGGCTAAATGCGAAGAAAGCAACAATTTAGCTGATGAGCTTGATACGTCTGTGTGGCAACTCGTAAAACGGTTATTCATTGCGAGTAAACCAAACAATCAAAATGAAATAAAAAATGCACAGCAAAATAGTTGAAGCACTTGCATTATGTTTTTCATAACCAATTATATGTAATCTTGACATGCTTCACATTAAAGGATATTTGTTTTATTAGTGCATTAACAGAAGGTTAAAAAAGACTGCATTGCATACATGAAATAAAGTAACCTGCAGAAATTATTAAATTAGATATTTGTTTTATTTGTTTTAAATACCTTAATTTAACTAATGATACCCATTCCATATATATATATATGTATAAGAAAAACCTGACTGAAGACGACATTGAATATAAGCACATTTGGCACTGTAGTACGTGGCAGCAAAACGTCAATGCTTTACAAAAAACCCATCATACTAGTATTGTCTGTGGATTGTTGAAGATCTCAAGCCGGTAGATAGAAATAAAGTCGAGGGTTTTACATTGAAGACATTTTCGGAGAGGAGAAATTATCAGTGCTCCACAAAAGAGCAGGGGGTTGCATGAATTCAGAGTAATTACTATAATGCAATATATATATATATATATATATATATATATATATATAGACAAAGTTGGGTCCGATCAGTTTTCTATTTACATAGGATGTAAAACTAAATTTTTTTTATGAAAGAATAAAATCAAAATTTTGATCAACACGGTTAGATACCGTTTGAAAGATCAGCGAAGAGGGCACCACAGTGCTCCTTTTCTATCTTATGGTGTGTCCACACTGAACGCGATAGGAGCGACTAGAGCTTCAGGTTTATATGTAAAATCAATGGAGGAGCGCGATGAAGCACGACTTGGTGTCCCGCGACACTTCAGAAGCAGATTTGCATCGCGAAAAAGCTTTTCTGCCTGATTTGCGCAAACAATTCGCGCCACAGATGTGATAGAAAATTCGCGCTGCATTTTATGTGGTGCATTTTGTGCATTCGCGCTCATGCCGTCTATCGCTTGAGTTGGAAAAATCAGAACTCCAGCGTCAAATCGCGCCGCGACAACCAATCGGGACAGAGTTTCAGTGATTCTGTGACTGTCATGGAGTCACAGCCTCAGCAGGACATGGAGGAAATACTGATAAACACCGTGGCTAATCACCCCGAACTACATGACATAAGCAGTTTGCTATACAGAGACAGAAATAAAAAAATTAACCATTTAGACAGGAATGTTCTTAAGAGGTTTGTGGGTAGCTCTTAAAAGAGCCGTTGTTGCTGTAAGAGCACCTCTCGGTCTAGAAGTCAGCCTTGAAACAGCCTCCTCACCTGGTTTCCTGGTAGCAGCTGCCGCACCACGTCCCACGCTACTCAAATATTATAAACTTTTACGAACCGCAGACAGATGGACAGCTGCTCAGAAACGTAGTTGGTGTTTCGGCAGGCGAAGCTTGGACCTTCACGGCAAAACTGGGCGAGCAGGTCACGTTCTCCAGGTGGCGAGGAGCTGGTGTTTATGAGAGGCTCGCTGCTGTGTATGGATCCCTCCGCCGTAGTTAGACTGTATCTGTAGCTCACCAAACCCCCAGTGAAGCGGTCCCAGCTCTACCGGAGGCCAGGCCGAACACTAATCCGCTCTGTCCTCCGTCAGATCGGAGACCATAATCCACCGGCAGATGTGCTCTGGCCCCAGCTCCGCTGAAGACCAGTTCGTGCGTGAAAATACCATATTTTAAGTGCGACCAGTTCGCTTTGTACACGCTTCAAGGTGCGAATGTGCACGCGAACAGCTAGGCGTGTGTCGCGCTTTATAGTCGCTCCTATCACGTTCAGTGTGGACACAGCGTAAGGCACAATATTTGTTACAGCCATCACAGCAGTGATGTTGTTCTGAACATTTTAGTCTGATACTCTTTCAATTGCAATATAACTTTAGATTAAAGAACTTAAGCCTTGATGATGTTTATTGTAAAAGAATCTCTACTTTTAAATTATGGCAAAATATATTAATCAGTTTTCAACAAGACTGCAGCGTGTTTCATCAGTTCCTGTTGACTTCATCATGGTTTTCATTACTTTATCATTCACGATACAACACTGCAACAAACCATTTTCACCCACATAGAAAATCTTGTTATATATCTGAGTTTTCCCATCACAAAGCATCTACATGGTATTGCCTTTTTTCTTATGAATTTAGATGAGTAAAAGCAACATATTAGTAGAGATAGAAATTCTATAAATATAGCCAATGGTAGAGATTTTGATTTTACCAGCTTACCGCACTAGCACATACTGATGATGTCATTAAGCTGTGCCAATGTACTTTTAACAGGTGCACAAGGATTTGATATTCAGTCTTCCTATTTACATTAGATATTGTAAGTTTAAAATTTGTATAAATAGCTTGTTTTTTTATTATTGATCGATACATTTAATTTTTTTTATTTTATCTTCATCTTTATGAGTATGTGTTGCATTTTTCTAAAAATGTGTTTTTTACATTTCATTTTGCACAATAACTTCTTTAAAATGGCATTTAATTATTTCTATTATTTCGTAGCTCTACTGGATTGTGAGAATGTTCAAAAAGTAATTTTCTCATATATAGACAGATTAAAAAAATTTATTGCAATATATATTATTACATTCTTTAGGATTATTTGTTATATAAATTTGAGCCCATATCACTCAGCTTTAACATATGCAATCAGTTTAGCAAATGTGTTGCTGCTTTCCACATAAGGCGATGATATTCAGATGGGAGATGCTAGTCAAAGTTCCAAAAGCTTCAGGACTAGGAGGGTAAGGATAGGAGAAGCCATCATTGCAGGGCAGAAGCTGAAGATGCTGTAACAAAAGGACAATAACATATTTTATGAAGCATTTTAGTTAAACAACTACTGATAAACACCCTCTGCATGATGAGAAATACATGTACATACACAAACTGGTTGACATTTTGTTAATGCCCACTACTCTTATGCATCTGCTGTTGTGTATCTCAAATTTCAGGTAATCATGAGCAACTCCACAATGGGCTTTAATGTGCTATGAGGCAAAATTCAAAAAGAAAGAGGACAAATCTGTTCCTTCACATTTAATTACATTTAATTAAAGTGGCTTGGACATCTGGGTAGGTTGCCTCCTAAACGCCTCCTTGTTTTGGGGTTCCAAGCAGTGGCGGACTGGCCGCCTGGACGTGCAGCAGGATGCCCGCCGGCCTCTGTGCAGAACATTTTTTCTTTTCTTTTTTTTCTTGCTTATAATCGACTGTGTTTCCATTTCTAGACCAATAGGTGGCAACCACACGTCTTTAGGCCCATAGATGCGCAAGCTCACTCGTCAATGCTCATCACTCAACCGTATCAGACAGCTGTGAAGGAGGAGGCTGCGGCCGCAGCACCGGGACAGAGAGATGCACAAGTTGGTGGAAGTTCCCCAGACAAGTGCAGGTCACGTAAGTATAGGAGGATAATTAGGGTTACTTACTAAGTAATCTGACGTTAGCAAATGTTATTTCAGGTTGCTACATTTTTATCTATACCCCAATGAAACATAACTATTGCAGTTTTTACAGTTTGTTAGCTATAACACACAATATAAACATGGCACAGCATCAACAGGAATGCAGAAGAAATATTAAATAAAATAAATTAAACTGTTTTTGTGCATAGGCTACTGCAAAAACTGTCCATCTTATCAAGTCAAAGCCTCATGTTTCCAGATAAAAAGTATTTTCGATCTTATTTTGAGACGAGCAGAAGGTGTTAGTTTATTAATCTTCAATTTTAAGTATATATGTCTTAGTTTGTAGAATTATCACCAAGTGCAATTTGTCCTGTTTCATTGGCAGATTATTTCACTTAATTTGAGAAGCTTTCAACTAAAATTAAGTATTTTGAGGGTTAGGTTAATACAGTTTAGCAACTCATACTATTTGTTTTGTGTGTTTTATGTAGTCACCTCACCTGCATATTGTTCAGCAGAGAGACATTTTTAAGAGAACATTGTTTATTTCTCAGTGAGTATTTTACACTATACTTTTAACACATCTTTTAATCAACATCAGAGATAATGCTATAATTTGGAAGGTAAAATATCATGGGTTAAGATTTAAGTATATTGAGACCCGTGTCTGTTGCTGAGTTTTCACCCCCATCTGTTGTTGTGGGCTGGGCAGGGTCGAAGTCCATGGCTGGTTTTTAGTCCCAGTCCGCCACTGGTTCCAAGCATGGCCCCCCGGAAGGAAAATCTAGAGGAACTGTCTTGACTGGCCTATGAGCAGCCCTACAATTCAATGATGGAACCCATTTGCCACTAAAGAGTGGAAATATCTTCCAGATGAATGGTTTTTAAGATGTGAAAGTCCTTTAAGTTGCTTTCTTTATTTTTATAGCCATTTCATTAATTGAGTGTCCAGCTCCAGTCCTTAAGGGGTGGTCCACATCAAACTGATTCCAAATTCAAATCAATAACACTTTATTGATCTCAGAGGGAACTTGAATGTTATTGTAACTTGTACAAAGTTATTCAAAGAGTTGTAGATGCTGATGGCTGTTGGTAGGAAGCATCTCCTTTAGCGGTCTATTACAGGAGGTCGGAAGAAACCTACTGATGTATGATTGTCTCATAGAAAAGGATGCTCAGGTTTTTATAATATTTTTGAATTTAAGAAAAGGAGTTATTGAGAAAGAATTATCCAAAGACCTCTTCACCATGTCAAAATTCCGCAGACCTGCCAATGAACAATTATCTGATTCAGATTTGTTGAACCAGGAAAATAAAACATGTAGGATACCTGCCCTTGACTGACTTTACACGCCAATGAATAAGGCTAATGTTTGTTTAAAATTTATTTTAACTTCAGCTTTTGCAGGTACAAACAGCATATATTTCTACTCTACTGGCCTTAATTGGACTTGCGCACCCAGATAAAGCGGTTAGTTTAACTAAGCTATTAGCAGCCTGGGCACTTCCCCTTCAGGAAGAGACAAGACCAAACAAGCGGAAATAACAATGGAATGAGCAGCAACACAGGTGTAACACAATCAAAAAGTACAGACAAAGCAAAGACAAAGTTGAATTGTTACTGACTGAAATCGGACTTTGGAAGTGCATGCATACACCTTAGCTTGACTCATGCTGAACCAAACTGGAAGTTGGAAAACAGTAGCCAGATAATTGGAAAATCAAATTTCTCTGCATCTAAATGATAGGAGAAGCCAAGCTATTAGCAGCCTGGGAACTCCCCATTTGGAAAATGAAGAGACCTCAGAAGCGCACAATAAATATTGTTACATTCTTCAGATTATATTGTAATATAAATTTGAGCCCATATCACTCAGCCCTAATACATATGCAATCAATTTAGCAAATGTGCTGCTGCTTTCCACATAAGGAGATGATATTCAGATGGGAGATGCTAATAAAAGCTCCAAAACCTTCAGGACTAGTAGGAGGGTAACCCTGAATTTACACCAAAATGTCATGCGAGCGTAAAGCCGGGGTAACTGAATAAGTCCGTAGTGCGCAGCATAGACACTTTCGTTTTTAACAATGAGACAAGTCACACCGGCTGCGCTATACGCATGTATTACAAGTGTCACCACCCGACGCAACGCTCAAAATAGGTTTTAATTCTGTTTTTGAAGTGTATACGAGATCTTCCGAGCTATGGATGGGCCAACAAAGGAAAAAGCCAGAATTTATCAAAATAATTTTCTGCTAGATGTTAGAAATAAAATTGATGAACCCATAGTCTCCTGTCTCCGTCAACAAGGAGAAGAAAAGCCAGGATTCGTCTTCTACTTGGTACTGTTATGTAAAAATAAGGATGATTGTTAAAAAAATTACCTAACACAACTGTGATGAAGTGTGTTCAAAATAAATAGTTTTAGAGCTGAGTATGATCCAAACGCGAATAAGCAAGTGCAACAAGCATTAGTAGGCTATTTCCTACATATATACATTTTATTTCAACAAATCAATACATTGGGTTCTTTTATTAACCATTTTATAGCCAAAGAGGACCAGTAGTAGAGAAGTCCGCACCTGGGAACCCTTACACACAACGTTCGCTTCACATTTTGGTGTGAATTGATGCCTTTAAACAGACTGGCGTAAACGGGTACTCTCGCGTTATGCACGCATGACACTTAGGTCCAAATTTGGAGTAAGGAGAGGAGAAGCCACCATTGCAGAGCAGAAACTGCGGATGCTGCAATAAAAGGACAATTTACAACTAGTGTCCCTATGGCAAACTTCCCTAATTCAGTACTTAGATTTTCCGTGTGACATGTAAACTATGATAAAAGCTCCCACTCTGGTTAAGATATTAGCTGGATTTTTGCCAAAAGCCTGATTTAGTTTGCATGTAACAATAGCCTCCTGAGTGTAATGTGAGTAAATAGTTATACCTGTCACTGTTGCTTGCTTGAGCAGGGGCAGAGGTGGTATTGGTTGAGATCCTGTAAGAGACACATTTTGTAACGGCATTAGCCTACTGGTAAATTCAGTACATAGTATTTATATTAAACAGTTTTCTTTTAGATAATTTATTTCAGTCTAACACTAAAAATGCACCAATCTAAACATTGTGTCCAAATTCTTTAGAATACTGTTCAATCTGAAACAAGAAAAGATTGCCCACAAAATTCCAACGTTTAAATCATTACTGCTTAATGCTTAAATATTTGCTTAAATATTTTTTAAAGGGTGCCTTATTTTGTCAAGAAGGCTGCACAGTGGTGCAGTTTGTAGAATCATTGCCTTTCAGCAGGGAGGTCTTGAGTCTGAATTCTGTCCTGGGGTCTTTCTAATATGGGTGCTCCGGTTTCCTCCCACAGTCCAAAAACAAGACTGTTAGGTTAATTTGTGCTTCTGCATAGGATAGATGGTATAAGGGTTTTTTCTTAAGTAATACATTGCGCTTTCATGGTCATGTAATCATCACACCCAAAGAGTTTATTTTTTTCTCCCCATTTACTTTTCATTTTTAGAGACTTAAAAAATATATTTACAGTAGCAGGAGCATTTGTTTAAGAGCTGAGTCATTTTAAAATTAGAGTTACTATTATTCTAAATCAAATACAAAAGTTGACATTTAAAACAGTATTTAGCATACTATACAGGTGATTATCCAACTAGCATTACTAAAATATTGGTCTCTGTGTGTTTATACCAAAGAACTCTGATTTTAAACCGGCGCCCAGCATTTCTAAATACATGTCAAGCAATTAGTAATTCATTCAGCCTTTCTGTTCTATGTGGAATGTCTTGCTCTCTTTCCTGATGTCTTGGAGTGTCAGAGAAGCATACACTTGTTTCAAAATTTCCTTATGTGGAAAATGTGGTTTTCCTCTAAATATTTTCTTAAATCTCTGCACTTTCATAAGTTAATTTTCAAAAACGTAGTATTAACTGAACAGTTCCACTTTGTACCATTAACAGCATAAAATAATTAGGAAAAATAATTAGTTTTAAATTGACCACTGCTAGTCAGAGTTAGTCTCTGAACTGCTTCCAGACATTAGCTGGTTGCTTTGGTGAATCTCTGGTTGAAGATTTGCTAAATTCTACAATGTCGTACCGTGATTCACATGAACCGTCATCCTGTTGTGTTGGTGGATGTGTCACCTTTGGTGGTTTGATTTGAGGACATGGAAGGGTACTTCCAGTTAGTAGAGGAGTAAGATCTATTAAAAAGAAATTAAAAAACACAATCTATTTTGATGTAGAATAATTGGAACATATCAAGTTCTTACAAATCGATTTTAAAAATTTGTATGAAAAAAAATTCTTCCTGCCTTTGAAAGTGAAGATAAAAATTGCACTCCCTCCTTTAAGAAAGTCTCTTAATTTCATTTCTTTCAAAGATGCAAATGTCTGTATCCCAACAAGAGGTCCGACGTTGATCAATCCTATGTTCTCATCTAACGCAAGACTGCCAGTCTCTCGAGGATTCATCCAGTAAGGAGTCCCTGTTGACAAAACCCCCCAAAAATAAGATATAAAAAACAGGTGCATACATTTTGCTTCTGTACCAGAAATATTTGGTCAGTGACACAATCTTCATGATCTGGGCTCTGCATGCCACCATAATGCATTAGAAATAAATAATTACAACAGAGTTTAAGTGCAGACATTAAGGTGTAATTCAAGGTTCAAATTCAAAATATGTGATTACACATGTAGGAATTATAGCTATTTTTGTACAAATGCTCCTCATTCTAAGGGCTCAAAAGTAATTGGACAAATAAACATAACCCTTAGTGAAATGTTACTTTTCAATATTTTGTTGAGAATCCTTTGCAGACAATGACTGCCTGTAGTGATGCTTTGCCAGGCCTTTATTGCATCTGTCTTCAGTTGTTGCTTGTTTTTGGTCTTTCTGCCTTAAGTTTTGTCTTGAGCAAGTGAAGTGCATGCTCAATTGGGTGGAGATCTGTTGATTGATCCAGCTATTGCAGAACATTCTACTTCTTTGCTTTACGAAACTCCTGGGTTGCTTTTGAAGTATTTTTTGGTCATTTTCCATCTGTACTGTGAAGCGTCGTCCTATCAACTTGGTTGGATTTGGCTGAATATGAGGAGAAATTATATCCCTATTCACTTCATAATTCATCTGGCTGCTTCTGTCCTTTGTCACATCATCAATAAACAGCTCCCAATTGCAAACACCACACCTGGAATCAACTTCGGACAATTTAACTGCTTACTTGATGACAGGTTAACGAGGGAAGAGCCCATGCAGCCTTGTTATTTTTTTAGCCTTCTGAGTCAGTTGTCCAATTACTTTTTAGCGCTTGAAAAAGAGGCGGCTATGTATCACAGAGCTGTAATTCCTAAACCCTTGCTGCAATTTGGATGTGAAAACTCTCAAATTACAGCTGAAAGTCAGAACTTTAAGCCCATATTGATGTAAATGTGTCCTGAATGTGTTTTCGTAAACAGTTACAATAACAAAATTTGTGTCACTGTCCAAATATTTCTAGATCTAACTGTAAATCTTTTGTAATCTCACCATCAACAGTTGTCTGATTCTGAGCGGTTGTGATACTTCTTTGCTTAGACATCTCCAGCTGAATGTTGGGAGTCTGATCCAACATTTGCAAAGTTATTTGTTTATTGACACATGGCCACTTCAGCTGGTTATCATTTTCACCAGACAAGAGTTGTACATACAGTCCAACAACCGTTTGGTTGAGTAAAACAGCTGCTCGAAAAGCGTAGCCTTCTGCGGAGTAGTGAATTGGACTGTACACTATAGTTTCTTTGTCACTAGTTTTAAGGCGCTGCTCAAAATCATCAATCTGCAGCACCACATTTGGACACTCAGTCTCAGAGAGATTGACGTCGTCTATCGAGAAACCGCCAGAGGAGCTTCCTGGTCTATTACGAACCTCAAACACCAACTGGAAATTCCTAGTAGCATTCAGGGAAACATAATGGAGCTTCCAATGTGATGTTGATGGACCTACAGGGAAGATTTTGAACGCTTTGATACTTCAATGATACCTAGTTATCGAATTGAAAAATGACATACTATTACCAGTAATCTGCCCAATGAGATATAGGCTTCCTGTGGTATCGTCCTCATCTTGAAACTCTCTGATCCAAATATTGAGTTCATCACTTTGGTCCCCACTGTGATAATAGTAGAATTGCAGACACTGCACTGGACATGTCCTTTTTAGATCCATTCTCTGGGTCTCCAATTGTGCTGACTCTCCCTCCTGGCCTGATACTGTGCTTGCATACATGAAGTATCCTCCTCCTTGGGCTAAAAGTATGTTTAAATGATTTTTAATATAATACATAAAATTAGACTATAGGTCAAAATGTGTTATTCACAATCTGTCTGAATACTTAACAGTAAAATCTGAAAATGAAAAATGTATGCAGGAGAAATAGATGTGCCAGAAATGTTACATAGATGAACATTTTGTTGTAGAAATGTTAAAATGTAATAAAAAAAATGTAATGTAATTTGAAGCAAATAAAAAAAAATAGATTTATGGAACCTTACCATGACCATCGTTTCCACCTAGTAGACCAGTGTGGTCAGATTTTGGACCTCCAGAAACTTGTCTTACCACTTCCCAACCCTGACCTTTTTTTGAGCAGCTCTTCATTTTACACATACTCCCATTAGAGAAGCCACAGTACATCTTGAATGCAACAGTTGAGTCTGTAAAAATAAATGAAAAACATATAAGACTGAGGATGTACTGAAGTGAAAAAGCTACATTTTAAAAAGACGTAGCATATATTTTTAAAACATGCTGATATTGATTTTTTTTGATGAATAGATTGTATGCCACAATCATGTCTGGTTGGCTGCTGTGTTAACTCATGAATTTGCAAATGATTAGGTTGGATCTGATTTCATCACCCTCCAATAACTGTCTGGGTTTTATCGAATGGGAAAATATTCTACAAGCTTCTATCTAGTTTTTGACTCACTTTTGTTTATTGATGAAACTTTTTGTTAAAACGGGTCTCTTTCCTCTGGGTATTTTGTAAAATTTGTGAGACATAAATTGTTGAAGCCAATGCATTATAAGGTAAAAATGACATTGATGGTCAGTTTTATTTAGTTAATTAATAAGGGTCCCATATTTGGTTAGCAAGGCTGAAGTCATCTGCTGGTCAAAGCTTCCAAACAAACTCTTATGGAATTGGTTTTCCTCCTTTAATTTTAACAGTGTGGCTCTCTGTTTTTTTCCAAAATTGAATAAAAAAATATATAATTATTTTGTCAGAGGGATACATGTATACTAACCTTCTTTGAACCACCAGTGCACAGGGACACATAAAGCATTGGCAGAGCAGCAGTTCCACAAAGATTAAGTGAACTATAGTCATTGTAGCACTTTCCCTGCCACACCATTTCAGGGACTTTAAATTGTAGGAACAGACAATTTATGAAGTGTTCAAACCTTAATATTAGTTACCAACCTTTGTATATTTGTACATTTAAATATAAACCTTCATTATCTAGTCAGAAATGTAAGAAATATGCCAATGTCTGGAGAGGTATGTGGCAGATTCTGGAGGCAGGGACAGATGATGAAGCGGACATCTCTTAGGCCTCAATATTTTTGCACCATCAAGTGTGCCATTGACCTTTTCACACCTAAAAAAGAACAACATTCTTTACCCTATAACTTATTAGTAAGCTTTAGAGGCGGACTCTGTATTGTTAAGCCAGTTTTACTCTAGCTCCTTGTTAACAGTCTTGGAGTTTCAACTGCAGCTCCACTCCAGAGGTCAATGGACAAGTAGTTTGTTGCACCCTGTTTACTGCAGGGTCAACACAAAGTAAAACCAGATGGACAGCCACATACTCTTAACACAATTATCCAACAATGCAAGATAGGAGGTTTTTTATGGAAGGGAACTGGTCTATCAAGAGTCAACAAGTAAAAACACCATTATACAAGCAGACGTTGAAGTAGTTTGTTTCAAATTATTTAGTGGATAAAATTCACTCTAGCCTTTATGTTTAAAAGCATTGTTAAATATAGCCAAGAAAAAATCTTATTCTAGTTTGTTGGAAAAACTGACAGTAAATGTTTTGTTCAACACAATAAATACATTTTCATTAGCTAGACCCCGTTCAGGAATTACACTTAAATATAAATATTTAGACAGGGCAGCACAGTTCGTATCATCGTTGCCTTACAGCATGAAGGTCTGGGGTTCAAATCCCAGCTTGGACTCTTTTTGCATGGAGTTAGCATGTTCTCCCTGCCTGGTTAGGCTACTCCATCTTCCTCCCACAATTAAAAAACATGATTAAGTTAGCTGTTATTTATAAATTGCCCTGGATATGACTGTGTGTGCATGGTTGTTTGTCCTATGTGTCAGTATTGCCCTGTGATGGACTGACACAACCCTACAAAGAATAGATGGTATAGACAACTGACTGATATTAGATTGTTCTGATTAGTTTTATATTCAAATAGCTGATCTGCAGCTTGATAAATATAGTTATGACAGTAAAAAAATGTTTGTGAAAAAAATCTGAACAATGAAAAATGTTACTGTTTATTGGGTAAATGCACTTTGTGCTCATCTTTATCTGGAAAGCAGAGCCCAGACAATGTTTAAATCCAGGCTGAAAACAGTTATTTTTACCCATGCATAAGACAATTGAAAGTATTTTATCTTCACTCTTGCTTTTTATTGTAATTAATAACTTTTTTTAAGTTGATTTTTTTTTCCGTTTTTCTTAATTTATGCAACTGTGAAGCACTTTGAATTGCCTTGGTTATGAATTGTGCTCTACAAATAAACTTGCCTTGCCTTAACCTATATTCCATTTTCTTTTGTTAAAACAAATAACCACAAAACATATGTATGAGGTTCTTGCTTCAGCTGATTTTCTAGCACTTACTGCATTCGTAGAGGAGATTCAGTTCCAGAGCATCAGAAGGACTCATACCCAGTGTCTGACCAATCACATCCTGGAATTTTGGGTCTTTCGTAATAATCGTAGGACCTTTTCCATTGCTTTTTGTATCTTTACCATAATGCATCACTGACCAGTAGTCATATGGGATTCCATGAGTGGTGCTCTCTTCCCTGGTCGCAATGGCAAAATTCTTCTCATTACCTAGACGACATTTTAAAAAGCTAAATATCAGTCACTGAGTGCTGCTGATATCTTCACATAAATTGATCAGTTAAAAGTTAATTTGATCCAAATGTTTGTCCGTCACATTGTCTTAGTAATCAATTTATTACTCATACCTTTTTTGATATTTTCACTCAAAACAGTTACATAATCGTCTCTGTCATAACTGGACTGCTCGTGGAAAAAACCGAGAGCATGTAGAAACTCGTGTTCAACTGTAAACACATGTTCACAGCCTGGCCCAATGGAAAGTTCCTGTCCATTGGTTTGTTGCTTTCCAATGTCAGAAAAACACCTTTAAAAAGGGAGGGCCGCATTAAAAATAGGTGAATACTTTTAGATAATAATATGTAAAACACTTGTTTTACTTTGGCGTTTGTTTTAGTACTATACTAAACGGGCTTAGGGGAGTTCCCTATTTTAGAAAACTTACCCATTTAACTTTTTCACGTGGATATAATTGTCCTCAGCCACTCTTGGCATGAAGTCAATGCAAGACTTCACCCTAAAGTATTCAAATGCCTTTAGGATGACCCCTTTAGCATTCAGTTCTGTTAATGCAAAGTGTGTTGCATGAACAAACAGATGTTAATGATGTTAAATAACTTAATGTGATTAATATTATGATTATTTGTTTGAAAATATTATTTTGCTGCTATTTTGTCATGTTATTTTTGTTAATGACATGATAAAAGAACCAGACTAATCTTCTAACTTCCACATTCTTAAATATACAACGGAACCAAAATAAACCTATTCTAAGAGATTGTGAATCAAATCATACATTTACCGAGATCTTCCTCAAACACGTATGGGACTGGAGATTTCCAGAGCAAGTCTTGAGCAACAATGGTGCTCCTTTTGGTTTTTCGTGACTGAGAAAGATAGACAAAATGTTTTAAGATACAACAAAATGCATATATACAATGTATTTAATCATGTCAACAGGTTTATAATGTTGTAAAAGACATAATAAACTAACCTTTAAAATATGATTATGACAGAAATCTACAAAATATAGAGTTGTATAGTTAGAAATAACTAAATATTTTTACTGAAAACCTACAATGTTCATATTACCATTACTAGCTTCTGTAAAATCCTTTGCTTCACTAATGTCTGAAAAGAAATAGATCTTTAAATACAAATATAAAAAAGCTGTTAAAATTTTTTCCATAAATATAAAAAAGGCTATATGTGACCAATGATGACAAAGTATTGCAGAATCATGATACATAATCAAACATTTAAAAGTAAAAATAAACAACTAAAACTTACCAACTAGTTTAATCTGGAAACAGAAAAAAATACTTATACTTAAAAGCTACATTTGGTTCAAAAGTTCATTTTATACAGTCCTTTCTAAGACAGAATTTGGTAATTGGTCATTGTAGTAACTTAAAAAAAATTTAGATTTCAAATCATTGGTGTATCATCACGGTATTGTATACATTTCCACAACATTTTGAAAATTAATAAGGCTCTTAAAAGAAAGAACAAAACAAACTGGACACTTACCGGATATATGACGAGCAGAGGCGCCACTGACCAGCTCACAATGAGAAAAATGTAGACTTTCATCCTACAGTAAAGTATGAACTAATTCAAAAATCGCAAATGTATTAATAAATTAAAATAAAAAATGTGGAGCATTTACTTATAAAGTTGTATATCATATTAAATATAATTTATTTCCGAAAATTATTATCAGTATATATATATATATTTTTAGAAGTCTAAAGCCTTTACCTTGCGTTGCCTGGTTGGTTTTCTCTGCTAGGAAAGACGTGTGGCTAAAATAAGAGACCAATTTAAACCACTTAGGAAAAAAAAGAAAAAAAAACAGGTTTGAAAAATTTCAGATCTTTTACAGACATATATGGAAGAAGAAAAGAAGAAAATATGTAAATCTTTAAAGCTGTTGATTCAGTTCTGAGATAAGGAATCTTGCTGGAGGTCAGAAAAAAACAAATGGAAACAAGTTTGAGTTGAGAAACTAGAAAGACAGGATATATCCTGAAACTTTTAGTCGTTTTTTGATGGCTGAGGAATTAATGATCATTAAGGTTACAAAACTTGTTTTTTAAAATGTCACAAGGTAAAATTTGAAAATGGATATAGCTGTTAGTTAGCAAGTCCTCAATTAATGGTCTGCCACATTTGGCACAGCACTTTATGGCAATAGTTAAAGCTCCTCTGTGGCGAACAAAAAGTTTAGGTTCTCTGAGCTTGATATTGCAAGCTTCTTCTGTGCGTAAAGTATCTAACTTTGTTTCTCAACCACCCCCCTAAGTCTTGAGCAGAAACAAGGATACTTATTTTAACTTAACTTTGTTTCTAACTTTTAAATCAGTTAGGATCACCAAAACTACATACACAACACTTTCCATATATAATTTAGGTGACTCTAAGCAACTTGCATTACTGTCAGTTTTTGTTAAATGTGACATTAAAACTAACAGAAAAATCTAACAAGTGAGATGAACAGATTGAATTTTATTTACTTAATAGACAAAAGATTCGATTGTGGATCAGTAGCCTTTACATTAATTCTCTTATAATGACCCCTGATCAAACATATGAGAGCAGTGAAAAATAAAAATAAAGTTCAGCAACTGTTAAAATTACCAAGCCAGAAATTGTGGATCTAGAAAGTGGGACTCATGAAAACAGCGAAGTGAAGCACTAAAAGGAGACTTTCGAGCTTGATTGCAAACAAGATTTGTTCATTTGCACACACAAAAAAGTGATTTGCCTAACAAATTCATTCAAGCCCATGTTGCAAAAATTAGTACACCCCAATTATAGTCCTAGGAGAAAAGCCACACTTAAGACTACAAACTTCTAATTAACAGGCATTCAACCACAGGTGGGTCTAACGATTCATGTAAGACGTGTCCAGCAGACAGGTGACTATAAAAGGGCATTACTTTACAAAGAAAAGCCCTTCCCATTTCATGCTGTCAGTAATGGCTCCCCATGGGAGAGAAATCTGAGAAAGGAAATAATTTCTTTACACAAAAAAGGTGAGGGCTACAAGAAGATTAGCAAAGCTTTACATATCTGTCAAAATACTGTAGCAAAAGTAATACAATTTTTTGAGATTTTTTGAGATGGAAGTGCAACCATCTTACAAGGCCATCCAGGTCGTCCACCGAAGTTAACATCTCGACAGCAGCGTCTTCTGATGAGAGGGGTTGAAGAAAATCGGCATGCAAGTTAACTGCTGTTAGCTAAAGCAGTAGAAAACCAAACTGGAGTGACCGTTTTTTGGGACAACATACGGCGCACACTGCAGAGGAATGGCATGCATGGGTATCATCCATGAAGGAAGCCTCTCCTAAAGCCCATGCACAAAAAAAAGCACACCTAGAATTTGCTAGGGCCCATGCTGAAAAGATGAAGACTACTTGGACTCTATACTCTGGAGTGATGAGACCAAGATCCCTGTTATTTGAACTAATGGTTTAAAAACTGTATGGTGTCGTAAAGGTGAGGATTTCAAAGAAAAATTCATGGTGCCTACAGTGAAACATGGTGGTGGTAGTGTTATTATGTGGAGCATCACGAGTGCTGCTGGTGTTGGGCAGCTGCATTTCACTGATGGTATCATCAACTCAACAATGTACTGCTCTATACCAAAGGAGAAGTTGCTGCCATCAATCCGTCCACTTGTCGTCGTGCACTTTTCCAACACGACAATGATCCAAAAACACAGGTGAAGGTGATTGAATCGCCAAGTTTGTATTGATCTGAACCCAATTGAACACCTGTGGGGAATTCTGAAGCGACAAGTTGAGAATCCCTTTCCGTCCAGCATCCAGGCTCTAAAATAGGTTATTCTTGAAGAATGGAAAAAGATAGATATTGCCTAGACCATCTCTAGAAGACTTGGTGCTGTCCTTAAAAATCATGGTGCTCACACAAAATACTAGATGTAGTAGTTTTTATTACAGGGTGTATTCATTTTTGCTTCAACCAATTTGAGTAAAACTGAAGATTTTGTGATCTAAATTAGATTATTAACCTTTATTTCATGTTATGGAGTTAAGTAAGTGTTCAATAAAACTCGGCCTTGTGAAAGTTTGGAAATTGTTCTTTTGTTCATTGGGCTACAGATTAAATTCATACTTTTTAAAGGGGGTGTACTCATTTATGCAGTGTATATATAAACAAACTATTTTCCTATATTTTCCATTCATATTATATTTTTTTCATACATACATATATCTACTAGAAAAGTAAATTTTTTAATGAGGTAGGCGTCAGTAGATGTCTAAAATGTGTTTTCTGGTATTGTGTGTTTGAGAGAGCAGTTATTGTAAAAATAGATGTACTTTTTTTAAACAAAGATGGAAGCTATATTTTAAACAATTTTTATTTTCTTGATGATTAGCATAACTACCATTTCTAATGCAGTGATCTCTGAGATTATCCTAAAAAAATAAGATCAGGATTTAAGACTGACTTTTAAATGGCTGCCAATATTTCTAAATCCAACATGACCTGTAACATGACAGTTAAAAAAAATGAAACAGAAAAACTTTGCTCTAAGTCATTTGTCTTTCTGGTATGTATGGATAGTCTATGCCTCTTTTTTTCTGGCAGCCACAGTGAAGTACAGACATTTTTAAAAAGTCCTCATGTGTTGTGGACAAATACAGTTTCCCTTTTAGGAAAACATTGTAGTTTTATAAGTTCAGTTTCCCTGATATTAACAACCTACAAACTGAAGAGAACTGGTGTCAAATCCCCTTGGTGCCAAATAACAGCGTGACATTTTTGAGAGAAAATGGGAATTTTTAGTTTCTAACTCTATTTTTTGCCAGTCAGACTTAATTTAGGGGTAAAATCAGATGATTCATGTCTGACTTCAACATTTTGGTGCATCTGCAGTTGAAGATTGTTTATCACTTTACATAATGACCTACAGTGATCAACATGAACCTTCGTCCAGATGTGTTATGCTTCATTCAGACCACATCCGTTGGATACGTCGAGCAACGCATCCAACGGATGAAGTTTGACGTATGTACTTTTTGGCTTCCATAGCCTGCTTCTGCGGAAAAAACAACGCATGGGCGTGGCTTCCTCTGTGGCCGCACGTTCTGCACTATGGTGGATTGTAACTAGAGAGTGGCTTGGCTTTATTTGCTAGATAAAGCTAGACAACTTTGACATCGGGTGCATCAGCGCTCATTATTCAGATGCGTTCTGACTTTGGAGAGTTTACTCATTTGCTCCAGGAGCTACGTATGGATGAGGTTTGCTTTCAGTGCTACTTCCGTCTGTCCCGCGCCTAATTTTACGACCTCCTCGGCCGCATCGGAGCTTAAATCTCCTGCCAGGACACCAACTACAGGCTCTCTGTTCCTCTTTAGGAGCGCCTGTCCATCTGTCTTCGGTAAGTGTTATTTCTTTTTTTTAAAAATCTGTGTTTGTTGAAAATGTTTTCACTGGACCCGCGCTTCATTCAAGATACATGTATAGTAACATAACTACAGTGAGACGCTCTGATTGGTTGCCGCACTGCGTTAACGGCGTTTGGTCCGTCAAAAACTCAGCTTGCTGAACTTCTGTGACGCATGCGTTGGTACGTTGCGGTATGGAAAGCAAGCGTCGTTGACGGAGCGAAAGTACTCAACGCAAGGCAGAGCCCTTGACGGACCTTAGACTTTACATGTAATCTCGCCGCAACTGACGCTGACGCATGGGCTTGGTCTGAATGCAGCATTAGTGGATTTATGTTTAATGGTTTTACTTGTGAATATTGTAGAGTACTTCCAGTTCGTAGAGGAGTAAGATTTCTGAGAAATATTTTGGTTTGTATTATTTTACACTTATCAAGTACTTTTAAAATAGATTTAAAATTTGTTTTAAAAAAAATACAAAACATTTTGCACGTTTTGGAAACTGAAGATAAATATTCCACTCCCTCCCTTAAGGGAATCTCTTAATTTCATTTCTTCCACAGACGCAAATGTCTGCATCCCAAGAGGTCCCACATAGATTATTCTAAAGCAAGATGTCTAGTCTCTCAAGTATTCATCCAGTAAAGGGTTCCTGCAAAAATGTATATATAAAAACAAACAAACAGGTACATAGCTGTTGCTCATATATATCTTTTTTACTTTGACATCTTGAAAGAGAACACAAAGAAGTATAAAGCAATAGTGTGCCATCTTTAAAAGCTATTTATTTGAGGTTGATCAGGAGCTATTCAGTGACATCACTTCACACGCACATCGCCAGCCCAATCAGTGGCTACCATTGCACTGGTAGGCATGGGAGGGACATTGCTTTACTAGACCAATCAGTCCTTGGGTGGGTGTGTTGGGTCATCTCTGCCAGCTTCAGACTGAGCCAGAAGTGGTGAGGAAAAAAAAAGTGTGTGTGCCAGTGGAAATGCATTAAATAGGGGTTGACCCAACCCAGCCCTGACCAAGCAGACCCTAGTGGAAAAGGACAATTGTCACCAAAATTGAGTTGCACATGCAGTCCAACCACCGTTTGGCTGAGTAAAACAGCTGCTTGTAAGCGTAGCCCTCTGCGGAGCAGTGAAGTGGACTGACATAATGGTTTCTTCTTCACAAGGTTTAAGGCCCTGGTCATAAATCATCAATCTGCAGGATCACGTGTGGACATTCGGTCTCAGAGAGATTGATGTTGTCTATCAAGAAACCGTCAAAGGAAATTCCTAGTCCTTACGCGACTCAAACAACACCTGAAAGTTATTTGTAGGCCCTGTCCCAATACCCGCACTTGCACCCTTGTGCACTTCAATTGCGCGTTCCCATTGAGGGGCGCAAGTGCGTAGGCTGTCCCGATTCTCCAGAGCGGAGAATCCGGCCCCTAGCCCCGCCTCTTTTGCGCCCTCGCTCCGCACTTCACTGAAGCCCGGATCGGTGCAGACTTCAGTGAAGGGTATTACCCACAATCCATTGCTGCGTGTGAAATTCTGTGACAAAACGGCAACAAACGGTTCCAGCTGCTTCTCCTACAAATTTATTTTCAAGTTTAAGGGCGTCAGTTAGTTCTTAAAATTGCCTGTGACAATATCAATAAACCGGAGTCTGGTTTGAAGATTGCTATAGATTAAATATTAATTAATATATTAGCCATCTTTTCATCTGATTGATGTTTCATTACAACATCCACTGCAGTGTGTTAACAGATTTAAGAAATCGTATCTTCTTTCAAATAGTAAAAGTTAAAAGCCGTAAGCTGCATGTTTTGCACTGTTTTTCAAATAACTCTTAAAACCATCATCAGGCTGCTGGCATGGAAGAATCATTCAAACCAAAATCGTCACACAAACAATGATGGACTGTCGATCCGTCCAGGCAGTACCGCTTCTGTTGCCCGTTGAGAGATGCATATAGGAACCAGCCCTCCCCCGTGACCAGTTGAAGCTAAGCGGTATAGCAGATGGACGGATGGATGGATAATGATCCTGAAACGCTGTGGATCAGCTGCACGCTTGAAAAAAAATGCACGGATAAAATTTCAAAGGCTCGACCTGAAGTGTCATTAACGTGGTCGGGTTGTGGGTGAAAAGATTCATCTTGAATTTAAATGTATTATTTAAATATGTACCTATAGCGGAGCTTCATGCGTTTCAAAACTATCATCACTAAATACTGATGGGGAAATGTCCACAACACCCCCGCCTATTGATGCCTGTTGAATAATTTATTATTGTGTACACGAGCAATTAATGAGCTGTTGGACATATCTGTTGAAAAATATTATTTACTAATAACGTGTGTATTTTTGGACATGATAGGCCAAAAATAATATTCCCTGTGCGTTTTTAGCAAGTCATAAAACAACGTAAAATTCTAAATAATGAAAGAATCCATTTCTCTGCATTTTAAATAAAATTGCGTTTGGGTACTTATTTCTGGTGAAAAGATCATCTCCTGCCATTCCAGTGTCTGTTCATTTAACACAGCAGATATGACAAATATACATAATACAATAAACACATTCTATTATCAAAACGTTTTCTTTATAGCCAATATTTTCTGTAAATAAATGACACATATATACAATTGGTGCCTTTGATTAAAATACAATATGTTCTATAACTTTGGACTTTATGCTATAGAATTTGCTAGACATTTTTTTTTATATATTTTGTATTTATCAAAGAGATGATTTTGTTTCAGTTTTATCATATTAAGCAGGAAAATAACACGAGCGGCACCGCCATTTTGGTTGTCATGGAGATACGGTACAGGGTGTCAACGTAATCCTCACTGTCCCAATCGTGCAGTTATTCACACACTTGTTCACTACGCACCTGAACCCTTGTCTGCACTTCAACCAAGTGCACTTCGTGGAAGATCGTAGGGTGTAGTGTGGGTATTGGGACAGGGCCGTAGTATTCAGGGAAACTGTTCTTCCAGTGTGATGTTGATGCACCTGTGGGGAAGAATTTTGAACTGTCTGACTACGGTACTTCAGAGTAACTGGATCATCAAATTTAAACATATATACTATGAGATGAAGGCTTCCCAAGGTATCTTGCTTATCTTAAAACTCTCTGATCCAAATATTGAGTCAAGGACTCTGGTTTTACCACTGTGATAGTAGACCTGCAGACACTGCACAGGACACAGCCTTTTTAGATCCATTCTCAGGGTCTCAAGTTGTTAAATCTCTAGGCCTGATGCTGTGCTTGGATACATCCTTCTTGATGTTTAAAATGATGTTTAAATGATTTTGGTTGGCCTTGTAATTAACTCCACCAATGAGGTTATTTTTTTGCCAGGGTTCATTTCACACTGCTCTAAAAAGATGTGTTTTTAGATTTAATCAAACAAGAATAATGTTACATGGTTGTAACCTACAGAGCAACGGTGGCTGAGGTGGTAGGAGTTCGTCCCGTACCTGGTCGGCTACTTTACCTGCCTTGCCTGCTGATGGTGGTCAGAGGGGCTGGTGGCGCCTGTTTATAGCAGACTTGCTTCTGTCAGTGTGCCCCAGGCTACAATGTAGCTTGCAAGCATCAGTGTGTGAATATGTGTAAAAAAATAAATGTCATGTAAAGCGCTTTAAAGTTCTCAACTGAAAAAGCGCTGTACAAATGCAAACCATTTTCCAATTAAAAACAGGACTACACAAGACAGTTCAATGTTTAATTTAGTAGTGCATGGCAACAGTGCATATAAAAAAGTCCTACATTTTGTTTTCAATCTTTCATTTACTTGAATAAGCCACCAAGCCCAGAGACCCACAGTCAAATATATCAGTGTGTAAGTAAATACCACACTGGAAAACTGAAACTCAAAATAAATCTTAAACTGGTTCATACCTCACAATTGAGAAGAGGAAAACATACAGTAAGGATTTTTTACCACTATTTTACCATTTTAATGAAATATATATATGAAGAAAAAAATATGTATAACAAAAACAATTTAGTTCCATCACCAAACATTTATATAATGTTATCATTCCATACACTTTATTTTAATCAGGATTCTGTGTGCAATATAGCATTTTTTATCTTATTTTGGTCATAGTTTTAAAGAAACTTTTCACAGAATTTCAGAGGAATTACTGGTAATGTTTTGCAAAGGTAAAATATTTGAATGGGAGGGTATGGCCCTATTGCTTGATCAAACTAACACAGATATCATTGCCAGCAGGGGAATGAGGACCTGAGAACCAATCAAACCAGGAGAAAATCCACGAGTACTGCAATAAAAAGAAAATATATGATAAAAATTTGAAGAACTTTTTTTATGACAGATTTTGCTTTCCATTGTGGCGTACAAATCTTCATTACAGGACCAGTTGGATTTCAAAAGAAGCAACTTTTTAGAGTTAACTATTGTCATGTCAGTTGTTTAAAAATGGTACATTGTTAGAGTGAAATATGACACAAACTCTCACCCTGTTAAGAAACATGGGCTTTCATCCCTGGTTCTGGAATGATGTGAAATATTTGCTGGTCTCACTTGAGGACATGGTAGGGAGTTTCCGTCAACTAGAGGAGAGAGATCTTACAAAAGACAAAAAAGTAAATTAGAAAAGAAAGATTAAGGTGAATCCCTTTCTCACTTTTTTTTTTCAAACAATCCTGAATTCTCTCAGCCTACTTCGAATACAAGAGTGGAATTTAAAGACACAGTTAAATGGGGTAAAAAAGGAGGATTTACAGTGGGGTAAAAAAGTATGTAGTTAGCCACCAGTTGTACAAGTTTTCCCTCTTGAAAAGATGAGAGAGGCCTGCAGTTTTCATAATAGGTATGAGAAAATTAGAAAAAAAATCCAGAAAATTACATGGTCTGATTTTTGATTTTCGTTAGCAGTATAAAAGACACCTGTCCACACCTTCAGTCAGACTCCAACCTCCACCATGGCCAAGACCAGAGAGCTGCTCAAGGATACCAGGGACAAGATTGTACTGTGTTCGGGATGAGACTGGGATGAGCTAATCTACGACTTTTTAAGTAGAACTATGAGGACACTGTTGCAGTAATCAATCCAACTAAAGATAAATGCATGGATGAGTTTTTCACAGTCCTTTTGTGACATTAATCCTTTAATCCTAGAAATGTTCTTCAGGTGATAGAAAGCTGACCTTGTTATTGCCTTTATGTGACCCTGGAGGTTCAGGTCTGAGTCCATTATTACACCTAGATTACACATCCGATCATTAGCTTAGGTCTTTAGGTCCAAAAATAGCTACTTAAGTTTTGTTTCTGTTCAGCTGGAGAAAGTTATGGGACATCCAGCCATTGATTTGCTTGATGCATTTATTTAGTGCTTGGAACAGTATATAGTCACCTGGTGACATTGTAATGTACAGCTGAGTATCATCTGCAAAGTTATGGTAATTAATCTTATTGGTTTCTATAATCTGGGCTAGCAGGACCATGCAGATGTTAAATAGAAGAGGCCCCAGGATAGAGCCTCGGGGAACCCCACATGTGATAATTTCTTACCCCACTGTACAGTAAATACTATGACAAATACCAGGTGCTCTGTGTTGCCTCAAACTACCTTTTTAATTAAATCAATATGTGGCTTGTATGAGGTTTTGGTATAAAAGCAAAATAATCTATACACATTTAATTTACTCTGAACAAAATATTCCTACCTACCTTCGAGGCTCAACATGAAGATGGCACTCCCTCCCTTCAGAAACTCTCTAATTTGCAGTTCTTCCAGTGTTGTAAAATGCGGGTACCCAACCAGATATCCACCATAGACAAACTCACCATCCTCAGAAAAAACTATGCTTCCATTTTTACGAGGGTTTTCCCACCAACTGATACCTGTTTATATAAGACATATTTTACACAAGAAAAGAACATATATTTATATATGTATTTCTTAAATTCAGAAATCCCCAATACTGTAATTTCCTAACTTTGTGGTGAACCTACCATTAGTGAACGAGTGGATTTGGTGAGTGACATCACTCAATTGCTTTGACATTCGATTTAGCATGTTAGGGGTTTGATCAAGCAGTTGGAAAGTCTGTTGTTTTTGTAGGCAAGGCCATTCCAGCTCATTGTCATAGTCACCAGACAAGAGCTGCACAAACACTCCAACAAATGTCTGGTAGAGTATAGCAGCTAACCGGAAAGCATAGCCCTCCTTGGAGTACACCCGTGGACTGTATATTCTGGTTCCACGGACACTGGTGCTTAAAAGTTTCTCTAAGTCATCAATCTGCAGTGTCACATGTGGACACTCTGTCTCAGACAGATTGATGTCATCAATTGAGAAGCCGCCTGTAGAGCTTCCTGCTCCTTTCCGAACCTCAAACACCACCTGGAAGTTTTTTGTGGCATTCAGAGAAACATGATGGAGCTTCCAGTGAGATGTTGGTGAACCTGGAGATAGAGTTTTTAGACCATTATGATACCCTAGTTATGTATGTTGGTACACATGTAGAAATTCAAATTGTGAGAGATGCTAACTGTCAATCAATGACATGGAAGAGGGTGGGAAATATTTTACCGTTGTTAAAATATAAAGTACAGAGAAAACGGTAACATCAGATTAGCACATCACAGACATTACCAGTGATCTGTCCCATGAGGTGGAGTGTTCCTCTAATGTCCTGCTCATCTTGGAACTCTCTGATCCAGATATTAAGTTCATCTGAGTCATTTCCACTGTGGAAATAGTAGAACTGTAGACACTGGACTTTGCATTCCCTTTTAGTACCCATGATTTGGGTCTCCAGCCAAGCTGAATCTCCCTCTTGACCTGACGTTGTGCTAGCATGGATGAAGTATCCTGCTTCTTGACCTAGAATAATGAGGTCAAAAATAATGCTGTAATAATTGCTTACTTAAGACATTTTTTCTCACTCTCTGGTATTAAGCCAACTGAAATCCTTTAAAATCCTTTTAAACTCATTTAGGATGGTTAAAATTATTCTCGATTTCTAAATTTAAGATTAATTCGATTTTTATATTATTACTTGTCATGATATATTTTCTTCATGTCTGAGTCCGTTCCTGTGTCTGTTAATTGGATTGAGCTGCCCTGTCTCCCTAATCATCCCCTGTTTATTTAAGCCTGTTTCTTACACATGTTAGGTGCCAGTTTGTTGTCATAGTTTTGGTGAGTATGCTTGTCTGATGCTGCGTAAGTGATTATCTCCTTGTTCCTGATGTATTCCCTGTTGTCTCTGCTGTGACCTGTATACCTTTATTGAACCCTGACTGGAGCTGCATTATAGTAAGTCCAACTGCATCTTCTCCTGTCAGTGCCAGAGTCCGTAATGCAAAACATGACATTAGTTTAAAGTTTGAAGCTTTAAACATATGTAACCTATATGTGTGCTTTATTTTATCAAGTCATATTTAAATAATCTTAAACAGTTATTAAGAGTTCTTCCTTATAAGTATTCAGTTTAATTCACCTTTTCCTATGGGGATAAGTATGATTGATTGAGCAATCGTGTTACCATTCAGTCAGTTGGCATGGACTGCAGGATTTGATTCAATGAAAGTTTAAAAGTCTTATTCACTAAGAAACCGTGTAATACAGTGGTTCCTAAATTATTTCTACTGTGCCCCCATCTTTTATTTTTCAGATTTACACCACTTCAGAGATAAATCAGATAAACAGGTGCCTGAAAGTACATTTACTTTAGAGTAAATCTGAATTTCATCTTCTATCTGACCATGTTTTATACACCAACAATATTTTGTGATATAAAAGGCAATTAGTATGCTTTCAGTACTTACCATGATCACTGTTTCCAGCAGGTAGAGTAGTGTGGTCAGAGCTTGGCCCACTATTAACATGTGTAACCACTTCCCACTCAATGGCACTCTGCAAACAACTGCTCATTTGGCAGATCATCCCATTAGAAAAGTCACAGTGAAGGATAAAGGCAACCGTGGAATCTGTGAATAAAACATTCTGAATATTTACAGCTTAGCCTGGAGCAGAGTTTTATTTATACAAGTTGGCTAAAAGCATTAAAAGCATAAATACACACTACTTTATTGCTAGATTGGATGAACTCTACTAGCAACTACAGTGTCCCTTGAGCTTTTTCAGAATAAGGGGTGGCATGAAGAGATCCTATTGTCCTTTTGGCACCATTTTTCATCCTGTTTTTGATGATCAAGCTACCCGCTCAGTGCTTTATGCTAAGTTCGAGAGTGTCTTTTTCTTTATAGTAGTTACACAGCTTAAAGTTTGAAATGCTTTAGGCTCCCTCCTTCCTTGGTGCACTTCTGCGTTCATTTACAAAAACTGCATTCATCAACAGATGCCTGATTTTGCAGATCCAGAAAAATAGACTTCACATGCTAGACATTTGCACACTGCTGCAGGTGTGTATGCTCTGATTGGACTCAATGTTTCTCGTCCGTGCGACAGCTGTATGGAAACCCGACTGCACCAGGTGTGAATGAGGTGTGATCCCTGATTCATGCTGGGTGCAGAATGGATGTCTCATCTCTCACTTTCTATTAGGCTCATGCAATTTCCTTAACTTCAATAAAAAAACGCATCCGGTGTCTGGAAAAAATAGACTTGATCTGGAAAGTTAAAGGGACTCTGTATCTGCCCCCAGACCCAACTGCTGCCATTGTAATTGCTGATTCGACTCTTTTTTCCCCCTCCATGTGGTAGCCGGACACCAGGCAGTATCCGTTCTGCGCTCGTGTGAATTAGGGGTAAGTAGTGTAAGCCATGTGCTGTTGGGAGGAATATTTTAAAGGTTATCTCTGCATACTATGGGGTTCCTTCTAATGTTTTGATTGTTAATGTTTCTGACTGTGAATAGGGTACAGTAAGGCAATTTTCATGTTATTATATAATAAAATGTATTTTCTTATCCAAAGTCATTCCTTTTTTCGATACCAATTTAAGAGGGTCTTCAATTCAATTTTCTTGTTCAGTTTTCAGTTTTTAAAGTTAAACCATATTTTTGTAAAAAATCTACCCAAGTCTTTTTACTATACATGAGCCTCGTGGTCTTTTTAATGTTGGAATGCATATTTCACTATTGTCAAATCTTTGATCTTGTTAATCTTGTGCCTTTGTTCTTTTTCTTCTTGAATGTTAACAAAATTAAGTTTAGAATTTAACTGAATTTAATAGTATTTGCTTTCCCACAAGCAATTGTTCAGTTTTGCTTCACATTTTAATCCTCATTTGAAACTGTCAAACTGAATTATTCTAACACTTGGATTTAGAAATATGATAAACATCTGTACAAAAGTTAAACTTTAACAATTAAAAACAATGTATTTCTGTAATGTGAACAATCCTTAATGATTGACTTACTGCATTTGTAGAGAAGGTTCAACTCTTGAGCATCACGAGGACTCATGTCAAATCTTTGACCAATCATATCTTGGAATTTGGGGTCTTTGGTTATAATTGTAGAGCCATTGCGATTGCTTAATACATTTCTGTCTGAGTGCATCACTGACAGGTAATCATATGGAACATCGTGGGTTTGGCTCAGATCCTTGCTAATCTTGGTGAAATAAATGGCTCCACCTAAAGGACATAAAAATACTCAATAATGAACAAAAGAAAGTTGCATGGAAACAGACTATTAAAAACGAATGTTATTGACTGAATGATTCAAAATTAGAAAGGTTAAAAACTGTTTACTTAGTGGGTTTTGTAATTCTAAACTTACTATGAATCTACCAAGTGACTGATAAACTTATTACTTAAACAATTTTGAGAGCAGCCTGGTTGCTGGCAAACATAGTTTGCATTGCACGCACACATTTTGCCCATCCCTTCTTTAAATATGAAGTGATCTCTAAATTTCCAACAAATAAATGCATTCCGGCCAGGACGCTGCTGTCTCTGATCTGCTGGCTCCGGGTCCATTGTGTGAACAGAACGGCACCAACATTAAGGCCGAGGATACACTTGCTTTATAACCTCGCCTAACCAAGCGTTTACACAATCAACAGGCTGGGTCTTTGACACATACTTGCTTGCGAACTGATTGTACTGGAGATTTCCATTAGAGGTCGGAGTACAGAACTTATACCTCATATACTGCCGGTTTTGCAGAGTAGAAACAAAACAAACATAGCAACCATAAAGGAGATCATTCGCTGGTTTATTTTCAAATTGAGACAGAAAAAAGACTGCAGCAGTGTTGTTGATGATCTGTAAGACCATATTTACTGCTATATTTATTGTCATTGTTTGCCACCAGTTTTCCTACAACTGGTAAAATACCACTTTGTGTGCCACTAGCGGTTACTCACATATTGTAAGGGATGCTCGCAGACTTCAAACAAATGCAAATTAGGTGTGGTAGCCTTTATAAACATTGTACGTGTAATTAAAAGCAAGTATATTGACGTCTTAACAGACTTCTTCTACTTCCATACCATATACCAAGGGTCTCAAACTCCAGTCATTAAGGGCTGGTGTGCTGCAACATTTATACATGTCTCAGTTTCAACACACCTGAATTAAATAATTATACCATCAGCAGGATCCTGTAAAACATAATTGCTTGCAGAGGAGGCCATTTAACAGTTTCATTCAGGTGTGTTGGAGCAGGAAAACGTCATTGTCATGACGTTTTTTTAACACAATACTTAAAATAGTGAAACATTGGGTGTGCAATTTATTTTTACTTAGAACCTGGTAGCTGGTGTTCCACCATTGAGAAAGTACAGATCTTGAATATAACTTCAAAGCAAAGCCAGGGGTATAAAGTCCGTAGTTATGAAGTCACTGTGTTGAACAAATGACTAACCGAGCGTTGTATTTTGGGGTAGAGCCCCAAAAAGAAAAATAAATTCCAACCATTTCTTCTTCAGCGCCTCTTCTGTGTGATTTCGTTATCTCCACTAATACCAAATGTGTTCTATCTTCTTGTGGAGTTGCTAATAATTATTTTTTAAGTAGCTGCAATGCTCTGCTGCTGGCCCAAACAATCACAGCAATGAATACATATTTTCAAAGTGACGTATTGACTGTTTTTTTCAGACTGTGTCCTGTTCTGCTCTACTTTCTTTCTGTATTTGATGCAGGGAATGCAGGTTAAAAAAAGATATTCACATTGAGCATGCTTAAAAAAGTGACTGATTTTACTTCAAAAAACAATTTTTGAACAATTAAAGGAGACCTTTAATCGCTGAGTGGACTGCTCTAGGCAGATTAAACAAAATTGACTTGACTTATTGTTTTTATGCAGTTTTACTTCCAATCAAATAATTACTAAGCAGTTGATACCCTCATTTAACACAAACATATTGAAATAGTGAAGAAAAAAAACATACGATAATACGATTACCAAACCTTTTATAACGTGGCCAAAATTAATCTGCACATAGTCATCTCTGTCATATCTGCTCTCTTCATGGTGGAAGCCAAGAGCATGAAAAATCATATGCTCAACAATGGCAATATGAACACAGCCTGGAGCAATGGATAGTTCTTGTCCATTGGCGAGTACTCTCCCAACATACGACCAGCACCTGGAATGGAAAAATTACTAATTTTCGGAATTCATTTCATAGGTTGGTCTTTTCTAATATAAATGTTTTAAACTGTGGTATTCACTACAAACTGAACTCAAAGTTATACCCAAATTTACAATGTCCATCAACATGATAAAGTCTTGGCTGAAAGTGTATCAAAAGTGTACCCGTATTTAATTTGTTCTGGTTTTATGTGTGAATCATTGAAGCCTACATTGTGATATATAGTACAGTATGTGCAAGGATATTTCATTTGATAGCATTTGTTCTTTTTTTGATGTTTAGAAGCCCAACCAGGGACAAGAGTTGAAAATTAGTATCTGCTATGGATCACTCAAAGGATCACATCAGTTGTGACTTATTCTGCAATATGTGGGATTCCTATTTCCCTTTTAAATAAGCAAAATAAATGTAATTAAGATAAGTTTTTCTTTGACTGGTAATTGTATTTGTAAGAATAGGATTAATAACAATACTAACAAAAAAATGTCACCCAGATTGCTGATGACCTGTATTTCAGGTAACTCAGGTAATCAAGATGCATACATACCCAGCTAGGTTTTGGAATGAAAGGTAATGCTCCTCAGTATCCCTTGGTTTAAACTCAATGCATGACTTCACCCTGAACTGGTCAAAAGCTCTCAAGATGACTCCTTTAGCATTCAGGTCTTTTGTCATATAAAAAAATAGAAGCATAGAAAGAACAACTAATATAAAAACATTTACATCAAAAGTTTGATATATAAGGTAGGAACAATTTTCCTTTGCTTACGTCCCCAAGGAATTGAACCACTACCACATGATTAAAAGAGAAGTAATTTATACAGTATGTATATTCTAATGATTGTCAATAATATTCACCAAGGCCTTTGTCCAACACATAGGAAATTGGAGATTTCCACAGATAATCGCTGGCCAAAGTACTACTTCTTCCAGTGTTTGGCAGCTAAAATAATCATATGAGATAGAGTATGTGACAGTTTTGTTACTCAATATTTCCTTTACACATATAACTACAACATTTGCTTGTAGAAAGAGTAAACTTACCTCATGGATATCATCAGCTGAAAAACAAATGATAAAGCATAAATGTCAGTCATCTTTTTTTTCCAGAAAAATCTGTAGCTAAAAGTTAAAAAAATATAGTCAATATAGATATTGTCAAATCTGATATAACAATAGCACAAGGTGTATTTATTAGAAAATAAGTTTTACCATTTGTGATGTTCTTGTTCTCTTGTTCTTGTGATGGGGCTGCACGGTGGCGCAGTGGTTAGCGCTGTTGCCTTGCAGCAAGAAGGTCGTGGGTTCGTATCCCGGTCCAGGGTCTTTCTGCATGGAGTTTGCATGTTCTCCCCGTGCATGCGTGGTTCTCTCCGGGTACTCCGGCTTCCTCCCATGGCGCTTACTCACTCTAGACAGTCTGTTATTCCGTCAATGTGAAATAGGATTTCCTCCAATCACGTTTGCTCTTCTCAAATGTGAATTTGGATTTCCTCCAATCACGTTTGCTCTTTTCAAATTTGAATTTGGATAAGCAACAATCACAGAAGCGCTAGCAAAACGTGTGATTGGATTTGCTCCAATCGCGTTGCGTGACGATGACGGCGCTTTAGCGCTGTGAATTTGATGATGCTCTGAAGCTCTGTACGTTACGACCTCACAGCAAACGTTATCTTTTTCTGCTTAGCGAAGATTCAACACGCATCTCAAAGTAAGTAAACTGTCGGCATATGTTTTTTTATGATTCGCAGATCACCTGTGGTTTATTGCGATCATGACGTAAATCATAACTTTTTCGCTAACGTGCACGTCGCTAGTCACCTTGTCTGAGAATTTATGCTTTAACTAAATGAAAAACGTTGATCCCGAATCATGTTTTTTTTCAACTGAATAAATGGCGCTGCTTGTATACGTGATTAATTCAGCTTGTGGGAGACAAAGTGAGGATGGATCTGCTAAATCCGTTCGTTTTTGCCAGTGCCGTAAAAAAGTCTCATAGGGGGGGGGATATATATGTGCAATATATATTGTTTTTATTTAAATGTAAGAAATCTACATTATTAAAAACAACAATTTAACTTGAATACATTTTTATTTATCCATTCTCTATACAATCTATCCTATGCAGGCTGCGATGAGCACTGCTCACATGAAATTAAAACATGTGTTAAATTAAAACGGTATCTGGTAAAAAATAAAGGGGAAACATTTTTATTTTTATTTTTCCCTAAACAGTGTCACAACTAGTTACACGCAAGCAATATTTATAAAGTGGATCCAATTTTAACCCTGGCCAAAGTAAGGGTACACCACAGCAATCGAAGCATCCTGAGGAGACAACATGCTGGAGAAAAGGTGGCTCAGGCCTCGATAATCTGCTCTGGGTGACTTTGAAGCTGTCAGCGTCCTTTCATCCTTTCATTCTCTTCAGCTGGGTGCTCCAGGGCAGAGACAGGTGGTGCAGGGAATAGATGGGCCGACGCAGGCCACATTGGGCATGGTGCTGGAGGGACAGCAGCAGTGGAAACAATAGCCAATCCTCTCTTGCCGCAGGGACACATAACATTTACAACAAATTTTTTTTATCAAAATTTATTTTGATATTCTGATAACGTGTTCTATTTAACTTAAACAATTATTAAAGATTCCTATTTTATATTTATATTTTTATATGATATATTTGTTTATTCACATGTTGTGACACATTAACTATGTATTTAATAAAGGAGTATCACATTGTACAGGTATGTGTGGTGTACATTATTGTTGTCCATGCCTTTGTGTTTAGATGAGCAAAAATCCCAAGAGTCACAAGGCTATGGGGGAGGAAGAGTGGCTGAGCAGGCTGAAGGCGTACGCCACCTCTGGTGTTTGGCCTTCTGGTGGAAACAGGCCCGCTCCGAGACAGCGGAAGTGGCATGACCTCTATCAAAAGGTAAGCTGTTAGTAAGAGGATTTAGCCCATTACTTAATGTGGTTGTTAACCAGCATGCAGTTGAATAGGTGACATAGTGATAACATAGAAAATATAAATCAGATGAATATAAGGGGGCTCAACTCTGATTTTTGTTTTAGATAGAGAAATGCCCCATGCAGGCCCAGGGGCAGACCGTTCTCTTTGGAGGGTCTGTGGCCTGTAACTGTGGCTTTCACGCTTCTAAGGTGAAAAAAACTTTGATTAATCTAGTGTGACTGATCTAATCTTTTATATTAATTTAGTTAAATCATTTATTTGATGATATTTCTACTGTATCCTTGTCTCCTGCTGCAGCCCAGCAATCTGTGCCTGCTGCTGCCCCCCCAAAGACCTTCTTACGCCCCGTCTCTAAAAGTTTGGCAATGGTGAATATATTATTGAGCTTGTTTTATATATATATATATATATATATATATATATTCTTAAAAATATTCAGCATGACTAATGCATTATTTGCTGCATCAAATGAAAAGGTTTTTTCACTTTTTAGTTCACTAAATCACGATTTGGTGGGTCGCTCTCTGCTGCAATAAAACCAAACTTAGTGGCTAGAAAAAGCCCCAGCCCTTCTCCTGTGAGGACCCCCAGCTATCCCACATCCTCTGTGAGGACCCCCAGCCCATCTCCTTCTCCTGTCAGGACCCCTGGCCTGTCTACATCCTCTGTGAGGACCCCCAGCTATCCCACATCCTCTGTGAGGATCCCCAGCTATCCCACATCCTCTGTGAGGACCCCCAGCCCATCTCCTTCTCCTGTCAGGACCCCTGGCCTGTCTACATCCTCTGTGAGGACCCCCAGCTATCCCACATCCTCTGTGAGGACCCCAAGCCCATCTCCTTCCCCAGTGAAGACCCCTGGCCTGTCACCCTCTCCTTCACCCAGCTTTGCTGTGAACACCAGCAGGGCTGAACACCCTGTAAGTACAGTTATTTACTCATTGTAATAACAGCTGCGGTAGTTCCCCTTATCATATCTTTTATTAACAATTCATTACCTTATTGCTGTCTTCTAAATAGAATGAGCCTGAAATACGTGACTCAGGTGATGCTGGGACTGCTGTTGCCTACTGGTTACCAGCAGAAATGAAGAAAGCCATCCCTGTTCAAGACCAGAGGTGGATTTCCCACACCCTCTTTCAGTGTGGAAAACTGCGAGCAGATCTACAGTTGTGGTACGAGCCTCCTGCCCCAGCACTCATTTACCACCAAACACCAACCCCAGATCGCTTCTTCACCCACCGGCTGATGGTCTGGATGCCCTATCACCTGTGGAAGGTGAGAGTGAGCTGCCCTGGCTGTGGGAAGCAGCTGACAGGCTATGGCATCCACAAACGAGCTCGCAAGATCCTGGACATCGACAGGTATTACCTGATGGTGACAGAGACGCTCAGGTGCACTGTGTGCTCTGTGAATTACCTGTCAACCAGCCAGACTGTACGGGATCAGCTGGATGTGCCGCATCAGAAGATGTTCCGCCTGATCCTGACTCGCAAGTGAGTAAAGTAGTTTTGCAAAGAAGAATTCACATCTGCTCCAAGCCAAAATACTCAGACTCCCCCTTCTCACACCAGCCCAAACACAGAGTTTGTCATATTTAAATCTAGATTTTAAACATCTAAATCACTTAAACTACAACTGTATTAATCTGTAATTAATCAGAACCATGATATGAATTTTCAGGTATGCTTGTGACATTCGTGTCATCAGGCTGTTACGTGACCGCACTCTGGGAAACAGCCCGGCACGCCTGGTCAAGCAGCTGAAAGAGAATCATGGGGAGGAATGGCTGTCCAGGCTGTCACACTATCTGGGCGAGTGTGCTCACTTTGTGGATCGTCCGAGCCTCTTCCCCGTGGTGTGTCAGGAGCCACCAGAGCCAATCGATGTGCCCACTAGTCGCTGGATGCTGTCGGTGTACGGTAGGGACATCCTCTCCCGCCTGGACCACATCAAGGCCAGCATCACGTCCTCATTTGGCTCCATTTTAAAAATGGATTCAACCAAAAAGGTCAGAAATTGTATGGAACTGATATACATTTACCCCATGTAATGTAGTGTTATGCTAATCTAGTCTATAAATACATTCAGTAGGCTTAATCAAGAAATTAATTTTTGCCATAGACTTGTTTGTTAAAATGTGGTATTTGTCCATTCCAGATCACCACAAAGCTGGCTGGTCATGGTAGGGGGACCGGTCTCTGGCTGACCTCCATCGGCAACGAGATTGGCCAGATTCTCATTAGCGTGCTGACCGTGCAGGAGGGACCAGGGCTGGACAGGATGGTGGCAGGTGTGATGGCGCGCTATCGTCAGGCGGCGGTCGCCCCCCCAGTGCTGTTGTACGTGGACTGTGGCTGCTGTGTGAGTGAGGGTACAAGCAAGCTCCAAACTAGGTTCGGGGAGTGGCCAGACCTTCACATTCGGCTGGACATCTGGCATTTCATGAGGAGGCTGGCCGTTGGTTGTACGACAGACGCCCATCCCCTCTACCCCACCTTCATGGGTTGCTTGTCAGTCTGCATTTTTGAGTGGGATGCAGGCGACCTCACTCTGTTGAGGCAGGCTAAGAGGGAGCAGCTTTGCCTGGAGGGTGTGCCCGCCATCACCGATGCCCATGTTGATTCCAGGATCAGCAAAAAAGACCTGAGTCAGCACTGCCGTCGGAGGACGCGGGGTGAGGCGGTCACCCTCCGTCTCATCAACCAGCTGCTGCAGGAACTGGGAGGGACAAACGGGCGGGACCTCATGGGGGTGCCACTCCTGGACCAGGTGCGCATGGAGCACATCTGGCGTGTGCAGAAGCGCCATGTGAAGTGCATCCAGGATGTTCCTGGGGTGCAGCTCTACACACAGACAGGAACCACTACGAAGGGGGGGGTGGTCCTTACAAACTACCGCTGTGCCAGAGGGTCCACATCACTAGAGTCATTCCACTGCCATCTTAACAGGTTCATTCCAGGTTAGTAGATTTCTGATTCCAAGGGTGACCTCATTCTAAGAATCCAAAAATTGGAGACCCCCCATCATAAAGACTTGTTATGTTTATAGAATTTGCAACATTATGTTCGACCTACTACTTCCAACTATAATACAGTTGTTCCTGGTGCTTCCAAAAAACTGCTGCTCAAAAACCAAGTCATTACAAATAAATATAAGAACAATATGGTTGTATTAGATTTTCATAAAAATGATCGTCCTTTTAGTGTGTTCTCAACCAAAAGTGGAACAAATAAGGCATTAAAATTGAATCCAATCTTTAAATGGATATATGGATTTAAATTACAACATACTTAATCTAATATTTGACTGTTGAGGTAAATACAGTAAAATAAGGTAATTTTCATTTCTCTCACGTAAATTTTAAAGTTTGCTTTGAAAAAACAAGATTAATAAATCAAATGGACTAAACAATATTTATTCATATTTTTAGAAAAATATTATTAATGATTGATGGAAATGTGTTCCAGCAAATATGTTTCTAAAAATGATAAAGTATTTTTTTCTCCTGTAAATCACTGAGTCATGTTTAGTGTTTTTTACCTGCTGTCTGACAGAGAACTTAAAATAATACAGTTTATTTAAAAAACTCTGACTCATATGCACCAACAGTAGATCATAATAAACAATCTTAATAAAAGACCCTGACTTTTTCATCTCTCATTATGCTTTACAATAGGAATATTCTGTGTTATTTCATCTATTTTTACTCAGGATCACTTGATGTTCAGACTACAGTTTTTCTACTTCTGGTGCATTCAGTTTTTCAGATGTCAGTAGCATCTTTAGTAAATATGTCCGATTCATCACCGGGGGATGAAATATTGATCCAAAGTCGGACTTTTTTTACCGCGTCAAATGCTTGTCAGTGATAAATTTGATGAACCTCGGATAATAATTAATCTGCGTTATCCCGAAATTAATTCATAACCTGCTGTAGCAGCTCAGACTGTGTTAGCTAAGGTGTGCTGCTCACCTTTCTTCTTAAATAAAGCAAGAATTAGCTTCTCTGACAGCCACGACTGAATGTTGGGTATTTTTTTCTGCAATTCGACTGTGAAACTACAGTTACGTTTCGGTATTTTAGTGGCATATCACAAGTCATGCAGCACAGCTCCTCGTTTGATCCGTTTCATTTTTTTAATTTCTTTTATTTTTGGTCTTTCACGTCATCCAGACGGAGCAGTGGCTGTATTTAAAGTGTTGAATGACAGTTAATGAAACAATATGAGGTTAATCCAGACATTTTCTGATATTTTACAAAATTCCCAAGGACATACATTTATTTACAAAAACGAGGACATGTCCGGGCAAAAGAGGACGTATGCTCACTCTACTTTCTAAAGCTAAACAGTATATAATGCTGTTTGCAAAAGGTCTATTTGAACCTTGTATTTGAAAAGTAATTTTACATTTTTTGTGCAACTAATGTTTCCATTTTCCTCAGGGACCAGTGCAAATGCACTAAATTTTCAGCTGTACCTCCTGGAAGGTCTGAACAGATGGAACCAGGATCGGGCAGCTGCAGCGGTTAGCAGCAGACCATCTTCGCTGTTGACCTACTCTGGTGATGTGGCGCACTGTGTCAACACCAACAGCATGAAAGTTTTTGGCCGAGCTTTCATGCCAGCCTTCAGGCCCCCATCTGAATACACTGGTATGCTTCATTGAATTGATATCTGCAAACACACATTTTACTTTTGTATTGGTAGCTTCTATTTGCTTTTAGCAATGTTAAAATTGTTTTGTTTTTACCTATTGTTGACATATGTCTCCCCTGTTCCTTTCCATAGGGGAGCTGCTTGGTGTTGATTACCTGCTGAGTCAGACGGGACAGCCGCTGAAGATCAGCCCTGACTCAGAGGAGACGGAAGACCTGCTGGAGGATTTAGACGAGGAAGAAGATGAGGGATTTGAGGAAGATCAGGCATCTGATTTGACAATGCCTAGTGTCCTTCATGACCCAAGTCTTTCTATCCAGTCTGCTGCCTCCACCCAGCCTGCTGCCTCAGCTCCGACTGCCTCCACCCAGCCTTCTGCCTCAACTCCGGGTGCCTCCACCCATCCTGCTGCCTCAGCTCTGACTGCCTCCACCCAGCCTGCTGCCTCAGCTCCGACTGCCTCCACCCATCCTGCTGCCTCAGCTCTGACTGCCTACGTCCAGCCTTCTGCCTCAGCTCCGGCTGCCTCCACCCATCCTGCTGCCTCAGCTCTGACTGCCTCCACCCAGCCTTCTTCTGCCTCAGCTCCTGGCCGTCCACCCATCCTGCTTGCCTCAGCTCGTGACTGCCTCCACCCAGCTGCTGGCCGTCAGCCTCCGACTGCCCTCCACCCCATCCTCTGCCCTCAGCTCGATGACTTGCCTACAGTCCAGGTCCTTCTGCCTCAGCTCCGGCCTGAGAGCCGGGGTGGCCACCCATACCCTGGCTTGCCTCATCTTCTACTGCCTCCACCCAGGCCTGCTGTCGATCAACTGCCGCTGCCTACAGGTAGCGTGCAGGAGCCATTCGTGAGCCCCCTCAGCTCCGGTTAGCCTCGGTCCGAGGGGGGGGCCCGTTCTGCCCTCAGCTCCGGCTGCCTACGTCCAGCCTTCTGCCTCAGCTCCGGCTGCCTACGTCCAGCCTTCTGCCTCAGCTCCGGCTGCCTCCACCAGGCCTGCTGCCTCAGCTCCAGCTGCCTCCACCCAGCCTGCTGCTCAGAACACCACATTATCATCCCAGGCCTCTGCTAGCTCCATACCACAGCCATGTTCATCCACAGCCTCTGGCTCATCTGGGGTTAGTAAAAACAGAAACCTATTTGAATATGCATTGATTGTCAATTATGTTTTTTTTTCTTTCTGAGTTCTTAAATGTTTAATGTCATTTGTTATCCGTTTTTCCCAAGGCTGTCGATGAGAGTGGTGTCCCAGGTATAGACAGAGTGGACAGCTTGGCAGAGTACCTGGTCCAGCTGCGGAACCAGTCCTCTCTGGCCCTGAGCAACGAACAGGTCAGATGTTTGTGCCTCGGTGCCAATCATACATGTCTACACGTTTTGTTTTCTTTTCTCACATGTGTTTGTGTTCTCTGTCTGCTTTTTCTCCCTTACAGGTGGCAAATATTGTTGGTTTGTGGCAAAACCTTTTGGACTTTGACAAGCAGAGGGTGGTGTTTGCAGCCAGACATCAAAACGAGCTGAAGACGGGCAGATTCAGGTCTCCGAAAAAGAGACAGGAATTTACTCCTGGGGTGGACAGTTTAAAGCGCCAGGCGCTCACCACCACAGCCCCACTCGCTCAGTGGCCAGACTGCTGTCGCCTAGTGGAGAACATTTTCATTAGGCTCTGTACCATACACCGGAGTCCTAAGAAGAAGGGAACAGCTACAGTTTCCCGATGGGACCTCATCCTAGAGGACTACCGGAAAATCAGGAGGGTTATTTTGGGCAATGGGGCTGTGATGCAGCAGACCAACCTGCAGCTGGTGGATGTGAGCCACACTACTCTGGTGCAGTGGCACAACAAGCGGGTGAAGAGGCAGGACAATCTGGTGGTGATGCAGGGCCTGAACCTCCCTAGTCGGCTTTCTGTGGCAGCTGACCCTCTCCCCTCTGCAAACGTGCCCCCAACATCGGCACCCCCCCAGCCTGGCCCACCACACCAGTACCACCTGCCTGCCAGCACTGTGGGCCAAGCGAAGATGAAGAGGAAGGCTGGCACTGCAACACCCACAGCCAAGAAGCCACCATGTCAGAGGCAGATCTTCCCTGCTGCTCCACCTCCTCTTCCCTTCACCTCTCAGCTGCTGATGCTGGCTCCAGTCAGCTCTCAGGGGCCTGTTCTGTTTGCTGCCCCACAGGCTATGGCTCATCCATTTCCCACCATCCCTGTGACCCCTGCTGTTCCAAAAAGAAAACTACAGCGTAAGGTGCTGCATAACACATGCAAAAAGTGTGGACAATATAGAACAGCAGAAACAGGGCACAGTCAGTACAAGGGAAGAGTCTACTGCCCATCAGCAGAGACTGTCCCAAAACAACAGTGGCTTGAAGCAATGAAAAAAACTGGAGATGGGCCATAATGTCTCGTTGGGCCTGCGTACTGTTTATCAGTTCTTTAGTTCTTTATTTTGTAAACGGGTTAAAGTTTGAATGGTGTTATAAATGTTGAATGGTTAAATGAGTGAGTGAGTGAGTGAAACAATTTGTTTAATTATGCCAGGTTTACACTTATTGTGTTGGTTTTTAAAAAGGTTCAAGTTTTATTGTTGGTATAAAAGTTGAATGGATGAATGAGTGAATAGATGAAAGAATGATGATTACAGTAATATAGTTAAATAAAAGTTTGGAAAGGTAATATGTTTTTCTGTGTTTATTTGCTCAATACAGACTCAGAAATACAAATATATATAAATAATTTAAAGGTAAGAACCAGTGAAATCACAATTAAATCAATTTTCAGTAAAAAAAAGTTCATATGTAATACATTAATGTTTTGGCATTGGTGGGAATTGAACCAGGAGTCTTGGGGTGAACATACGTTCATATGAAAATATAATTTTTTTATTATGTACATTCAGTTTCCAACTTAAAAACCATGTTCTTGTTAAATTGATTAATTATTTGTATGAATATAAAAAAAAACATTCACTTTTCCTCTCTTTTCCTTCTCTTTTCTCCCTTTCTCCTTCTTCCCCCTTTCCTTTCTTCCCCCCCCCCCCGTAACAGACTATTCTTCCCCAGCTTTGGCGCAAAAACATGCATGATAGGTGAATTGATCATTCTAAATTGTCCGTAGGAATGAATGTGAGTGTGAATGGTTGTCTGTCTCTCTGTGTTGGCCCTGCAACAGACTGGCGTCCTGTTCAGGGTGTACCCTGCCTAACGCCTGATAATTGCTGGGATAGGCTCCAGCTGCCCCGTGACCCTGAATTGGATAAGCGGTTAAGAAGATGGATGGATGGATGGATGGATGGAGTTTTACCATTTGTGATGTTCTTGTTCTCATCAAAGTCTGCAAAAACACATGATAGCTCATCTGAAGTTCATTTTATAGAAAACTAAAGAACAACCTTAAATGTATAAAATAAAATGATAAAACATTTAATAACTTACCAACTAGATCTGAGTCTGTCTAGGTGAAACATAAAAGCAAGATTTTAAAAGTCTTGACACAGTTTAAGACATTAAATAGCTCATGAATGATACACAGCTCAGTGAAATATACCTGTATGAATGAAGGTGAAATAAAAGTAACAATAAATAAAGAGCTAAAATATATTTATTTGTATTTTTCGGTAAATGAGCTGTATTTTTCTAAATTAGTCTAGAAAACCGTGCATCAAATGAAATGCATGTAAATATAGTTTTTTTATAACAAGTGTAATCAAAATGGTTTCCTCAATCAGTTTTTTTAATGTAATTTCTGCTATTTCTTAAAATAAAAAGCATCCCTTTCAATCAGCTGTTGTTTACACATATACATTTATGAAAATATTACACATAATAAAATATTAAATTATAATTTAACTGCTTTATCTTTAGGGATCATTGAGAAACAAAAATAGGTAGGCAAACAAGTAAAGGCAAGTTCTTGCGAAGTTACAACAGATGGAAATGAAATGTTAAAAGTAATTCCAGTGACTATTTTAATATACAAAACACCTAATTAAGGCAAGTTTAAGGATATTGAAAGTATAAAGCTAGTGAAGAACATGTGAAACAAAATCAAGAAAAACTATCCTATAAAATATATACTTGTAATCATCGTATTTCAAGCATGGCAAATGAAAACCAGTTTAACAAATTTGACTATAACAGAGTTGGATCTTTATGGATACTGTTAGGGATGATTCATCTTCACATTTGTGTTTAATATTTGTCAATAAGATACGTCTTAAATGTGTTAAAAGACAAAATGATGCCTATATTTTTAAAATTATTGTCAATATACCATTTGGATGAGTCTTACTTTCAAAGCTAAAATAGGTGACATTTAGTAAATTTGTGGTAGCACTTATATAGATACTTACTGTGCTCAGGGACAGGCTGGATGAAACCACCAAGCAGACTATAAGTAAAATGCTGCCTTGCATCTTCTTAGTTAGTCTTAGCATTGCAGAGAAAGGTTGAAATACCCAAATAAAGGCATGCAGATGTTGGGCAAAATCAGAAACTCCTAATTAAAAACACAAGATAAAAGGCTATAAGGACAAAGGAGGGAGATGGCATTAATCTGTGAACAGGCAATCTTTGGACCTGTGAATAGAGAAGCCGTCAAACTGCTGAGCCTTATATACCATGGAAGAAGACAGCTAATGAGGAAGAGCTGGGAGTGAGTCAAACCTCAGGAGTTTGACATGAAATAATAATGCAACAATGAATAGGGGGAACCTGCTTTAAAAGAGGAAACTTTATTCCATAAGAGAATAAATAAATTACAAGTTTTAGAAAGCCAAAACATGTAGCAGAACCTAGAGACTATAATAACTGAATAACAATTTCGAAACTTAACAAGACTTAAAGATCAAGACAGTTTATGACCGTCTTTCCTCAATTTGACTCCTGCTGCCATAATTTTTACATAAACCTATTTGATGGGTAGAAGAGCCTAAACAAAAGTAGCAGACGAGTAAAAAGGAAAACTACGGACACATTGAACTGCCAGAGCTGGGAAATAAATTCTGGAACATTTTCTTGCTATAACTAGATACCAAACTCGTTATATCGACAACCTTTCTCATTTGAACAAGTTCTTTATCTCGTTTTAACTAGAAACTTTCTCGTTTTAACAAGAAACTTTACAAGAGCTTTAACTTCTCGCCTGATATCTTAAAATGCTGGTTCAGTTTTTATTTGTTTCTTTTTTTTTTACATAATGTAAATAATATACTTTCCTCAAAATGTAACCCTGGATGTCCCTCTCACTGAAAAATAGTCACCACATATGTCCAACTTTGTCTTTTACAGTTAGGATGGCATTCAGAAACATGCAGGTTTGTCTGTCCTCCAAAAATAGTGATCAATATTATGGTGGAAATCAGTTATAGCTTCATCAGACCCCAGACTGTCTCCTAAAATTGAGGTCTTTATTCTAAAGTGCATTTTTAAACTGTAATCTCGAATTTTAGGTTACTTTCAAATTAACAGCTTCTTCCTTGCTCAGGTAGCCTTTCAGCACATGATTACTGAAGATTAATTTCACCCTGGATATTGACACTCTCTTGGCAGTGTTAGTCAGCAATGTTTTGCTTTTATTCTGAGGTTCATACGCTTTGAAATGCATTTACTGAGGTTGTTTTGCTAAAACCAATATTTATCTATAGCTTAACTGTACCTTTTTTATTTTGTAAAAAAACCCATCCTTTTAGCTTTTAGTAGATTCAGCTCTTGAATTTGTAGTAGTTTCTTCTAGAACAGGACTCATTGTTTCATTGTTTGTTCTGCTCTGGGTGAACTCAAGTAAGCAAGGCTTTATGATGATCTATGCTTGCAAAGTTTCTAGGGTTTAGGGAGTAGAAGAATAATCCTTTACTGTCTCAGAAACTGGAAATTTGTCTGTAACAGCAGCAAAGTGACATAATAGAAGCATTCGCGTTCACACAAAAAACTTAGAATAAGTATTTAAAAAAAACAGAAAAAGAATAGTACATATATTAAGGAGACAATTACAAAAACTACTACACAGTTATTAAAAATAAATTGGCATACCCGTATTACAATGTGCAACCGAGTATAATTTAAAATCTGAGAATATTTACAGAATGTGTATGTGTGCAATAAAAAGTAAATATATTATTTACAAGAAGTAAAAAATAATATAAAACGAAAATAACAGCTCCAGAAATGTTCATTAAATGAGTAAAACAGTAGAAATTACAGAGGGGATATAAACATTATTGAGTTTGTTGGAAGCAGCTGGAGCGAAGAAGGACATTAAACAATATCTTCATGCATGGGATGGGAAACTCTCCCTATCAATGATGGTATTTTGCCCAGAGTCCTTCTGTCTCCCACCTCCTGCATTGATTCTGGGTGGCATCCCCCGACGGAGCTGGCCTTTTTGATGAGTTTATCCAACCTCTTCCTGTCATTTGTGGATAAACGGCTGCTCCATCATACAACACCATAAAAGAGAGCTGATGCTACCAAATAGTCAAAACTTGTGTTTTAGAATGCTCCCTGTATATGAATATTTGAATACTATCCGTTGAGGGGCAAGGGCCAACCTTCTGCAGATCATGATTGGGTACTTGTCCCAAATTTTAAAATAAATAGATGGATTATGTTATCTTTAGGAACTGGTTCTCGAATATTAGGATTAGGAAAATAGTCAAATTAGAGTTAGGCAATGTTCCTCAAATATTAGGTTAGGATTACAAAATTACTCCGATTGGGGTTAGGTGCTAGAATACTAGGATTAGTATTAAATCAACCAGGCTAGTGTGGTAATATTTCTACATATGTTTTAAACTATTATTCAGAAGGTAAAAGTCTGTTTTATATAGTTTGCATGGTTGTAAAAATATATTGTCTGTCAGTATTTGTTATTGGGATAAGCTTTTAAGTCATAAAACTCTTGGGTAAGTTTTATTGCAGGCTGTAAAAACAGGATGTCTGTATAGATAAGGATGGAGGCCATAAATTAGGTCAGGAGGAAACCTTGGGACTAACATGTGGTCTGATAAAGTTCTGGTGGGAGTATGTGTGACCTGTGAGGATCTCTGAGACAAAGAGTTTTGCTTAAGAAGGACCATAAACCATAAAACTCAGAATGCTCATCTTATGACTGTATAATTCTCTGACAGCCAATAATGGTTAAGACACTGTATGGAAATGTTCTGATTGGAGGGAGAAGAAACGCCTAGAGTCCTGGCGAGGCCCGGTGTCTATAAAGTTGTGAAATGAAGATCATTCAATTGTCAGAAATATTGTCTGGCCCAGAGAAACTAGGGCATCTTTCTCTGTAAACTGCAATTTGTTAATCTGTTCAAAATAAATGTTAAGAACTGGAAATTGGCTCCATTTTGTCTCTGCTTGAACATGCACTGAATTAATTTTGATAATTATTTAATTCAACACTAGCCAATCAGAAATGGGAAAGGCAAGACCTTGCCCCTAAATGGGCATAATTCTAATTGTCACTCAAATGGGGCTGAGGTTTGTCCCTGGATCACCTTTTTAAACACCTAAATGATTCACTACATGAATAACAATATTTCACCCGTTAAGCCACTGTTAATCATGTTGATCAAAAAGAGGTGACATGGCTTTTTGTTTTTTTCTTTTATTATGTCCTGCCTTGGCATTATAGGTATACCATATGAAGCAGCTGTTTGCCTAGATGTGAAAATGCATTTTTTGCTCTATGAAACTAATATCTGGGGATATCTGCTAAGTGCAGTAATCTGAGAATGAAGTTTGACAGGCTCACCAGTATTGGACAATAACAGATTGGAAAAGCATTGTTTGGGCAAATTAGCCTCTATTTTAGTAGAGACAATCTACGTATGTTGTGGCTGAATTATGCATAAATATTCCATATTGCTTTGTATCAATGCTTCAAACTGTGGTGGCATAGTAGCTTAAGATATGTGCATGGTGCACTCTGAGTCCTTACCAATTAAGTACAATTAAAACCCACCACGAACTTTTGTACTTTAGTTGACCGATTCCATTCCTATCTGACCAAAGTTTACCTTTCTTTCATTTGACACTTCTAGCAGGAGATTGGACCATTTGACAAAGCTATAATAATCTAAACTAGTTTCTTGAACAGTCTGTCTGGTACTGGTTATACACTTAATAAACTGGTTATACGCTTAAAAAACAAATTATGAAATAAAGAAGTATGTTCCCCATGTGAAAGAAATTCCATTTTACTGTGCTGCATTTTTTATTTTCGACTGTTAATCGTGTCTCACAAGTTCCCTTTTATGGCTTTTTCATAAACAGTATGTTCTCTTTTAAATGATTTCAACCTTTACTTACTTCCCTACATGTTTCAATTACAGAACTAACAGAATTAACTTGACAATAAAATAAATACACACATTGTGTTATGAAAAATATGTTATAAAAGTGTTTAAAAACAATGTATACAAATATTTTAAGATTAAAAATAAGATAAAGCTATAAACATTCTGCAAATATCCTGCCAAAAAAGTTATGTTTAGCCTTTGTTAAAATATTTTGAGAAATCAGTTTATGATTACATTATTATGAAGTGCTAAAAATATTATAAAATAATAGTTATCTTGCAATACAAAAGTGATTCAAGCTTCTTCCTGTCACATGTTGATGTGCCCCTGAACAAGGCAACGAACCCCAATGTTACCAACTGATCTGTGTATGGATGTGTGTGTGTTTATGATTGTGATTGGGTGACTGTAGCTCTAGTGTCATCAGTATAACTAGAGGCTGTTTAAGGGCCTTAAATTCGGTTACTTTTTAAGGCATCAACTGAATTCCATGGTACCAACCGAGTACAGATTCACGTGATATGAAACGTTGTCTTGTTTCGGTACCTGTCCTTCATTAATGAGAAGCTGTTGTTGTGAGATAGAGATTTGCTAAGATACAAGACAGCATTGCATGTGTAAGAGCATAATGACGTCAGTTGCTCGGAGTGAGCAATAAACACAGCAAGCTACATGGAAGCTCCACTTCACAGAATGTGATGAGTTTACGCCTACTGCAACCTGTGTGACAAAGAGTACAAGGCCAGCAGCAGGAACATGTCAAATCTCTGGAAGCACCTTGTGAAATGCAAAGTTTTCCTCAAGGCTGAAGAATGCAAAATTTTTTAGATCCTAGCCAGGACTACACACACACCAATGACCTGATATATGACCTGATAAGAAAATGGCAGCTAAAACGTCTCAAAGATTGTGTATATCATAACACTGCACACAATTATCTATAAGAATCAACTTAGTTTTCTTTGAAGAAATTGTCAATGAAAAGGGCTATTATCTGTGCACTGCAACATCTAACATCAGTGTCCTTAAATTATCTACATTGAATATGATGCAAATTTTAAAGATTTTGTGAATTTATAATGAATGTTTGTTAAACAAGAAATAGAACCTCTTATTATAATACGGTGCCATGACTCAAGACCTACGGCAAAATATGCTACGAGCTTTACATTTGATACTATTATGTCTGAAAATTGTGGAATGCTCATAATTAGCCTGAAAAGACTAAAGTTGTTTACAATAAGAAACTGTTTCTTCAAACACATTTATCTAAACAAGTTTCCAGAATAAAAATTAAAATGTTCCTGAGATAAATCCATCACCAAATGTTACATTTTGAAAACAAAAGGGACTGCTTTAAATCATCATACAATGAGCCTATATGTCGTAGTTGTGGTTGTAGTAGTTGGATCCAGATGAAGGCAGAGTGAAGCAAAATGGATGAAAGTAATCCTTAATGAAATTAAATTATAATTTACAGAGGGGATGTAAGAACTGAGGATAGGCAGGATGCTAGTGATGTTACCTGTGACACCCAAGAATTGAATAATGTATCACCAAAACAAACCATGGCAAAGTGTGGGACTGTGTCGGAACTTCATCCATTTGCTGATGTTCATGTGACCAGTAACGTTGAAGCTCCGTTTCCCACACCCACCCACATGACTGCTTTAGACATTGGTTCAAATGTATTATAGTTTTACTTACCTTCTAATTAATAAAATGTTATTTGGCTAAAACAAATTATTGATCATGTTTTCAGTTTTGCATTGAATTTTCTATTTGCTAGAAACAGTAGACTTTGGTATGTTGTATCATTTTTTTATGTGAATTTTTTTTTTCTGCCATTGTATAACTTCAATTTGTGAAAGGATGCATAAATTTAGCTACGTGGATTAGGAAGGGGGTAGGGATAAATGGTTTTATACTTGTTCCTACTAATTTACCAAGGAAATTTATGATTTGAATACGTACATAATGTGAATATGTATGAAATAAAGGAAATAATATTCACATGCTTATCCCACAAAAAGCCATCCTTTAAAAAATGTATTTTGCAGGTGTAGTGTGCTATTTGTAACCAGGAACTGGCTTACAATAACAATGTGTCATTGACATCAAGGCAACCTTCATTCCAAACACGACACTTCTTTTAAATCTTCGTCCAGTCTTCGTCAAGTCTGGATGAATAACCTCTTCTCCATTTAGGTAATGGAGAAGAGTTGTGTTGTTTTTTTTATGTCAAATAATGCATTCATTAATGTCTTTTGTTGTATTACAGATAGTAGAAAGGACAACATTGATGAGGCCCAGTGAATATGGTGGTTCAAGATTCACAGATATTTAGATGACAAAGTATTCAGAGCCTTTGTAAACCTTTTAGATGCCACATATGTCCCTCCACAATACCAGGCACGGAAGACCATGATACCAAGTATAAGAGAACGAAACAGAAGGCCAAGGTGATCATTCAGAAGGCAACTGAGGTTAGTCGACTTCTGTCATGTGAACATCTATTCACATGGATGCCTACCATGCCATTACAGCAATGAAAATCATTAATTAACTTCTGTTTTATTGACTGTTGGGATGTTACCAGAGAAACACACAGCAGCCAACATAGCTACTGGTAACATGGCTGTGATGGAAGAATGGAACATTCATTCAAAACTCATGTGCCTTGTGACTGATAGTGTTGCAAACATGCTGGAATGTGCAAATATTCTAGATGTGACGCAGCCACTGCATTGAACATGCCCGGTGGTCAGGAAGGCACTAGATTTGACACCTGTTCTTGAGGACATGAGGTGCAAGGACAGAAAGATTGCTGTCTTCCTCCGAACCAGTACTTTGGCAGGAGAGAGAGTGCTTTGTCAAGAGGTGGATACAAGATGGAACAACACTTTTGATATGTTGTCTTCGTTTTATGAGCAGTGTGAACAAGTAGGTGCAGCTCTGGTGTCCTTGCTTACAGACGTGGTTCCCCTGCAAGAGCGTTTTTTCCCAAACCCAGTTACACTGTTCGCAACAGGCTAAGTCCTGGAATGGCTGAACAAATTATTTATTTAAATAAATGTGGGATTTCATCCCCATATTGTTACTAAGCACAAGCACTCGAGTTTCAGAGAAACATGCTGGTGCTTCCAGTGAGCTGTTTGTAGACCTGGAGGGGGATATTTCAAAAGTATTTTGAACAATTTCAACATAACTTTATGCATGGTGAAAAGGCATGTGGTTACACAAAAGTTTTTTTGATTGTTTTTTTTTTTGCATTACATTTAATACTCATACTCTACCAGTGATTTGTCCAATGAAGCGGAGAGTTCCTTTGGTGTCCTGTTCATCTTTAAACTCCCTAATCCAAATATTTAGTTCATCCGCTTCATTTCCACTATGGTAATAGTAAAACTGCAGACACTGGACATTAAAGTTCCTAATAGGATGCATGATCGTAGTCTCCAGACGAGCTGGCTGTCCCTCCTGAACTAATGCTGTGTTTACATGCATGAAATATCCTAATTCTTCACCTAAAAGGATACAAAGGAAGATTTAAAGTTTCTAAACCTCATCCACTTTTATTGACATATAGTGCATCTACAGCCTGAGTAAATCACAGCTCTAGAGTGGAAAAAAGGTAATAAATAAATAAATATCAATAATAATAAAGAAAGCTTTAAATGTACAGGGAACCCATTATAAATGGAAAGTTTTGTTGCTGTGATTGAGACATAAAGATTGTCTTTGTGGCAATGTGGTTTGAAAAAATATATTTTTTTGGGTTAGAGCGCACGTGTCAAACTTAAGGCCCGGGGGCCAAATCCGGCTCTCCATAGCCATTCATGTGGCCCTCCAGACTCTAGAGGACCCTATAGATAGAAAAATTAAGTTATATTTTTGTGCACCCCAATACAGTTTTATCGGTAAAACAGAATCAGTACTTATTTGAACAGTTCTAAATTACATCATTATGTAAAGATGATCAGTATTAGTACATTTTAAGCTGTACTTTGGAATGCCGAAGCTGATTTTAACAGTTTGTTATAGTTTTGTCGATACTTTCTGCCACAGCCGACCCTTTAAGGATACTCATCAGCTTTATGTGGCCCAAAATGGAAATGAGTTTGACACCACTGGGTTAGAGTCTTATTTTCCTTCATTTCCACTGAGGTGCATGATATGCATACTTGCAAGCTTTTCTTTGATTAATGGTTTTTACTTTTTGTTTAGTTTTAAATAAAATTTATTTCACATATGCCAAAATTGGCATATGTAATAAGTCCTTGCTTGGATTAAAAACAGAGTTAATTTTACCTGCTACTAAATTATATACGTGTAAACTTATACCATGAATATTATAAAGGAATTTTAAAAGCTTCATTAGGGACTTGGTAAAGTCAATTTAAAAAATCAACTATATCATAAATAGTTATTTTATTCTACATTTTGCAACAATGCTGATCACATTTGAAAGCTTACCTTCATCTCCATTTCCAGTAGTTAGGCTGCTGTGGTCAGAGCTTGGACTTCCATAAACTTGTGTAACCATTTCCCAGCCATTCCCACTTTGTGAACAATGACTCATTTGGCATAAACTCTTACTAGAAAAGCCACAGTAAAACTTAAAGGCCACTGATGAATCTGAGGAGGTTATTATCACATTATATTATCACATTACCATTTACAAGACAGCATTGACCTATCTTGTTAGAAGTGCTTGAGCCTTACATATTAATTATTTAAAAAAATAAATATCCTGTATTCCCATTTTTAACAATATAGGTCAATGCTGTCTTGTAAATGGTAATGTGATAATAAGATAGAGTTGTATTTTATAGAAGCAGGGATAGAAAAGAACACTTATTTCTTACAAAATATTCAAACAAAAAAAATTAAATGGAAGCACAGGAAATCATTAAGTTTTAAAATTCTGCTTTACAATTTTATTTTACTTTTACATGTATTTCTATAAAGTTGGATATCTGTGGAAAGTAAGAGAATTTGGTGGTCATCTTAAATAGCAAGTGATTAACATTATTTAATCACTCACTGCATTTGTAGAGAAGGTTCAGCTCTTGAACATCAGTTGGACTCATGTCCAGTACTTTACCGATCACATCTTGGAATTTAGGATCTATGGTAATAATTGTAGAACCATTTCCATTGCTGAATCCATTTTTGCTGTAGTGCATCAGTGACATGTAGTCATACGGGGTTCCATGGGTAGTGCTGTCATGCTTTGCAATCTTTCTAAAATTATGCTCTTTACCTAGATTGTGTATAAAAACTCATCATTAATGCAACATTTTATGCAGAAAAAAATCTAAGAACAGGAACAATTGTTACAAATCTAACATTCTTGACAATGACTGGATGAAATTAGACATTTGAACACTGTTAGACATTATTTTCAAACATTACTTTTAATATAACAATTACTAGATATATAAAATGAATTCAATAAGGCAAATAAAATATCCAACCTGCTATGATGGTGCTATATACAATCTGAACATAATTATCCCTGTCATATCTTGATTGTTCATGGTAGAAGCCAAGAGCATGAAGGATCTCATGTTCAACAACAGCAATGTGATGACAGTTCTGCCCAATGGAGAGGTTCTGTCCATTAGGGAATACTCTGCCAACATATGACCAACACCTAAAATACAAAAGTGCTTATTACTGGCTGATGGATTAAAACTTCCCCCTTCAAATCCATTTTCTGTTTAAATATAGGCAGTATATGGGATTTTTTTCAGGTAAGACTTTTCCACTTTAAAATACTAAATAAGTACATATAGCATATAAATGGAGGAACTGTGCAACACAAAAGTGATGCCATCACAATTAATTTTCTTCCCAAGTTTTCTGTTTGCGGCAGAGGTGGGACCAAGTCATTGCTTTGCAAGTCTCAAGTAAGTCTTAAGTCATTACTTTCAATTCTCGAGTCAAGTCTCAAGTATATACAGACAAGTCTCAATTCACGTCCAAAGTCTTAAACTTCGAATTTCAAGTCGCTTTGAGTCATTAAAAAAAAAAAAAAATTTGTAATTTAATTTTCAGTTTAAATCATAACCATGTTCTTCTTCAAATTGTATTTATTTGAACACCTGATGAAAGAAGTTGAACTAAACTTTAGGAAATTTAGAAAAAAGTTTTTACTGAACTCAAACATCAATGTTGTAAAATTTTATCCAACTTTGCTCATTAGAATGGTCTTTGTTTGGACTATCATTTCAAAGATTCACTGCCGAAGACTAAAGAGATATAACAAAAGAGTATAGGAGATGCCATTTTCAAGATGATATTTAGAGTTTTAAGAGTCACAGATATTTACTTAGATGGACGTAGATTGACTCCATCTTAACAGACAAGGCACCCGCATGCTGGCATTAAGCCTGGCATACTCTCGTCCACCCCTGTCCACCAGCCCCATCTGCCCTTTCGACCACATCCTGATGTGCAGCTGGTCCCTGTTCGTACAAACTCAGTACTGAAACATGGCTGAGTGCAGATGCCCCTGCTGATCTCACAGAGGCCTCCCCACCCAATTTTAACTTTTCTTATTCAACAAGGAGTAGTCAGAGGGGAGCTGGAACTGCTTTTATAAGTCTTCAACTCTTTCCGCCAAACATGTTTTACTTGATAATTTTACCACTTTTGAATATACTGCCTCTTTTTTTTAGCACTCCTCAGATTTTATGTGTCACATTTTATAGGCCACCGAAAAAGAGTGCACTTTTATTCAAGAATTTTAGAGTTTTTATCAATTTTGCACAACTCTTATGAAATTATCATTTTAGCTGGTAATTTTAATCTACTTTATAGATAACCTTTTAGATCCTTTATTAACAGATTTTTTAAATAATTAGAATTTTATGGATTTTAGTCAGCATGTCATGCAGCCAACTCACAACAGAGGACACACCTTGGACTTGGTGCCTTAACCAAAGAAAACACTGGACAGTTTTGTACTGGTGGAAGTTGGGATCCTTGATAAAGTTTTCTCCTCAGTGAGGCCCTCTATAAGTGCTTTGGACCCTATTCCCACCCTGTTTGTTAAGCAATTTTATGGATCATTTAGAGATTTTATTTTAACCATGAAGAATTGCTCCCTTCAGACAGGGAATTTTCCTGCCACCTTTAAACTGGCGGTAGTGAGGCCCCTGCTGATGATTTTAATGATTTAAACAACTTCCGACTGGTATCTAACTTACCTTTCTTAAGCCAAGTTTTAGAAAAGCTTGTTTTAATGGAACTTAATGATTTTATTAACTCTCATAATGTCCTAGAGGAAATTCAGTCTTGTTTTAGGGTGAACCACAGCACTGAGATGGCTCTTTTAAAGATTTTTAACAATTTTAGAATAAACCATGATGCAAAGAAGGTGAAACTGTTGGTTCTACTGGATTTAAGTGCTGTCTTTGATACAGTAGACAACACTATTCCTTTAACCTGTTTAAAACAGATCAGCCTCTCTGGTGCTGTTCATAAGTGGTTAACATCATGTCTCACAGACAGGACTTTTATGGTAAGTTTAGATAGCTGTTCCTCTAAGGTCCACAAGATCACATGCGGTGTGCCCCAGGGTTCAGTTTTAGGCCCAGTACTTTTTAACCTGTATATGCTCCCTCTTGTCAGTGTCATCATAAGACATGGAGTTCACTTTCACAGTTATGCTGATGATACACAGTTGTACATCTCCATGTCTCCTGATGACACACAGTCAATGGATGTACTTTTTAACTGCATTTTAGACATCAGATCCTGGATGGCAGGAAACCTTTTCAAACTCGACCCGGACAAAACTGACGTTTTAGTTATCTGTGCTGAGGCTCAGAGAGAGAAACTTTTACCAAAACTACAATCACTGTCTTTTTTAATCCTTCTTTACAAGTGAAGAACCTGGGCGTGATTTTTGACTCTGAGCTGACTTTTATCCCACACATCCAAAACATTACAAAAATAGGTTTTTATCAGCTAAAGAAATTAACCAGAGTTCACCCCATTCACTCTCAGGCCAATACGAAGACGCTAATGCATACTTTCATCACCAGTAGAATCGATAATTGTAAAGCCCTGCTTTCTAGTCTTCTAAAAAAGATCACCTCAAGTTTACAGCTTTTACAAAATTCAGCCGCTCGTGTTCTGATGAAGACCAGGAGGCGGGAGCACATTACTGTCATGATCCGTCCCTGTCTGTGTTGTTTATTCCTCCTTGTTTCCTCCCAGTCTGTTTTAGTTACTTAGTCCTAGTTTGTTTCACCTGTTGTCTTATTAGTCCTCCCTGTGTTTTCTGCCTCTGCTCCCAGGTGTTCCACGTTTCCCAATTACCCTCCCCACAGTATATATACCCTTCTGTGTCTGTCTGTCCTCGTCGGGTCGTTGTTGTCGCTACCTCCCCTAGTTCTCTGTGCTTCTCGTCTTTTTTTGGACAATTAATAAACATGGGCCGTAAGAGCCACAAACGCCGCTCCGCATCTGGGTCCTCCTTGAGCCTAAACATGACAGTACGACCCGACCAACTGGACCCAGCGGATTTCTATTCAGACTCACCTTTTTGTGGTTCGCGGCTGGCCCTCTGTCCGCCCGGAGTTGGGCCCCGTCGTCGTGAGGGGGGCGGCCTCCCCGCTCCTTGGGTTTTGGGCCATCGTGTCGCTCCTAAGCGCCCTCCTGGGAACACGGCTGCTGTTTCCCCAGCATTTCTCCTTGCCTCCATGTATGACGATTCGGAGGAGGAGGATGACGGTTTCCCGGATTTCTTTTCGGACTCCCTGGATGACGAGCTGGACTTCTGCAGCGGCGCCCAGGGTGCGCCGGTTTCTCCACGGCTTTCCGCCTCCTGGTCCGGCCGGTCGTCCTCCCTGGCCCCTTCCACCGGTCCTCCACCTGTCTCCGGTCCCTCTGAGGCTGGTCTTCGTCCTGCTTCTCGGCGTCGAGGGAGGAGGCGTCGCCGAGCTGCTCCATCTTCGCTTCAGGGGAGCTCCGCTTCCTCCTGCCGCCAGCAGCCAGTTTCGGGTCTGCCTCCTCAATCCCTTCGGCACCACCGGGTGTCGGTCTGTTCCCAGCCGGCCTGTCCTCGTCCACCTCTGCCGGTCTCGGCTCGCTGTCCTCCGCCGCAGGGGAGCGCGGCTTCCTCTCTCCTCTCTCTGGAGCGGGCCGCCCCTGGTGGCACTTCGGTGGCGGATGCTTGCCCCGGCGTCCAGCCTTCTGTTTCGAGCTCCCGGCCGCTGCAGCCCTCTTCCGCGGTCGCTTGCTCGGTGCGTCCGGCCGCGGGGCTTCACGCTGGCACCGGTGGAGGTGGCGCCATCTGGCGGCCGTCGACTGAAGCGGACTTTGAGGTGTTGTTTGGGGAATTCAGGAATGACTCTGGGATGCTTGAGAGCATCTTTGAACTCTATTATGAGTTCGTTCGGAACAAAGGAAAGAGTTCCGTAAGGAATGTTGAGCCCAGGTCCCCTGTGGAGACTGTATTTGAGCGCTCTTCAGAGGCTCACCTGGAACCCCGGTTCCGAGTTCCCTCCGAGGGCGTCCAGACGGATGCGCCTCGGTTCCGAGTTCCCTCCGAGGGCGTCCAGACGGATGCGCCTCGGTTCCGAGTTCCCTCCGAGGGCGTCCAGACGGATGCGCCTCGGTTCCGAGTTCCCTCCGAGGGCGTCCAGACGGATGCGCCTCGGCTCCGAGATTCCTCCGAGGGTGTTCTGGAGAACACGCCTCGGGTTCCTGATTCCTCCGAGGGTGTTCTGGAGAGCACGCCTCGGGTTCCTGATTCCTCCGAGGGTGTTCTGGAGAACACGCCTCGGGTTCCTGATTCCTCCGAGGGTGTTCTGGAGAACACGCCTCGGGTTCCTGATTCCTCCGAGGGTGTTCTGGAGAGCACGCCTCGGGTTCCTGATTCCTCCGAGGGTGTTCTGGAGAACACGCCTCGGGTTCCTGATTCCTCCGAGGGTGTTCTGGAGAACACGCCTCGGGTTCCTGATTCCTCCGAGGGTGTTCTGGAGAACACGCCTCGGGTTCCTGATTCCTCCGAGGGTGTTCTGGAGAGCACGCCTCGGGTTCCTGATTCCTCCGAGGGTGTTCTGGAGAGCACGCCTCGGGTTCCTGATTCCTCCGAGGGTGTTCTGGAGAGCACGCCTCGGGTTCCTGATTCCTCCGAGGGTGTTCTGGAGAACACGCCTCGGGTTCCTGATTCCTCCGAGGGTGTTCTGGAGAGCACGCCTCGGGTTCCTGATTCCTCCGAGGGTGTTCTGGGGAGCACGCCTCGGGTTCCTGATTCCTCCGAGGGTGTTCTGGAGAACACGCCTCGGGTTCCTGATTCCTCCGAGGGTGTTCTGGGGAGCACGCCTCGGGTTCCTGATTCCTCCGAGGGTGTTCTGGGGAACACGCCTCGGGTTCCTGATTCCTCCGAGGGTGTTCAGGAGAACACGCCTCTGGTTCCTGATTCCGCCGAGGGTGTTCAGGGGAACACGCCTCTGGTTCCCGATTCCGCCGAGGGTGTTCAGGAGAACACGCCTCTGGTTCCTGACTCTTCCGAGGGTGTTCAGGCGAACACGCCTCCGGTTCCTGACTCTTCCGAGGGTGTTCAGGGGAACACGCCTCCGGTTCCTGACTCTTCCGAGGGTGTTCAGGAGAACACGCCTCCGGTTCCCGACTCCGCCGAGGGTGTTCAGGAGAACACGCCTCCGGTTCCTGCCTCGTCCGAGGGTGTTCAGGAGAACACGCCTCCGGTTTCCGACTCCGCCGAGGGTGTTCAGGAGAACACGCCTCCGGTTCCTGCCTCCGCCGAGGGTGTTCAGGAGAACACGCCTCCGGTTCCTGACTCTTCCGAGGGTGTTCAGGAGAACACGCCTCCGGTTCCTGCCTCGTCCGAGGGTGTTCAGGAGAACACGCCTCCGGTTCCTGCCTCGTCCGAGGGTGTTCAGGAGAACACGCCTCCGGTTTCCGACTCCGCCGAGGGTGTTCAGGAGAACACGCCTCCGGTTCCTGACTCTGCCGAGGGTGTTCAGGCGAACACGCCTCCACCTAAGCTCAAGTTCCCACGCCGCCGGCCTCCAAGGCTCAAGGTTCCACGCCGCCGGCCTCCAAGGCTCAAGGTTCCACGCCGCCGGCCTCCAAGGCTCAAGGTTCCACGCCGCCGGCCTCCAAGGCTCAAGGTTCCACGCCGCCGGCCTCCAAGGCTCAAGGTTCCACGCCGCCGGCCTCCAAGGCTCAAGGTTCCACGCCGCCGGCCCCCAAGGCTCAAGGTTCCACGCCGCCGGCCCCCAAGGCTCAAGGTTCCACGCCGCCGGCCCCCAAGGCTCAAGGTTCCACGCCGCCGGCCCCCAAGGCTCAAGGTTCCACGCCGCCGGCCCCCAAGGCTCAAGGTTCCACGCCGCCGGCCCCCAAGGCTCAAGGTTCCTCGTCGTCGGCCTCCTCGTCTGACGGTCCCTCGTCGTCGGCCTCCTCGTCTGACGGTCCCTCGTCGTCGGCCTCCTCGTCTGCTGTTTCCTCGTCGCCGGCCTCCTCGTCTGCTGTTTCCTCGTCGCCGGCCTCCTCGTCTGCTGTTTCCTCGTCGCCGGCCTCCTCGTCTGCTGTTTCCTCGTCGCCGGCCTCCTCGTCTGCTGTTTCCTCGTCGCCGGCCTCCTCGTCTGCTGTTTCCTCGTCGCCGGCCTCCTCGTCTGTTGGTTCCTCGTCGCCGGCCTCCTCGTCTGTTGTCCTCGTCGCCGGCCTCCTGTCTGTTGGTCCTCGCCCCCCCCTCGCCCCCCCCTCGCCGGCCTCCTCGTCTGTTGGTTCCTCGTCGCCGGCCTCCTCGTCTGTTGGTTCCTCGTCGCCGGCCTCCTCGTCTGTTGGTTCCTCGTCGCCGGCCTCCTCGTCTGTTGGTTCCTCGTCGCCGGCCTCCTCGTCTGTTGGTTCCTCGTCGCCGGCCTCCTCGTCTGTTGGTTCCTCGTCGCCGGCCTCCTCGTCTGTTGGTTCCTCGTCGCCGGCCTCCTCGTCTGTTGGTTCCTCGCCGCCGGCCTCCTCGTCTGTTGGTTCCTCGCCGCCGGCCTCCTCGTCTGTTGGTTCCTCGTCGCCGGCCTCCTCGTCTGTTGGTTCCTCGTCGCCGGCCTCCTCGTCTGTGGTTCCTCGTCGCCGGCCTCCTCGTCTGTTGGTTCCTCGTCGCCGGCCTCCTCGTCTGTTGGTTCCTCGTCGCCGGCCTCCTCGTCTGTTGGTTCCTCGTCGCCGGCCTCCTCGTCTGTTGGTTCCTCGTCGCCGGCCTCCTCGTCTGTTGGTTCCTCGTCGCCGGCCTCCTCGTCTGTTGGTTCCTCGTCGCCGGCCTCCTCGTCTGTTGGTTCCTCGTCGCCGGCCTCCTCGTCTGTTGGTTCCTCGTCGCCGGCCTCCTCGTCTGTTGGTTCCTCGTCGCCGGCCTCCTCGTCTGTTGGTCCCTCGCCGCCGGCCGCCACGTCATGGGTCTTCTGGGGACTGTGGTTTTGTCCCTCCGTCCTGGACCCCCTCCTCCCGCCCTGGCTTGAGTTTCCTACTTGGTGCGCCAGGTGGCGCACCTTGAGGGGGGGGTATTGTCATGATCCGTCCCTGTCTGTGTTGTTTATTCCTCCTTGTTCCTCCCAGTCTGTTTTAGTTACTTAGTCCTAGTTTGTTTCACCTGTTCTTATTAGTCCTCCCTGTGTTTTCTGCCTCTGCTCCCAGGTGTTCCACGTTTTTACCCTCCCCACAGTATATATACCCTTCTGTGTCTGTCTGTCCTCGTCGGGTCGTTGTTGTCGCTACCTCCCCTAGTTCTCTGTGCTTCTCGTCTTTTTTTGGACAATTAATAAACATGGGCCGTAAGAGCCACAAACGCCGCTCCGCATCTGGGTCCTCCTTGAGTCTAAACATGACAATTACGCTGGTCTTAGAATCACTGCATTGGCTCCCTCTATGTTTTAGGATCGATTTTAAAGTTATTTTATTGGTTTTCAAGTGTCTTAATGGTCTTGGGCCTTCTTATCTCTCAGAAATGCTTTTACCATATGAACCCTGACGACCTTTGTGCTCCTCTGGCAGCCGTCTCTTTATCATCCCCAAAGTCAGGACACAAACTCATGGTGAGGCGTCCTTCCATTATTATGGCCCTCATCTCTCGAACAGGCTGCCGGAGAACCTCAGGACTGCAGAGAACGTTCATGTTTTTAAGAGCAAGCTCAAGACTCACCTTTTTAGGCGAGCTTTTAGCTGATTATTATTTATTAGTATCTGTTTTAATCGCTCTGCATGTTTTATTTGACTGAAATTTTAATTTAGCTTTTAACTGATTATTATTTATTAATTATTTATCTGCTTTGAATTTTTATTTGATCATATCTTATCATTGCTTTATACTTTATAATTTGAAATGCTATCATTAACATTTTTATCAGTATTTTACTACTTAATTTCTTTATCTACTGTTTATTTTATATTTTAACTTCTTATTTTAATCTTCCTTCAAGTGTTTCCTCTATGGGAGCCCTCTGCATTGGGAGCAGTGGTCGGCTGTAGCTGCCTGGATGCTCTCCAGGTAGTGCTTGGGCGGAGGCGGGAGTACCAGCCCTCCCTCTTTTGGTCGCCCTGTGTCAGTGCCTTGGCTGCTGCTGATCTGCTACTGCCGATGCGGATGGCTTCCTTGATGACTTTTCTTGGGTCATCTGTACTCAACCCCTTTTTGCTTGCCGTTAAGTGGAGAATCACCCAGTTTATATGATATCAGTAATCTTTTTTATAAGGACAACATAAAAAAGAGAAAGACATGGACAGAAATATATGCAGTTCTGGGAGTGGATAATGAGTTTATGCTACTTAGGAACATAGCATTACGTTTTTTCCCCTGCATGCTACCATTTAAGTTATGGAATTGCAATTCTGCTGTGCTTCCGTGATCTCCTGGGACCAGCCCGGAGGAAGGCTTTCCCGAGAGATACATGTCTAAAACGCTCCCAGCGGGAAGGGATGCACAGCTGCTTTCGCGAGCAAAACTTGTCTATTTCATGATGTGCTGCTTACGCATCTGGTGGAAAGGAAGGGCAGAGACAGTATTTGACCCACATTCCAAAAATGCAGCAAAAAGAGGTGTTGCTTACTGTATAGAGCAGTGAAAAGGGTTACGTTGGCTTCGGTTTTAAAATCTAGCAATCTGATTGGCTGTTCTGCAGTTATCACACACATGGGTGTGCAGAGACAGTCTCCACTTGCAGGACCAGCACCATACTATGAATGAAATGACATAAACGGAACTTATAGATGTTTAAAACTATAATAGATGTTTATAAACATAATCATTGGGTACGATATCAAGGCTTTTCAAGTAAATAAGTTAAAGTCTGAGTCAAGTCTAAAGTCATTGGTGTGCAGGTCCAAGTCAAGTCAAAGTCTTAAAAAAAAGAACAAAAACAAAGAATTATTCATGGTGATGAGAACTCCATTAGTTTTTTGTATCTAATTAACATGTGACTGCAACTCACGTTTGGTTGATCAACAGAAAGTTTTGCTCCATTGTAAAGCGAAGACTGGACTGCAAATGCCTTAAATAGTTGTTTTAATGAAATGCTATCAGAAAATAGCGTAGTGTTTTATGGCAGTGAGTTCATTTTTAGCATCCTGAAGGGTTTTGCTGATGTTACACAGCCAGAGGTGTCAAGCCACAAGAGTTTGACCTTGGATACGGGCCTATGGAGGAAGTCAAAAAATCACAAACCTCTATAAGAAATGTGCATTAACCTGTAAGTATTGCAATAGCTGTGTTATATTTGGCTGTTGGAATCTCTTCGGTATAAAGCTCTGATCATAGTGTCCGTGGAAATGTCATCCCCGTAACCCCCAAAAGGTTTATAACAAAAAAATATTTTCACCCTTATTTGAACTCTAGCTTATCTTGTGAGGACAATCATATGATTTCCTGGCACCCTTTTGCCAGTTATAAGGAGAAGGGATGGGCTATACATTTCTGATGTACCAGAAAAGCATTGACTGTAAAAACTGAGTCATCCTCTCATAATAAAGGAAAACTATAGTTACCTCAGCCAGGAAGTAATGTTTTCGTGCCCATCTGTTAGTCTGTTTATTTGTTGTTGTTAGCAAGATGACTCAAAAAGTTATGGCCTAATTTTGATTACATTTTCAGGAATGGAACCCAAAACAACAAATTCAATTTTTGGTGCTAACCTCCACTCCTCTCCCATTTATGACAGCAGCTCCCCTCATGTATAGTTGGAGAATAAGCACAGCAAATTATTTGTGCATGTGTGAATCTCTCCTCTCTGCTGGAAGAGCATAGTGGCAGCACAAACAAAGCCGTGAAGCTCGTTAACAGTTTTTTGTTTTTTTTGGAATTGTACCGAAAGTTAGAATAAAATAACATAGGGATTGGGGAGTATAAGTGGCCCTGGCAGAGGTCTGCACCCTCTGAGTGCTTTTCTAGTTGATAATCTTTATGAATCCCAAAAACTGATAGAAAGATGCCACTATTACTTGTGCTGACTATCCTCTCAGTTCCATAATAGGGAGCATAAATAAATGTTATGTTTATGGTTCAACATGTTATTGACAGGAATCATTATTGTGTAATCTTTAGTAGTGGAGTTGTGATGCTCAATGTAATTGTAAATTGCACGTATAAGAATGAGTAGATTTTACTTTGAGAAGCATGTGAGATTTAAGATTATACATATGGATAGACTCATATCTACAATGACATGGATAATTGCACATTTTAGTTTATTATTTTGTGTCCATTATCTGAATAAAAACCAGTAATTTCTGTTATACAACTTTTGTTTACAAGATGTAGAAAATATGGGATATTAAAATTCAGGGTTAAAAGTTACGTACTATTACTTATTTATTGATTTGTAATATTTGGCTAAGCAAATGTAGTATGTTGGATTTTGCTTTTAATCAATTTCTGCCTGCTAAGCAAAGAAGCAGCTTGCATCTACACACATACAGTAAACATGCAATTTCTTGCCAACCAACACACTTCACAGGATTAGAGTCTGATTATGTGTGTGATAAATATGATAAATACTGACAGGTTCTGACTATACAGGTAACTTGTGTTTTCCAGTGCTGTGGGAGGGTTGCACGTCAAGAGACCCTTCTGTGAAACTCCTGAAATTTGCAGATGACACCACCATCATTGGACTCATCCGTGACGGCGACGAGTCTGCATACAGAAGGGAGGTGGAACAGCTGGTCCTCTGGTGCAGTCAGAACCACCTGGAGCTAAACCCGCTCAAAACTGTGGAGATGACAGTGGACTTCAGGAAGAGACCCCCATCAACATCTCCTCTCATAATCACCAACAGGCCAGTCCCAACAGTAGAGTCTTTCAGGTTCCTAGGATCCACCATCACACGGGACCTGAAGTGGACCTCCCACATTGACTCTATAAGGAAGAAGGCCCAGCAAAGGCTGTACTTTCTGCGTCAGCTCAGAAAGTTCAACCTGCCTCAGGAACTGCTGACCATATTCTACACAGCAATAGTCCAGTCTGTCCTGACCTCATCCATCTCTGTCTGGTTCGGATCCGCCACCAGGCAAGACAGGGACAGACTGCAGAGAACAGTCAGGTCCTCAGAGAGGATCATATGTACTGATCTTCCCTCCATTGAGGACCTATTCCGGGCCAGGGTCAAGAAGCGGGCCAGAAAAATCACCACTGACCCCTCACACCCTGGCCACAATCTGTTTAGGCTACTCCCCTCAGGCCGGCGTTACAGAGCGCTGTACGCCAAAACCACCCGACACAAGAACAGTTTCTTCCCCCAGGCTGTCGCTCTGATGAACTCTGAATAGTCACAGAGTGTGAGTCCACTCACATGAACAATAAACTAAAACTCTGCACTGCTGTATATACTTACTGTACAATAACCCTGGTTTGGTGTATATATTATCCTTTATTTTTTATTTGTATTTATTTTTATTTCCGTTTTTAATTTCACTTATTTAAGTTCTGTACTGGAGAGAAAAGTTGCCGGGGTCAAATTCCTTGTATGTGTCATACTTGGCCATTAAAGCTGATTCTGATTCTGATTCTGATATTTTACCAATATAAAGATCTTTATATTGGATATGTTTGAATTATGGGGTTATTAATAATTTAAGGTCCTTGTGTCCTTGTCTTTTTCTACTGTTAGTTGGATGTCATCATAAAATATTTATTTGAAACTAAATAAAGGAAGAAAGCAAAGAGAAACACAAATACATACCCATCTAACTTTTGGATGTTAAGGTAATACTCCTCAGTATCCCTGGGTTTGAAGTCAATGCATGACTTCAGCCTGAACTGTTCCAAAGCTCTCAGGATGACCCCTCTAGCCTCCAGGGCTTTCATTTCATATAAAGTTAAGGAAAAGAAAAGAAAATTCTTTTAAAACATATTTCAGATAACACAATACGCAGGTCTTAAATATTCTAAGAACGATTTTCAGTAGATTTCAAATAAGCAATAAATTTAGATTTTCTGCATTTTTTTCCCTTTGCAATTGCTGTGTAGCAGTGCCTTTTATGTTTTGCATAGACTGTTAGGTTAACAGTCTATTACATTCTTGACCTCATTAAAACAACCCAAACTATTTAAATACACAAATATTCACAAATATTCTGGTATATAAAAAAAATACCAATCAAGACCATAGTCCAACACATAAGGGACTGGAGACGTCCACAGTTGGTCTCCAGGTAGAATGCTACTCTTTTGAATGCCAGAAGGCTGAGTTATAAGTGCATAAGACATAAGACCCAAAACCATCCAACCACATTCAACTGGACTGCCTGCAAAAAATACTGAACTTACCTCCCGGATATCATCAACTATTAAATCTAAGAGAAACCATAAAAGTCATATAAAATGCATTATTAATGATTGGGCAACAGGAAATTCTCACTAAATAGTCAATATAGGTCAACTAAAACCGTTTACCTTCTATGTTGCTATTTTCACCAACATCTAAAAAAAATATATATATATATATATATATATAGAGTTTACAATAATTCAAGAAATCTCTTAAAAATATAGAAACTTGTTAATGAACATGAAGATAGCACATGCCAGAACGTACCCATTTCCTCCACATCCACCTAAATTAAAACATCATAACAACTTAGAACAAATAAATATTAAACAAGTTAAAACAAATAAATAAGTAAAAAATAAATCTGTTATACTCTATAAGATGTTTATTTAAAGTTTGACAACTTAATGCCATAGAAAATGTAAGAAAGTAACATTTTAAGGAGTTATTTTAAATATTTTCTCTAAATTATGAAAACTGATGCATAATTTTATAGAACTGTGCCTCAATAAACAAAATACTTACTGTTGGGATGGAGGGGGCTGATGAAACAGCCAAGTTCACTATAAGAAGAATGTAGGCTTTTATACCCATAATATATCTGGACTGAATTCAAATATTAAAACTAATATCTGACGATACAAGATAGGGAGGTAAACAAAGAACACAGGTAAACATCCCAGTCCTCCAGCTCTGTTGGACTGCAGAGAAGTGGTAAAACAAAACAAACAGAAACAACCAATAGAACAGAACAAAATTAACAATTCGGATCTAGTAATATAAACTAAGAATTACGCATTCACTACACACAAGCACGGATTAACGAACACAACACCTATGTTTCTGGTATCTCCTGGCAACAACCAACCAATGACGACAACCTCAGCTCAAGATACTTCCGCACTCACCAATGACAATCTTGTATAGTCAGTCCACACTTCTACTGGTCCTGTTTCTCTTCATCATCTTCTTCCTTTCTTCCTTCTGATCTCAATTTCGTGTTCATAACTTTAAGAAATTAGCAAAAACAAAACAACAAAAGAGAAAAAAAAAAACCCTCTAATATGTATCTAAAATATCTAAAATGTATGCTATGAAGATGCATCCAATCTATGCAGTCCAGTCTGCTGTCTCTCTCTCCTCTGCATGCAACTTTTATCTCTTTAATTCCTGTATTTAAAACAGCTCATTTCCCACATCACAAAGCAGATTCAACAACTGATAAAGAAGCCAAAATGTTTTGCTGGTTAATGTTTTATAGGTCATATAAGTTGTTTTATATTCATAAATGTTTTATTTTTACCACATACTTTCAGTTACATCCTGGAATACCAACAGAACTTAGCCAAATACATTTAAAAAATATGTAAATCTGCAAATGTTGAAGTTTGCACCCAATGTTGTGAAACACTCATTGTTTTATGGTAATTCCTTTTATATTTGAAGGTTTTCAATATTTCAAGAATTTAGCATTGTACAGAAAGGCATCTACTAATGCAAAAAAAAAAGTGAGAAAATTCATAAGCTGGGAGAAACAGCAGATATACATTTTTCTCTAAAAGAACTATTCCAGTCTTAGGGTTTGATCTTGAAACATTTATTTGTTGTCATTATGTTTACACAAAAATCAAATTCTAACCAGAAATCTTTGCATCATAGGATAAATTTAAGGCTCAAATTTGCTTCAAAAGTATTTGTAAAGACAGAACTGATGTTAAATGACCTGCATTTGTACAGCGCTTTTTTCAGTCAGAAGACCACATAGCTTTACATACTTCATACAATACTTCTCTGCCCAACACCCAGCAAGCCTGAGAAGGTGAGAAATCCTCTAAACGGACTCAACAATCTACAAACCCACCACCCTCTGCACTTCTCATCGTGTACTTCATCATCAGGAACGTAAGGATGAAAAGAGACCTCACACTGTTTCCCAGGAGCCACTGTGCTGGACATCACAGCAAAGATCCCACAGCTCATTCAACTCTACAAAGCTGTGAGTAGAATTACAATCAATTTTGTCATCAATGACATTCAGAAGCTCCAGAAATCTGAGTTTGTTCATCTTTTTACCATTTTAAAGACTCACGTCTCTGTTTTTAACTCTGGCCCTCCCCCCACTGTTGGCAGAACAGGCGGATGTTTTAGCAGGCTTTTATCTTTAAACACTTGGCTTACCTTTGCCACTGTGATGTACAATATTCGATTTATAGACAATTTTAACATTTTCTTGAGTAGGAGTAACCTATTTAGAGCGGACATACTTCATTTGAACAAACAGGGCACCCGCATGCTGGCAATGAGCCTGGCATGCCCCATCCCCCTATGTCTACCATACCAGTACCAACTACCTGGCCTCCCCTCTTCTGGATGCCCTAGATCGGTGCCTCGGCTGTTACTGGTGATCCTTTGCTGTCGTTGCAGATGGCTCCTCTGATGACGTTTCCTTATCTAACCTGGTTCATCCATACTTGGCCCAGTGTCTGTTATTATCTATCTATTATATATTATTGTCTATTTTAATTTATATTTTAATATCCTTTTAATGTTTCTCCTGAGTGTGTCTGCACATGGGGATATGATGGGGTGGGGGGTGGGGGGTGTATACATGTGTACTTGCCTGAAGTTGTGTGTGTCTGTGGGGCGGGGGGTAATATATGTGGGGTCATTTTTATTCTATAAAGCTTCTTGAACTACATTATGTTTTGTATGAAAAACACTTGTAAAGATTGATTGATTGATTGATTGATTGATTGATTGATTGGTCCAGGGAATACAGCTTGCATCATTAAGAGCAGATAATATAAAGCATATGGCTTACTAAGTTTTTATTGTCTTAGACATGAACCTGGCTTCTGCTGTTGTTCCTGCTGTTGTTCCTGCTCGTTTTTACCCTGATTTAATCCTCTTTTTCTTTGCTTTCTAATCAACCATACATACATACATACATACATACATACATACACACACACCCACACACACCCACACACACACATACATACATACACACATACATACATACATACATACATAGTATTATTTAAAAACTTGACACCCCTGACCACTTTCTGTACAGATTCCGCCTTCAGAACAATCCAACCCCCCAGGCAAAAGTCCAAAACCTTATGATACCAGCCTTTGCAACAATCCCACTATTTGATTACACAAACTTGGGTTAACATTTCATATTTAATTTCATTGTTTATATATACGGCCACAAACAGTGGTCTTTGTCTTTATGGAAAAAAAAGTGACATGTATTCATCTGCTTGATGTGTGATGGCGCGATCTGGATTGCTCAAGTCATTCAAATTGAGTATCAAAATGAACAAAAATATAATAGATTCTATAGACGATACTCTTTATATTTTAAAACTATAGTTTAATTTTTTTTTTATTACTGGTTTCTCTGGCCCTATTGGCCAAACCGATGAAAAAGCACACTATAGGCAATGTTATATTTTCTTTTATAGCCTACTGTCAATGTTTGAATAGCTGTATTTACTGACTCTAACACTACTTTGCTCTTTTTTAGTTGTTTCCTAATCATATACAGAACATATGTCTTTCTGATATTTTTTTTATCCTAAATTGTTGTTTTTAATCAAATGGTATTGTTTGTTTTATAAATGTTAATTTATGCTTTCTCTTACTGATACTATGTTTTTAATTTTCGCCTTTCTGTAATCATGTAAAGGACCTTGAATTGCCAGTCAAAAGAGTGCTATTCAAATGAAATAGCCTTGCCTTAATATTTACTTATTTTTTTATCAATAAGTATTTTTTATATTCTTCCCATGTTACCACATACGTAACATTTACTTGCTACTAGGGATGTGCGTTGGCAAAAATCTGGTGATACAATGCGTATCACGATACAATTGGGACAACACTATACATTGCTATATATTGCAAGACCATGAGGAAGACTATATATTGTGATTTCCAAAACTGAATTTAACTGTAGAAAAACTGTCACAGCATCCTAAACACTCCAACCTGTTTCATACATACATAACACATCCAGTTTTGTTACTAGTTCTAGTTGATCCACTGTGACGAAGAAGGTGAAAACAGAGACCAACTATTGGTCATACTTTTAATTTTACAACAAAATTACTGTCATCAATAATGGTTCCATTCAAATTCTTAAAAATAGATACTTTGCTTTTGAACATCAATGCAATATTGTGACACAAAATCTTGCGATATATTGGCGTGTCGATATTTTCTTACATATCTTCTTGCTACTATTCATTTTCTGAACCAAAACTTACAGTAAAATGACATTTAGCAAGCTAGCACTTTAAAAAAAAGATTCACAGGCCTGAATCATGATCCGTTATATCATTGTAATCAATCTGTACTTTTTGTCTAAAAATGTTCCCATATCCATATCAGCAACAGTCTTCTCCTAAACGTGTACAAATATAGCAATATTATCCCCAGGCAGGAGAGGCAGGCAACAGCCAGGCTGCTGAGGTAGCTGTGCATTTCTTCTTCAGGGGGCTCAAGGAGGCTGTACAAAGGATACATTACGTAGCTGCTGCCCCTCTGCTAAGCTCTGGTGCTGCACTTATTTAATGTATATTCAATGTACATTTTATGTACATTCATTTAAATTAATCATTTTATATTGTAATTGTTGCTACAACATAGCTGGGGTTGCTAAGCAGTTGCTTGACCAAATCTTGGTGTTGCAATAGCAACCACAAGCTACTGCCTGGCGGTGCCCCTGTGGGGAACCGAATCGAATGCAGCATATGTGGCTGTGTTGCTACACAAACACAAACAATAGCATTACCTGCTAAAGTAGTATCCCTGCTTACAGGTTGGGCTATAGGTTCATTATGACATAATTCTAATGAGCCCCGGTGCTCCGTTTGTAAAATGTCCAGTCTGTAAACATTCAGCGGTACACAGCAGCTGTTGCATGGTAACAGCTAATGTTACTGCTTGTTAGGTCTCTCAAGTCATCACTGAGGTCATATCATTATCATCTCAAGCACTAAACATGAACTATGTTTCTTACGTGGTCAGTAGGAAATGAGCCATGTCAGCATCTGTTTTCAGTCCCAGATCTACTTGAAGCAGCGTCCATTCATCGATAGCGTATCGGATATATATACTGTATGGGTCCCTCTCCAACTTTCATCATACTTTACTTTTGACTCACGAGATTCTGCTAATAAAATCACATTACACTTAGTGCCACTTTTAGTGGGCTTTGAGTGGTGCAGCTGAATCAGCCATGACCAACTGATGTCACACCCGTCAGACAGCATTGGAAATCCGGCCCGAATTGCAGCACATTTTGTTGCACACAGCTCGCTTAGAAAAAAGAACAATATGTGGGTGAGCCTGGTTTATGACGCTCCATACCCCAAAACCATAAAAATACTGGACGTAAATGTTTACGTTTTTTTCTTTTCTTTTAGAAATCCTGCCCCATGTTCGTTTAAACCAGTAAAAAATAATGTTACATTGTTGTGAAAACAGGTCTAAATAATACAGTTATGTTAAACAATAAATACAATAAATATTGTAGTAGTTCATGACAAATGAGAATGCAGAAACAGTCCAATTTTTTTTTTACTTATTTCACTTTATTAGACCACCAAGCCCAGAGAACCACAGTATATTGGCAAAAAAATAATAATCTCGAACTGATTCATACCTCACAATTTAGAAGAGGAAAGACAACAGTAACCTACAGTAAGCATTTCTTTATCACAACATATTCTAAAAAATATATATTTTATATAATGTTTTCATTTCATACACTTTCTCATAATCATAATTCTGTGTGCAGTGTAGCGTTTTTATTAAATCATGTTTTTAGAAGCAGAAGCAGTACTGTTATTGTTTTTGCAAAGGCAAAATTTTTTAATGCAAAGGTATGGCCCAATGGCTTGATCAACCCCATACGGACATCATTGCCAGCAGAAAAGTGAGGACCTGAGAGGCAACCAAACCAGGAGAGAACCCAGGAGTACTACGATAGAAAGAAAATATGTGATTAAAAGCATTTTATCTATTGGATTATAGATAATCTGCATTACAGTACAGCACAAACTGGATGTCAAAAGTAGCAGTTTTTTCTGGTGTTAACAGTGTGATAACATTTTAAGGATACCTATGGTCAACTTCACTTGTTTAAAATTGTACATTGTTATAGTAAAGCCAAATTTGACAAAATATCTCACCCTGTAAAACACGGGCCTTTGTCCCAATTTGTGGAACGATGTGTAATGCTCGCTGGTTTCACTTGAGGACATGGTAGGGAGCTTCCATTAACTAGAGGGGTAAGATCTGCAAAAAAACAAAAAATCTATTAAAAAAAAACAGTGTCTGTTAACTTGAATAACCTTTGCAGGTTTTTTAAAGCAATCATGACTTTTCACCCACCCAGCCTACTTCTACACATACATGGATATGTGATTTGAAATTAAGCATGGCAGGGTTAAAGGTTAGGAAGCAGGATCTAAATGTAGACACAGAGCAAATAGGCAGGAATCCAAGGGCCTATTCCAGACAGCTTGGATAACTTACCATGTGGTAAACTCTTAACTCATGGTTAATCAAGATAAGAATCAGTTTAATCAACCAAATCCTGCCCTGCATTTGAATTCTATAGTATATACTACATATTACTAGTAGCTACTTCTCCCCGTTGATTCAGTAAATACTGCATAGCAAACGAGTGGGTAGTAGGCATGAAATCGGACATACTGCTCCACCATTTTACTGGGATGTTTACGTTACATTACGTCACCTGTAGTCCGGTCCTCGGCATAGCCGACGTCACTCTTGTACGATTTTGGGACTTCCACTGCATTGTGGGATATCGTAACATACAGCGGATTTTACTGTGGCGGTAGTACACATCCAGGAACTTTATGCTTACTTTGCCAATCCATATTAGAGATTCGGATCTACTACATCGCTCGCTTACTTATTTTCGCCTACTACGTAGTAGGTGTAGTAGGGGTATTCGGATGCAGCCCTGGTAAACCAGGGTGCACCCTGATTACATAAAGACTCTCTCAATAGATCACAGAATTCCAGGGGCAAAGGAAACTGAAGGGGGGAAAAGGGCATGATACTTCATGCTGATCTATGAGGAATTCAAGCCAGTTATTTGAAAAAAGCAATAAAGCTGCATCAGCAATAGAAAGAGCATTGTTTTTGGAAAAAAAACTGATTTAATTTTAAGTCTAACTTACTCCCTGATTAACCTTTCTTTGACTTTTCTAAACTTTCAAAATGAGAGTGTAATAGTACTCTATACATACATCTTGGAACTTCTTTTGTGTACATTTTAGTATACATTTTCTGCCAAAAATCGTCAGTGAACTGCTCTCTTCAAGTTAAAAGTTTACACTGCACTTAAATTTGAATCGAACATTGCTACTGGCTCAGCCTTATTGCAGACATCAGCCTAGTAAATATCATAACTCTCAACTCTGTTCATTTTTATTAATTCATTTTCTACCACTTATTCCCTGTTGGGGTCATAGAGTGCTGGAAGATACAATGTGTGATTTATAATTTGTTTCAGAATGTTGGTTAATTATTCAAATTTACTTTCTTTGCCACCAATTTGTTGAGATTTTATTTATTTTACATTTTACAGGATTACTATTTTACATTTTACATTATTGTACATTGACTTAGACATATATTGACCTCCAACTTAATGAAATGCAATCTTTCTGGAGCCAGAAGAATTATGTCACAAGTCAAAATGAAACACAAACAGATTTTTTTTTTAAAGGGAAGACTGAAATCAAATAATAAATGGAGAGATGTAGGCCTATTAAGTATTTCTTTGTGCATTCTTCCTATCATGTAGCAGATCAGAGGAAGGCTGAGGCCCATCTAACTGGTGGATGGCCACCACCATCTCCCCTAAACCAGCTGAGCCTTTAAATGGCAGCAATGGTGGATGTTGGGTTGGAAAAGATTAATATATGTTGTAAACTTCCTTTTAACAAAGTCACTGGAAGCCAGATTGATGTAGCATTCAGTGTGAGGAAGTAACAGTCCTATATTTCCATCCATCCATCCATTTTCTGAACCTCTTATTCCTCAAGGGGTCGCAGGGGGGCTGGTGCCCATCTCCAGCTGTCAACAGGCAAGAGGCGGGGTACACCCTGTACAGGTCGCCCTGTACAGGAAGCCAGAGTACCCAGAGCGAACCCGAGCATGCAAATTCCATGCAGAAAGGCCCTGGGCCAGGATACGAACCCACAACCTTCTTGCTGCATGGCAACAGTGCTAACCACTGCCCCACTGTGCAGCGATTTCCCACATAGAAAACTTTTAACTGATTTAAATGTTTGTATAATTGTGTTAACATTATTTTTTGTTGTAAAGTGCCTTGAGATGAATTCTGTTGTGAATAAACTGAATTGAATTTAATTCATTCACCATGAGCAGCATAGGTCATCTTACCTTCAAAGTTGAACATGAAAATGGCACTTCCTCCCTTGAGGAACTCTCTGGTTTGTAGTTCTTCCAATGTTGCAAAAAAGTGATGCCCAACCAGAATTCCACCAAAGACCAACTCACCATTCTCAAAGTGAATTGTGCCCAACGTTTTCAGAGGATTGTCCCAATAACTGATACCTGTTTGTACAAAACACATTTAACACATGAAAAGGTGAATAATGTTGATTGATTTACATTTTTATCAGATATTTCTTGTATTGTAATTTCAAAATTTTGTGGTGCACCTACCACTGTGGAACAAGTTGGTTTTGTGAGAAACAAAACTGTATTGCTTTGACATTTGGTTTTGCATGCTTGGGGTTTGATCCAGGAGTTGGAAAGTCATTTGTTTTTGTAGACAAGGCCATTCCAGCTGGTAATCATATTTACCAGACAAAAGCTGCACGTACACTCCCACAAATCTTTGATAGAGTATAGCAGCTAACCGGAAAGCGTAGCCCTCCTTGGAGTACCGGCGTGGACTGTATATTCTGGTTCCAGGGGCACTGGTGCTTAAAAGTTTCTCTAAGTCATCAATTTGCAGTGTCACATGTGGACACTCTGTCTCAGAGAGATTGATGTCATCAATTGAGAAGCCGCCTGTAGAGGTTTCTGCTCCTTTTCGAACCTCAAACACCACCTGGAAGGTTTTGGTGGCATTCAGAGAAACATGATGGATCTGCCAATGATACATTGGTTGACCTAGAGAGAAAGTTTTTCATCTTTATGATACCGAATTATCTTGGTACACATGTAGAAATTCATATTGTCAAAGAGACTAACTACCTATAGAACAGAAAAGCCGTTTTCATCATGGAAATTTGAGGTACAGAGAAATTGGTAAAATTACTCAGATTAGTGTTTCACAGACATTACCAGTGATCTGTCCCATGAGGCGGAGAGTTCCTTTAGTGTCCTGCTCATCTTGAAACTCTCTGATCCAGATGTTTAGTTCATCTACCTCATTTCCACTATGAAAATAGTAGAATTGCAGACACTGGACTTTACATTCCCTTTTAGTACTCATGATTTTGGTCTCCAGCCAAGCTGAATCTCCCTCTTGACCTGATGCTGTGCTAGCATGGATGAAGTATCCTGTTTTCTGACCTAGAATGAAGAAGTTTAAAAGTAATTTGGTAATATCTTACTTTTATTGTTCTATATATACACATTAAGATTAAACCAGGTATGTTTTACGTCACTATCTAAAAAGACTTTTTGTTGCTTTCCGATATTAAATCAGACTAAACTTTTGCTGTAAGTCATTTAGGATTCAATTGTCTCTGATTTCTAGATTCCACAGGTTAGATATTTGATTAGATATTTGTATTGAAAACTTTAAAGTTAGAAGTTCACATATTTCTAATAATCCACTATTTTATTAAGACATCTTTTAAAACATGGAAGATTAGTTATTACTGTTATTCAGACTCTTCCTTATGTGTGAAAAATTGTGTCCTAATCACCTCTTCCCATTTTAATAATTTGAGTTTGATTAAATAACTGCATGTCAGTTGGCTCCCATAGCAGGATTTGATTCGGTCACTTTACCCTTGCAACAGTTCCACAGAACAGCCTTATCTGAATACTATTGTCAGAGCCATTAGCCCTCCATCTTGCTCATTCCTGTCTTATCATTGTCTACACCTGTCTACATCTGTCACACCTCAAACACCCTACCTCATATCTATTTGTACCCTTTACTTATTTCACTTCTTGTCGGATCATTGATGTCTCAACTTGCTGTGTTTCACCCTGCTGTTCTCCCTCTTGCTCTTTTGTTTCAGCCTGGTGATCCTCATCATCATTCTAATAAAACAATCTTGCACCTTACCCATGTCTATGTGTGGATCCGTACTATTTTCAGACACAAGCCCCTGATAGAATGATATGACTGAAATGGATTCACTAGATAGCTGGAGAAGCATCAGTCCACACCAGGATCTCTGGGGTTGGCTCGCCCAGAACTGGATCGTCAAGGCAGTTGGGTCCTGTATTTCCAGCGTTGGCCCCTGGAAGCACTGCACTCCTCCTCTGCCTAGTCGGAGCACCTCTGTCATCAGAGCCAATGCTCCTGAGAGGGTTAAGATTTAGCACATCGCCTCAGCCTTTGGCCCCGATGCCAGCACCTCAGCTCTGAGCCCAAGTGCTTCACCTTCGCGGTCCAGAACCTGTTCTCCCAGAGGAGGTCGAGGAGTACCCGCCTCTCTTTAGAGCTTCCCAAGCCCCAAGTCCAGCTGTTCTGTTGCTAGTTTCACTTAGCCTGACTCCCAGATTGCTAGTTAGTCAGAGCCCAACCACCTGATTGCTGTCCACCCATCTGCTGATCCCTGTCCAGTCAAGGGATGTCCACCCGGGACTCGGGCCCTCCTTCCGTTGGTCCCCCTCCACCCACCTTTAGAAGAGTGTTTATTTAATTTTTATTTTCCTTCTCCGGGTCATCTAGAATCCACCTTTAAAGGGAGGGGGCGGGGGGGTTTTGTCAAAGTCATCAGCACTCTGTCCTGCTCTCTCCTGTCTAATCATGGTCTACATCTGTCTCCCGTCTGTCACACCTCATATGCCCTACCTCATGTCTAGTTTACCCTTCACTTCTTTCACTTCTAGTTGGATCATTGATGTCTTGCCATGCCATGTCTCACCCTACTGTTCTCCCTCCAGCTCATTCATGTCAGGCTGCTATCCTGTCTTTTTTGTCATCATCTTAATAAAACAACTTTTTACCCACATCTGCGTATGGATCTCTACCGTTTCCAGCGACACATCCATGACAAAATAATTAGCCAAGATATAGCAAATAAAATAGAAAATTGTAGTTCATAGCAACAGATTTAAGCAAACTTTGCCAGTATTATACAGTTTTGAACATATGTTGCTTAAAACAATTCTGGTACAGCATGAATACTTCTTCATTTAATTGTTTAAATAAAATAATGTGACACCTGTGACACTAGGATATTTATCCTTAGGATAAATTCAATATAAAATAGTTCTTTTGATATCTTAGCTGATTTTTTTAATTTATTTTTTTCCCATAATATAACTAAAATGTAAAGATATAGGCTTTTCTTAAAACCCATTATATCACCCTATGACATTTTAATTTGTGTTCAAATACAGTCTTAGTATGTATGCAAACTTCTGAATTTTGAAAAATATATAGAGAATCCTCTCTCAGTATGATCATATTTAGTAAATATAAATAATTTCAATATTCCCAACTGAACTAAAAGAGCAGAAATTAAGTCTGACTAAGATGACACAGAGAAAAAAGTTTTTTGTTTTTTTTCCGTAAAGTGTTTGCAGATGCGATATTCACTGCATCATATACCACTTACCATATTTACACTAGTTCAGAGATAAGTCATACATATACATGCATGCAAGTACATTTAGAGCAAAACTAAACTTTATATATTTATCAGATACTTCTGTATTAAGAATTATTCTATTTTGATACATATTTTGTAATATAAAATGTAATAAATATACTTTTAGTTCTTACCATAATCCCCATTTCCGGCAGGCAGAGTGGTGTGGTCAGAGCCTGGACCCCTGTTAACATGTGTAACAACTTTCCACTCATAGGCACTCTCTGCACACATGCTCACTTGGCTCATTTGGCACATCATCCCATTAGAAAAGTCACAGTAAAACATAAACGCACCTGAGGAATCTGTGAATAAAACATTTTGAATATTTATTTCCAAGTCTAAGCCAGAGGTTGCGCTAGATATGTTTTTTGTCAATTTTGACCAACAGGATCCAAAAGAATCCGGTCATAATGCAATTTTACCTGTGAATTTTTACATTCTTTACAGGGCGTAGGGGTAAGGGGTATTGTCCCACAAGTTAATACCTATTCAGTAGTATCTATCTTTTATTCACTTTAAATAATACTCAAACTCCAAACAAGCTGAACAGAAAACTACTTATTAAAGTGAAATTAAACATCTGACATCTGATCTTTTCTAAATGTGTTTGGCCCATAACCTCTCTCAACCAATGGTCATATATTGGAGACACAAATCTTTCCATTTGCGCAAAATAAGCCTTTGAGCTAATAATGAACAAAAAGCGAACTTATACGATGGTTCTTTAAGGGAGCGTTTATAGTTACTATTTCAAATAAACCGGTCAGGAGGCAAAAGTGCACTGATTTCCCACAAATTTTGGAAAAATCCTTAAGGGTAGAAAGCCAATAACTGCAATGTTTCGGGCAAGTCCAGAATTAGTATAAGAGTGTAGCAGGTGTTTGTCTGAGGTGGTTGCATGAAGGATCCAGGTCAGGGTTGAGCTTAGCTTTTCTTTAGACAAGTGCAGACGGTGCACCACTTTCAACTGCATGACCGCAAGTCTGAGACCAAGGAAGAATGAATGTTCTTAAGGACCTTTTGCCACGCTGAGTCTGATATTGTCATTCATATCGGTTTCCCATTTCCATTTTCGTTCCTCCAGGTTGGTCTCATGGTAATAAGAAAGCAGAGAGTAAATCTTTTGTCCATCATTGACGAACAGGGACAAACTCAGTATTGGACCAAAACAAATTTCTCAGTTGCAGAGCCTTAAAAAGTGAGACCCAGATATTAAAAACCTCATGAGTCCTTAAAGGGATAAACATGTGACTACCTGAAACAGGTGTCAAGAACAGTAATTTTGAAAGCTTAAAAGACTGTCTGCAATGCTTCCAAATTTTAACTGTATGAATGAAAACTAGATTAGAAGAATAAAATGAAATAGACTGTTTAAAATGTTATTCAGCACAGAGCAATGTGCCAGGAGAGCTTGATGTACTTAAGTCCTTTTCCAAAATAAACTACTTAGGTATATCGTCATCACTTCATAACCCAGTACAGCACAGCTCTACAATTAGCTGCCCAGTAATAGTAAATGAAATTAGGTAATGACTAGGGGTGCCCGATATCACTTTTTCAGTCCTGATACTGATACCGTTGCCTGGGCTTTGTGTATCAGTTGATACCTGATATCGATCCGATACTGTTGTTGAATTAATAAACTGCATACCTTCTACCTTATAATTTCATTGAAGAAAGTAAAGGCACCAGAATTCACAACCTAAACATAACTAAGACAAAATAACAGATGTAAGACAGAAAACTAAACTTTCTAGTGAAAAAAAAAACTTTTTTGGGGAATTTAATGCAGATTTTCCTCATTTTAAGTATCGGTTCATGGTATCAGTTTACTTTAACCGATACCGTTACATGTAAATTAGACGGTATCGGGGTATATTTTCTTGCCAAGTCTTGGATTTTTTAAATGCCGTATAAAGGAAGATATCTGACCATTAAATTAGAGAAAAAGGATTTTGAAAAAAGATGGGTAAACTTTGGAACATATAAAGAAATTTAGCCAAAATAATCATTTTAACAGAATTAATTATCCCTCCTAGAGAAAGAGGCAACAATTACCACCAAGTCAAGTCTTGTTTAAGATTTGATAGAATGGCAAAAATGTATTCTTATACAGGTCTTTACATTTTAAACCCGCACTGAACATCAGTATTTATCCTCCTTGTATACCTTAAATATAAGCACAGTTTGATGACATAATCGAAATGCACAGTCGCGGTATGGCGGTATAGTTAAATCGCTACCTTTCCCAAAATAATTTCTACCTTCTACCTTTTATATTGCCCACTAATACTCTGTGTTTACTATAGATACACAGCTTAAAGTTTGAATTGCCATGGGCTCCCTCTCTCCTTAGTGCACTACTGAATTCATTTACAAAAACTGTGTGCATTGAACAATGTATGCCTAAATTTGGAAGTAAAATAAGATTTTTAAGTTTTTGTGCATCAAATTAAGAACATCTCCAACTCACATTCAGTGTTTTTCCCACCTGTAGACATGATTTACTCTTTCACATATCAGAGAATCACATGTGTGGGGCTTATTATATGTATGTGTAAACAGAGGTCTGTCAATGGAAGACTCTGGTATTCATAAATTTGAGCTCAATTCCACATTGATCCATGTACAGTAAATGTAAAGTTTCATACATTTGGAATTTTGTATGCAGTTTTCTGTATTCAAACGTAAACCAAATTTTAGTAGAACATATACACGAGTCTGTGTATTGTACAAGTCAGCCTCTGGTCTGACTTTGTATTTTATGCAACATTTGCATCATTGTCAAACATTTTATGTTGTTAATCTTGTGTCTGTTATTTCTTTATTTACTTGAACAACAATGAAATGAACGAAATCCAGTATTACCTGTAACTAAATTTTATAGTATTTTATACATATACAAACCTAATTCAGTTGTACAGTTTTGCTTTATACCTTAATACTCATTTAAAACCATTTACTCGAAGAACACATAATAAGCTTTTGTAAACAGAAAGTCTTAATGTCTGTTATACATTAGATTTATTTTATTTTATTATTAGTTTAAAGTTATGTTAATTATCTGTGCAAAATTTCAACTTAAAAAATATATTTTCAGTAGTATGAGCCATCATTATTGTAGGACTTACTGCATTTGTAGAGAATGTTCAACTCTTGTGCATCACCAGGACTCATTTCCAGTCTTTGACCAATCATATCTTGGAATTTGGGGTCTTTAGTAATAATCGTAGAGCCATTGCCATTGCTTAAAACATTTTTGCCTGAGTGCATCACTGATAAGTAGTCATATGGCGTATCATGGGTCGTGGTCAGGTCCTTGCTAATCTTTGTGAAATAAATGTCTCCGCCTGAAGGACATATAAATACTCAATAATAATACAAAAGAAAGTTAAATGGAAACAGACTGTTAAAAATGAATGTTACTGACTGAATAATTCAAAATGGGAAAGATTAAAAATTGTGTACTTAGTGTGTTTTGTAATTTCTAACTTGCTATGAATATACCAAGTGACTGAAACACTTATACGATTTTCATTAAGTATATAATAAAATATCGAACCTCCTCAAAGTTGGTTAAAAAAAATTGTAATCACTGAGTAAAACACATTTAGTAGATTAAACAATATTGGCCTGATTGGTAATTACATACAGTAATTATGCATCCATTAATTTAATAAGTGGGTGATATCCATTTTTAACATAAACATCCTGACAGATTAAAACAGAAAACATATATAATAATAAAATTACTAAACCTTTTATGACGTGGTCAAAATCAATCTGCACATAGTCATCTCTGTCATATCTTTGCTCTTCATGGTAGAAGCCAAGAGCATGAAGAATCAAATGTTCAACAGTAGCAATATGGTCACAGCCTGTCCCAATAGAGAGCTCCTGTCCATTGGCAACTAATCGCCCAATGTATGACCAACACCTAGAATAGAAAAATGACTCATAAACGTTTTTTGCCAAACAACAAAATGCAGTTAATAAACAAATGATACATTTAAATCAAAACAATATTTTGTTTGGCCACCCTTTGCTTTCGAAAAATCATCAGTTATTGTGGATACATTCAAGGAAGTTGGCTGGTAGGTTGTTCCAAAAATCTTGGAGAACTAACCACAGATTGTCTGTGGATGTAGGCTTCCTCACATCGTTCTATCTCTTTATGTAATCCCAGGCACACTCGATTATGTTGAGATCAGGGCTGTGGTACACTCATACAGTACCATCACTGCCAAGACTTCTTGTTCTTCTTTACACTGAAGATAGTTCTTAATTACTTTGGCTGCATGTTTTGGGTCATTATTCTGCTGCCGAATAAACCTGGGTCCAATCATACGCCTCCCTGATGACATTGCGTGATGCATAAGTATCTGCCTATATTTTTCAGCAACGAGGACACTATTATTCCTGAAAAAATCTCTAACCAAAGCCCCAAGCATTCAAAGAACCTCCACCAAGCTTCATTGTTGCCTGCAGACAGTCATTATTGTACCGCTCTCCAGCCTTTTGACAAACAAACTGCTTTCTGCAACAGCCAAATATATAAATTTTTGATTTATCACTCCAGAGCAGGAGCAGCTGCCATTTTCCTGCAACCTGATTCCTATGTTTTTGTGAGTACTTCAATTGATTGACCTTGTTTCCACCTTGGCGTAATGGCTTTTCGGTTGCAACTCTTCCATGAAGGCCACTTCAGACTTCCCCAGACAGTAGATGTGTGTCCTTGGTTTCATCTGCTGCACTAAGTTTCCTTGGTCAACCACTGTGTCTACGATCCTCAATGTTGTGCATTTCTTTGCAATTCTTCAAAAGAGTTTGAACGGCACATATGAACATCCATCCATCCATCTATCCATCCATCATCTACTTCTTATCCTTGATAGGTCGCGAGGGGTAATTTTAGATTATATAAATTTTCAGATATAATAATTGAAAGCAGCTTTTGTTAATTCATTTGTCTGTTGTGAAACACCTCTTGTCATGCTCAGCTTGTTGATGGACCCAGGCACAGAGAGGAATTTGGTTGAAGATGAGGTTTTAATGGTGCAAATTATTACAAAGTGTAAGACCAAGCAGCCAGGAGCATAGAGAATGATGTTGAAGACTTGACATGGGAGATGCAGTGTGCACACAATGGCAATCGACATGGAGATGGTAAAAAAACACAGGAGAGGTAACCAGGGAGACAATCAGGGAAACTCGGAGCAACTGAGGACAATCAAGGATACAATGACTGACAGAGACAGGGAAAGACACCACACTGTGACACCTTTCATTTTTAATCTGTAAAGCACTTTGAGTTGCAATCTCTGTATGAAAAGCACTTTATCAAGAAAGTTTGTTTGATTGATCGCTTGATTGATTGAATGATTGATTTGTGGTGGAAAAAATCCCGCAATTACAGGTAACTCTGCAGTGGGGCAGGGGCCCAAATTTAAATGTCACTGTGGGGGAAGCCGCAACCCCCTCTCTCCCAGACACCTTTGTTTTCCTAGGTATTACTGGTATATTCTTATCTAGATCTTGTGCCTTTTTCTTGTTCTGAAGTGTTGGGAGTGGGCATTCTCTATAAAAGATGTTGTAAGTCAAATTTGGGCAGGACACACAACCCACGAACTCAGATGATTGGTTTCTGTTCCTCCATGCTGCAGCATGTAAAATAAACCTGGGGCTCAAAAAGAAAATCTGTCTCACGGTTTTTGTTTAAATCTAGCTGTTCTTAAAGCTGCCATTACTGTTGCTTGCTTGCTTGATTGATTGATGTCTGAAACATGGTCAAAATAATTTCCTCTCTGTTCTAGGGCACGCTAGAATCAAAACTAAAAAACGGAATGTTTACGCTGAGTTGCATTAGTCAGACTTTGCTGCAGTGATAGAGTCCATATCTAGGCACTCAGTCATGACATGGAAGAATGGAATACATAAGCAAACATATTTAACAGCTTTAAATTCTCTTTGACTGTTTATTGTTTTTTCAAGAGTAGGATTAATGGCAACATTAACAGAAATATTTTATACATATTGCTGATGACCTATGTTTCAGGTAACTGTGAAAATGAACATGCATACATACCCAGTTAGGTTTTGGAATGAAAGGTAATGCTCCTCAGCATCCCTTGGTTTAAAGTCGATGCATGACTTCACCCTGAATTGGTCAAAAGCTCTCAAGATGACTCCTTTAGTATTCAGGTCTTTTGTCATATAAAAAAATAGCAGTGTAGAAAGAACAAAAAAAAACAGTTATACACTTCCAACATTTAATAGATGAGTAATTAGTTCTATACCTTTACTTATTTTCTTAAAAATTGAACCATTATGAAACAATAAAAAGAGAAGTAATATACGTATAATTATATAGTATACATGTCAGTGATATTCACCAAGGTCTTTGTTCAACTCATAGGGAATTGGAGATTTCCACAGATAATCTCTTCCTAAAGTACTACTTCTTCCAGTGTTTGGCGGCTAAAATAATAATAATATGAGATGAAGAATGTAAACTTATATATATATATATATATATATATATATATATATATATATATAAATTGAAAGTTTGTACAAATAATGAACTTACCTCATGGATATCATCAACTAACATATCTAAGATAAAGGATAAATGTTAGTGATTTTTTAAGAGAAAGCAGGAACTAAAAGCTAAAATATACATTGTCAAAACTAATATAACAATAGTACAATGTCTGTTTTTTTTTTTTTTTTTTTTTTAGAAAATCAGCTTTACCGTCCGTGATGTTCTTGTTCTCATCAACCTCTGCAAAAAAAGTTTATGTTATATAAATCCAAAGAACAAACTTACGTTTATAAAATAACATGAAAAAACTAAAACACCATATAACTTACCAACTAAATCAGATTCCTGCAATATAAAAAATAAAAAAGATCATGAAAAATCATTCACAGTTAATGTGAGCAATAAATAAAAATATGCTAGTTTTACAGGAAAAGGAGGTGTATTTTTCTAAATTGGCCTTGGAACAACAAATGAAATCCAAGTATATATAGTTTTTTAATCAAAGTGGCTGCCTCCATCAGTTGCTTTTGTTTGTTGTAAGTCAGTCCTTCTCATATTGTAAAAATAAAATTCAAATAATGTTTTGATACAAAGACCAGACCAGACAGATATAGTAAACATCAGCCTTTCTAAATTAACTAATAGCAGCATAACTGGATGTTTTTGATGACTGCTAGGGAAGATTTAACATTACATTTGTGTTCAGTATTTTTAGATCAGATAGATAGACCCTAAATCAGACCCTTTGTTTTAAATGCGTTAAAAGATAAAATATGTTCATAACATTATTAAAGTTGTACAATTATTGTTTAAGTATACTGCTATGTTATTTCTTACATTTTACTTTTCAAAACTAAAATAGGTGATATTTAGTCAATAATTTATGGTAGCACATATAAAACCATATATAGATACTTACTGTGCTAATGGAGAGGGTGGATGAAACCACATAGCTGACTAACAGAAAAATGCTGCCTTGCATCTTTTTGGTTAGTCTTAGCATTGCTGAAAGAGATTCAAGAACCCAAAAGCAGACATACAAATGTTGGGCAAAATCAAAACATCATTATTAACAAAGTAATATCAAACGAAAATCAGATGCACAAGGACAACAGAGTTAGATAGCATGAATAGGTGGTGATCAGACAAACTGTCCAACTAATTGCCAACTAAATCCTTATATACCAAGTAAGAAGACAGTTAAAGAGGAAGAGTGGGGAGTGAATAAAAACAGGATTTAATATGAAATTATAATGCAACTGTGAATAGGGGAACTTACTTTAAAAGAGGAAACCTAATTTCGTAACATAATACAGAAATTCTAACTTCAAATGAATCAAAATAGCATGTAAGACAACCTACAGTAGAAACTAAAATAACTAAAGTCAAATTGCCAAACCAAAAAAACGTAATGCTTAAAGATCAAGACAGTATGTCACCCTCTTTTCAAGTTTGACTTTTGCTGCTCCCAACCTATCCAATGGATAGAGGAGCTTAAACAAAAGTACCAGACCAACAAAAACAAAGACAATGCCTTCCAGTTTCTTAATCAACATTCAGACTGTGCACAGGGCTAGATAGAGACAGGAAAAAATAAGTAGAGACCCCTATACAGACCCCATCCATCCATCCATCCATCCATCATCTTCCGCTTATCCGGTGTCGGGTCGTGGGCGCAGTAGCCTAAGCAAAGAGACCCAGACTTCCCTCTCCCCGGCCCCTCTCTTCACCCGAGTGTCCAAAACATGCGGCCGCAGGTCAGATGAAACGACAACCAGGTCGATCATCGAGCCGCGGCCTAGAGTGTCCTGGTGCCAAGTGCACACATGAACACCCTTATGCTCGAACATGGTGTTCGTTATGGACAATCCATGTCGAGCACAGAAGTCCAACGACAAAACACCGCTCGGGTTCAGATCGGGGGGGCCATACCGCCCATCCACGCCTCTCCAGGTCTCACTGTCATTGCCCACGTGAGCGTTGAAGTCCCCCAGCGGAATGAGGGAGTCTCCAGAAGGAGTATTCTCCAGCACCCCCTCCAAGGACTCCAAGAAGTGTGGGTAATCTGAGCTACTGTTTGGTGCATAAGCACAAACAATAGTCAGAACCCGTCCCCCCACCCGTCGGCGGAGGGAGGCTACCCTCTCATTCAACGGGGTAAACCCCAACGTACAGGCGCCGAGATGGGGGGCAACAAGTATGCCCACTCCAGCTCGGCGCCTCTCACCGGGAGCAACTCCAGAGTGGAAGAGAGTCCAACCCCTCTCGAGGAGACGGGTTCCAGAGCCAGAGTCATGCGTCAAGGCAAGGCCGACGATGTCCAGTCCGAACCTCTCAACCTCGCACACCAGCTCCGGCTCCTTCCCCACAAGAGAGGTGACGTTCCACGTCCCAAGAGCCAGCTTCTGCAGCGAGGATCAGACCGCCAAGGTACCCGCCTTCGGCCACCGCCTATCTTGCACTGCACCCGACCCCTATGGCCCCTCCCACAGGTGGTGAGCTCAAGGGAAGCGAGGCCCATGTTGCTTCTTCGGGCTAAGCCCGCCCGGGCCCCATGGGTAAAAGCCGGCCACCAGGCGCTCGTCAACGTGCCCTTCCTGCAGGCCTGGCTCAAGAGTGGGGCCCCGGTGACCCGCGGGCGAGGGATCTCTGAGTCCAATAGTTTCCTCAGGGCCGTGCACAGACATTTTGAGGGGCAGTGGCCTAAACCAAAAAAAGGGCACTAAGGGGGTGGTTGCTTGTTAAAGGGATAGTTCACCCAAAAATGAAAATGCTGTCATCATTTACTCTTCCTCAAGTTGTTCCAAACCTGTATGACTTTCTTTCTTCTGCTGAACACAAAATATTTTAAAGAAGGTTGGTAATTAAACAGTTGCTGGTCCCCATTGACTTCCATAGTATATATTTTTTTCTACTATGGAAGTCAATGGGGTCCATCAGTCGTTTGGTTACCGACTTTGTTCAAAATATCTTATTTTGTGGACAGCAGAAGAAAGAAAGTCATACAGGTTTGGAACAACTTGAGGAAGAGTAAATGATGACAGCATTTTCATTTTTGGGTGAACTATCCCTTTAACACAAATTTTCCAGTTATTACAAAATGTACAATTAAAAGAAAAGACAGCACACGCTCAAATACATTTTAGACTTTATTGTAGATGTTTTCATAGAACATCATAATTACACATTGGTGATAATAACAGAAGAAACTATTTACAGATTTACATTTTGGTTTTTATCTTTTCCTTTTACAGCAGAACCTTTCTATTTGGTACCATGTCCTGAAAGATCTTAATAACCTCATCTTTTATGATTGGGATGTCTTTTTCAATGGCCAGAAGCAGAATATCAGAGAGTCGTTCTTGTCCACACGCATTACGAAGTTTAGTTTTCACCAGCTTCAACTTCGAGAATGAGCGTTCAACAGTGGCTGTTGAGACAGGCAGTGTTGCAAAGATTTTCAGCAGTTTAAAAAGTGTTGGAAACACAACATGAGCATCAAACTCCTTAAATGTTTCCAAAATTGCATGGGCACTTTTTTGTGAGCATGTGAATGAAGAGTGGAAAACTCTAAGCTCAGTTCGCAGCTGTTCCTCCTCCTCTTGAAATCCGTAAAACTCACAGAGAGTATGGGCAGCATTAAGTGCTTCAGCATCTGCTGTGTCTTTCCACTTTGATGGTTCAATCAAACAATGCAGTGACATCACAATTTTGTCAGTGCTCCCCTTCCCTTGAAATCGCCTGTGGAGTTCCTGAATCAGGGAATCCAAAAAAGTGAAGTACATCCTTCCTCTGTAGTACTCCTCTAAAGTCTGTGGCTGGTGGTCCTCTGTTGCTGATGTGGAGCAGTACTTAAACTTTGTTGGTACTTTCCGCCGCCTTGCTTGTCCTGGAATCTCTTCAGGCACATTGATCCCTCTTGTCTCTGCTTGGATGGTAGCATTGTGAAATATTTCTTTGAATTGGTCTTCAGTCCTCAGTGTGTTCATTCTGCTAATGACACCATTTACAACAGTGTATGCTGCTGCCAAGTCCAAGTCTTGCCACTGAAGAGCATTTGAAGCAACTGCTGTTTCCATGAATATTGGAGTTGTTATCTCCAAGCAAAGAATAAATTCAAAGTTAATGCTGTGCAACAGCATGTGTGCGTCCCCTGCAGCTAGATCAGGTGCCTCAGACTTGGTCAGATCTTACAGGAATTGCACAACTGCAGGGAGGCATTTTCTGAGGGTTCTGAGGGCTGTTTCCCTGCAGGTCCATCGGGTGTCTGAGAGCTTCTGTAGCTCAAGGGCACGCTGGCCAGGATTCATGGCTTCCTGTGTTTGAACAAAAGCTGCATGTCGTTTTGTGGAGTTGGCAATGAAGGTGTAAAGTTTTTCCACTACTGTAAAAAAACTGACAAAGTGAATGCTTGACTTTGCACTCTCTACTGATACAAGATTCAAACAATGAGCATGGCAATGAACATATAATGCCTTTTCATTTTGCTTTTGTATTCTGGACTGTAGTCCTTTGTAAGGCCCACTCATGTTGGCTGCTCCATCATAACCCTGACCATGGATTTCCTCAACTTTCAGCTGGTTCTCCTTCAGCAAGTTCATTACTAGGTTTTCAAGCTGTTCTCCTGTTGTTGACTGAACTTCACAGAGCTGAATGAAGCGCTCCTTTATGGTCATGTCATGTACATAACGCACCACAAAGCACACCTGTTCGATGTGTGATACATCAGTAGTCTCATCAAGTAAAATTGAAAATATTGACGCTTCCCTTACTTCCTTCAGTATTTCCCGTTTCACATAAATAGCCATTGCTCTAATTAGGTCATTTTGTATTCGGTTTGAGAGGAGAGACACCTGAGGTTTTTGACATGATGCTTGTTTTTCTTTGATGTTGTCAAGATGAAGCTTAAGGACACTGTCATATTGGCCAACCAACTCTACAAGCTCCAAGAAATTTCCTTTGTTTGAACTTGAGAGGCTTTCATTGTCACCTCTGAATGCCATGCCTTGTTTCGCTAAGTACAATATAATATCAATCAGCCTGTAGATAATCTCCCTGTTTTTTTGCTTTTCTCTTTCTTTGGCTGCTTGCATCTCAAAGTCGCCCTTTTCCAATGCTGTATCCAATGCTTTTTTTTTAAAGGCATTCCACCGAATCATGCCTAACATGTGTGACTCTGTCCTGCTATGCTCCTTCATTTTTCCTTTAGCTTGCTTCCACAGACTTAACCCCACTGACTTCCAACCTGTCCTGCTCTTATACTTTTCATCATTCATGAAAAGCCTGCAGCTAAAACAGTACATTGCATCATTCTCAGGAGAATACTCTAACCAGGGGTGTTCTTCATACCACTGTCCCTGAAACGAACGTCCTTGTTCATTTTTTGGGAACGGCAAAATTGGACAACAGGGTCCTACTGAATTTGAAAATTTTGTGAAGGCCACATTGTATGTTAAATTGAATTTCTTCACATGAGCAGGATCTGATGGATTTTGTAACTGAAGCAAGAACTTTAAGTCTTCAGGCTTTTTCACCCTTGTGTACATGGCTGTGGCTGCCTCACTCTCCATTTCTTCCTGTTCTGTGTCTGTCTCTTCCCTCTCTGTGTCATTGTGTCGCCTTTCTTTCTCATTCTGAACTATTTCTGTCTCTGGCTCAGTTCCTAGACCTTCACTTTTACTCTGTTGAGTTGATTCTGAGGCAGTTTCATCTTAATATATAGAATGAATAACAAACCTGTTACAGTCATATTTTAAATACAATTGTTAGGCTTTAGTGCTAATTCAATTTATGTTCTTGTAATATAATTACTCTTCAAATAATTTAATTTCTATCTTTCTTTGTATCAAAATTCAGCATATTCAGAATCCTTTACTGTCAGTCAGTTTAACAACACTTACCTGTAAGTGTCTGATTTGGCTGATGCTCAATGGGCTCTCCCTCACTCTCTAAGCCTGCCTCTTCCTCATCTTTAATGGAGTAATAAGTAATAGACATTTAATTTCATATTAGCATACAGCATAAATCTATATGAAGTGGAGGCACTATACCTAGAGCCCACTAAATAATTTTAACTGGTTGAGGCGGAAACAGTATGGCTTGATTCCGGTTAGTGAATCAGGACTGGAGAGGGATAGCTTTTAAGCTTATTTATTTATGAACATGTGCAGTATAAGTGTTTATCATTATTTGCTAACGGAGAAATAAACTATTATCATCCGAAACAAACAGATTTAACAGGCAGACTATGTAAAGCCCACATAATGAGGATAAATCAAGATTGGGGTATGTAAAACAAGCATGTAAACATGTAAGTTACAGTAACATACCTAAACATTAACGAGAACAGACAATATAAGTGATGCCTAATTAGCATTAGAAGATTAGCCAGAAGAAAACATCCAAAATATGGAAAATGAACTAAATTAACCAAAAAAACACAATAGCAGACTATTGTTTAAGGTCAAACTGAAACATTTCACTCACTTCTGTTGTCCATAACGCACGGAAAACATGTTCATATTGGGCTGCATTAGCTGCTAATGGCTAAGCTCCTCTGCAGCACCAGGAAGACATGTGCACACTGCTGACTCACGTGGAAAAATACAAAGAAAAAAGGGGTCAGTCTTTATAGAGTTTGTCCACCAGAGGGAGTAGCTGACTAGGCTTTCTTACACAGCCGCCCCCAAATGTCAGCTATGACATTTGTAATCACTTAGAAAGTCTAGCAGTAGTGGTATCCTGCTCTCCCTCAGCATACTTGGGAAGTCGGATCAGCCGGGCAACTGGACGAGTGTAGATCTTACCTTTGACCATAATGGCTGCTGAACGGACACGTCCATCCGATCCTTTAAAGATCTCAGTGACAGTACCCACAGGCCAAAGGGCGCGTGGAAGCTGTGGGTCCACAATGAGCACAACCTGGTTAGTGTCAAGGTCTTTGCTGTCAGTCCGCCATTTTTGACGCTCCTGGAAACTTGGGAGGTAGTGGCGGATAAACGTGGTCCAAAAGTTGTCTGCTAAGATTTGACTATGTCTCCATCTTCTCCGTCCCAGCAGATTGGATGAACCATAGAACACCTGGGGCAGTGAAGAATCCCTGCGTCCCATAAGAAGGAGATTCTGTGTTATAGGATCAGGGTCTGCGATATCGGAGGAGACATAACCAAGTGGCTTGGCATTCAGAATGCCTTCTATCTCCACGAGAAGGGTGTGAAGGACAGGTTCTGGTACACACTGTTCTTTGAGGATAACCTTCAGTGCTGTCTTGACGGACTTCACTTCCCGCTCCCATGTGCCTCCAAAATGCGGAGCACTAGGTGGATTAAAGCGGAAGTGGATCCTTTTTTCTGCCAACTGCTCCTGTAGCTGGGGGCCCATGTTGGAAAAAACTTCTTGTAGCTCCCGATCGGCCCCAATAAAGTTAGTGCCGTTGTCACAAAGCAGCTCGAATGGTTGGCCACGTCTTGCAATGAAGCGTCGGACAGACAACAAGAAGGCATCTGAGTCCAGACCTTCCAGAAGGTCTAAATGCACACATCTGGTGGTCATACACTTGTACACTATCCCCCATCTCTTCTCCTGTCTGCGTCCAATCTTGACCAGGATTGGGCCAAAACAGTCCACTCCAGTCGAATAGAAGGGAGGCTTGTACAGGCGTAGTCGGCTCGGTGGCAGGTCAGCCATTCTGGGAATATTAGGCTTGGCACGCCAGAGTTGGCAGTCAAGGCAGGTATGTTGGAGCTTCCTGATAGCCTCTCTACCCCGAAGCACCCAATACTGGCGTCGCATCTCTGCCAAAACACGTTCTGCACCTGGGTGGAGAAGCTGCTGGTCAAACTTCTGAATAAGAAGACGTGTGGCTGGATGACTTGGGTCCAGAACAATAGGGTGAATAACTTCAGGCTCAAGAGTTTCAGCTCGTCTTAATCTGCCGCCGACTCTTACCAGGCCTGTGATCTCATCAAACTCCGGGGCAAGAGACGCTAAACGGCTGTCAGCTGGAACAGGCTTGTTTGCTTTTAGTGCCTTTATCTCGTCCGGAAATGATTCTAGCTGGGACTGTGCTAGAATAGACTTCTCTGCAGCTATGACATCTGCAGCGTCATAGAGCTGGTCAGTATCTGAGTTAGCCGCCCCATTTAGGCCCCTGATAGTGGCGTGAAGAAAGTCTTGCCAAGACTGGAACTGAGAGGCATCCGGGAGCTGGGTTCTGACACTGAGCATGATGACTCCAATATACGCTGGTTTCTTCAGCTCGCATACATCAGGCTCCACAGATTGGGCAGGAGTTACTGGCCATTCATCAGGTCGCTGATAGAGGAAAGTGGGACCTGAGCTCCATCGATGTGGTTGTGTGAGGGCTGCTAAGCTCAAACCTTGAGTAAGGTCATCAGCTGGGTTTTGATGACTGTGCACATACCTCCAGTCGGCCACATTGGTCAGACTCTGAATCTCGGCTACTCTAGTTCCCACAAAAACCTTATACCGGCATGATTCAGATGGTAGCCATTGCAGTACGGTTGTGGAGTCTGACCACAGAAAAACCTTGTTAATAGGTATGGTCAGCTCTGTCTGGATCACCTCTGTCATCTGAGCACCAGTGAGGGCTGCGCTTAGCTCCAGCCGAGGCACTGACAACTTCTTGCGTGGTGCTACTCTGGACCTGGCCCAGACAAAGGCAAGATGGATCTCTCCCTTCTCATCAATGGTGCGGAGGTAAGCCACTGCCCCGTACGCCCTTTCAGATGCATCACTGAAGACGTGTAGTTCTCTGGTAGAAGCAATGGTATCAGCACATGCAGGAGAGTAAGATCGCGGGAAGTGCAGATGCGGGAGGTTAGTGTTGTAGTTATTCTTGACGGGGCTAAATATGTTTTAAATATCTTTGGTCCAAGGTCTGTTTTTCTTTAAATTCAGAGATAGAGAGACATGGTGGGAGTATGTGTGACCTTTGAGGACCTCTGAGACAAAGAGTTTTATTGCAAGGCTGTAAAAGCAGGATGTTTAGATAAAAACTGGGAGAAAAGTTTGGGGGGAGCAGATAGCCATTTAACCATAATTCTTTATAATGAACCTTTGACCAAGAACAGAGACGACCCATCTTCTGACTGCATAATTCTCTGACAGCAAATCATGGCTAAGACACTGTTTGGAAATGATCTGATTGGAGTAGATTCGAGAGAGAAGAAACGCCTACAACCCTGGCAAAAGTCCGATGTCTATAAAAGTGATGACATGAAAATCATTCAATGGTCAGATTCTTTTATCTGCCCCAGAGAATTATTTTTGTTTTCTCTGTAAAACCCGCATATCTGTTAATCTGTTCAAAATAAATGTTAAGAACTGGAAATTGGTTCCTTGTCTCTGTTTTGAACATGCACTGAATTATTTGATAACTTTTAATTCAACATTAGACAGTTCCTTTTCCTAGACCAGCCACTCCTGACGTAGATATTCAGGTTCGATCAGATTATCCCATCCAATATCCTGCCTCCAAATATCTTGTACTAGAATCTTAGCACGAGTCGTGAACGGGATCATGAAGCCCAGCGGGTCATATTGGCTGGCTAACCTCTTGTACACATTGCGAAGAGTGGGAGGCAGAGGCTCAGTGGAGCGGTGTTTATATCCCAGAGTATCGGATAGGCAGTTCCACTGCATGCCAAGTGTCAGCTGATGAAGGTCAGAACTGCTCTTTGATAACCAGAGCTCATTCGCTGTTGACCTGGATTCAGGGGGAAGATGCTCGATCACAGCTGGGAGATTGCATGCCCACTGCCTTAACTCAAATCCTCCTTCAGCAAGCATTTGGCAGAGACTATCCACCAAATATTTGGCCTCTTCTGCTGTTGATGTGCTGTGGAGACAATTGTCCACGTAGAAGGACTGCCCTATATTCTCAAACAGCGGTGGGCCTTTGCTAGTGCACTCTCTGATATGGTACTGAAGAGCATAAATAGCACAGCACGGACTGCATGTAATCCCAAATGGCAGCACTAACCACTGAAAGATAGATGGCTCTTGCTCTCTGTGCATATCTCTCCACAAGAAACGTAGTAGCGGTTGGTCAGATTGCAGAAGACGCACTTGGTGGAACATTCCTTTAATGTCCCCACTTATTGCAACCGTGTGCTGGCGGAATCTGAACAGTACACCTAGGAGGGATGGTCCAAGTGTAGGCCCTGGCAGCAACTGATCATTGAGTTATTGTCCATGGTGCCTGATGAACAGTTAAAAACTATCCTGTCTTTACCATTATGGTGCACCATATGGTGTGGGATAAACCATGATTCTTCAGTCTGGTCAGCTTGTTCTGCAGTGATTCGAGCCACATAGCCTGCTTCTTCAAGCTTTCGGATCTCATTGCAGTAAGATTCAGCTCTCTTAGGGTCTCTAATAAGCCTACGCTCTGTATTGCGGAGATTGGATAGTACTGCTTCCTTCGAGGCATGAAGCTGAACTACCGGAGTACGGCGAAGTAGGGGCGTAGCATAACGTTGTACTCCGTTCACATGGACTCTAGTACTTGCAGACTGCAGTAGGTTGTAGGCTTGTTGGTCTTGTTTGGACCGGGTGTACACTTTCTCGCTCTGAGGTAGACTGTCTAGTTGCCATAAGCGTTCTACATTACGGACAAGCTCATGGCGGTCCTCCACCAAAGCGAGGTGCAAGCACTGTTGTTCACTCTGTGTACCTTGAAATGGACTCATGGGGCCCTGCAGTGTCCATCCAAGCATTGTGCACACAGCAATAGGTCCACCTTCGGGTCCTTTGCGTATTGGTTGAATAGGAGTTAATAGGTGAGGTGCATCAGAGCCAATCAGAAGCATTGGCTGCGCGTGGTTCAGCTGAAGTAGAGGGAGCCCTTTAAGATGCTCATAGCGCTTCTGCAGAGCCTGAACAGGGTATGTAACTTCACTGAGGCTGAGCTCATTGGCAGTGAAAGCGTTACTGATGTTGTATCTCTGCTCTGGTTTATCTACTGGTGATATGTCAAATGAAACAGATGAACCCACAAGGTGTTTTACGCTTTGGTGCACTGTGCGTAGGGCTAAAGTCTCTGAGTCACCTTTAATGTCCAGCTGTTGCACCACAGAAGGGAGAATAACTGTTCTTTCTGAGCCGTCGTCCAGAACAGCATGTGCTTCCACTGACTTGTCACCACTGTGTATTAGGAAACGCACAACTTTCAACATAATTCTCTGAGATCTGTTGGGGCGATCTAAATAGATTTGTGTTGAAGGAATGTTGACCATGAGCACAGCTCCAGAAGTGGCCTGGACTGAGTCATGAAGAACAGTGAGGTGTGTCTCTTTGCAGACTTTACATGGGCGCTTTAAGTTGCAGGTGTCTGCTGCATGGTTACGTCCACATCTCCAACATCTTTTGCCCTTCTGTATCCATGTTACTATCTGATTTGTGCTAAGTTGCTTGAACTCATTGCAGGAGTTGAGATAATGATCTGTGTTGTTACAGTGTGGGCAATAAGCTATTGGTTTGGTGTTGCCCTTAAGCGGCGTGGATGATGAAGGCTGTGGTTTATCATTGAGGGTCAGCAGAACTGGTGTAGACCTTTCCCTAGGCTGTCCAGTCTTATTTGGCTTCATGGCTTTATAAGATTCAGTATAAAAGAGTGAAGCAGCACGACTGGAGATTCGTTTTGCCTGTGACTTGATCTGCAGCCAGGCAGCCAAGTCAGGGAGGGTATACGTCATGTCCGTACCAGTCTGTATGATGCCACGGCTTATACAGTGTTCAACAAAGTTATCACGAAGATTTGCAGGCATTTTACTCAGAAGGCGATCCACATGTGATCCGCACATTAGCTCATAGCCATTTTGACCCTCAAGTGTCCTTAGCATACCCACTAAAGTCTGTACAGCTAGAGCAAAGCCATCAAATGCAGCGGCATCTCCTGGTTTGAATGCTGGCATGTTCAAGATGGCGCCCAGTTCTGATTGGACAAGCTGTCGTGGCTGACCATACTTGTCTTGGAGCGCTCGAAGAGCAGCAGTGTAGGGCTGAGGGTGGTACATGTACGCTTTAGCTAATAGCAGAGCACTAGGAAACTTTAGCTGTCCAAGTAGCACCTGGTACTTGTATGCCTCACCAAGATGAGTGTGGCTGCTCACAAGGTTTTCGAGAGCCATCTTAAGTAAGGCAAAGTCACTCTCACGTCCGCTTTCAAATAGGGGCAATGAAGGTCTGGGAATGCCATATGCTGAGGCAATCAGTAGATCAGATCCGGGTAGAGGTACACGACCTGGCTGGGGAACTGTAGAAACTGTAGCAGCTGGATATGACATAGGAGAGTAACCAGATGATGCTTGGAATTTAGTGTCTGGTGGAGCTGGGACATGATATGTATGCTGCGGAGGGATAACTGACGGCTGTGGCAGTGACTGCAGTGCAGGAGCAGAGAGAGGTTGGACTGGCCAAGAGGAAGAGACACTTGATGGCACTATTGGTGGTGGTACCACACGCTTGGCTGTGAGGCTATAGCTGCAGCTGGGGCTGAAGCTGGTTGTTGATAGGTATAGTGAGTCTGTCCATGAGGTATGTTGACTGTACGTGTAATAGGTGCAGCAACCTGCTGAGTATTAAAAGTAGGCTGAGTGGACACAGGTGGGTTACTCACTTTTGGTTGAGATGGTGAGATGTAACTGCCAGGATTCAATGGTGGCTCAGGTACAGCACTGTTTCCATCTGTAGAGAGAAGTGAGGTGACCAGTTTAGCCATCTTTATTTTTTTCTCTGCCTCCTTTAAACGACGGTTCCTGTCCTGCCGCTTATGTAAAGCCTCTTTAGCCTGAAGTGCTTCCTCTTGTACACGCTGGGCCTCCTTTACTTTGATCTGCAAACGGTGATACTCCAAATCAGCCGTAGAGTCCTCTTCCAACTGCCGCTTGAGGTCCTCTAGCTCAATTTGCCTTATCCCTTCCTCCAGAAGAGCAGACTGCACACTGTCCAGAGATTCAGAGGGAGGGTAGTGGCCGATAGAAGAGACAGCTCTCCTACTAGATTTGAATGTAGAGCAGGACTTAGAACTGACTGATTCCCTAGCTCGGCTTCGACGATGGCTACTGGAGCGAACTGAAGCAGCTGCAGGATGAGGCAGTATTGATCTATATCCAACATCATAAGCTTCTAGGTATGAGGGCAGGCGACGGTCTCGGCGGGGCCTCTCCTCAGGCTCTGGGATGTCTGCAGGTGCTTCTGCCATACTGTATGCTGGGGTGCTCTCAATCCGGCTCGAAGGACCAAATGAAGTGGAGGCACTATACCTAGAGCCCACTAAATAATTTTAACTGGTTGAGGCGGAAACAGTATGGCTTGATTCCGGTAAGTGAATCAGGACTGGAGAGGATAGCCGTTTAAAGCTTATTTAGTTAAGAACATTGTGCATAATAAGTGTTTATCATTATTTGCTAATGGAGAAATAAACTATTATCATCATCCGAAACAAACAGATTTAACAGGCAGACTATGTAAAGCCCACATAATGAGGATAAATCAAGATTGGGGTATGTAAAACAAGCATGTAAACATGTAAGTTGCAGTAACATACCTAAACATTAACCCGAACAGACAATATAAGTATGCCTAATTAGGCAATTAGGAAGATTAGCCAGAAAGAAAACATCCAAAAATATTGGAAAAATGAACCTAAATTAAAACCAAAAAACACAATAGCCAGCTGAACGTTGGTCAGATTTATCAATAACATTTCACTCCTTTCAACAGTTTCCATTGGAACGCACGGAAAACATGTTCATATTGGGCTGCATTAGCTGCTAATGGCTAAGCTCCTCTGCAGCACCAGGAAGACATGTGCACACAGCTGACTCACGTGGAAAAATACAAAGAAAAAAGGGGTCAGTCTTTATAGAGTTTGTCCACCAGAGGGAGTAGCTGACTAGGCTTTCTTACACTATATACTATGCTAATATACAACTCACTTAGAGCCTAAGCCTACGATGTGTTAGTCTCAACTAAGATAAGTGATTATAATGGGAAATATACTTACAAGAATTAAAAAGACAAACTATCTGCTAACTGTTCTATATATTGATTTACCTGCTGGCTTGCTGGAGCTTTGAATACATGTTTGCAGAGTTGAACTGCCTTTAGCAGCCTCCCTTCGCTCTTTCTCTCTCAGTCTTCTTTTTTGTGAAGGCATTGTCTTGTTTTGTGTGTGTTTTTGTCTACAAAGTGTGCCAACAACAGAAAATGTAGTTATTTGTATTAGATCTGATCGAGAGTACAATAATTTGATTAGACAAGCAGCTAACGTTAATTTTAAGAACGTGGATTTGTTGTACAAGTTGTTAGCACTAGTAGAAGACCAAGAGCAAAACATTTCCGACATAAATAAAAACAAAACAAAAAAAAACAAGTGACTAATTTCGCAGATTCAACCACTGTCTTCTCACAAACACAGCCTACCTGTTAATGCGACAGCTTTTGTGAACTGTCGTGTTCACTCATAGTTTCAAAAGAGCGCCGCAGAGACACATACAGTGAGTGATGCTGCAGAGTGCGGAGCGAGCGGGAAAACCTGGAGCGGATTAGCGGAATCAGTGGAATGCTTTGAGCGGAGCGGTGGGGGTGGGGAAGAGGGGCACCTCAATCGATGAGGGCAGAGGGGCAGTGCCTCTGGCCACCGGGCCACCCCCCTGTGCACGGCCCTGAGTTTCCTCATCATAGAGTTCTTTGGGCTGCGCTTTGTCTGATCCTTCACCTAGGACCAGTTTGCCATGGGTGACCCTACCAGGGGCATAAAGCCCCACACAACATAGCTCCTATGATCATTGGGACAATCAAACCCCTCCACCGTGGTAAGGTGGCAGCCCAAGGAGGGGCCTATGCATACCCCTATATTCGGAAATGCGAATATGAAGTTGGTGGCACCCACTTGAGACTTTATAATAATATAAACTGATAAAAAGGCCTAAAGGATACATCCCATTTTTGATCTACAAACAATAAAGGGAGGTCCAGTAGATTTTAAGTATAAAATGGTCTAGTGCATTAAACAAATCTAAAAACTGGTCGCCTATTCTATGCTGCTGTCAGATGTGTGATTGAAATTAACAGATTGGTTAGAGATAACAGAAGAGCAACAATAGCTTCAAAAACACTTATGAAACCCTTTTCTGAAGACACAAAATATAAATATAGCAGCTAACGACCAAACTGGGTGTGTCACTTGTCAGCTAAGAGCAGAAATCTGAGACCACAGTTTGCACAGGACTCAGCAAAATTGGACAATACCATATTGGAAAAAAACATTTCTTGGTCAAATAAGTCTCTATAGCCATTTTTACACTGCTACTACTCAGCCTGGCTTGTGACAACTCCCCTTTGGTACCATTGTTTTTCCACTGGCAGAAGTTGGGATGAGTCGTGCCAAGCCGATACCATTTTTCGTACCACCTTTGCTGCATTTAAAATCAGGCCAAACAGGGACTGAGAAGCGACGCCGGACGGCTGATTCACTAGAGGGTGGATTCCCTGGCTGGGCAACATGACAGCGTCTTTTAACAACAATCAGACCACCAATTTTTTAAACTGCACTACAGCGAGGGGATGTGTGTAGTGTTTGCTGAAGAACAATGACAACTTTAAAAAAAACAATGCTTTGGTGAATAACTAATTACTTTTACAGTGTGTTAACTGAGTTACTAACTCAATTACTTTGTTGAAAAAAGAAATTTGTAACTATAACTAAATCCTTTTTTGTGTAAGATGCCCAATACTATTTCAATGGTTCAAACTGCAGATGGGCAAATTGTGAAATGAGGAAGAATTTGTCTAATGTAAAAAAAAAAAAAAAATTATATTTCCACTTTATTGTATTGTACATTTTAATTTCTAATTGCGTGAGTCATACCTCACAACTTCCCTACGATGGGTGTTTAATATATTGTATGTCCTCTTTTAAATTGTTTTAACCTTTACTTACTTCCATATTTTTTTCGATTACTGAACTAACAAAACCTGGACCCACATTGTATTATGAAACAAGTAATTCCACCCTCTTCCTGTCATATGTTGCTATATACCCTGGGCAATGCACTTAACGCTAAGTAACCAACTCTATTGTGTAATGGTGTATAAATATCACTTATTAAATCACTTTCACATACGTTATTAAAAAATGCCACTGTGGCTTTTTGCAGACTTTTACAATCATGTTATTTCACCCAACCGATCAGCAGAGATCAAGTTCTTTACAGGTCGTACCATTGCAGTGCCCAACCGTTCAGAGCGGGTCTGTGACGCGCCAAACAGTGTGCTTCCTGAACCAGAAAAGTGTGATCCCTTTGCTCGCTGTTGTCTTATGTTGCTGTTGGATCTCTAAAACTAATGATGGTATTTATAGACAGAAGCCCAAGTATGCATCAAGTATGACATAGTTTTTGGATTTGGGTTAGAGATCAAATAATTATGTTTATACTGTAATGAAAGTGTTTTAAACATTTTGTTCAGGGTTTTTTTCTGTCTCAGTAAGACTATGAAGACATTCAAAAGGTTATGAAGTATTCTATTTTGTTATAAAATATATTTTATATATGTAATATTCTATATAACATTCAAAGAAATTGCTATATTCAGTTTGCTAGATTTTTTTAAAATTGTTTTATAATTTACTATAGTATTTCAAATTGATGTTTATGTAAGTTCTAAATAGTTTTATCCATGCTCTCCTATAGGCTCTTTTGGTATCTTTTACCATAACAATTCAAGTGATCATATTTAGTTTTTTCGATTTATGTGTTTTTGTACATGAAAAAGAATTGAAAAATGTAACAACAGAAGAAAAGTTTCGACATAGGCCACATTAACATTTTGGGGTTTAAATTTTTTATTTTAAACAATTTCAATGAGGGCCGTATAAAGTAATATGTATGTAATTGTGTGATTGTGGTTCTAGAGTAAAGGACTTTGAATGGTCAGGCTAAAAAAGGGCCAGGGGCGGATCTACTAGGGTGGCGTAGGGTGGCATTTGCCACCCTAAAAGAAAGCCTTGCCACCCCAGCTGCTACCCTAACCTATGAAATCAATAAATAGTTGTGTAAAATCGAACGTTAAGCGCATGAAGCTCCTTTTTCCGCCAATCTTTACGTTTGTCTAGAAAAAAAGCTAAAAATAATTTAAATAATACAGAAATGAAGCGACAACGATACATCTCTAGTTTTTTCTCACCAAAGACAAAGGTGAGGAAAACAGAGATTAACCCGGTGAGTAAAGTGGACGGAGGAGACGATGTGGAAAAAGAGAGAGAGGAGCGACAGAAAAGTGATGGAGGGGAAGGACGAGAATAGGGCCAGGAGAGAAAGCTAGAACGGCACATTGGAGAGGAGGCGGAGGAGGGAGAGAATAACCGAGATGAAGAGGGAGAAAGAGAAAGACAGGGCAACATGGAGGGCTCAGTGGAACAGGACAGAGTCTGAGACGGAACCAAGCACATCCAGTCAAGTTAGTCCACATGGTATGGAAACACAACATACTGACTTACATCTTATTTTATAAATTGGTATTTTGATTAACTTTTTTTAGGAACACGCCCCCTGTGAGACAATAGATTATATTTCTGTTCTGTTCCAGACTGAACATTTTAGGAAGTTTTGCTCAAATGTCAGCAAAAACAAATAAATTTAAATTAATTTATCCTAATTACCAAGTTTACTTTATATTAGAAAACAGATTTTTGAGTATTATGAAGTTAAAAAAAGTTAAAGGGAATTAACAAAAACATAATTTCTGGACTTAATTCATCCTTACACTGAATTCTCTCCAGGGGGGCTATGATGTTGGATAGATATTAGGGTTGTCAAACGATAATTTTTTTTTAACCTAATTAATTACAGGGTAGCTGTGAATTAATCCGGACTAATCAACAAAAATATGGCTAAAAAAAACCTAACATTTTTAGTGTAAATAGAATTGTCTTAGCGCTTTTTTCATGAAATAAAGGCAAGATTAATAGAATTTTGTTTTTAACTTCACAATATACCTTTTGTGAAGTTTCAGACCTGTTGTCCTGTTTGAACCTCCTATCGTTTGCACCTGTGTTCACTTCCTATTGTTTTCACCTGTTCCTCCTTGTCTCCCCCTATTTAAGATCCAGCGAGCGCTTCATTCCTGGCTGGATCATTGTCGTATGTCGTATTGTCGTACCTGTTGTGTGTATCGTCTCGTCTTATGTTTGCTGCATTAATAAATATTCACCTTACCGGGAACTCTGCCTCTGCGCCTGGGTCCTTCGTCCTCCATGCAGCATACAGCGTGACAGCCTGAGGGGACCAAGTTAAACAGTTTGTGTGCAGAGTGAGAAGGGTCAGCTGTGATCCGACCTGCACGCCCCAGTGTCCTGGATGTGTACAGGTCCTGTAGAGATGGGAGTCTGCAGCCAATCACCTTCTCAGCAGAGCCAACCACACGCTGCAGTCCATGTCTGTCAATGATGGTGGTGCCAGCATATCATGTGGTGATGGAGGAGGTAAGAATGGACTCGATGATTGCAGTGTAGAACTTATCCAGGCGCTCGGCTACTCGGCTACCGTTGCTGGATAATGCGATTCAAGTTGGACTACTCTACAGCCAGCCTCCCACACTGCGCACCCCCTTGGGAAGTTAGGAGAGCCGGTGCAACACCGGACATGCAGAAGGCGATGAAAGCCACGATCGCAGCTCCATTCCTCTTGGCGAACTGATAAAAAATCTGCCATCACTCACAGTGACCAGAGTGTCTCTATTGTTAAGAGAAGGTCGTCGGAACAGAAGATCCTGTGGGGGTAAGAGGGAAATGAACAGGTGTCACCAAAAAACCGGCTTTGTAAAATAAAAGCTGCTCACAAAGCAGTTTATAACAACAACAGAAAAGTAACCTGCTCTGCTTCTTAGATGTTGATATCCTGTTATTTCTGCTGCGCCAATCATTGATGCTACTCACTGCAGAAACTGGCCCGATGTACAGATGTCTTTAGCTTATTGTGATAGGGCCGATTGTGTATGGAAACACTACAGTTGAGAGGACCTGGCAGAGAGACTACCATGTCCTTTTGTAAGCGCTACTGATGTAGCCGCAAGTGAAATGATCTACTTCTCGGGATTCTGCTTTCAACAATTTTTTATGTTTTGCTAGTTTATACCAGATGTCGGTAGCTCTCTTCTGATTTGAAATAAAGCCTGCCTTAGCTCACAGGGCTTCACCTCAGCACCAGAAAGTTTGAGATTTTTAAAGAAAAAAAAAATCTTATCCAAGCCCCACCGAAGGTAAATAAACTATCACATCTGTGGCTAAATTTCAACCTCCTTCCTATTACTGCTTGTAATTAAACTGATATATGCCAATCAAAGACACAATCCTTACTGTAGATACACCCTTTTGTTAAACCACTCATCAAAAAAGAGAATAAATGCCAATTTACGGTTTGAAGAGAAATTTCAAAACTCAGGATAAAGCTATCTGGAACAAAAACTGTCTTTTTACATCGACAACAGTCCTGTAAATTCCCTACTTTTAAATACTTAGTCCACGACAAGTCTTATGTCCAAAATCCAAGATCCTCATAACCTTGAGAATTACCTTCCTTGTGTGTCTCTCACATAGTTTTCATCATAACTGCCGTCAGCATGCAAGTTAGCCTAACAGTCTTCTTCTTCTTCTTCTTCTTCTTCTTCTTCTTCTGAGCGGAAGTGGAGTGGAAGGTGGGAGAAAGCGTCTCGAGTGAGTGTGTTTTTCTAAACTTTTCTAGTTATTGTTTGTCTTTTGATTTCGTGTTTGTGTTTAAGTTTTAAGTGTTTTTGTTGTTAGGAGGTAGTAGGCCAGCCTGAGCGGCGATCTTCGCCGACGTCATGGCTGGTGCGGTGCCACGCTCACCAGGAAGCACGGTGTTCGTGTTAGCACGTTAGAAAGAGAGCAGTGCTTTTTGAGTCTATGAAACTCAAACACATAGATATAACGTTTTTACAGGAAACTCACAGCGATATTAATAACCAAATTGAATGGAATAAAGAGTGGGGAGGAAGAGTGTTCTTAAACCATGGCTCATCAGCAAGAGCGGGGGTATGCATTTTATTCTCTGAAACCTTCTCCCCCAACTCTGTAAAAGTGGAATCACTGGTTGAGGGTAGAGCTCTGGCCGTAATGGCTATCTTTGATTGCTTTACAATTGTTTTTTTTAAATATTTATGCTCCTAATATAGGAGCAGAGAGGGTGCAGTTCTTTGATGTCATAAATGAAAAACTGAAAGATCTAAATGTTACAGATCATTTAATTTTTGGGGGAGATTTTAACTGTACTGTTGATGACAGTGTAGATCGGAACCACACAGAGCCTCATTTACCATCGGTTCATGCTCTGAAGCGGCTAATCTGCAGTCATGGTCTGGTGGATGTTTAGAGAAGGATGCATACAGACTGCAGACAGTACACATGGTCCCACCCACCACAAAGAAGGTAGGATCTCTTTGGCTCGTTTAGATCGTTTTTATTGTTTTTCCCATCATTTTAATATTTTTAATGTGTGTAAGATTTTACCTGTTGGGTTTACCGATCATGCCTTAGTGGAGTGTTCAATTTCACAATTGCATGTATCTCCTAAGAGCGCTTACTGGCATTTTAATCTTAATATGACTGCTGATAAGTGTTTTAGGGAGATTTTGGGTTTTTATTCGGCTGATTTTAGACAGAGGAAAGATGATTTTACGTCCCTGAGGCAGTGGTGGGATCATGGAAAAGTACAGATTAGACAGCTCTGTCAACAGTACAGTCTGGGTGTCACACGTGACATCACCAGATCTATTAGAGATCTGGAGATAGATGTAGTGGAGTATGAACGGTTATGTGAAGCCACAGGAAAACAAGGGCATTTTGAAACCGTTAAGACTAAAAAAGCCACTTTGGCTAACCTGCTTGACACAAAAGTGCAGGGCGCTCTGGTTCGCTCTCGGGTCAAAAACATCTCCCAAATGGATGCATCCTCCAGCTATTTCTTCGGATTGGAGAAGAAACGAGGGCAGAAAAAGTTTATTCGATGCCTCTTGTCAGATGAAGGACATGAACTCACGGAGCCGGCCAAGATAAGAGAGAGAGCCGTCAGTTTTTATGCATCGCTTTTTAAAAGTGGTTGGGTGGACAACAGAGACTTGAGAGAAGACTTTTTAACTGGAATGTTAAAAGTCTCAAATGGGACAAATTTAAAGCTGGCTGAACCCCTGTCAGCTAATGAGCTTGGTGCTGCCCTGCAAACAATGCAGGGACAGAAAGCCCCTGGCATCGATGGCTTAACTGTGGAATTTTATAAAGCCTATTGGGACATTTTCTCTGAAGACCTGCTCGACGTGTTCAATGAGAGTCTCATAGATGGTGTCCTGCCACTCTCCTGCCGCAGAGCTGTCATCACTCTCCTGCCTAAGAAAGGGAACCTGCAAGACATGAAAAACTGGCGTCCAGTGTCACTTTTGTGCACAGACTACAAAATTTTATCAAAAGTCTTGGCCCTGAGACTACGGAGAGCAATGGAGGAGGTCATCCACCTTGACCAGACGTACTGTGTGCCAGGCAGGTCTATGGTAGATAATATCTATCTAATTCGCGATGTTTTGGAGGTCTCTAGTTCATTGGAGAATGGGTTTGTCTAATTTCACTCGATCAAGAAAAGGCTTTTGACCGCGTTGAAAACTGCTTTCTATGGGAAACCATGGGAAGTTTTGGGTTCAATGCTGGCTTCATAGCCATGATCAAGGTGCTGTACAGTGACATCGAGAGTGTACTAAAAATTAATGGTAGTCTGTGTGCTCCTTTTAAGGTGCATAGAGGTGTTAGGCAGGGCTGTGCTCTGTCTGGTATGCTCTATGCGCTTTCCCTGGAACCCCTCCTCTGCAAGTTCAGGTCAACGATGAGTGGCCTGACATTGCCTAGTTTTAGTGAAAGAATTTGTTTGTCAGCTTACGCTGATGACGTCCTTGTTTTTATAAAAAACCAGGAAGACGTTGACATCTTGATTAGTGTTGTGGAACAATTTTTAAAAGTCTCTTCTGCAAAAGTTAATTGGCAAAAATGTGATGCTCTCTTGACTGGAAGGTGGGAGGGGAACCCTCCTGTACTTCCCCAGCATCTAGAATGGAGAAAAGAGGGTTTGAAATATCTAGGCATTTACTTGGGCAATGAAAACATAATAAAAAAGAACTGGGATGGTGTTCTAGAGAAAATCGCTGAGAAAATGGCAAAGTGGCGGTGGGTACATCCACAGCTATCCTATAGGGAAGGGTACTCGTAGTGAACAATCTGGTGGCCTCCCAGCTGTGGCACCGGGTGGTGTGCCTGGAACCACCGAATGGGTTGCTGGCTGAAATACAGTCAAAAATAGTTGATTTTTTCTGGGATAGATTTCGCTGGGTACCCCAAGCCGTCCTTTTTTTGCCCCGTGACGAGGGGGGTCAGGGCCTAGTCCACCTGGCCAGCAGAGCAGCCGCTTTCAGGTTGCAATTTGTAAAAAGGTTTTTATTTGGTCCTATAGATTTAGTGTGGAGGAATGTAGCAAGTTGTGTTTTGAGGCATCTGGGTGATCTGGATCTAGACTGTGAATGGTTTTTAACGGGTTTTAAATCTCCGTTTTTAAGCACCTTGCCTGGGTTTTATCAAAGTGTTTTTAAGGCTTGTGCTCTTTTTAAATGGACCAGATGTGAGCACAGCTCTTTATTTTGGTTTCTAAAGGAGCCTTTAATGTTTGATGCAAGATTTGACATAAGCTGTCAATCACTGCCTGGACTATCAAGAATCTTGTGTCAATCAAAGATTGTAAATCTTGGAAAACTGATGCAGGTGGCTGGAACTTTGCTCTCAGACGCCATCGCTTTAACCTCTGCTTTGGAAATCTCGTTTGTTAGACTATCCCAGAAAGCACTGGAACTTTGGAGAAAGAGGCTTTCTGAAAAAGAATGGCTGCTTTTAAGGAGATATAACAGAAATGAACTTGTGCCAGACCCATTGGATGAACCTCCAGACCTGTTTTTAACTCCTCCTTTTAAAGACACTGATGGTCCTCTGTTGTGGACCGGGGAGGAAAAAAATCTCTTCACACTTCTGAGAAACAGACTATGTATAAAAACTGTGTAAAGGTACTAAACTTGGATAAATTGAAGGGCAGGCTCCCAACGGTTTGGACCACCAAACTAAAAGAATGTGAGCCGCAATGGTCTACAATATATAGTCCTCCCTTGAAAAAAAGGACTGGAGATCTACAATGGAAGATACTCCATGGAGCAATTGCAACCAACTCCTTTTTATCAAAGTTTAATACAAATGTTTCGAATTTTTGCCCTTTTTGCAATTTATCTGAAAATATCTTTCATGTTTTTACTGAATGTAAAAGGCTTAATCCTCTTTTTAATGTTCTTGGCTGGATTTTTAACGTTTTTAACATGTTTTTTTCCATGGAAGTATTTATTGGAGGTGTGAGAAAAAGTAAGAAGCATAGAGTTAGAAACATGGTTTTGATTTTTTTAGTCGGCAAGGCCAAGCTGGCTATTTATTTATCTAAGAGGGATAAATTGCAAAAAGAACAGGCTTATGATGTCGTAACATTATGGAAAATCAATGTCAAAGCCAGGCTTCGGCTTGAATATACTTACTACTCTGTGTGTCAGAACTTGGAAGAATTTGAACAGAATTGGGCGGAGAAAGGAATTCTGTGTAAAATTATTGATGGAAAACTAGAATTTGGTACCATTTTGCAGTAATTATATTACTTTTTTCTATTTTGAATCGTAATAATGTGTGAATAAATGGTGTTTTAAAAATCAAAAAAAAAATCTTCTTCTTCTTCATAAACTACCTGAAAACAACAAATTGATGCCTTACCACTATCCGGGCAGCTCAAACCAGCCTACAGCACCAGGCTTGCATCGCAGGGCAACAAACATTTTTAAATTGTAAATAAAATGCATGTTCTCACCAACATGAATCTTCTCCACATTGCCTGCTCATTTGAAAATAAAATGTATTCTTCTTTCTTCTCTCAAAAAGACCCCAGTGGCTCTGTTGTACAGTTTTTATGTATGCTTCATGTCCATGATAAGTCTTGTCTGGTTGTGTTCCCTGAAAAGTATTGAAAATGATGTAGCAAAAAAATCTACTACCAAATCTACCGCTTCTTCTCCTTCAGCCATCATAATTCAAAAAACACACACTGGTAGCTATTAATAGCTAAGAGATCTCTAGGTTAAGTTCAGATATTGTGCAAAATGTCGCCTTTCAGACTCTCGTGGGTGCTTATCCAATCAGAGGACACGTACATGCCAACTTCACCATTAAAGTGTTGCTCTCCTAAAGAAGAAGCATGAACCAATTAATTCAGGTTGACAATGACATTCAGGTTGAGGTGTTGATGAAAGACCTTGATGAAAGTATATCCTTCAGTGACAACCCATGTCCACAGTCAATCAAATGCTACGGGATTCTAAACACAGCACTCACGGAAAATTGGACAAGCACTTAAAAATGCCGCTGGTATAAAAATTAGGATTGTAGCTATATTAGCATTCAAAATTATTGTAAGAATAGCATAGTCTTAAAGGACAGTATATATTACCTTAAGAGTGTGACACAATCGTTCTTAAAGTTGTCCGCAGTATTTGAGGGGGAGAGAGATTTTTTGAATCCCACTATAATGTTCCTTTACCAAAACATCCCTCCCCCCTTCCTCCCACTCCCTCTAGCCCCACTTCAACAATTGTGCCTCACCTGTGTACTGATAGCGGGTCAAAGAGGAAAGCAGCAATTACTATCTAGCATCAACCAGTTGTACTTTGGACATTTCAGAGGTGAGAATGTTCTTCATGACTTATGCTCTCTTCCAGTATGGTGACGCTAAATGGGAGCGTCCCATAATCACAGGTTTGAGCGACGTGCATGTAAGTTGATTGACAGCTGACAAGGCAGTAACAAATGTTGTGGATCACTAGCCTTTTATCACAGTATTGAACAGCACTATCATTTTAAACATATCATTAACTGTGATACATACATATATTCACAGGACTCCAGCATTTAATATGTATAGCAGAAAAAAGGATTTACCATAAAATGGCTAAGTTTATCTTTCATTATTAGAAACAAAACAGAGAAGCCCATAGTAAAACAGAAATGCAAATACAGTAGCATGCGTCTTGGCTCAAAGCCCCAGCTATGTGCCTCTCTGTCAACATAAGATTTCATGAGGCCTGAAGTTGGAAATGACTGTCTGGTTGACCTGAAAAGAAAACTAAAAGCTAAAAATATTCTAAAACATTTTTTAAAATAATGTTACACAAAATTATTTATTAGTGTTAGCTTAGTTGCCATTTTGTGGAAGAAGCTGTTGCACACTTTGTGTGTGAATCAGGCCATTATCTGTGCAGTAGAATATCTAACGCTGGTATCCCTGACTGCATTGAATGAGATTTGGATTTTAAATATTTAGAAGAAAGTCTAAGATAAATGTTTACTGAACAACAAATAACATGTGTTTAGTTTTTAACCTCTTTTATTAAAACATGGTGCCAGGTAACAACAGCTATGGTAAAGTATACTTCTAGCTTTGACAAATTTGATGCCATTATCGTGATCTTGATATTGTGAAATACTCATAATTAGTATATGATAATTAAAGGTATTTAAAAAAAGAAACATCAAAAACATAGTATCTTGAAAAGATTCCAAAACATAATCCAAATGTTTCAGAGATAAATCCATCACCAATCATTACATCTTGAAAAGACAAAGAACAGCTTCAGATCATCACACAATACACCCATATGTACACTCAAAAATCAAGTTTCGTGGTATTTCTGTCTTTTAATAACAGCACAAAATATTTAAGACAAAATTATGGGTTTTTACTGATGGTGTGGTTATAAAAAAACGCTGATTTCTGTGAGCACATCATGGCAACAGAAGCATTACAGCCATCAGGAGGGTGAGGACCGAGTAGGGCATCACAGCAGGAGAGAACCCATAAACACTAGAAGATTAAAGACATTTATTGTAGAAGTTAATAATCCTATAATGGTTACAGAAAAATGTGATAGTAATCTTTCAAGCAAAGTGACGATTCAAGATATTTTCAGTAGTTGAAGGTAGAAATATTAATAATTAAGAAGCATATAACTTTTTAAACAAATGACAACAATAACTGATGATGCTAATTAAAAAAATATTGTAAGCACATTAACATGATTACAAAAGAAGTTTATGGTTAAACATTTTGTTATCCTAACTATTCTTTGTACCGGTGCTGGGATATGTTATTGAAAAATAATCTAAGTATTTCTTTTAATTCAGAGGTCAATTTAAATTATATCAACAAATGTAACATTATTCATTTTTGAAAAACAAATTGCAAGTAGTCTTTTTACGTGTCTGTTAGGTTATATATTATTATCGCAAAGACAGTGAAAAGAAGCCTCCCCTTTCAAGATGTGTTTGGATGTTGTAAAATCTTTTTTTTAAATTACTTTCATTTGTTTTATTATCTCTTGGGCCAGTGTCAAGATGATATCCGCCTCTGAAATGGACACAATGCTACACTTCCCGTTTTCCATTTAGAGATTATGTTTAATGATATGTGTAAATGATGAGCCACAACAAAGGTAAAACATCAAATAAACAGAAAAGGATTTCAAACAAATGGGCAGCATAAATTACTTTAAGACAGTTGAGTGGTAAAGTCACTGCTTCAGTCTACCGTAGCATCAAACAGGAAAAATAAGTGTCCGTGTGTTTCGGTGTGGAAGTGGAATATGTGGAGGTATTTTTGCAGAATATCTGGTATCTCTGCTTTTACTATTGGTTAATTAGATAATAATCTTTTTGACTACTTTAACCGCTACTATAATAATTTTTATTGTGTAAAATGCTGGATCATATTTTAAAATACCTTTTGTCTTCTGTTTGTGGAGGTGGATTGATGTTGTAGGAGATCCTGTGTAAAATCACAGCAAAACATTTGACAGCAAAAGGAACTATTAAGATTAACCCATCACAGCGACACTACCAGTAAAAACCTTTCGGTTATAAAGACACAAATTTGGGGAATACTTTTTTTTTGCACATTGTCAGCCTTGGAATAATTGTGGGTGAAGAAAAAATTAAGACTTTTATTCTATTAGTTGCAGCCAGCTTAGTATTTACCTGGAATAAAACAATAATACTATAAACAATATCATAACATCCTGTGGTAAAAAATAATAAACTTCTAATGAACATTAAGTACTTTAATTATTGAGAATACTAAAATTTGATTTAATATGCTAAACAATATAGGACTCTTGCATTGTTACATATTACACATTAAACATTTGAAACAGTTACTCACTGTGAGCATGGGCTTTCATCCAGGTTTGTGGGAGGATTTTTAATGTCCACTGGTCTTAACTTAGGACATGGGAGAGCTGGACCGGTATTTAGCGGAGTGAGATCTATCAAAAGATAAAATAAAAACATCAGAGAAAACAAATACATTTTCAACTGATCAAATCATTTCACATTTATAATGCCCTTTTGCATAAATCACTAGTTTCAATACACTCACATCCTATTCAAAACCTGCCATGGCCAGTGTGCTGGATATGATGTTATTGTTGATGTTAAGTATGTTCAAACTAACTGGTATTTATCAGTTATTTTCTCCTACCACTCTACAGTAATGCATAACATGACTTAGGTACCAAGTGGTATGTTCAACACAGTTTCTTGGCACTTGCTATCCTGAACAAAAATGTCAGTTTCCAAAGGAAATCAAGCAACCTACGAAGCAGACTTTGATTGGTTTATGATCTATTACTTCTTTCAAACTTTTCTTTTACTGAAAGCATGGACCCTGATTCTTAAGCTAGAGAAGCTGAAGCATCAAGAGAACACCTACTGCATGTGTGACTATGACAATGACCCCACAGTGCTTCTTTCATTCCACGTTTATTTTTAACTAAGAGAAACAGTCAACTTGCCTTCAAAGTTAAAAATGAAAATGGCACTCCCTCCCTTGAGGACCTCTCTAGATTCCAGTTCTTCCAATGTAGCAAAACTTCGATACCCAAGCAGAGGTCCGCCATAGACTAACTCATCATTCTCATAAAAAAGTGGATTTCCAGTCTCACGAGGATTGCCCCAGACAGGAGTACCTGTGTATATGGATAAACATGTTATACATATGAAATATGTGTTATGCTATTTGGATTTTTTTTTATTTTGTCATAATTTCCTTTCTTTCAAATTAACATACCACTAGAGCCCAAGTGAGTGTGAACTGAAATGAAACTCCATTGTTTTGACATTTGCAGTTGCATCTTGGGGTTTTGATCTAGCAGCTGGAAATTCATCTCTCTTTGCAAACAAGGCCACTTCAGCTGGTTATCATATTTACCGGATAGGAGCTGTACATACATCCCAACATATGTCTTTGACATAATTGCCGTTAATCGAAATGCATAGCCATCCTTGGAGTACTGCCGTGGGCTGTATATTCGTGTCCCTGAGGGACTTGTATTTAAGATTTTCTCAATTTCATCAATCTGCAGTGTCAAATGTGGACACTCGGTTTCAGAGATATTGATGTCATCGATCGAGAAGCCTCCTGTTGAGCTTCCTGCTCCTTTTCGAACCTCAAACACCACCTGGAAGCTTTTGGTGGCATTCAGGGAAACATGCTGGAGCTTCCAGTGAGCTGTTGGTGGACCTGGAGGAGGACATTTTAAAAGTACGGTGAACTACTTGAGCAAAACGGCATGCAAACCAAAATCAAACCAAAGTAAATCAGTATTTTTATTAGATTTAATACTGATACTCTACCCATGATTTGTTGAATGAGGCGGAGAGTTCCTTTGGGGCTCCGTTGATCAAACTCTCTTATCCAGATGTTTAGTTCATCAGCTTCATTGCCAGTATGATAATAGTAAAACTGCAGACACTGGACATTACAGCTCCTAATAGGGTGCATGATCGTAGTCTCCAGACGAGCTGACTGTCCCTCCTGACCTAGTGCTGTGCTGGCATGCATGAAATAACCTAATTCTTCACCTAAAATAATGAAAAAGAAGATGCTGAAGTGTCTAATTCTTATCTACTTTAAGGTCACAACTGAAGATATTGAAATAAGTTCTGAGAAAAGGCATCTTGCAGCCTGAAGAAATCAGTTACAAAGTGAACCAAAAAAAACACCTTTAGATGTTCAGATTACCAATAATAAAGAGAAAGTAAAACACATTGTTGATATGAATTAGACATAAATGTGCAACACTGTTTGGCTATTATAATAAAATCATCAGTGTATGTTTGATTCTTCTCTTCCCTCATTTCTATTAAGATGTATGATATGCATGGTAATTCAATTTATTGCACTTCTTTTACTAGTTTTAATTAAAATTAATATGTAGGACCTACAATACATGCCTTAATGAATAGATGTCTGCTAGACAACATTTTACAAAAATGTTTAGATGTTCAGATTTATAATAGTTTTTACCATAATAATGTTTATTCTCAAACTATTTTAAAATCTTCCTTTAATAAGATTTAAAAAAAAACTATGAAAAGATATTATTCAAACATAATTCTATTCAACATTTTGCAAGAAGAAAATGCTGATCACATTTGAAAGCTTACCTTCATTTCCATTTCCAGCAGTTAGACTAGTGTGGTCAGAGCTTGGACCTCCATCGATTTGTGAAACTATTTCCCAGCCATTCCCACTTTGTGAACAATGACTCATTTGGCATAAACTCTTATTAGAAAAGCCACAGTAAAATTTAAAGGCCACGGCTGAATCTGAGGAGGTAAAAATGAGGTATAAACAGGATTAAATAATTTATATTTGCAGTATAATTCACATGTGAACCATTTTTAACAAGACAGTTTGGTCAATACTGTCAATTCCTTTAACAAAATGAATTTGTTTGTCATTATTATTTGTCATTTTTGTATTTATTTGTTTTAATTTATTTGTCTACTACAAAAACAACAACAAAATATGAATTGTTGACTGAAGGAACCAGATCCTTCTAAAATTTCTAATGCAAACAAAATTGGAAAAGGTTTAGATATATAAAAGAAAATATATCTTTTAATTAACCAAAATGGGTTTGAACTTTAAAAAGTCCAATAATTATCAGTTACAGTTAAGTTGAATATCAGCAGATAATTAGACAGTTTGAATCTTAGAGTAATCCCTTCAAAATATTAAGAATCTTCAAGCACTCACTGCATTTGTAGAGAAGGTTCAGCTCTTGAACATCACTAGGACTCATTTCTACTCTTTGTCCGATCACATCTTGGAATTTTGGATCTATGGTAATAATTGTAGCACCATTTCCATTGCTGAATGCATTTTTGCTGTAATGCATCACTGACCTGTAATCATATGGGCTTCCATGGGTGGTGCTGTCTTGATTCGCAACCTTTCTGAAATTATGCTCTTTACCTAGATTTTGTAGAAAAAATCATCAATACAATGCTATTTAGAAAAAAAAATCTAAAATGAGGAAAAACAGTTGAATATCAAACAAAACTAATCTTCAAACAATGTTAGAAAACATAATTTTTATATTTTGCTTTTCAAACTAACAATTACTAAACATAAAAAAGTTAAACAAGACAAAATATAAAAACCTGCTAAGATGTTGCTGTATAAAATCTGCACATGACTGTCTCTGTCATATCTTGATTGTTCATGGTAGAAGCCAAGAGCATGAAGAATCTCATGTTCAATAACGGCGATGGAATCACAACTTGGCCCAATGGATAGGTCTTGTCCATTGATAAATACTCTTCCAATGTAAGACCAACACCTACAATGGAAAAGTGTTTATCAGTAATTGTTGGATTAAAATTCCCACACCTCAAAGGCTTCATTTGTCAAAACATAGGCGGTACAGATATGACTTTTCACAAAGTGAAAGTGTGTGCAAGATTTTCTTTGTTGGGTTGTACAAAAAAATACAGCATATATGTACAAACCTTGCAACACTATAATGACGTGATCACAATTTACCTACTTCTTTAGTTTGTCTGTTTACAACATCTTATCTTATCTAAGATATGCTGATATACCCAGGAGTCCTTTGTGAGAGATGGAAATAACCCAGTGAGATGAAACCAAATTTTTTAATGTTAAACTGTAACCCTGCTTATCTTGTGATGACAATTATATGATTGCCAGGAATATGACACTGTTTTTGCCAGTTACAGGTTGTAAGGGTGGTCAAGAACAAGTTATTTATGGTATACCAGGAAAACATAGACTTTGATAAAAATGTTGTTATCCTGTCATGATAAGATAAACTCTTAAATAGACCCTGAAAGCTGATAGTATAGTTGGTATTGTTGCTTTTGTTGATTGATCTATTTTCTAATTTAGGTCATAAGGGAAAGCTAAGTTCATCTTTTAAAACGTAACTGATTAGAATCCTTATTGTATACTGTTTAACAGTAGAGTTGTCTTGTTCATTGTTTCTAAAAAGTTGCCTATTTTGTAATAGATTAATTTCATTTTTAGATCAATATTTATTATAATATTGTTGGTGCCTGTGTCCAGCAGTCAACAGACAGATCACTAGTGCATTACAGGGCAACACCGAGACTGACAGGATGCACACACTCATACTTAAGGACAATTTAGAGACCAATTAACCTAACAGTCATGTTTTTTGTACTGTGGGAGGAAGCAAGAGTACCTGGAGGGAAGGATAGAGTGCTACCCACTGTTCCACCGTGCAGCCCCGATTATATGTGTGATACTGAATTGTTCTAACTTTGTAGTTCATCACTAGTAAATGCGTATTTTAAAACAAAGTTATAACAATATTTATGTGGCAACAGGAACACATCTTTTACTGACAAAAAGATCTCCATATTAGATTTCTTAGAGTCTTGTGACCATGAATAACTTGAAGTTCTTGTTAAACTCTTATTTAGGGTGGGATGCATAGGACAATATTTATTTGGAACTAAATCAAGGAAGAAAGCAAAGAGGAAAAATGAATACATACCCATCTAACTTTTGGATGTTAAGGTAATACTCCTCAGTATCCCTGGGTTTGAAGTCAATGCATGACTTCAGCCTGAACTGTTCCAAAGCTCTCAGGATGACTCCTCTAGCCTCCAGGGCTTTAATTTTAAATTGAAGTAAAGAAAAATTGTATAAAAACAAGAATTGTTTTTCAGTTTATTTCAGATGACACATTATGCAGTTGTGCTATTGAATATTATTGGAAGAATAATTTTCAATGCACTGTAAAAAAAAAAAACCATAAATGTGAGTATTCTGCAATAGTCACCAATGCTTTATTAATAAAGAACCATATATAATAATTTAATGACCTCATGTTCAATTAACTGTGTCATTCTCAAACTCAGTAAGATAAGCCAAATAATTTGAATACATAAATATTCACAAATATTCAAAAAAATGTATATTTACCTAGACCATTGTCCAACACATAGGGGACTGGAGATGTCCACAGTTTGTCCCCAGGTAGAATGCTACTCTTGATAATGTCTGAAGGCTGAGTTAAAAGTGCATAAGACATAAACATGTAAGACCTCAAAATGCATATGGTTACATCCTACTGGACATCCTGCGAAAAATGCTGCTCTTACCTCCCGGATATCATCAAGTGTTAAATCTGAGGAAAAAAAACATAGAGGTTAGTTACAAGAAACATGCTAATATAATTTAAGAAGCATTTTTAATGATAGGGCGACATGAAAATCTGATTAAATAGTCAGTTTAATACAGCTAAAACTATTTACCTTCTGTGTTGTTATTTTCACCAACATCTAAAGAAAAAAAAGTTTCCCTTTTGAGTTCACAATAATTAAGAAGTCACTTCAAAACACTGAGACTTTTTATTTAATATGAATAAAAAACATGCCAGAACTTACCAACTATCTCTACATCCTGCTGGATTAAAACATCAGAAAAAAGTGTAAATAAAAAAAAAGAAAAATAACAACTTTATATCGTACAATAAAATGCTTATTCAAAGACTACTTAAGTTCAGAGAAAACAAACATTTAACAAGATAATAAATAGAAATAAATAGTAAAAAGCAATAATGTAGGAATTTATTCTTGCATTTCTAATACAAAATGTATTGTGTAAAATTGAAAAAATACAATGAAATAATAATAATAATAAATATTTTACAATGAAAATGACTAACCAACAAATATGAATAATTAAAATATAAGGATACCATTTTTTAAAGAGTTATTTTAAATCTTTTTTTCTAAATGATGACAATTTATATTACATTTGATAGGGTAACACCATTATAAGCAAAGGACTTACTGTTTGGATGTAGAGCGCTGATGAAACAGCCAAGTTCACCAAAAGAATAATGTAGCCTTTTGTCTCCATGATATGTCTGGATTGAATTTCAATATTACAACTCTTTCATCAAGGTAAGCTATAAAGATGCATCCATACTATGCAGTCTAGTCTAATGTATTGCTGTTTCTTTCTTGTCTGTTTCCACTTTTATTTGCTCTGACTACCTTATCTAAAACAGCTCATTTCCTACGTCACAAAGCAGCACAACTGATAAGTGAAGTCCCAAAGTTTTCCGGGTTATTGTTTCATAGGTTATTTTATACTGATTAAAGGATTTATTTTCACTAACTACTTTCAGTTACATCATGGACTACCAACAGGACTGTCCAATACATTAAAAAAACAATCAAAGAAATCTTAGCATCACAGGATTAATTTACAGTCCAGATTTTTCTTACAACAACTAACAGAGAAGGACGATTACTGGATGTCTGATCAACAAAGAAGGAAACTATTTGAACTATTTGCATGGATGTTTTCTCATTCAATCGATTGTTAAATGATTAATCTGAAATTAAACATACTGCTTCCTCAAACCTGTAGGTCACAGAAGAGCTTAGGAACAACATCTAAAGCTGTGTTTTTCAAGCCTGGTTTCTCGACAAACACTGCTCTGCATGTTTTAGATGTTTCCTTCCTTCAGCACACATGATTTCAATCGACGGCTGATTAACATGGTTTTGCTGAAGTACATCGGAAAAGCAGGCACACTACGCAGGAAACCTAAAACATGCAGGGGAGTGCGTCTTGAGGCCCAGGGTTGGGAAACACAGCAGGTCTCAGTTCGCACAGTTAAGGTCGCAGTTTAAAGGCACAGTGTGTAATTTTTGGCCAGCAGGGGGCAGTGCATACCTAAATGATCACAAGCATGCAGTATCTGTGTCTTTGAGTAAGAAACTCAACTACGGAGGTCCAACAAGAGCTGTTTTCAAATGCTCAATTCCCTGAAAATTATCTATTTGTAGCAACATGACCAGCACATCAGTCTCCCTTTCATCGCTTGGAACTAGCGAAGAGGTAAAAATTTATTTTCATTTTGAGGGGAAATTAATGTTTTAATGGCAGGCTTGTTCTGTACGGGCTCTTGTAGAAGTAAAGACGTCATCTAATAAGGCTTTCCCCTGAAAAGAGGACCCGTGCCTATGTATTTGAAACTGATTTTTAAAGTCATATTTTACAATATTTTGCAATTAATGTGCTTTACGTAATTATTATTACATAATATTGAAATGGGTATTTTCCTAAATGTACTGCCAAAACTACACAGTGTCACTTTAAGATTTTAGAATTAAAGAGAGAGAAAAAATGCCATCCATGAGGGAGTTTGGAATGGAAAACGCCTGCTGATCTAAACTAAAACAAAAAGACTTCTGATTTTTCTAAAAACATCTTGATGACAAGATGTTGGGTTAAATATTTTGTGTATCCAAAAAACTATTTAAATATTTTGAGAAGTTGTGTTCATTAAGCATAAAAATAACTCAGGAATTCAGAACCTCATAGCATGGGTCAGACATAAAAGTTAGAACATATTGGTCCAAGGTTGCTTTAGTTCTTCAGAATTTGAATGTCTTGCTTGAATTTGTTGAGTACTGAAATCTGTTCTCTAGTGGAGAATCTATTGTAAAACCATCAGTTTGCGACGTTAAACTCAAGGATACTTGGATTAGCAGAATGACCCAAAGCACATCAGCAAGTCTGGCCAAAAGGATTTCACAAACAACAAAAATCTTGACTTCAAAAATCAATTCATTCAACACGTTTTAAGAAGTTTAGCTGGCATTTAGGAGGATCTTGCTGCTCTTGATCCTAATGTTTGGGGCGGTGTGAATGCATCATTAGTTTCCTTTTCTTGCACATGAGCAAACATGGGTGTCTGATTGAGCTTTCCTTTTTGTAATAGTAGCCCTCGACACACCCCTCTTGCAATTTGACTATTCATACACTGCTGACTGAATGTTTTGATGTTTAATCTCAAGGTGTGCTTCAGAAAAAAAAAAGTGTACGGCAAGCCCCTTTGGTAAAAACTTTATATCCTTGATTTCCATTGTTGTGTATGCCAAATAGTATGCGACTACAGGGGACAACTTAAACATTTCCCCCTACTAGTTAGAATTTTTGAGAATTATTTCAGAAATACTGTCACTTGCAACTCCTTTTTGCCTAGTTGCACATTTGGCCCACTTGTACAACTCTACTTGCCATAACACTGGCCCTTGCGGCCCAAGTAGCCTATTAGATTGTTGTTTTTCCGATTAGCCATTGCAGGCCTGCTTGGAATGGTCAGGAAACTTTATCAATGCAGGGAAAACCTCACCCTGAAACAATAACACAAAATATAATATTTAGTATCAGTCCTCTGGTTTATATTTGCATAAACAATGTTTAAAAAGAATTCAACATCCATTTGAAATAAAGAACAACTTCAACTCTGTATGTACACAGGAGAGAACATTTTTGTCTCTTTAGATCACTTTGAAACATAAACTCAATCCCTCACAGTATGATGCAGCACACCCCAACTTTACTCTGTAAGCAAAACATAAATTAAAACAAGAGAACCTCAGAGGTGTGATCAGAAATCATGAGTAAGCACTGCAGGTTGCTAAGTCAAGAAATGAGACCAATCAAAAGAAGGCAAATGAAAGGAAATGAAATTAGAAGAATACAAACATAAGGCTTTGACATGTATCACTGACTGCATTTTGGGATAATAGAAAAAATATAAAGGTTAACTCACATAGAAAAGGTAAATAACACACACTAATATATATATATATATATATATATATATATATATATATATATATATATATATATATATATATAATAGCCTACATTTAGACACACATTAATTGGGCAAGTAATAGATTTAAGTTGAGCATTTTTGTAACATTAAAATCATAAGCAATGTAATTGATTTGGCTTTTGGAGACTTAGAATTATTAAGACTTCGATCAAATCACGGATATATTTATAAAGGTTTTGTATCTGGAAATTATTTATAATTTTTGTGAGATGGAATGTGAAGCATTCAAGATCCACCAGAGGGTGCCCTTGTATAAAATTAATTTAACGACCAGCACGTCAGAGGTTGATCGAATAGAAAATACTACATAGATAGGAAGTAGATTAGTGGCTGCGCAGCAACTTGCTCATTCATTTTCTTCCTTTCTTCTGTGTTCAATGCAGTTATAATCAGCGCATATTTGCTGGTAAAATGGCTCTGACATACGACGACCCACAACCAGAAAGTACGTTTGTTTACATTTATTTGAATAAACGAAAGTTTGCTACTTTTAATGAAGGCCTTCGATCATTCGGGACTTTGACAGGTTATAGGTGTTATCTGAGGTCCCCGATTATGAGAATCTAACATTATTCTTTAGTGATAATTGTTCAGTTAATATTGTGGTATTGTAACAGAAGTGTGTTTCAAAAAAAGTGAAATTGAATTAGAAACGTATTCAGCTCTGTAGAGTTAAGGCCTACGTGCAAACTGCAGCCTGGATGGCCCAGTAGGTTAACGTTTGACTCGAGTGTCCAAATCCGCTCCATTTTAAGTTCACATGGCAGATGTGTAAATTTGTGAAGTGGCTATACGGTGACATCAGGAAAATTGGGCCATACGTTTAGCTACTTATATTTTGAGGCTCATAGCCTTTTAATTTTGTACAGACAATGTCCGCTAAAAGACAATTGATTTGATTAGTTAGTTACCAAAAGGTGCCCCAATTTACCTGATGTCATCCTACTTCACATTATGTAAAACTTTATAAGAAATCCCCATTAATGCTTCATTTACCACCCCTGACCAGATTCGATTAAAATGCTTAAGAGTTCACTTGAGAAGAAAACTTACAACTTTCTATGACCTATATTGCAACTATTTATTCGCCAAAACATGATTAAATATCTTAGAATCAGAGTGAAGGCTTGAATCCGCTTTACATTTTTTCGAGGTAACTCGCAAAAACAAAAACAAAAAAAGATAATAAAACTGATGTTCTTTATCCTGAAGTGAAGTGCATCATTAACGATCAAATTATCCATTACACAAACAGTTTCTCAGAGGACTTAGGCCTACTTCCATTGTGTTACCAGTCGTGTAAACAAATTGGACAGTCATATTTATCCGAATGAAAACTGAAAAATCGTATCTTCGCTTCTATTCAGATCGGTTCATTCATGTTGCGCGAATTCAAATTAAATGATCGAGGCATATTACAATAAAAGCTGCTCACAATCGCATGCACTCATACAAATATAATTATTCAAATCATTGAAATAAATCAGTTATGTTATACAGAGCGATATGCATATGTAATTAAAGTCCAATGTGAACCAAATACAGTACAGACATTTACGTTTATTTCAGTAAAACTATCCTGATCTTTATGAGGAAACCCAGATAAATGCACGGAGTCGTTAGTTTTGTAGCAATCACGACAACGCATAAGGCACGGATAAGCAATTATTTCGTTTAACCAGGAAGATTTCAGGCTCAAACAGCCATCTACTTTAATTTGCAGATATGAGTAGCTCCCAGCACATTTACATGCACTGACCTTGGGGTTTTTGTTGATTGGTTCTATGCTGTCAACAAGTGAACAGATACACTGTACAGTATAGGACATGGATACTAGTTTTGTTGAATTAACTGTTTGGTTTCGGTGTCCCAGTTTTGCAGTATTTTCTTCTGCACTTTTTGCAGTATACAGTTTTTAGAATTTTAAATTGGTCCTTTTGAAAATGTTTTGCTTTTTAATCTTCTAATTCTAATTGCATTGTGTTTTAATCCTGAAGATGGAAAATGCCTACACACCCAGGAGAGTGGGTATGTTTATCCATTGTTTTTCCTTGTACTTTCGCTTTAACTGTAATATACAAATACATTTATTTTTTGTACTCTCTGAATGAAACTTAATTAATCAAAGTACATTTCTTTGTATGTCACAGTGATGCAGGTTTCTCAACTACTGTGAAGCATGTCTTCAGTGAAACTTACCAGGACAACATTATTGGATGTGGGCTGCCTGTCATGAATAAAGAAAGCTCTGTGAGACCCATGTTCAGTGAGGCACTAGGTAACTCTGAGCTGTCAAGACAGAAAATGCTGCAGCCATTGGCATTTGAGTCTGAGCCCATTATTTCTGCTGGAGAAGAGGCCACTTACTTGAGAAACAGAAAACAGCCGAGCCCTCTCCCGGAAGTGCAACCATTTCGAGGAAAGATGGACGTAGGACTGGAAGAGCAAATGGATCCTTGTCACCCAAGGAGACAGAGAGCACAAAAAATTATTCAAAAGGAGCATCCGGGGTTTCCAAGAAGAAAAAGAACCCCTGATAAGAAGAAATACTTGATTGGTAGTATGCTCTGTGTCATATTTGTTGAAAAAACAATATGCATGAGAAATAAAAACTGTATTTTTTTTGTCTGTCTTCACAGTGTGCTGTTGCATTTTGGCAGTGGGATTAGTTGGTGTCTGTGAGTCATCTGCTGGTATGTTTTTAAAAGAAACATTCAAACTTATCAGCACAGAAATTTCTTAAACATTGTAACTTGCTTAAGTGGTTAAAATCTCAAAACCACTAGAAACAGCTATCACTTCAAATGAGTTTATTACTGAAGCACGGCTATTTTTATTTTTATTTTCAACAATTTTAGGCACAGAATAAATCAACATTGAATAATACAGATTCACTACTTTGAATTAAACAAAACATTATTAATTGTTCAAGACAATTACTATTAATTGACGCTAAACTGATCAAGACTTTATTCAAAGCATCACGATTTGACAGAAAAATACAAGGATTCAGTCACTCCAACCTTGAGCTTGAGGCCTACCAAAACTAATTATTAATAAATAAGTATTTAACATTTCACTGGTAATCTGTTTCATTAACTTAAACTTTATGTAACACATGTCCAGTTTATCATCTGTGCCTTTTGTAGATTAAATTATCTCTAATATAGTGGCTCAGGGGTTAGGAGTTCGTTTTGTAATTGGAATTTACTGCATGTGTTGAACTGATCGTTGTGTCCTTGGGCAAGACACTTCACCCACCTGCCCACTGGTGGTGGTCAGAAGGCCCAGTGGCGCCAGTGTCTGGCAGCTTCGGTTCTCTTAGTCCGCCCCAGGGCAGCTGTGGCTACAATGTAGCTTTCCATCACCAGTGTGTGAATGTGTGCGTGAATGTATAACTGAATGTAGTGTGAAGCACTGTGGGGTCTGTAGGGACGAAGTAAAGCACTGTACAAGTACAGGCCATTTACTATAATGCCTAACAATACTTTTGTGCTATAAAGGCCTATTGTAAGTTAAATGTGCTCTCTCAACTGAATAATAAAATAATATAGACTTTCTCTCACCTAAAAAACACTATAACTATAACTACATTTCCACTTCCATTTTTTTTGAATATTATATAATCTTGTTTTCTTAATAAAATAACGTATGTTCTCCATAGAAATGTTTTCCTAATTCAGATATTTAAATTTACATTAACACAAACATTATCCCTTAAATATGCCCAGATGTTTATGTATTTAAATGTGTCTCACCAATCTGAAGAATGTAGAAAAATTACAAGATTTGGTCTTAAACTTGTTACTGTTAAAACAAGTAAAGACTTTAATAATTATCTTACTGCAAAGATTTGTCTTTAACATATGTTTTTTAACACAATGTGCTACTATGAAACCAAAATAAGACTATCTGTAAAAGTTTGTTATCCTTTTTCATATTAAGTTTAAATGTGTTTTTCTACAGCTACTTGTTTCACCTGCATGGATAAGACCAAGTGTCAAAACCTCATAGCGATATATGCGGAAAATGATTTTCTTGTCTATGAAAGAAGCGCCACAGAAAAAATCCCAAAATGCTCTGCAGCCCCTCCAATTACACAGAAGTGTTTTGTATGCTGGTCCCAATCAAATGTGAACATCTACTGTCCAAACAACATCACAACGCTTGAGCCTGAGGATAGCAACGGATCAACCATCAGAAAATTCATCAAAGGATGTAAGTATTTCCTAATGCACTAGAATAAGAACTCAGGTATAGTTTCCTGCAGGGGTATTTAAACTGCTTGAACATTGTACATGTTGTCACATTGTGATCACAAATTTATTTGATAGATTTAGAGCTGCCCAGTACATCAAATTAAAATCATTGTCACACTATCAGTGTTTGCAATATCAGAATTCCAAAAGACCGCTTGGAGGCAATATTTAGTTTAATCCTATTTTTTTAAATGTTTTTCCTGTTCAGCTGCTAAAATCTGTAAGGTATTTTGCCAGTTTGGTCAACTCTGACTTCAGTCTAATCCCTACATCAGGCACATTGCTATTGTTGGTAAGATTTTAAAACTCATGAGGACTGGTGGAGACACTTTGTATTAATGAAAAAACAAATGGATGAATTTTTTGATAAAATTTATCAATTTTGTTATTGCAGAAGTACTTCAATACTTTTCCTGAAATCATGCAACTTACATCCAACAAAACTTAACTAGCGCATAATTGGGGAAGCAAAACAAAACAAAAACTGAAAAATGTGACATGCAAAAAATGTGACAAGTATTCACTCCTATTGAGTCCTTGTTATGTAAAAAGTACCTTGCTGTCATTTAAATGGAAGGCTCTTTTGGTATATGTCTCTCACAGCTTTGAATATTTAGAATGTGAAAATGCTACCTCGTCTTCTTTGCAACATAATTCAAGATACTCATCTTCAGCGAGACACATTTTTAACATGATTTAATAAATCTTGCTTCAGATTGTTAACCGGTTTTAGATCTAGACTTTGATCAGGCCATTTTAAAACATGAACATTGTTTTTTGCCTTCAGGTGATCAGCAGCAGAAATTTTACCCTCCAGCTACTGGAAGAGCTAACACAGCAAGTATGTATGATGTTCAGGAGCAAAAAACTACTATTGGGCTTTAGAGGTCATTGAAGTTAACTGTGGTCATTGTAGTGAAAGCTTTTTAGAAACAGTTTAGGCACGTTTCCACTATCAGATCTTAAGGGTAACTTTACCAGATCTTTTATCTGACATGGTAATTTGTTGGCCTTCTCCTATCAGCTGTCGTGTCTCCATTGAAAAGTGGCCCTTTAAGGAATAAGCTAAGACATCCACATATCACGGCTCTCTCAGCAGTGAGCAGCGTCACTTATCAGCACCAAAAAGTGCCCAGAGCAGCAGAAACTAGAAAAGCACTCAGAGAGTGCAGACCACTAAGGCAGCTCAGTCCACCTCACGGAAAGTAATCGTCCCAAAAATCTTATCAGATGGTCCTGGTGCCACTGTGAACATTTCCTGAAAAATTCATTGTGTTGCTAGCAGACAGAAAAAGCAAAGTAACATGTAAACCCTGACAAAAATAACCTCATTGGCAGAGGTAATAACAAGAGATAGACAAGGCTGGGAATACTACTGTGTTCTTGTTTTTGCTATGTTGGTATATACCGCTTAGCCAGCAATTCATATTTTACAGAATCGGTTGTTTGGCAATATCTGCTCATTTCCTTCTGAATTACAAACAATCAGAAAGAGTTAACCACAGGGCCTGCCGAGCAATTCTACTGGTCCATTCCTTTGTAAGCTTCATAAGGCGCATTTCGACTATCAGAACTTTAGGGTAATTTGACTGGAAAGTCCAAACACCTGCGTGTCTCCACTTCATCAGGCCAGGTCAAAAGGGCTGTCTTGGAGGCCATTTGAGAATCAACTGAGTATGCACTCGGAAATGGCCCGATTGAGTCAGATTAAGCAGAAACGCAGCAAAAAGCACTGCTGCCTCCATATCAATTCAATTGTTATTTCTACTGTACTGTGCACTTTTTATGCTGAGCAATGACGCTACTTTCTGTTGAAACTGTCTAGTTTGTGGGTGTCTGTAGCTAATTACTGTTCTGAAGGAGGCTTTAATGTCAAAAAACCAAAAACAGTTCATTTAAAACTACTTCAAAAATGTATTTAACATCTATGTTTTGTTCTAATACTATATGCTATTTTTGCTTCATTTGTAGGTTACACTCATTCACTTACTAGGCTCATATGTAGTGTTGGTATGTATCACAGATTTTGACGCTGACCAAATAAAAATAAGTATAAATCTGTAATCCCTTTTTTTGCTTTGACTTAACGTGATTTGTGTAATTTTACAGTTGCCATTTTGATGCTGCTCTAAATCACAAGGACCTACACTGTGAGTGTGCCTCATTAAGCAGACAGAACAAAGATCCATGATTATTAGAGTTAACAGCGGAAGTTGTTCCAGTTTTTTTATTTTAATTCTTCATACCAAACATATTCATAGATGTAAAATTACTTGAGAATTGCTACAATTTATACTTATATGTTTTTATTCTTATTTTCAGCTCTGTAAGAATGAACAAGGTGGGTTAATTTCTTCAAAGATTTTCATTTTAAATTATAATGAACAAGGTCGGTTATGTAATTTTTTCAAAGATTTAGATCTTTAAATAATTGTATAAAAATTTTATTTGGTTCAAGTTAGCATTAAATTTTCTGTTTCCTAATTATCTTCTATCTGTAACACGTAACTATTTATACTAACACATTTTTTTATATTGTAGGAAACATGATGTAAGCAATAAAAAAGATACAGCGAGAAGATCATCATAGCTGATAACTGAGCCACTGTTAATTCCTTTGTGATTTTTTTGTTTGCTATTTGCCACTTTGTTCTGCATTTACTTTAAAGAAAAAGTTTTTATCTTCAACATGGACCTTATTTTTAGCATGCATTACGTTCATTTACTCACCCAGACAAGTTTGGAGCCACTTTGAGAACTTTGGGAGAAGTTTATATCCATTTTCAATCAGCGTATATCCATATAATGGGAGTTAATGGGGGCACTGACGTGCATCCTCTAAATAACGCATAATCTGGCACAAAACTCCTTCATTTCCCCAATGTTTTATAATAAATCATTATCAATATTTCCCTGTATGTTTGGCGCGTCCTGCTGTGTATTCTTCTGGGATGTTTTAGAGGCTTTATATCCAACTACACTAACACACAATATCAATGAAGTCTCTGCCATGCGGCATCCCAGTGTAGTCTGAGCAGTGCTTTTACTCTGTGCTGTACGGGGGTCGGTTAGACAGAACTTGCTACTGCAAACATCAACATGAATCGCATTTGTGTGTTTCTAAAACTGCACAAACAACATGACCAAGTGGACTAAGTTCAGCTTCCACAGGCTCCCTTTCCACAAACTGCTCAGACTACAGCTGCAATGGCGGACAGCTATGGCGTCATTGACATCACTGGTTAGTATAAATTGGATTGGTTGGATTAAAAGCCTGTAAAAACCTCTGCAAATTATAATGTAGCACTTCTGAGATGGTCTGGATTTATAGGGGAATATCGCTAGTGATTTTTAATAAAACATTGGCCAAATGAAGGTGTTTTGTGGCAGATAATGCCTTTTTTAGAGAAATCTGTACCCCATTAACTCTCATTATATGGATATACGCTGATTGTGAATGATATAAACTTCTCCAGAGGGACTCGAAGTGGCTTCAAACTCCACATTGCACTTTAACATGCATTTCTTTTGTGAAAAGTGCTTCGTAAATAAAGTTTGATGTGATTTTATTTTATTTTAAATGGATATTTCAACCCTAAGCGAAATTTAGTCTGTTGCCACATTCCCCAGTTAAATAAGTGAGAAAAGGATTTTGTAACGAGCCCAGTCATTCTCCGAGAAGTAAGTTTGCTTTAGCTTAGCATAAACAATGGCAAGCAAATGGCTAGCAAATGTCATAAAAATTACTAAATAATAATCCCAATCATTACCAGTGACCTCAATAACATTATTGATTGCCAATGAAATTAACACGTAACACAAAGGGATAACAGGAGCTGATTTAGACCTGGGTCTACATTACGACAAAGCACTGCTGTAAGCCGCCGCTGCAAAGCACAAAGACATGATGTAGCACCCGCCAAAGTCACCTAGAGTTTATTTACTCTTTTCAATCAATCACGTGAAATGTAAATGTTATATAGTAAACCTGGAGATGACAATGTTAGCTAGGTGTCACAAATATAGTAATTTATAATATAACAGCATCACTCAAGAAACTAGTAAATAAAACACTACTTAGAGCCATTGATCATCCCCCTTGTTCAGTATCTGTACAAAAAATGGACAAAACTGCCATATTCAGATGTAGTACTATCTTTCTGGTAGAAAATATAATTTTTTTTATTCATAGTCCTCTAGTGTGAAATCTCTTGCAAAGCAGTTATTTTCTCCACAGGTGTTGGATGAATTCCCAGGTCAGCATCCTCTTCTTTGTTCGACATTAGATGGAATTCTGTGAAACAATGTTTTCCTGTATGTCTTCAGCTTGTTTTGGCATGCTATGGCAGTAAAAATTCAGTGCAGCTCACGTATTTTTGTTCACGGAAGTAAACACAAATACGGGTAGTCTGCACAATACAACCTTTTGCAGATGCTTCATTATGTCCTTGTGCCTTGTAGCCACGGCTTACAGTGATTCTTTGTCCTAATAAAAGTCTAAACCTGCTTCTGTAATTAATTTGTTTTAGTTATTGTTTTAATTTGGAATCGATAAGATTATTGAGGTCACCAGGAATCATTAGGATAATTATTGAGTAACTTTTATGACTTTTGCACACAAAATGCTTGCCATCACTATTCACTTCCATTGTTCATGCTAAGATAGAGCCAAATTCGTACAATTACATGGCTTTTTCACACTGATCTAACTCGGGAATATGGCAACAATAAATTTCACTTACGGGCAGAATATCCCTTTAAGTTAGGTATACATCTTAATCGTTTAATACATTTTATTTCTACTCTGACTGCTTGCCATTTTGCTTATTGATCATTTGTTAATTCAGCCTAAATGTCTTTATAATTGGTCTTATCGATATATAGAGTTTGCACTCAATAAATAATAAAAATTATATTACAATCATTAGTTTGTTGTTATTTTAAAGCTAATGTAGTTTTAATAATTCATTAGTTTTTTTTTATTGCCCGTATTGTTGAGTCATTGATAAAACAGTATTGATAACAACGTGCTAAGTAGACACTGTGTGGGAAGATATCACAGATCAAAAATCTGCTGGTCTGAAGGGTCCGTGAAGTTTAAAGTGTACTACAGTGTCACAGTGAATCTAACCATTATCAGTGGACTCTGATAATGTTTTTTTCTTTTTCTAAAAACATATTTTTACATCACAGTTATCAGAAACATATTGGATTTAAAAAAGGTTAGACAAACAGGAAGCTAGTAGGTTCCCTTTCTATTGAATAATTTCTGCATATTTCCATTAAAATGAAACTATTTGTTTAGCGATTGATATCATTTAGAGTTCTTTTTTTTCTCTCTCCCATGTTTGCTAAGGGAGTTACATCTTTCAAAACCTACAACAATGTCTACAAAAATTGTTACTGGCAAAACAAAAAAACTTTTGTGTTCTTGAGATAGATTTAGAGTGAGATTTTGTAATAGCAGACTAAGTTGTTTTTTTGTTCCTTTAACAGCTTGACTTTCTCTAAAATGGAAAGCCTCCAACGTGGTTTAGGCTACTGTAATTGTCACATAGCTAAAACAACTTCCTGGATTACTCACAACCTAACACAAAGCTTCGGCAACAACTGATCAAAATGAGATGAAAGTTCGCCAAGTTACAAACACAAAGTACGTTATTTGTTTCTGTTTATGATTAGCTTAGCTCCAATAAGTCAATTAGGAACCTTGCTTTTTTGCTGGTTATGTGTTTTCTTTCATTCATTGTAAGCCTCGATCCTAGCTTCACATCTGTCATCAAGGAAATTTCAATCAAACGCAACTGGACTTGGTAATTTGTCTTGGAAGACGTTTCACCTCTTATCCAAGAGGCTTCATCAGTTCATGCTCGCTGCTGACCAGGCTGGGACTGGTCCAACTAACTGGTGTGGAGACTCAGCTATTTAACCTCTTGAACAAGAATCATTATGTCATTGGATCCTTTGTGCTCCATGTCTTAACGACGGTCGTTGGCGTGCCGCCTATTGGTGGAGGTTAGGTTTCGGCTTCATTAGTGCCCTATTGTGTTATAACGACAGTCGTTGGAGTCACAGTTGTTTCTGTTATTAGAGGCTAATTTGTTTGAGTCTTCTAGGGAGGGATGAAAGGGCAGCATTGTAAATTGGAGATAGGTGATGTCTCAGGCCTCCTCCTCTGTTTAGCGATGGTTTCTCTACTTTTACATAGATGGCTTCTTTTACTCCTCTTTCAAACCATCTGTCCTCTCTGTCTAATATCTGGACATTGCTGTCCTCAAAGGAGTGAGCTTTCTCCTTGAGATGTAAATGAACAGCAGAGTCCATGCCTGAGGAGTTAGCTCTCCTGTGTTGGGCCATGCGTTTGTACAGTGGTTGTTTGGTTTCACCAATGTAGAGGTCCTTGCATTCTTCATTGCATTGGATTGCATACACCAGGTTGCTTTTGTGTGTGTGTGGTGTTCTGTCCTTGGGATGTACTAGTCTCTGTCTGAGTGTGTTGCTGGGTTTGAAATACACAGGGATACTGTGTTTGTTAAAAATCCTCCTGAGTTTTTCAGAAATCCCAGACACATATGGAATGACTACATTGTTTCGTTTGTTTTCTTTTTCTTTTTCAACCACTTTGTTGGCTTTCCTTCTGGAATTAGCTGCAGTTTTCACAAAAGTCCAGCTGGGGTAACCACAAGTTGTGAGGGTGTCTCTCACGTGCTTGCGTTCTTCCCCTTGGGCCTGTGAGCTGGTGGGTATGTTATCAGCTCTGTGTTGCAGGGTCCTGATAACACTAAGCTTGTGTTCCAGTGGGTGGTGTGAGTCAAAAAGTAGGTATTGGTCTGTGTGTGTGGGTTTTCTGTATACCCCAATGTGGAGCCTTCTGTCCTTTCTCCTCTGGACGACACAATCTAAAAAGGGCAAACTATTGTCCTTGACATCTTCTCTGGTGAATTTGATGTTTCTGTCCACTGAGTTTATGTGTTCAGTAAAGGCTTGCACCTCTTTGGTTTTGATTTTAACCCATGTGTCATCTACGTATCTGAACCAGTGGCTAGGTGTTATTCCTTCAAAGGAGTTCAAAGCTCTGCACTCTACCTCCTCCATGTATAAATTTGCCACAATTGGAGAAACTGGTGAGCCCATGGCACAGCCGTGTTTCTGTCTATAAAACTTGCCATTGAACTGGAAATATGTGGTATTCAGGCACAATTCCAGGAGTTGGCAAATGTGTTCTGGTTTGAGTTTTGTTCTGTTTTGGAGGGAGTTGTCCTGTGTAAGTCGTTCTCTTACTGTGACCAAAGCCTCCATGGTAGGAATACAGGTGAACAATGAAGTCACGTCATAGGAAACCATTGTCTCATCTGGATCCATTTTTAGATTCCGGACTTTGTTCACAAAGTCTATGGAGTTTTGGATGTGGTGTGGGGTGTTGCCTACCAGAGGTGCCAGGATATTAGCTATGTGTTTGGCTATATTGTACGTGACAGAGTTTATACTGCTGACAATATAAACTCTGTCACGTACAATATAGCCAAACACATAGCTAATATCCTGGCACCTCTGGTAGGCAACACCCCACACCACATCCAAAACTCCATAGACTTTGTGAACAAAGTCCGGAATCTAAAAATGGATCCAGATGAGACAATGGTTTCCTATGACGTGACTTCATTGTTCACCTGTATTCCTACCATGGAGGCTTTGGTCACAGTAAGAGAACGACTTACACAGGACAACTCCCTCCAAAACAGAACAAAACTCAAACCAGAACACATTTGCCAACTCCTGGAATTGTGCCTGAATACCACATATTTCCAGTTCAATGGCAAGTTTTATAGACAGAAACACGGCTGTGCCATGGGCTCACCAGTTTCTCCAATTGTGGCAAATTTATACATGGAGGAGGTAGAGTGCAGAGCTTTGAACTCCTTTGAAGGAATAACACCTAGCCACTGGTTCAGATACGTAGATGACACATGGGTTAAAATCAAAACCAAAGAGGTGCAAGCCTTTACTGAACACATAAACTCAGTGGACAGAAACATCAAATTCACCAGAGAAGATGTCAAGGACAATAGTTTGCCCTTTTTAGATTGTGTCGTCCAGAGGAGAAAGGACAGAAGGCTCCACATTGGGGTATACAGAAAACCCACACACACAGACCAATACCTACTTTTTGACTCACACCACCCACTGGAACACAAGCTTAGTGTTATCAGGACCCTGCAACACAGAGCTGATAACATACCCACCAGCTCACAGGCCCAAGGGGAAGAACGCAAGCACGTGAGAGACACCCTCACAACTTGTGGTTACCCCAGCTGGACTTTTGTGAAAACTGCAGCTAATTCCAGAAGGAAAGCCAACAAAGTGGTTGAAAAAGAAAAAGAAAACAAACGAAACAATGTAGTCATTCCATATGTGTCTGGGATTTCTGAAAAACTCAGGAGGATTTTTAACAAACACAGTATCCCTGTGTATTTCAAACCCAGCAACACACTCAGACAGAGACTAGTACATCCCAAGGACAGAACACCACACACACACAAAAGCAACCTGGTGTATGCAATCCAATGCAATGAAGAATGCAAGGACCTCTACATTGGTGAAACCAAACAACCACTGTACAAACGCATGGCCCAACACAGGAGAGCTAACTCCTCAGGCATGGACTCTGCTGTTCATTTACATCTCAAGGAGAAAGCCCACTCCTTTGAGGACAGCAATGTCCAGATATTAGACAGAGAGGACAGATGGTTTGAAAGAGGAGTAAAAGAAGCCATCTATGTAAAAGTAGAGAAACCATCGCTAAACAGAGGAGGAGGCCTGAGACATCACCTATCTCCAATTTACAATGCTGCCCTTTCATCCCTCCCTAGGAGACTCAAACAAATTAGCCTCTAATAACAGAAACAACTGTGACTCCAACGACTGTCGTTATAACACAATAGGGCACTAATGAAGCCGAAACCTAACCTCCACCAATAGGCGGCACGCCAACGACCGTCGTTAAGACATGGAGCACAAAGGATCCAATGACATAATGATTCTTGTTCAAGAGGTTAAATAGCTGAGTCTCCACACCAGTTAGTTGGACCAGTCCCAGCCTGGTCAGCAGCGAGCATGAACTGATGAAGCCTCTTGGATAAGAGGTGAAACGTCTTCCAAGACAAATTACCAAGTCCAGTTGCGTTTGATTGAAATTTCCTTGAGATAACCATGACCTGGATGAATGAGAATATTCACAGGCTTATCTGTCATCAACAAACAACTTTTGACTACAGCTGATACTAACATTATGAGCAATAGATACTACATCTCACTCGTTCTGGTATGAATACGAATAACACATTCAGAATCAATGGTTGTGTTTTCAGTTTTCATTCTCGGCAACAATATTACACATTCTTCGACAATTTCTCAATATAAAAATGTTCGAAGCTAATATTAAAAGCTAGAATCTTTTAGTAGGATTTGTTACATCACTATAGAATAACACAGGATTCAAAAAACCCAAAATTATTTAGAAATGTATTAAATGTCAGTCTTAATGCCTAAACAACCAAAAGAGAGGGAATATCTGCTCTATACTTAATTACTGAATTTTGGAAACATCCATCTAAATGTTATATAAACACAATAAACTGATGACATTTTGGAAGTTAACTGCTTTTTGTCTCTGCTTTTGATAAAATCCAGTTATCAGTTTAAAACAACTGTATATGTATATTTTTGTTTTTACATGCTCTTTTTAAGTAGTAAAACAAAAAAGCCTCATACTCAGAAATTTAAGCATTCGCTACAGAACATGTCTGCCATGAGTAGTAAAACAAAGCAACAGAAACAATGAAGCCATTTCCTAAAACAGCAGCCATTATGGAGGTGGATGAATGGCTGCTGTTTTAGGAAATGGCTTCAGTGGGTTGGTTATATCGTGCCTTTTGAAATGGAGGGCAGCAAAAGTGCAGTAAGAGATCTAAAAAGACAATAATTTATTTAGTTGTAAAGGAAAGGCTAATGAACAGTAATTCATCCCTACCAATTAGAGTTGTGATTTTAAATTTAGATCTACTGTGTATAAATAAATGAAAACCATTATTTGCATAATTTATTCTCTGTTATCCAGTTCAATGCGGTTTCATACCTTGTGCCAAAAATAGCCTTAAATGCATGCAGTTATACCACAATTTAATTGTATTTGACTGAATTTGCTGAAAGAAGACATGTTACCATCAGGTAAAGCACTGTTATAATGATTTTTATTTAATATGTTTTTAGAATTATTTCCAAAGACATGTAAAGCTTGATAGCACGATAGAAAAAGTATACTTTGTTACATTCCTTTAGTAGAAACAGTACTTTTCTTTTACTCTGCTGAATTACGTTTCTATTTTCTGTTTCAGTTCAGATATGGAATGAGATTTTCAATCAGTTCTCATGATTAGAAATGCACTTTTATTTCTCTTACAGGGATTATTTGCTGTTTGGTAGCAGTGAGGCTATTTGCTATCTGCCGTGGATCTACTGGTGTGTCCTTATAGGCTTATATTGCTGTATTTCTACACATTGGGCATTAATTCTAACAACACTTGTTTAGCCAGTAATATATTTTCTTAAGCAGGGTTATTATCCCTTAATTCTTAGTCACAGAAATTGAATCACATTAAGTGTTTATATCTCGTCATCTTGCGCATTTTTTCTAGACTGGAGTGCACATGACTGCTTTACCTGCAGGGACAAGGTCTGATGCCCAAACATCGTGAGAATATTTGGACCTGATGACTCTCTTCTCTTTGAAAGAGATTCTAAAGACAAAATTCCAAATTGTTCTGGAGTTCTTCCAGTAACAAAGAACTGCTCAGTGTGCAATGCAAACTCCAACATCATCATCTACTGTCCAAATAACATCCAGAGGTTTGAAGCAGAGATGGATGGAATGGAAATTACCAACATATCTGAAGGGTGTAAGTAAAGCATAACAAAATATGAATATTGGACAGTGTCACATGACTTCTGTTTCATCACTAAAATAACATTTTATAATAGCAAGCATATTTCTTCCTTAAACTCAGAGTGCACAAATCACTGTCTCTTGTGGCGAAGCTTTGGTTATAGAGTGTCGTTTTCAGAAGTACTTCACATAGCTGTGGTCAGAAATAAAAAACAAAACAACCAACAGAATGTCCTTTGTTGACTTTGTGTGATCTAAATGAGGAGTATTTTATGCTAAAAAAAATAAAAAATGTATATGATAGTTTTTTTGTTTTGTTTTTTTCAGGTAAAGAGGAGAGCACTGACCCCGAACTATACGGACCAACTGTTGGTACAAGTATGTATACACATTCATCAGTAGCACATAACCTATGCTGACTCTGGCCTTTAGGTTTTTTTTTGCCTGTTAGGGTATTAGTTCGTTTTTTGCAGATGAAACAATCCTAACTGGTCGATGTGTGGACTTCAATAGACCCTGGAGGTGTCTTATGGTGTCATGTCAGGCACCAAAATGCAGACCCGTTAAGGTTTGGTTGTTTTGGGGTGAATGATCCATGGATACAGTTTGTTTGTCCAGCAACCCTGTAGATGATTGTTGACTGAAATCTGGAAGATTCTGAAAAAAAGAGTTGACACCTTAAAGTAGTTCTCGTCACACCATTCCTGAACAACGAACCACTCCTTTCTTTGTGGCAGGGCACATTATTCTGCTTACAGGCCACAACCATCAGTGAATGGAGTTTTCATGAAAGTATGCACATCGTCTGCAACAATGCTTAAGAAGATATTTTAGTAATTAATAATCACATAAATGGCAGTACCTAAAGTTTACCAGCAGAACATTACTCAAAGCATCAAATGCCTCCACTAGCATGTACCACTATGCACCCTGGCATCATGGATCTCTACCCAAACGATGCACATGCACTGAGCCATCCATTAAATATAAGATACAATACAGGGCTCAGACCTCAACAACTGGGTTTGGAAGATCCCATAAGAGTTTTATAGATGCTCTGAACCAGTCGTTTAAAGTCATCACAATTTCCCCCTTATCAAACGTGCTGAAATCCTTATCCATCTCACCTACCTCTAGCCCATTAACTAAAGGGTTGACTAAGATAACAGTCTTATTCACTTCCTCTATCAGTGGTCATACTATTATGCTTGACCAGTGACTTCCCAGTTAATTCCTGGAAATAGTGACCAAATCGGACACCCTGTGGACATAAAGGGTTGTACATGATCTACAGGAATACTCAAGTACACGTAACATTTAAATGGTACTCAATTACGGCAAAGAGGCCCAACATTTCGCACTGTAAAAACTGTTGTTACGAACCTTCCCCTTGGTGTGCCTCCAAGTCAGAACGGAGGGAAGGGGCAAGGCAGCAACTGACAACCAAAAAAAGTCACTCGATGCTCAATGACAGTTTAACAACTTTTATTGCAGTTTTGTTTGCTTGGAGGCTGCGCGTACAACTGTGAAGGGAGGGGGAGACAGGGACAGTTAGGTGGTGCCAAAGGAATGAAATTAATAAAACAAAACAGAGCCCATCTACCCTTCTGTCTAAACAAAGAAACCAAACAAAAAGCCTTGCCTAAACTTTCATACAAAATTAATGGTTCCAGAAAACATTACAAGGGTGGCGACCACCTTCTTACCTAGTGTATTTTAACAGAGTTTCCACTACGTGATGAGGTGTAAAGGGATCCCCCAGCTTACCTAGTCCACAGCCTCCCTCCACCAAACCTCCAAACAGTAGCAGCTCCAGAACACAAGTGAAGGAATCAGCTTGACTGTGGCAGGTAAAGCAATCAGTCAATCAGCAGCAGCAAAAGAGAGAGTCCTCCTTTGCTCTTCAGGGAAGCTTCCTTTTATCCTCTGGATCAGACTCCAATTGGTCCAAGCTGGATAGCATATAACCAATCCAAGGCCTCCACATCAAGTCTCAGCATTCTGAAAACAGGGAGAGGGGGGGGGAGAAAAGAAAAAAAAAAAAAAAAAAAATATCCCCTGCCTGACGGCACGTAACACCCCCACCCTTATAAGTCCAAACAAAGTGTTTTGGACAAAGAAAACCCTACCATTTCCCAAAGTTATACAACTCTAAAATGCACGCGATAGTGTGTCAGCCAAAACGTTCTCAGACCCTTTTTTATGAATGATCTTCAGATTATAAGCTTGGATGATCACTGCCCACCGCATGAGTCGTTGGTTATGATTGTACATTCTCGAAAGAAAAACCAATGGGTTATGGTCAGTGAAAACCAGTACAGGTTCCACCGTTTGGCCGAGATAAACCTCGAAATGCTGCAAGGCCAAAAGGAGAGCAAGTGTTTCTTTCTCTATTGTAGAGTATTTGCTTTGATGTGAAGTAAATTTTCTTGAAAAATAGCTCACAGGATGATCTATTCCATTTTTATGTTCTTGCAAGAGGACGGCTCCCACCCCTACTGCACTGGCATCAATATCCAGTTTAAACTGTAGTTTAAAGTTTGGCGCAGCAAGAACTGGAGCACATGAAAGCAGTCCTTTTAGACTTTCAAAAGAATGCTGACATTCATCAGACCACACAAATGACTTTAAAGGGCTGGTCAGGGCAGTTAGAGGGGCAGCCACCGTCGAGAAATTTTTACAAAACCGACGGTAAAAACCTGCCATTCCTAAGAAGCGACGCAGCTCCCTTCGGTTGGATGGAGTTGGAAATTTAGAAATGGATTGGATCTTGATATCCACGGGGCACACTTTGCCACCACCCACCTGCTGACCAAGGTAAGTAATGGTACCTTTTCCAAACTCACACTTTCCTAAATTTAGTGTCAGTGTAGCTGAAGAGAGACGCTTAAAAACCTCCCGCAAGGTAGCCAGGTGGTCATTCCACACCCTGGAATAAACCACTATGTCGTCTAAATAAACCCGACAGTTCGGTACTTCTCCAAGCACCTTATTCACCAGTCTTTGGAAAGTAGCCGGCGCGTTACATAGACCAAATGGCATCACCGTATACTGAAAAAAGTCATCCGGTGTTACAAAAGCGGAGATCTCTGAAGCTCGGGGTGTTAAAGGAACTTGCCAGTATCCCTTTAACATATCCAGCTTAGTGACAAACTTAGCTGGACCAATTTCATCAATGCAATCTTCGATGAGTGGTAACGGATAGGCATCAGGAACAGTAACAGAATTTACTTTACGAAAGTCGGTGCAGAACCTAGGACTCCCATCAGCCTTTATATCCAACAAGCAGGGAGAACTCCATGAGCTTGAACTGGGAACAGCCAGCCCATTACAAACCAGATATTCCACTTCCTTTTTAATTACTTCCCTTTTCACTGGATTAACGCGATATGCACGCTGTTTAATAGGTGCAGGGTTTGTAAGAAGAATATCGTGAGAGATTACCTGAGTTTGGGTAGGGACATCCCCAAACAGACCTTGAAAATCCAGGATTAGTTTCTGCACATCTGCAGCTTGATCACCTGTCAAATGTGACAAATAGTAAGACAGTTTTGACAAAATCTCACTATTGCTGAGTTTCACCCCTTGGGGTATGTCCTTAGGCATGTTTTGGTCGTCTCCACTATCCTCAACAGTTGGATCTAAAACAACACATGCCACAGGGGAAATAACACCCTTTCCACCCTGATTGGTTGAACTTCCCTCACCACTCCTTGAGTGATACCTCTTCATCATGTTAACATGACACATTCTAGTCCTACGACGGCGATCAGGAGTTTTAACAACATAGTTTGTCTCACTTAGTTTCTGTTCAATCACGTATGGACCAGAAAATTTTGTGTGCAAGGAGGAACCAGGTATTGGCAACAAAACTAGTACCTTATCTCCTGGACAAAACCTGCGCGTCACAGCTTTTTGGTCATAACGTCTTTTCATACCATCCTGCATGGAGGTTAAAGACTGTTGAGCCAGATCAGGAGCAGACTGAAGCTGCTGCTTCATCTTGTTTACATACTCAGGAATATGTTTAAGAGTTTCTGAGGGTTGGATCAACATCTCTTTAAGAACAGTCAAAGGCCCTCTCACCTTATGTCCGAACACTAGCTCAGCTGGACTATACCCTAAAGATTCTTGAACTGCCTCCCGGGCTGCGAACAACAAAAATGGAATCCCTTCATCCCACTCATGTCCTGTGTCTAGACAATATTTTCGCAACATAGCCTTAAGGGTTTGGTGGAACCTCTCTAATGCCCCCTGGCTTTCAGGATGATAAGCGCTTGAGGTCACATGCTTAATCCCTAAGCCCTTGAGTACTTGGGCAAAAGTTCTTGATTTAAAGTTGGTCCCCTGGTCTGTCTGAACCACTTGGGGAAGTCCAAAAACAGAGAAAAACTTTACCAAGGTTTTAGTAACAACAGCCGCTGTGATTCGTCTTAGGGGAATTGCTTCTGGGAACCTTGTCGAAGCACACATGATGGTTAACATAAACTGATTTCCACTCTTAGATCGTGGTAGTGGACCTACACAGTCTACGATCACCCTTGTGAACGGTTCCCCCATGACTGGGATAGGTGTCAACGGAGCTGGAGGGACGGTTTGATTTGGTTTTCCAGCAACTTGACACACATGGCAAGTCCTACAGTAACTTGAAACATCAGACTTCAGGCCTGGCCAGAAGAAATGGTTGAGTACCTTATTATAGGTTTTTGTGATACCCAGGTGACCTGACAGTGGACTATCATGTGCCAGGCTCAGTACCTGATAACGAAATACCCCTGGAACCACTACTTGATGAACAACGTTCCAGTCGCTTTTTGGATCGGCAACCCAACGTCGAAGTAGGAGACCATCATCCACAACAAATGCCAACTTTCTCTTTTTGGCCTCCTCCTGAGGATGAACAGCAGACCAACATTTTGAGAGAGAGACATCTTTTTCCTGGGCTTCAATGAACTCTTCCCTAGAGGCGAGCAAGGTTATGTTCACTGGATCAAAGAGTGAATGGCTCTTTTTAGATGTTTCAGAGCTCCCTTCAATCACAGCCTCAGACATTTCTGGGGACCTTCCTGACACCAAAAAAGAGTCGGACAAGTCAGGCCCATACCTCTTTATGTGAGCCCTTGTCACCACGCAAGCAGGAAAAATATCTAAAGATACGTCTGGTTCTGCTACTATGCTTACATCTGGAGTCCTTAGTACCTCAGGCACAGGGAAAACCTTTCCACCAGCCAAATCATTCCCCAGAATGAAATCTACCCCCCTTATGGGCAAGGTAGAAACAACTGCCACTCTGTAAAAACCTTGAACAAGGGAAGAGGTTACATGCACATTATGTAGAGGGACACACAACATGGACATCCCAATTCCTTGAATAACAACGTTTATTCCACAAGATGTTTTGTCAGATAAGGGCAGAATTCCCTGCCTAATGATAGACTGAGACCCTCCTGTGTCTCTTAACACTGTGACTGATCGGGCATCGCTCGGGTCTCCAGTCACAGACACCAATCCTCGCACAATGAATGGCTGGAAGCAAGGATCGGGTCCATTTGCTTTAACCGCTTCCAACTTTGGGTGTACTGAAGGTGGAACTATCTTTAGTAATCCCACCCCAGCAGCTTGCCTGGGACCCCCTTTTTTTTTCAACTTAAAACAGTCTGCAATTACATGCCCCTTTTTTAAGCAGTAGGTACATTGCGGCACCTCCCGAGACGCTGAAGGTGGTTTCTGGGTTCCAGTTTCCTGTTTACCAGGCTTTGGTTTTGGTGATTGCCTTAACCATCCTTTTACAGGGTGCTGGGGAGAAACAAAGAGACTCTTATGTGTCAACATAAATTCATCTGCCAAAATAGCTGCCTTTGACAGAGTAGCTACTTTGTGCTCATTTAAACACATTACCATATTATCTGGTAAAGCATTTTTAAAATCCTCAAGTAGAATTAGCTGACGGAGAGACTCGTAATCAGCCTTTACGTTGCTAGCAGTACACCATTTGTCAAAGAGTGCCGTCTTTTCCCGGGCAAACTCCACATATGTTTGGCTACTAGACTTTACATGGCTTCGGTACCTCTGACGGTAAGCCTCTGGCACCAACTCGTAGGCCCGCAATATGGACTTTTTTAATACCTCATACTCCATCCCATCCTCCGTGGACAGAGACGAGACAACATCCTGGGCTTTCCCCACCAGCTTACACTGCACGAGTACGGCCCACATCTCCTTAGGCCAGTCCAATGCGACTGCAATTCTCTCAAATGCAGTGAAATAGGAATCAACCTCAGTCTCTCTGAATAGCGGCACCAGAGCAATACTCTTGCCGACGTCAAAACGGGGTTTCTCAAGGGTAGCCTGCAGAGAGTCAGGAGAGGTGGAAGGTTTAACCACACTTTGAGACAACTTGACGGCCTCTACCTCAAGCCGTCTCAACGAGATTTCCTTCTCTGCTTGGATTTCCATTTTCCGGACCTGGAGCTCATACTCCATCTGCCGCACCTTCTCCCGCTCTTGTGCTTCCATCTGGAGACGGGCTAGACGCACCTTGAGTCGGGTGCTGCCATCAGACCTACTGAGCTCAGGAGAGACCGGGTTAAAACGAGGTAAGGTTCCGGGGGCACCCTTTGGTTCCTCTGCCTCTTTTGCCGGCGTCCTCATTTCAGCTGCCTTGACTGGAGAACCACTTAGCACCTCACTAGACAGGCCAGGCGCAGCCTCCAAGGCAGAGTCCTCAAGACCTTTTCTCTCCACCAGTTTCTGCAACAGCACATTTTTAATTTTTTCTTTTACATCCTGCTTCCTCACCGCAACACCAAAGTGGTCTGCTAGGCGGAGCAGGTCCTCCTTACAGCACAACTCCAATTTTTCACAAGTTGGTGTCTGTAGGAAATCCTCTAAATCAAAACTTGCCATTAGGTCCACCAAATGTATTTTAATATGGTTGTCCTTGGCTCAGGAAACGGATCCCGGACGAGCCCCCACTTGTTACGAACCTTCCCCTTGGTGTGCCTCCAAGTCAGAACGGAGGGAAGGGGCAAGGCAGCAACTGACAACCAAAAAAAAGTCACTCGATGCTCAATGACAGTTTAACAACTTTTATTGCAGTTTTGTTTGCTTGGAGGCTGCGCGTACAACTGTGAAGGGAGGGGGAGACAGGGACAGTTAGGTGGTGCCAAAGGAATGAAATTAATAAAACAAAACAGAGCCCATCTACCCTTCTGTCTAAACAAAGAAACCAAACAAAAAGCCTTGCCTAAACTTTCATACAAAATTGATGGTTCCAGAAAACATTACAAGGGTGGCGACCACCTTCTTACCTAGTGTATTTTAACAGAGTTTCCACTACGTGGATGGAGGTGTAAAGGGGATCTCCCCCATCATACCATAGTCCACACCTCCCTCCACCAAACCTCCAAACAGTAGCAGCTCCAGAACACAAGTGAAGGAATCAGCTTGACTGTGGCAGGTGAAGCAATCAGTCAATCAGCAGCAGCAAAAGAGAGAGTCCTCCCTTTGCTCTTCAGGGAAGCTTCCTTTTATCCTCTGGATCAGACTCCAATTGGTCCAAGCTGGATAGCATATAACCAATCCAAGGCCTCCACATCAAGTCTCAGCATTCTGAAAACAGGGAGAGGGGGGGGAGAAAAGGAAAAAAAACAAAACAAAAATATCCCCTGCTTGACGGCACGTAACACTGTAGAATAAATTTCTTGTACTTAGCTAAAATAAGTGGCACACTGTATGGTCTTCTGCTGCTGGGGTCCTTCAGTATTGATCACTATTACTCAAATAATAACTCTAACTCTAAAAAGTTTGGCAATTCACTGTAGATGACCACTGACCTGAACAAGGCCTTTACATACAACCGCTGCTCACTGAATATTTTCTCATTTCTGGTCAATTTTATATATACAGTGTGTGTGAATATCCTAGATCAGCATTTCTGAAATGTTGAAACCACCGTGTGGTTGGAACATTGGAAATCAACAACCCTATAATTCAAATCCAGCGAGTCATCTTCTTTTTTTGTTTACATGCCTAAATGCATTTATTTGCTGCTATGTAACTGGCTGAATACCACCTATTTTAACAATCAATCCTGGTTTACAGCGAGCTACAGGTAAATGTCTTAGTTGCTAAATTGAAAAGACTGTGATTTTTTTAAAGATTCACTTTAAATTGAACATACATATTTGATATAATGATCGTAACACTAGTTGACATCTGTTTCCCTCTAAAGGTCAGATTACTGCACACACTGGATTACTTTTTGGTGGTATGTATTACTGTGTAGTTATTAACTTATACTGGCATTAAAATCCACAGATTCTACAAGAAGGTAAATTTACTGCTGTTTTGGCTCAATGTCCGACTGCCGTTTCTTTCTATATTACAGTTCTCCTTTTAATCATGTTTGGATGATTATGTGAAGTGTAAGTATGACTGAACACAGTTTCCAAAGCATTTTAAATTTAACTATTATATTTAGTTTATGTGGTGATGTTTTCCTGTTTCACATCTTCAGAAAAATTTTAATCAGTGCCAAAAAATATTTGCTTTGAAATAAAGTGCATATACTGCACAGTACTTGTTCTGTGGTGGTGCAAAAAACATCAAAAAAAAAAAAAAAAACAGCAAAGCAACTTGTGAGTTTGTTACTGGCCTCTAGAGGGTAGTGTTAGTTTATTCACAATGAAAAGGAATGCCTTTCTTCTAATTTTGCAACTCACTCAAGCCACATCAAATTTATAATTTAAAGAAAATATAAATGAAATGTTTAGCTGAAATTGACAGTGTTAAGAAAAGACTTATCGTTTAATTCCAACATTTTGATACTTCAGCCCCAAGGGTGGATTCCCTGACCAATAAAAGTACTGTTAAGAGGACTTTAATTGAGAGCTTCTTTTTAAAACTGCATACAGATGTTCAGTATTTTAATCATTTGTTTTCTGTCATTTCCATAGATGCTCATTGATAGATGGAGAGACCACAGGTGTCTACATATTTCAAGAGATTTAGATTCCGACAAAGAGTCACTCAAGCTCTGTTCATGTTGCATTGTTTTACTTTCGGTTTTAAATTAACTCCACACAAATACAATCTAATCACTAGTCCCAAAATTATTCATACTCTTGGCAGATTTAGTTTTAGGCTAATCATTTAATACTACCATCCTTCTTGTTCTGACTGCAATCAATATCAAAGTTATTGGATTGATTGAATCTGTGAAGGAAGTCCTCAAAATACCAGTGGAGTCAAATATAAGAAGGGCTTGAGTATTCACAATAACTAATTTTTATTTTTTATTTTATGATATTCCAATTATACGATTGTATTATCTTTTCATAAATGCCCGTCTAATTTCTTATCAGAAACAAACTTTCATGGTGAGATGGAGATAATTTTGAGCTAATGTGCAGCATTATGATGATTTGTGCAAGATTTTAGTAATATCTTTAAAGAATATTGGCCAATAACAAAAATTTAAATCTTAACTAGGTTCTATTACACAGACCACTATAAAAGTGTTCCTTTGTATTCAATACATAAAGTTGTTGTTTTTTCTTCAAATACATAGCATGTTTAAAAATGTCAGAGTATCAGATTATCTGTGGTCAATACATATGCATGCCACAGTTTTTTTACTTTATTTGCGGAAAAAATATGGCTCTTCTTTTCCTATTACTTAACTACTATGTACAACCTGTTTATTCCATAAAATCTGAATAAAATAAATAGAATCTGTTGGAAAATAATGTGACAAAAATGTGAAAAGGTTTAAGACATTTTTTAAAATAATTTTGCTAGGCTTTGTACATACACTGTATTTAAATGTTACAGTATTCATATTTGACATGTAAATATGTATGTGATATATTAAAGTTTGTATTTATATCTGTAATGCAATAGATATTCAATCTGTTGACTAATTTAAAATTACATAAAGCCAGTTTTGCTGTCAGTTTTAGTTGATGTGGTGTTGGTTGAGGGGTGGAAAAAATACAGATAGAAACAAAAGTCATGGTTGAAGTGAAGCTAAGAAAACGGAATCTATCGAGCATGAAATAAAAATCAAAGCATTAATAAAGGAAGTAACAATGACTCCGAAAGCTCCAACCGTATGTGGTGCTAAAACTACATAAATAAAATTAACGGTCTCAATTAACCCCCAAAAGGGCAAACCTTAATTTAGCTCTGGGTTATCCCACAAGGCAGCGATAGTCACCACAGATCTTAGAGGTTGTCTGTCAAGTCAATCACCCAGCTAAAAAAGGGAAATACCCATAGGACAATACCTTTCAAAATGAATGTTCAGTCGATTAAGTAACTAAGGACCAGTTGTGAATCTGAAACTTAACTGTCAAGTTGAAGCTCAAATTTTCTATACAGTTTGATCCACATTTAAGCCTTTTGATCTGAAATATTAATTTCAGATCTTAAAAAGCCAAAAACTGTAATAATAGCATTTAATTCATTTGTTTGAATTAAATTGTTACAAAAACAAAAACGCTTTCAAGTTTGATGTCACACTTGTGAAAAAAACACATTTTGCAAAGTATTTAGAATTGTTACATTCATCAAAGTCAAATCAAGTATCAGTGTATTTTATGTGTGTTTGAAAATTGACAATTGAAATCTGCCGTTATGGAATGACTTTTGCACAGACACAGTTTTTGGGAGCCTGTCAGGAATAAATGATACAAAGTGTTTAAACACTTGAAATACATTAAAGTGGACCTTTTACCCATATGAAAATGTTTGGAACAATATTTTTGTTAACATAAAAATTAGGGATGCACCGATACCGATACTGGTATCGGCCCCGACACTGCCTAATGTACTGGTATCGGTACCGATACCATGAACCGATACTAAAAATGGGGAAAATGTGCAACAAATTCACCAAAAATGATCAATTTTTCACTTGAAAGTTTATTTTTGTGGCAATTTTGTATTTTACATCTGTTATTTTGTCACAGTTATGTTTAGTTTGTAAAGTCTGGAGCCTTTAGTCTCTTCAAGAAAGGCACCAGAAGTTATACAGTTTATTAATTCGACAATATGTGGCCAGGTACACAACGAGGGCCCAGGCGGGATTTGATTCCACGATCTCCCAGGTGTAGGTCATGTGTGCTAACCAGTCAGCCAAAGGGATATCCCTGTGGCCAAGCAGCCAGGCAACAGCATCTATCGGAGCCATAGTGACAGGACCTCCACACTGTCACAAATAGTATCGGATCGGTATCGGGTATCGACAGATACACAAAATCCAGCCATAGGTATCGGGACTGGTCTGTACCCTCTAAACAGCAATTATTCTCTGTTTTATGTATGCAGTTTCCTACATTTATGATTAGTCTACCTTGAGATGAGACCTGTTCCAGAACTGTTCAAACCATCGGGGATATGATGGGAAAGTAAAGGGGCATCTCAAACAAAGAAATACAGAAATCCTATGGCCCTGTTGTGGCCTGTTCAAGGGAAGGACTGGTGATTTGACATGTGTTCAAACAATCATTAAAACAAGATAGACATTTAGACAAGCTAAATCCTAACAACAAAGCAACCTGGTCTTCCTTAGCTTCTCAGCAGAGCTTCAGGCTAATCACATCCAAAACCATACAGTAAATAATGCAAACTCAACTCCTGAACCCATATAGCATGGGTTTCAAACTCCACTCGACGGCCTGAGCCATGGACTACTTATATGTCTGTGTGTAAGCACACCTCAAATTTATTATAATTACATTTACAGGGAGATGTGAACTTAACTGTAGAACACGCTTAGAAGACAGATAGCTATTTGATTTAGGTATACCTAACCAGGGATACATCTAGGAAACCCCCGAGTTCTGGAGATTGACACTCTGACATCCACTGCAGTACATGCACAAACTTTTTAGTTGGCTAATTATCTGAAATAAACGTATTGAAATGCACAAATAATTAAGTGTTTTTTAACTGAGTTACTGAAATATAAAATTATTTAACTATAACGTTACTTTTATCAAAAATGTAAACTTTCATTTCCTTTTCCGTAACATTTCCAGAAATATCAGCCAAGTATCCAAAAATTCTTACAGCAAAACACAACCTTTGATATAGCCTACACATACGTTATTTTTAATACGGTAGGACTGCAAGGTTTCACTGAACCTATAAAAGAGAGCCCTGTTTTCAAACATGCCGCAACAACCGAGTAAAACATTGACAAAACTTACTTTGATGGCAGTGCCTGGATTGTACCAACTGGTCCAGGGTAGAGGAAACTTTTGAAACTATATTTTTCCGGCTAGGTTTTCACCTTAGTGAAAAGATGACAACAAATTAAATGGTTTCACAGCATTTTATTGTTTTACTCACATCTAACTTTAGTTGTAAAGTATACACACACCAGGAAAAAAACAATGAAAACATCTGAATACACCCCCACGTTTCGCAACAAGTCGGAACAGTTACCTGTTGACTGTTTCGCAAAGGAAAAGCATTCAGGTGCGCCCTCTTCGCCAACGACGAGCTTAAAATGGAGTGGGCGCTTCCTGACTGAGATAGAAAAAAACCGCGTTTCTTTATTTTTTTATTACTATAAATGTGTGTTTTGTGTATTTTATTTAAGTCTCACTGAGAAGTGGATTAATTATGTTTTGGACGGTCTTCGTAGCTGTTTTAATGGCGACAGGTGAGTCGGCCTGTTTTTCCTCCAGACAGGGTGGGCCCTTCCGTGTAAATCCGTTGTGTTGTTCTGCGCTTCTGTACAAAAAAAACTGCCTGTAGGCCCACAGACTAAAAATGTAGCTTTCTTGTTTGCTAGAACGACCTGTTGCATAATCCACAAAGAACTAAATTGTTCAAAGAATTCAACTTTAACACTAAAAGCTTTTTGGCTCGCCTTTTGTTTCTCTGTTCCTGTTTTGTTAGATGAAAAATTGCAATTCTATTTCCAATGATAATGCGCTAGTTTTCGTAGGATATTGCAGGAGTAGCTTATTTTTTGTGCCTTATTAGCCATTTTGAACCGTCAGCCTTTCTCTTTAAAATCCAAATAAAAATAATACATTTCCACATAAAATCTAATATTTTAAGCTGCGATTTAAATTTCGTACACTCATCCAAAAACAACCATCTGTTGCTTACACTTAAACTTGTTATAGAGGCCAGTTTGAAACCACATTGTAGACTGTATCCCACCTGTTATACTTTCTGGAAGCTCTGCTAACACAGAAGAAGATCACTAGTCTTACAAACCAATATTTATGTGGACAAAGAGGCATTTAGTAAATATGATTAGGCTCTATTGCACTTATATGTGGTAAGGGACTAGACATCGTGTGTGACATGGCTAATGTGGGTCAGTCTGAAAGAATGAGGCATGCCTGTGACTCATCTTGCCCACTCTCAGTGATACTAACGATGAGGAAACATTGTTACATCCGTCAACTCCGTCCAGTTTATGTTTTCACCAGAGTGTGCCTGTTTGTTAGTTAGCAGTATAATCCAAAAAAATATTTAATGGATTTGTATGAAATTTTCAGGAAATGTCTGTAATGAACCAGGAAGTTTTAGAATTTTGGGATGATCTGAAAACCGCCATTCCTGAAAAAGTAATTTTTGTGAAAAACTACTGAACTAATAATAATATCAGTGAATCAAGTTGCTATAGGTATGTTTTCATGGTCGATGAATCTAAAAAAATTATAATTAGGTCAACATTGGGAGGGCTGAGCTGCCTTGCGAAGGTCTGCACTCTCCCAGTGCTTTTTCTAGTTTATTATGTACCACACCTTGAAAATAGCACACTACTATGGCCTCCATGGCCAAGGTGGCAAAAGCAATTTCAGAATTTTACAGTAATATGCCTTTTTTTAATTAATGTATTATATTTTCTAAACCTTTCCAGAGTCCACTCTGGCCGTCTCCGTTTCATGTCCTACCAAGAGGTACGTTATCATGCTCTTCCAACCTGTCACCCTTACCTGTGCTTACACGACGAGTGCCACTCAGCCACCTGTCATCACATGGAAGTACAAATCCTACTGCCGTGACCCAATCCAGGCTGCACTTAACCCCAGCAGCGCGGAGAACATCTTGGCTCAGAACAATCCTAACTATGACCCCAACATCGAGTGTGCTGACAGCCAGAGAACAGTCCGTATTGTGGCATCTAAGCAGGGCGATGCCGTTACACTGGGAGACTATTATCAGGGTCGCAAGATCAGCATCATGAACAGTGAGTTAATAAATACTTACTAGACAAATATTTACCAAAGATTAAAGAAAGAATGAGAGAAAATTTATGTTTGTGATGAAAGGACTGGATTTAGAAACAGAAAACGGTAAAGAAAAAAATATTTGTTCTCTAAAATCTGTAGTTTCTGTGTTATACATAAAGATGTTGTGATACTGAAAGGGACACTTTCCAGCATGTAAGTACTTTACCTCTGTCTATTTTTATTTGTATTGTTTGAACAATAGTATTACTCTGTCTCAGCTTTCTATTAATTGATATAGTTTTATGTAGATGTGCCTTTCAAAGTGATGCTTACATAAATGTGATGAATATAGGCCATACTTTAATAAAAAAGACCTCACAGGTTTTGAAATTACTGTTCACTAGTCCTGGGCTTGTTATCAACATTAAGCTAGTTTTAAGATGCTAAAATGTTAAAAACTGGCTAACTGAAGAAATAGGTTGACTTATAAACCATAAATTATCAGTCTGTTATACTTGTCTCACTGTACAAAAGTTTTGAATTTTTGTATAACTGCCTTTCCCATGACCATCAAACTAATATTTTTGTTCATGGTTGTAATGCTATTAGGATAGCTGCCCATACACATGCCTTTTCCTTATAGACAGGGATAATGCACTGCAATTAATTAAAAGAGAAAACATCTTATAGCTTATAGTGCTGTTGTATAGGGTTCCTTAAAGACAAACGCCGTAACTTTGCAGATATTTGCCCTCTGCCGCCCTCTCATGGGTTGCGGCGTAACGTCACTGTTGTAAAAGAAAATCTCTATGGAGCGCTACTGAAGAAGTGTGCTGACGGATTTACTAGCTCGCCAGCATAAACAATAAAACCTCAAACTAATGGCATGTCAGTTGGTAAACCCTCAGTTTCCCATGCACTGCATCACATCATCAAACATTTTTTACTTTTCAATCTAGTAACAAGACTTCTAGTTCAGCATCCATTATGGGTGCAACGGTACAGGTAGCCCACGGTACGGTCCTTACCTCAGTACTTGGTCCACGGTACAGTTCGGTACATGTTTTGTGCAGAAAGAGATTGCTTTTTTTAATCCCGAAACATATATTTTAGTTTTCGGGAACAAAAGCAGAATGTCATTGTTAACTTAATCTGCCCACAGTTGCAGGTTAAGGCGGGTGAAAGCCGTGAGAATACAAAACGAGCTGTACGTCTCTCTGGGATTATGGTTCATACACAGGGCCGCAGTAACAGAATGTTTTCTGTATTTTACCGGTTCTTTAAACGAGAGCGCATCTGACCACACTGACACAGGTGGCGGATAAATATTCTTCGTGTGCCCACTGCTCAAAGTGCGCAGTTTGGTAATGTCGGGCCGGCAGTAACTAATTAACAGCACAAAATCAATGGCAGTACCGAAGTCCTGCGGTATAGGAGGACAGATTGTCCTGTGCAGGGCGTACCGAACGGTCAGGTACTTTACCCTGTCCCGTTGCATCCTTAGCATCCATACATCCTGCTGTATCTCTAACGTCTCACTCACAGCGGCTGACCACACAAAGCTGAAAAGTTGTAACACTGGGTTTTTGAAGCTAATCCTACTGTGACCTAAACTGATTAGCCGTTTGACGGATAATATATTTCACAGCAGTGAAAAGACCTGTGTCTTCTCCCACCTTGCTGTTCTGCATGCTGTAACTATCCTTACCCCCGATTCACACAAGGCAGACAATGGACTTGCCCTGTTATGAATCAGAGGTTAACGAGCCCTCTGCAGCATTGAAACTCCGGCAGCTCTGAGCTGCTCTTGTAGCCTAATTCCTTTTCCTCACTTATTCTGAAAGCGTTTTCTTTGGGGTTGAGAAGTTGGCTCAGCGTTCAGCTTCGCGGATTACACCGGACGCATCCGTTCAATGGGTGTAAATCGGGTTAACAAGCCTTCTCTAGCGGTAAAGCTCCGCCAACTTTCAGGCTCTTCCAGCTCAGTTCCTTTTCCTTGCTTCTTCCCATATTGTTTTCTGTGGTGTATCTGCAATGGCTCAAGTCTCAAAACCACGGGTTTGTTTGTATCATTTGGTGGTGCGTTGCATACTGCCGTAAAGTAAAACTCAGTCAGTAAATACGGGGAAGGGGTCCATGGGTGAAAAGTTTTATAGTGCGGTATTCAGCAGGAGGACCCTTCCATGTAGTGACAGCCCCGAAAATGAACATCGGAAATGGTGTTGTCACCAAAACGTTTCGAAAACGCGTGTTTTTATGGAGTAAAAGTTACGGAATGGGTTTTTAAATCAAACATTACTGATGGGTTGTTGATTGATAATCTCTTGTATCTTTAATAAAAGTTACTTTTCAACGCATAAATATGTGAGAATATATAATCTGAAAAAGGAACAAAATAATACAAAAAAACAAAGGCTTCTTTTTTCTTCTTTTTCAGTGAATGAGGCATTGGCTTAAATTTTTGGCCAAATAGTTATTTTTACTTTACGTCCTGTTCACTGAATGTGGTGGAACCCAGATAAACTTGAATCCTCCTCATCTAGCCTTATTGTGTCAACAATTAGTTGACAACATTGCAGAATTGTTATTGTCACTGCATCATGGAGAACCACCTAAATCTAGATTAAGAATCTATTTTTACTTAAGCATAATTTATTGCTATACTTGTCATCACTGTTTATATTTATATGTAATGATCAATGAAATATTATTTACTTTTAGGTGTAAACTTTACATATTATTTCAACTGAGTGAAAAAAGTGCATGATATTTATAGACCTGCTTGAGTAGAGGCTTAAACGTGCGAGTTAATACATGTCTCAGTACTAAGAAGAAATCCGTTGTATTTCCCCGAATAGCAAAACACGTCTGCGTTGTTTTAAATCTAATATTCATTTATAGGCACTAATAAAGAGAATACCTTACTGGAAAGATAAAAAAATAAATTAATTTAAAGTCTTTTTTTAAAAAATTTCTTTATGAAAAGTTCAAATTTTAGATGGGGCTGTGTCTGATTTATTAAAGTATGTGTTGAATTATTTCTTATATATTTATGTATATATTAAATCATAGTCAGTCTGATTATTTCCCAAGTTCCCTTGCTTCAAATGTCAGAAATATCTACTCAATGATTGTTAAGCTAATCAAATGGAGTTATGATAATTGTTGATAATTGAAATATTTTTCTCACAGAGGCCGACCTAAATATTGCTGAAGCTGCTTGGGGGGAAAGTGGTGTCTATGTATGTTCTGTGGTCTCATCCCAGGATCTTAAAGGGAATGGTGAAGACTACACTGAAGTAATTGTGCTTGGTAAGTTTTTTTCTTTGGTATTTCAAAAAAAAAAAATTAATTTCTGCTGCCTTTCCTAATTTTTTCTTTCCTCTTGTCACAATCTTGCTTCTCATTTCTCCTCCCATTCACTAAAAATTATTACCAATTTAGAAAACTAATGGGGAAAATATAAATGAAACTTACCGAAAGAAGTGTTGGCACTATTTTAGGTCATGAAAGAAGATATTTGCTGCAAACATGATTTTTATTATTATTCCAAATTTAGATTATTTTTATTTGTAGACAGCAGGGTTAGATACCAACCTAAAGTAATTGCAGCTTTATCTGTCTTTCACAGAGAGAAAGACAAATACTACTGACCTCCTGCCTGGCATTGACTTACTGGTTATGGAAGGTAGTACAATCCCCTTGTGTGAGACGAGTAGAGGACTTTGTGGGGTCTTAGGGTTCTTTGTTGAGAAAGTGGGGCTGGACGTTATGGAAAGGGAGCATATTAATGAAAAGAAAAGTCATATTGATCGATACTGATAATTATTAATAACTGTAAAAAAATTTAACAAATGCATTTAAGCGTAGTCTTAGTCTTGATTTAAACATTTTAAATGTGTTCAGTTTAAATTGTAGGCTTATCTTGCTGTATTTTAAAGGTTTTATAATTCTTTACTATATTAATGGCTCAGACATTTGGTTTAGTTTTTGTGCAAAAAGCTGGCTAATAAAGCCGATTATGATATAAATGATATAAAGCTCCTCACATCAACAAAAGTAGCCGCGTTGGAAAATGTCTGTTTTAAAAGATACACTAGTAAGAGTGTGTCCAAAATCCATCTTGCATGTAGAGCCTGCAACTGTAAATCTTAACAAAATAAAAGCAGTGTTTTTATATGGATAGTACAGCTTAAAATGATGTTTGTAAGAGATACTACAACTATGGGTACCTGGGCATCGCCATATTGGAATCCTGACTTATCCGACTTTGTTAACAGGAAGTTTTTTACTCGGCCGTGATTCCAAACCCAGCTCCGAGTTCCGTCTTCCGAAGTAAATTGGATGCACCAGTAATGCTGAGGCTAGCAGATCTTCCCTTTCCTGTTCGCATTTTTTTTCCAATTTTTGCTTCTTTTTTTTCTTCCCATTTTTGCTTCTGAGGACATTGTGGAGTACCAGTTGGACATCGTTAAAGCTACAGGTTTTGTTAGCAGTGCTAACAGTATGTTGTGCCTGTCTCTGCCTAAATTCAATACTAGAACTAGTCAGCAGCGGGCCCGGGTTGGGGATGTAGTAGTATTTCCTGTGTTTTATTTTGTTCATTATTATTATATTCAGTGTTGATATTATCGTCCAGCCCTAAGAAATGGAATGACGTGGCCCTCTGGCAGCTTTAATGGGGGGGTTGAGCTTGTGTGCTCTCTTTGAATAAAATCAGAAATTCTGAACTCTTTAAGTATGATACATTTCAAGAGTCATTGCCTGTCCTCTAAAAATCCTGATTTAGGCAACAAATACTTCTCTGAATAGAAGCTGCTCCAATCTGTTTCGTTTTCATTTTTCTTTATATTTCCATAATTGTTGTTTCCTTTCTTAATGTGATTATAATTGCAAAGCAATTTTCAGGGCTGAGCAACAAAACAGCATTGTTTGCCTTTCTTTATCTTTGTTTTGTTTAGCATTTCATGGCCGCTGTCCCCTCTGTGTTATGTGCTGCCTGAACTGACATGCAGAGTAAACTGGATTTACCAGTTTGACAAATACCTAAACATGTTCACATTAACACGTTACAGCTTACATGTTTTTTTCAGTTTTGTTTTCAACTTTAAACATAAGTTTTTTCATAACACATACTTTCTTCTTTTATTTTTTTGTGAATATAATTAATTCAGTTTCTTTGGGAATACATTTTCTGTTTGATTTGCATCTTTTTTTACCTGATCTGATTAATTTCCTCTTGCTACATTTGTAGAACTTGTTTATACAGTTAATACAAATGGCTACTTATCAGTCTCTATTTTCTAGAGGAGAAACAGACTTTAAATCTTCTAACATCATGATATCCTTTGTATCTCCCTCTGGTCCAAACAGACTGGCTCCTGGTTCTTCTGGTGGTTTTGGGCTTCGTTTTGCTCCTTGCTCTGATCGGGATCTGCTGGTGCCAGTGTTGCCCACACACCTGCTGCTGCTACGTCAGCTGCCCCTGCTGCCCAGAACGCTGCTGCTGTCCACGAGCATGTAAGTATCAAGTAGAAAATATACAGAAGTTTTCATTTACAGAATTAAACACACATATATGCAATAACATGTTCCAACAGGTTAGTATAATGAAGAAAACTGGATTAAACAAAGGATGAAATTATTACTTCTAGATTAGGATTTGTTTCTATGAGTTAAATTATAAATAATTTAAACGGGAAACATGCTAAAGGGAAATGCGATTTTGGTCTTTAAGAAAAGACTGTAGAGCATGGTAGATTATTTTGCCTGAAGTATACTGTTGAGAGAAGGGAAGTTGTACATATATTTACAACTGGAAATTTAAGACCTTTTAAACTATTTTTTTTTTGTTTAAAAAATGAGATATTATAAGAATATAAAATGAATGGAGTTAATAATGTTTTTATTTGTTTTTTAATACTTTGTAAAATTAAGTACAGCCTATTTAATATGCATCGAACATTGCTTGCAAACCACCATTAAACATTAGTTTAGGGCTCATGTTCAGTGTTTTTTGTTTTACCTTAAATGTCCTACGTTAATGAACTTACCATACTTTTACAACATTACTTAAATGCAACAGATGTCATAGTTAGAAAAGTTTCTGCAAAGTGGAGAACGATGATCGTGTGTGTCTTATGAAACAAAGATTGATCTTGCATACCTGCAGATTTCTTTTTTACTTTTCATGTATTTTAAAAGATAAAACCAATTAGTTTGTTAGTGGGTGAAATCAGTGTCTTCTCTCTGTGGCTCTGGGTGAAATGAGCCGAGCTGCATGCACATTTGTACAGTGCGGTTGCAGAGCAAGTCAGACCTCTAATCTGCAGCGAATATTGGTGACAAAGTTTGTCCGAATTAGATAAGAGTGGTCAGAAATATCGCTAGGTGCTCATTGGTAAAAAGGGGGTCTGAAAAGTTGTTCTGAATAGTGACAAAGAACACTGGACTCGGAACACTGGGTAATTCTCTTATTTCAAAACAGTGCCATCACTGTTGGTGTGTTTGTTCAGAGTAACTATAGTTAAATCCTGACCATTAAGCGCACAGGCCTGACAGACGGCCCTGAAAGCATTTATTTACATCTCCATCATGAGCCGGTGGCAGCAGTAAATTAGACAGTGTGGCCGCCACTGAGATCGCTATGTAGGAAAAACCTTGCATTCAGGAAACTGTTCAGCAATTCTTACATTATTATTATAATTTGTCAATAAACGCAAATCAAGAATCTAGTTGTGTAGTAAAGCGAACACATTATTCGTCTCAATTATGAAAGCTTAAAAATGTTGTTTTCCCGAATAGAAAAAAATTGGGATAAACATAGGTTTAATGTGTGTTACGGCAAGATGCTTTATAGCTGTAGATAAGGATGTGGCTGATTCAGTCTCCCTTGGAGTTTTAAAGATATTTATTAGGATCTGAACAGAAACCCATCTCTCGGGTAAATTGCTCTCTCCCTGAGCTATACAGAAGTGTGTTCTCTCTGTGTGCCTCCTCTTTAAGCACTCTCGTGTGTACTATCTTTATTCACAGTCCCTGTAGCCAAAAAAAAAATAAACAGCTGCAACATTCAACTATGGCAGTGTAGGCAAAATGTCCATGACATTTAAAACAAATATTCATGATTCTGCAACATTCTGGAATATTCCTATGCTGTCCTTACAAATTACTGAAGAGAACTAATCTTGAAATAAGTTTCTCACTACAGTGTGTGTAGTTTAAAGAAAAAGTATAATATGTTATTTTGAATGATATTTATTTTTCACCTCGGGCGAAACTACCATACTACACAAGCGAAAGTGTACTTCATGTTTTTGGCTTATAGGTAGTAGTTTTAAAACCATCAGAAAATAAATTGATTACAAGATTATCCCCGTTTCTGCAACACATTGTATGTCTTAAGCCTTATCTGAGTTTTTTTTTTTTTTTTTTTGCTCAGTAGTTTGAGTTAATCCAGCTAGAAACTAATAATGAGGCCTGAAATCTGGGTGTAGTGATGGACTCAAACCTGAACCTCCAGGGTCCCATAAAAGTAAGGACAAAGTTAGCCTTCCAATTCTAGTGTACTAATCATCCCTGGAATCAGAACCAGCATGGATGAGCAGCTTTCAGTTTCTATGCTCCTCTTATCTGGAACAAACTTTCAGACTACTGCAGTGCTGCTGAAACACCAAGTTCCTTTAAATCGAAGCTAAAAACTCATAGTTTTTAGAGCTGCCTTTGAGTAAGCCATTAATAATAGTTGGAATGTTGTATGTTTTTAAATATGCCATTGTTTTTTTGTCTTTAATGTTGTATTTATGCTTTTATTGTTGTTCTGTTTGAACACATGCTTAGCAAGTCTACTATACAAATCGTCTACCTTGCCTTATTTTTCTTATTAAAAAAAGTCTTCACACAGATAATACATTTATGGATGTTCATAGCATTTATGTATTTTATAAAAAGGTGAAATGGCTGTTTGTACAGGAGGATTAATGTAATCGGTCTGATAGTTAAAAAGATTAGGTAAGATTAGAACTAGCTGCAACTTAATGGATGGTCTTCCCTACATTGATAACTCTTTACCAGTTACATTCTAAACTTAATTTGACCATACTGAATTTCAATTAATCATATTAAGCAGTGTGTAATTCTCTGTGTTTTATTAGATTCATTTGATTATAAGTTATAATTTGATATGAATTGGACCCATGTTTCTCCTAAAGTGTCTTGAGATGATAATTTGTTGTGAATTGTTGGAAAAGTGAACTGAAATACCCTTGTTGTTTATTCCTCTTGTGTATGGCTAGATCTTGTGTTTTATGACTTTATGAACTATTGTGTTTTCTATTATTATTGTTTGCTCTCTCCCCTTATGTTGCAGTGTATGAAGCAGGAAAAGCAGTGAAGAAAGGCGTGGCCAGTCAGTATGCTCCTTCCCTTTTTGCTCCCAGTATGTATGCTCAGCCTGTGTATGGCGGTTCACAAGGTAACCAGTCCGCCATTCCCCTGCTGCCCACACCTAATGGAGGTGGACATCACCCAAACAGTTATGGCCGTGACTACGATGGTGCTAGCTCAGGTAACTATACAACAACTTTTTATAGCTGCTGTTTTAATTCTCACAATGATATGAACCTGAGTAAATGTTACTTTCATAATGCCATAATATTGAGTGATATTGAACTTACATCAGTATAACGTTTTGTTGTTTGTTTTACTATTAACTTTGCAGTGGGTCAGGGGTCCCAAGTGCCTTTGCTGCCGGACAGTGGAGCAGACCACAGTATGTAAAGGGAAAATGGCATTCATTGTGACATGCTGTTTATGTGGGATGTGGGGTTGTTCTTGCCCTGCTTACAAAACTGTAATGGTTGTGTTGTTTTAGAGATTTTCTCTACTACAGTGTTATAGAAATTCCATCTTATTGTTTCCACTGGGCTTAATTAGTTGTAAAACAATCAAAATTGCCTTAAAAAATTGAATTTTATTATGCAAATCCCAGAATAATGTCTTTAGATAACTATAAATTGTCTATTTAAACAGCCAATTCATTTCCCATAAAAACTATTTTCCTTTTTTATTCTACTAATTTCTTCCCCCTTGTGTCACTCTATAGTATAACAACCTATCAAAATGGTACCCAACAGTGCTCTAAAGTATTTAGCTAAGAAAACAAACAGGTGATGTAGGTCAAATGTATAGCCACAAAAAAGAAGACATCAATGAAGGCGCTAGATTCATTCACAATGAAATGTGTTTCATTTTGTGATTATTTTTATTAAATTTTTTTATGGTTAAAACTCAGTAATTCTAAGTTTTGATTTAATACCCAATTTTAGAGACAGTGTAAGTATTTGTTTAATTCTGAGTTTAAACACCATAGATAACTGCTCTTTCTGTGTTTTTTCTGTATAGCAATAATTTAGATTACACTATTGGTGACAAAGTTTGAGTCCAAGCTTCCCCTTTTAAATTGTTAACCCTACTTTTCTAGACTAATCAGAAATAAGATAACTCAGAAAAACAATTAATGAAATAGCATTGTTCTACTGCAACATCACACATCAACGTCTTCATAAGAAAGCCATTTTGACAAAAAGTTTGACGTAATTGCACATTTATCGTAATTAATTGGAATACATTGGAATTAAAATATCTAGCCAGAGTTGTTTAGGTGCAGTAAAATTGACTTTTTCTGAAAGATTTATCAAAACCAATGGGTATTTTTTAGGAAGATGATGCACTTTAAAAGTAGCTCAAAATATTTTGTTGTAATTGTGCTTCTTTAATTTTTTCCTTCATAGCTCGTAGTGGTTATCGTATTCAGGTGGACCCAGATGGAAATGCAACCCGGGCCATTTACTACATGGAGAAGGAGCTGGCTTCATTAGATCCCAGCAGACCTGCAAACTACAGCCGTTGTAAGTGACTTCCTTTGGTTTTGTAATATTGGCGTGCCACAACCCACTGTTGCTAAATATAAATCAGATTTCTATCAAAGAGTCACTTAACTATTGCTGGTGGGTTTACCATACTAGACTGAAGTATCCTATCAGAGTTGTTAAGTGTCTGAAAGAGTTACGTTCCTACATATTCATGCTTACTATTAATAATGTCGCAGAAATGCTGTCTTATGGGAGGGAGCATGGTTAAGCTATACATATGGCACTATGACAACAGTTATAAAAGTTTTACCTTTGTACAAAATAAGCTAAATAAAAAATAGTTTTTGGCAACAATAATAAAAAAATATCTTCCAAATGATTATTGGCAAATAATACACTGCTATTGCTTACATAAAATATTACTTTGAAAAATTTGTTGGATTTCAGTTTTTAAGATTAATAACATATAAATAGATAAACTTTAAATGAAGTAATTTAAAGGGAAGTAATGCAAGAAAATATTAAATGTATTTTTTTTCTAACTGTAGGCCTGATTGAGATGGCATTGCTCTCAAAAAACGCATTGAGGACAAATTATCATGTTGTGCATGCTTCTGTGGTTTCACAGTAGTTTCCAATACACCCTGATGATTCAGAGAAAACAAGATACTGTCATATATGTACCAGCCTTATTTGGTAGTTTCAAATTGGTTTTCAACAACTTCATAGATTTTTTTTCCTTCTTTTTTCTTTTTCTCTAAAAGACGTGCAGATGCTCTGCTTTGGGTCAAATTGTCAAAATAAACTATTCTAAAGTAGAATAGTTGTAATAATTTAGCCTGGAAATAAAGAATCCTTGTCATTCAAAAAGTGGCTCAAATGATAATTTAAATTATTTTTTTGACATTTAAATTATATTTGAATAATGGTAAAAAATATTACATGTAAAAAAATTACATATTAACCACATATCATATGGTCTTCTTACTGAAAACATGAAGTGGGTCTTTGTATAAAAATATTACCTTTTGTAAATAAAATAAAAAATAATTCAGAAGAGATTTGTAGAAAACATAATTATTTTTGATGTTTCACTTTGCTTTTACTTAAACTTTATACTGCTCTTTCTTAACATTTTACGAATTGTCTTGTTATTTTTTCAGTGGACAATATGAGCACAGTCACCTCCCTGCATGACGGCGGGGAACCTCGAGGCCGTGGCGGTCGTCCTCCTTTGGCCACAGTTTATGACCAAGATGAGGCCATGAGCACCATCAGCAGTGTCTCACAGCAAGGCCAACGTCGTGATGACTACCCACGGCGTGGTGGGGGTTACATGGGGAATCGTGCACGTGCCCGCTCCATGGATAATCTGGATGACATTGGACGGCAATACAGAAACGATTACCCACCACCAAGAGGCCCAGATGGGCCCAGAGGCAGGAGAGGGTAGGTTTACTGAACTAATCCAGGATCCCACAGCTACCTCTCCCAGGGAAGTAACAGCAGAACATTTGTTTTCATAACATTTTAAAAGTTTTTTCTTTTCTTTTAAAGAGCTGTTACATTATTTCTGATTTGGTGATAGCTTCTTCACCTAAACACTCAGTGCATGACATTGAGATCATGTTTTTTAGTTTAACAGAGCAGGCTGATTACCATGCTTTTTAATGTTATTGTAGTTTTACTTTATGAGTAAGATGCCACTCTTCAGGCTTTGTGTTGTCAAAAATCTTAAAGCAAACATTCTCCCCTTGCCAAGATTCCCAAAAGTCCCTTTAAAACATTCACTCATAACTTTTAGATTAAAAACGATAGTTTTGTTAGATTTATTTATTTAAACATTTGTTTAACCTGTAATTTCTTTCTTTTAAAGATGGAGTATTTTATAACAAACTGATAAATAAAATGAGTTTCCAATACAATAGTTGGGTGCACAAGATAGAAATTAGTTCGGATTATATGTTATCAACACAAGGTCACAATAATACACATGGGTCAAATATAAACATTGAATCTACCAACAGGAACATGAAGAGGACAAAGCAACCCACATTTCCTATGGTCTTTAGGACACTGTATCACAGAGCTGCTCTTGCAAATGTGCTGTAGCAAGTTTCATTGTGAACACTAACTTTTTGTAGTTTTTAACTGACTCCTGGAATACTTGTGACTACATTTTTAACAATTCTTCTTGGGCAAAGTTTAGGTAACAGTTTAATTTACTTGGATTCCCTCACCCAGCCCCTCGATGGGTAGTATTTGCATTACACACTTTTTTCTTACTGAAAGAAGTGTGTAATGCCAATCACCGTCTTATCCAAATGTTTGAAAGCTGACAGAAAGCCAGTAGAACTATTGCTCTAGAACAAGTAGAAGAAAAGGAAAATCTTGCTGATTGTGTGGAAGATGTACCAATGAGGGGGAGTTTATAGTCTTAAAGTCAGTGAGTGCAGAGGCAGTGCTATTCATAGCTTACCTTTAGTTCAATAGATTCAAACACTAGATCTGAACTGCAACAATAATATTTCCGTATATGTTTCTTAAGCTCTGATGACGAGTTGAGCAGCAGCGCTCGCAGTGGCTACGATCGCGACTATGATGACCGGAGACGTCGCGACTACTCCCCCGATGATCGCAGAAGAAGAGACGAAGGAGGCCTCGCTGGGCGCCGTTGCCATAGCCGCGACGATATCATGGAGCTGGACAGGGACCGTAGGAATGGCGGTGCCAGGGGTGGCCGCGAAGATTATGACGACAGCATCCTGCGAGAAGCCATGGAGCGGAAACGGCTGGGCGAGCAACAAAGGGCACGCAGCCAGGAGCGACTGGATAGCGAAAGTGACCGCTCAGAATGGGGAAGGGGTCCGCGTGGGCCCCCACCACTTCCTGTGAGTCCACCTTCTGGATATCCTGGTCGACGGGATGATTACTCCCTAGCTCAACCGCCTTCATACAGCGACAATGAGAGCGTGTCATCTTCAAAGAAAACAAACCTTCGCAAGGTAAGTCACAGCTAGCAAATGTTATTCATTTTCACAGATGTTCAGAGATGCTCAGAGATATCTGCCGGTGACTGGAAGTGGAAGATTTTTCTTGGCACCAGTGAGAGCGGTATAATATGCATTTTACTGTGTTAATTCATAATCACAGTCAGTGGGTTAAAGTGTATATTGTTTGAGGATAGCACTTTGTTTTTTTTGTTTTTTTTTACTGATATAAGATCTCTGATTACCTTTTCAAACTATTTTGGCAGGGGTGCCTAAGACCAGTCCTTGAGATCTACCAACCTCCAACCTTTAGTTGCATTTCTTCTTGAACACACCATATCAAATGAATGGCTTGTTACCAGATCTCTGCTTAGCTAAACGACCTGCTGATGAGGGAATTCAACCAGTTGATTCGGTTGTGTTGGAGAAGGAATGCATCTAATAGTTGCACAGCACTTAGACTGGTTAATAGCAGCTGCTCTCTTACATCACGTAAACTCCTAATACAAATAAATGGCAAACATAGTAGAAAACACTGGAATGAAATAATTTAGTCATGTTTGAATACAAACTGAAATCAGATCAAATCAGTCCTGGCAGAACCAAGCTTTACAGAAGTTTGATTTTGACTCTAAATCTTCAAATCTAAATCTACTTCTATACTGAAGTAAAGATCTTAACCTATTGTCAGGGATATTTCTATGAAAAATGGTTTCGACAATCTCTCTGTGATGATAAATACAGACTTGTAGTTTAATTTTAGATATGAACCCTAATACTGTGAAAATGTAACTGTTATTTTTGTATTATTTTAGATTTCATTATTGTATACAGACCTAAAAAAAACAGTAAAGATTTAGGTTGTAGAAACAGTCGTAGTCCTTGCCCATGTTGAGTGAGTAACACTTAAAAGAACAGAAGATGTAAATCAAGAAAGAGCATATGATTCATATTTAGTGTAGCTTTTTGTTCATTTGTTAATCTTACACATTTGTGCTTGTCTTGCAGAATGGAGCTGTGAGTCGTGAGAGCCTGGTTGTGTAAACCAAACAGGATCTTGAATGCAGCTTTAACCTATCAAAAGGGTTCCAGTCGGTTTATAACGTTGTATATATTACTCCCACTGCTAATCTGATGTTCTGATTTTTATGTTTGACAATTAATTCAGTGTTGTGTTAGATATATTTTAAACGTTTTTTTTTTAACATGGAGGTACAAGTCTGCACCCCCTATGTATAAAAAAACTGTGGCTGCCACAAGTGCCTTAATTTGTACAGTTATAAAAATAGCTTTAGGTCCATTCTAACCTTCCCTTTCTGTTGGTGTCTTTACATGTTGAAAGGTACAAGTAAACATGCTTCTGTTGGAGTTTAATGCTTTGAACCTTAGACTAGTTTCAGTCAACTTGCAGGTGTTCTTGTAGATTTAGAGTTCTGTGCTGTAATGCGTTTTGTTTTTGTATGTGATTTTTGATTTTTATTATGAAATTATGTACATTCAAATTAATCTGTTCTGGTTCTAGTAATTAGCTTTGTTGTTTTTTAAAGATTTGCTGAAAAACTACTCTGACATGGATTTTTTTATGACTTGTAGTTTTAATCTATAGTGTACTGTACAGCTGACCACTTTTATGCTTCAATGATGGAAATGCTCTATCATACAATGTAATTTTACAATAAAGGTAACATTTTTGCTAACCTTTGAGTGCATTTTAACTGTTTTACCACTAGATGTCATCATGTTGTTTATTTTACTAGAGTGTGATGTTGCTTCTTTGCACTACGTCTTTTGAAAAACTAGATTCATCTTTTACATAAGTACTAAAAGATCTTTGTCAAGGTTGAAAAAGCATTTGGAAAGATATTCATTTAATTAATATCAATTCTTAGATTCTGTTAAATCTATCAACTGTGTGAAGTTGCATTATAATACTTTGGCATCTGTGAAGAATAGTTTATTCTTCAGTAGGGTTTTAAAAAGTTGGTTTCCTCCCAAAAAATATTGTTGGATCAATAATGCTTGAGTATCGCAGTACTTTAGATGTTTACATTGTCAGACAGGGCAGGTTTTTGCCTCAATCATCTTATCCGGGGTCGGGTCATGGGGGCAGTGGCTTAAGCAGAGAGACACAGACTTCCCTCTCCCCAGTCACTTGGGCCAGGTCCTCGGGAGGAATCCCGAGGCATTCCCAGGCAAGCCGGGAGACAGTCCCTCAAGCGAGTCCTGGGTGTTCCCCTGGGCCTCCTCCCGGTGGGACGTGCCCGGAACACTTCACCAGGCAGGAGTCCAGGAAACATCCTGACCAGATGCCCGAGCCACCTCAACTGGCTCCTCTCGATGTGGAGGACCTTTTGGCTCAGCTCTCTCTTCACCACGACAGACCGGTATAGCACCCGCATAACTGCAGATGCCTTACCAACCCATCTATCGATCTTCCATTTCGTTTTTCCTTCATTAGTGAATAAGACCCCCAGAGACATCCACTTGACACCTCCACTTGAGGAAGGACCCCATCCCCGACCTGAAGAAGGCACCCTACCCTTTTCCGGCTCAAGACCACCTTCCGATGAAGCCAACAGGACCACATCATCTGCGAAAAGCAGAGACCCGATCCTGAGGCAACCAAAACGGATCCTCTCAACACCTTGGCTGCGCCTAGAAATCCTGTCCAGTCCAGACCCATATTTATTTAAACTAATTCATTTTAACTAAATACAATTAGTGGATTTGTTTAGTGAACATATGTTTCAAATAGTTCCCCTGATAAAGATTAGTTTGAAACTTTGTGCAATTTACTTATCTTTTTCTTTCAAGTCAGATTCTTTTTTAAATATCTATAACCACGTGTCCAATATACCAGGCTGTGTGTGGTATCTGGTGTTAAGAGTTACAAACAGGGATTGTTTCAAGAGGACTTTCAAATAGTATGATCAACTAAGTTGAAATGTTATTTTTTGCTTTAACTAATCTGAATGTCAACCAAGAGTGCAAATATTGGACTGTTGTGCAGTGGATTGTGTAGGCTGGAGTGCTTTCTAGAAAAGTGGTACTTGAACAGTTCTGTAAAATTCATCTGTCAATGACTAGCTGGGATCTGAATAACAGAATAAAAATATGTTTATGATGTTCTTAAGCTCATTAAGTGTTGCTAAACGTCTTGGACAAAATTCTCAACGAATAAAGATCATCTGTTATGTCATTATTTAGTATTATTGCAGCATAGTTTTTAAATATTTTTGCATAGAATACAAAGGAAAACACAGACTAAAGTGCATCCCAAGAGATTGTAATTATAAAAGATGATTAACAAAAATTATTCAGATTATGCTCGCACCTTTTGATTGTGCTATCATAAATCTCATAGTGTTATTTGACTTTAAAGGGAAAATTACTAACTCTTATATGTACTTTCAGTTCTACCCAGTCAATCCTGAAAATAAACATGAAACAATAATTAGTGAGGTATGCTAATCTTATAATGTGTACCTTTGATACTGTTTGTGTCTGTAAATAATAGAGCTGTGATGCAAGACTTGGACTTGTTCTGACAATAAAGGAATATCATATTATGTAGGTATTGGTCTTTTGAGTAAATAACTGTGGAATCTGCCTTATTCCCTGTAAAAAAAAAAAAAAAAAAAAAAATATCACAGGTTTATTTTGCCAAAGAGCCAATCTGCTGACACAGAGAGAGTGAAAGAGAGGGAGGAGGGAGAGCAGCAGAGTAAACAAATGTTGAAGGAGAGAGGAGGACTCTCACTGGCTTCTGATCAGATCAGCTGATAAGGTAAGAGCTATCTCACTCTGTAACGGGCTGTTTGTAGAATTATCTTACATTTTCTTTAGAGAAAAAATGTCTAACCTGCTGCTGTCTTTTTCTACTCTGTGTAACTTCTGATTTTACTTGTTTAACTGTAAATATTTATCCTTGAAACAGAACATTTATGATTGAGACAATTTAATGACAACATATGAGGATATCCAACTGCATTGTTGTCTGTTATGGTCATCTCAGCTTCTTCACATATTGATAACTGGGTTCTTCTGGGTTAAAGCTTAAAATAATACATATAAGAAACATAATATCTTGTATATTTTCTGATATATTGTATAATATATTACATATATTTTGATCAAATAAAAAAAAGGATTTTTTTAAATCTTAAAACCTAATCTGATCATAGTTTTTGGTCTTTCCTACAACCACAGCCATAATTTCTCTCAGCTGTTTCTGTTATCTGTCATAGAATATAATTTATATCAAGGAATATACTGATAGTTTAAATGAATATCTGCTTAGACAAAATGTAATCCAGAAGCATTCTGCCGAGCCTATCAAAGACCTAAACTGAGCTGTGAATCAAATGGAATCTTAATCCAAGCACTGACAGTTGGAGTACAATGTGGCTAAATAAACCAAGTAGGACAAATCTGAGATATGGTGCACCTTTGGGAATAAAACCCCTTTAACCCAGGACAACAGCATGTCACGGCTTAGGATCAAGCACTCCAAATGAGGTCAATAATTGTTTCATTTGCACATGTGAGCAGAGTTTTCTCTCATGATTTGCGATTATATTCAGCTAAAACTGTCATTTATTAAACATATTTTTTTATGTTTTATTCAGTCTCCCTTAGAATGGTGGTTAAAACTTCCAAACTTATATTTTTTATTTATTTTTTACATTCAAATAGGATTTCTATTGAGAGTTCTACTGACAGCTATGGTTAAACCACCTGCTTGGGTTGGTTAAACCACCTGCTTGGTGAAACAATGGTACATGAAGTATTGGCATTTTTCCAACTATTTATGCATTTGGAAATCGCAGCCAACCCCTTCCTCTGTCCAATAAAGTAGATAGGGTGGACAATGGATCCTTTCTCAGTGTGCTAGTCTGTTTTTCACCTCTGTGCAGCACAATCCTAACAACCCCCATCAACACCCGCCCACACAGCCCCTCTCGCCCCAAAACCACACCGTAGAACTGTAAAAATGGGTTTTTGTATGTCTTTAAACTCCCTTTATTCTGTGTTTGTGATTACAATTAATGGAAGTAGTATTTTTTGAAGGCTGGATTGTATTCACTGTTAGGGGACCAAGAAGGGATTTGGGATTTTGACTGATTCATGTTGTTTTGGCTAAATATGGTCTTTCCCTTGTACCCTGTTTTATAAGGTTTACACCAATTTATTTGTAATTTATTTGAATTTATTTGTAATCTGTATCTACTATCCATAATTTCTAATATGCCAAGGTTGTGGCTGATTAAAACTGCCAGAAGCCATGAAAGTTACAAGCAAAGGAGAAAGGTTGAACAAGGGACAAAGACAAACAAGCAAGAGCAGAAAAAAAGGGGATTGTTTTGATTAAAAGACAATTATCTGTGTGCATCGACTTCCCAGTGTTGTGCGGTGTCAGGCTCGAGCTGAGCTGTTCTGTCCCAGAAGGCCTCTGTGTACAATGGCTACTGTTTCAGGAGCAAGGGCACTGTTTGTTAGCTGGTCTCGGATTTTCATGTCATGGTCGTAGCACCAAGGCCGTTTCCAGCCATTAAGAAGTGCCTGAACTTAGCCCAGGCAAGATATTATATTTTTTTATTTAAAAAATGTAAAAAAAGGGGGAGGGTGTTACAATAGGTTATAGACTACAGCATACATAGTAAGGTACCTAAAATATAATAAAGTTTCCAATACCTGCATGTTTAAACGGCGTAATATTTCATCTGATGTACAGAGCAGATAATTTTATATTAATGTTTAATTTGTTTTGTGTTTTGTATTATTACTAGGGATGCAATAATACCACTTTTTTCAATCCGATATGATACTTGGATTTGAGTACTTGCCGACATCAAGGAGAAATACTGATACTTCTACAACACAAAAAAATGCGATGAGTTGGAAGGCCGGTTTTATTTTCTTCTCTGCTTATTACAACATATTATGGTGAATTAGATAAAAAAATATTGATTAAAATGACCACAAACCCTAACCCTCTAACATACACCATACACAAAGTATTATTCATACACTATTAACCTATTGCTGTCTCTGTGTTTTTATCTCTAGCTGTTGTCTCTCCCCTCCTCCCTCTCATCACATGGTCTTCTCCTGTCATAGTTAGTCTGTTTGCAAGCAAGGCGTTTTATTTAATGTATTATGTTTCAAATGATGCACTGTTATTGAGCTATTTTAATAGTTATTGTGATATTTAAAGTTAAATAACCTTTTTCTGATTCATTATCTGCAACAAAATGTTAGACTAAATAACTTACAAGTTCACATGCCTAGTGATGATGCTAGTGCCACAGTGACAGTTCCTGCTGGCTCGTCCCTCTTTAGGTCATCTCTCCTACCCTCCATAAATTATGACATCAGAATTAAGCGTGTAACACATGACAATTGTAAACTAATAAGACCAAATACAAACTAAATATATCCTCACACAAACAATTAGATTTCAGCAATTCAAAATGCATGAAGAGTATTACAACAGTGTTCACTTGGTGAGAATTCTCTAGCTCAAAAAAGAAAACAACTTCAGTAGCTGTGACCAATTTCCATGTTTAATCCAACAGCTCTGCTGCTGGCTCTTTCTCTATCTGGAGCTGATCTATGCTGCCTTCTACAAAATTATTAAATCAAATCAAAGTGTGCAACAAACCAATAGAAAACACGTTACACATATTGTTATACAATAATGTAATACAAATAAACAGACAACAAAACCAAATCAACATGATCAACAACAACAATTGAAACATTCTGCCGTCCTGTTTAAAGCAGCAGTTGTCTAATGGTGCATGCTGTAGAGTTCTGCAGGAGGAACGCCAGTTAAAGAAATGATCAGCCATAAATTAATTTTAAGAATTAGTGAATTATTAAAAAGCTCAAAACAAGTCGAAGCAATTACTTTGTGCTTAGTGTAATCAAAACATTTATTTGACCATTTTTATTTTCGATTTTTAAAAAGGGAAAATATTTAAATTTAACAAATAGATGTGCATGCGACTCAGATTTTTCTTTGGAGGACTGTTTTGTCAGTATATTGTATTTAGTGTGAGGGTTGGCTTCAGAAAACAGAATCAGGTTTAAAAATGGCTTCATGAGGACACCAGTTGACTGTGTGATCCAGCTAATGGTAAAGCAGTAGTGCTAATGGCCTTTGTAGAGACAGTAATAGAGAAGCTATCCTTACTCAACTTTTGCCTTTGACCTCTAGTGTCACAGCAAGGTGCAAGAAAAAAAAAACAGTTAGTTAGTATGGTCAGTGCAAAATAAAATATATTCCTTAATAAGCTTGTCAATATACTAAAACGAACATACTTACAATATTTGATTATATTGAAGATCACAAAATTGTAAGTTCATAGTTTTAAATACCGTTGCTAAAACCATCAGTGTGTTTTAATGGGGTTTAATTTGATAGACCAACACAAAAAAGGCATAATTGTGAAATAAAAGCAAAGGGTTTTCAACATATTTTCACAAATAAATATCTAACAGTGGGACGTGCATTTGTGTTCAGCACCACTGAGTCAATACTGTGTATAACGAATCTCTCTTACAGTCTTTTGGGGTTTGTCTTCACCAACTTTGCAAAGTAAATATAGACGTTTTGCCCATTCTTCTTTGAATATAGTTAAAGCTCAGTCTCACTGAGTTGAGAGTGTCTTTGAACAGCTATTTGCTTTTCTTGCCTTAGATTTGCCATTAGATTTAGCTCTGCACTTTGACAGAGCCTTTTTAACAAAAGAAAATGTGTTGATCTAAATTATTGCAGGTCCTGCTCTATGTTAAGGGTCACTGTTCCAGCCGGATTTTTTTTGTCCCATTCTAAGGTGTTTGACAGCCTCTAACAGGTTTCTTTCAGAGAAACCCTGTATCTTCCCATCATGTATGACCAGCTACCTTTAAGGTAAATGCACATCAAAATTGCCATGGGTTAGTGCATTAAATTATGCACATCATTTGATGCCTTTAACACACTGGACAGATCTTTTGAAGTTAGGTGAGACTGAAAAGTTTAAAAGGGCCTCAGGTTGGGACAGTTTTTTTGTATGTTGATAGTCCGGCATCAAGCTGGTTTAAAAAAAATCTCTTCTTTTAGGAGCTTGAATCTCTATTGCCAGTATGAGTTGTTTGTTTGAAAATAATAGTTATGTTGTTGTTGCGCTTTAAAGCCCCTGTTTTCCCATAAACCCTGAAAAAAGAAAGCTCCCCACAGCATGAGGCTGCCACCACTGTGTTTGATGAAGGAGAGGACATATTTAGAGTGATGTGTTATGGTTTCCACACACAAAGCATTTTGCAGACCAGATATTTCAAATCTAGACTGATCTGACCAGAGCACTCTTCCATTTTCAGTGCCCCCTGCATCGTTTTTGACGAAGTTAAAAAATTATTTCCATCAACACTGGCTTTTCTTGCCACTTTTTCATAAAGTTGTTGGGTGAACAACTAATAGCTGTCCTTTCAACATTTTCTTTCACCTGAGCTGTGAAACTCTGCAGCTGTGGGTGTTCTAGGTGCTTCTCTGTCTGTAAGTTTAGATGAATGGCCTTGAATTAGTAAATATTCATCCACACCATAATACTTTCATTTTTGACTTATAAAAGTCCTTTGTGAGGTGTTTAAATATTTTAAATATTTTACTGTCTAAAAAAAGCTTGAAGCATCACAACTTTATCTCTGACCTGATTCTTGCTCTTCATGATGCTGTTTGTTCACTTCTATTCTCTCACAAACCTCCAAGACCTTCTTAGACTTAATAAGACGTAATACAGCTGGATAAACTGCAGATATGCGTTTCTGTTCGGTTGATGTTGTGTTTTTTTTATGGGCTCCTGAAGCACATCATTTTATGTTTTAGTAATTAATTAGATAATAGATTTTCAAAAGGCAAAGAAAGTGATTCTGCTTGACCTAAACAGAGACGGTGACTGGCAAGTTTGTTTTTAAAATTGCTGGGGACAATAATTATGAAATTGAATGTGGTTTGAGGATTGCTGGGGACAATTATTAAATATTTATATAGCCTCTAAGTATTCATCTGTTTTATTACAATATGCACTGCAGAGTATAAACGTGGTGAAATTTGCCTCTTTATTACATCAATACAAGTTTACAGCCATAGGTTTTAACTGATTTCCTTTTCAAACATCACCAACATTATGCTGTCGTTTGGGAAGAATTATTAAAATCCACACTTTAGAACAAAGAACAATGTTGGATATCACCAGAAGAACGCGCAACAGTTAAACAGGCTCCCTTTAAAATGTTCTGTGTGGAGAAACTTCAAAGTTAATTTACAGCTGACAATCTTGCAATAGGGCAGCTACCTGTGGGTCATCTGCATAAAGTTGTTTCAGGTGGAAAAAAACAAATTGATTAAATTTAACGGCTCTGGGAGGATATTTATTTAATGCAAGCGGACTGGGAGAGAGACAATATTGTTCTTGTAATGTTTTGTTTAACACTCCCAAAGAGGAAAATGTTCATATGTTGTTTTGGTCGAGGGAGCAGGAGGGAATTTTTCTCGAAGTTGCGCTGATGATGCAATGCTCTCGCTACCTATCCATCCAGCACTTCCAGTGATTCAGGAATGAAAAATCAAGGTAAAGTCAGACTGAACAGTGTTTGATCTTTGCACAACATACAGTGCATTTCAGCTGCAGTATCGAAATAATTAAAAGGCTAATTATTTACTGCACTATAATCTACTTTCAATAATGGGGATTTTTTTTTCAACTTTGATGGAAATGTTGTCCACTCCCTTGTGTATAGTGAGGATTTTTTTTCCTTCAGTACAAGGTAGTATTCTGCCATGCTCTCTACACAAACACAGTAGTATGTCAACATATTATCTTTGGGGGTCTTAAACAAAAATATTACATGAATATTTTGTTCCTTACTACCCACCCGCAGTAAAGAATCCAGACCCATTAAATTTCATTTACAATGGTCCATCATTTATTGTGGGGGTTCTAAAAATAACCAGCAACAGATGAAATCTGCAAAGTAGTCATCTTTATTTTTTACTATTATGTTTTAAGGCTTTAAACCCCCTCGCCACACTCATTTTTACACCTCTCCCAGACATACATTAACATTTACTCACATTTCCCAGTAGTTTTAATACTCAAACCTTCATAGATTTAAAACCTAAAAGTATTCAAACACAGTACAGTCTCTCCCCTGTTGCACCGCTCGGGTGCGTCTTTCTCCACTGAAGGTCTCTGAGCAGGTGGAAGATAATGATGAGCAGTTTTTTGTGTGTCTTTTTTTTCTCCTAGATGAGAAGATTATTGTAACCAGACTGATACATTTGGCAAGTGCGGGAGACAGGATACAGGAGGAGATTCACAATTGCCTCCAATCATTTAGGACACAGAACACAATGCACGTTAGTACGCTGTAAAGAAAGCATTTAAATTGTGCTATTTTAAAAAATCCACAAAACAGCGAAGCAGCAAAGGTTGGACCGCATTATAGCAAGGGAACTGTATAACTGTATTTTTTCCATCTTGAAACGGGTACCAGTTACATTGCAGGACTCCGCCCTGTAGCTGACTGCCAGTCTTTTAAAACATGACATTTCTACTGCAAAGAATGTAGTATATAAGCAGAAATAACCATGACTCCATAAGAAAGTGGAATGGAGGGAATTAAATAATATTCTATTCAGATAGTGATGAGGAAACTTTGCTGGGAGCACAAGTGGCTGTTAGATCAGTAAGAATTTCTGCATCAGGATCGGTGGGGACAAACCTGTTATTCATTAATATTGCTGGGGACATGTCCCCGGCATCCCCGGTTAAAATGATGCCTATGGTGACGGCAAAAGCCAAAATCCTTGGAGGGGATATTTGAAAAACATTAAGGATATGCCATGTAATGCATTTTTTCTCATCTCCCCCCTTTGACTGCACTTCCCCACCGATTTACAGGATAAAAGAAAAAAAAAAAACGGACTATGCTGTCCATTAATCAGAAATGATCAAAAGTTCTCAGTTTCATTCGGCTCAATCCAACTGGCCAAGTGGAGTCAAAATGCCTTGAAATTCAAAGCCTCACCCATGTTGAAGAAAGTTGGAACAGTGTGGCCCTTTGTTGTCCCTTATGTATTTATGAATGGCTGAGCCTTTGGGCGAAGCTTTAGAACAATGCTGCTACACTGAAGGGCTGATTTTCATAATAGAGGGGGTTGCTGATGTCGGCGTTGCTGGTGGGGAGGGCAGTTTATTCTCCACTAATGGGGCTTGGTACAGCGAGTGGCAAGAGGTTCTGCTGGTGTGACTTCTTACATGGGAGTGTCCGAGGGAAGATTGCAAGAACATCTCCTAGAGGAGCTGCTAACATTTGGACTTGGGCCACACAGGTGAGGATCAGCTGCTCTTGTTTTTAAATTTAATATTTTCCTGCAAAAAATAAGCAAGATGAGATAAGAGTGCTGAGCGGATTTTGCAGACCTGGTTGCCTATACATTTTGTAGTCCCTTGTTTTTAAGGTCAAAGACCTACATTCAGGATGAGAGTCTGCTCTTGTTTGCGTGAGCCCTTAGAACTGATGAGTTAGAACACAGAAAGTGAATGAGTCACTGGTTATATGGCATTGGATAATGAATAAGTGTGTATGACTATCTGTTCCTTGGTGAATGCATGGATGATGATGTGCCAGTGTTCGCACATGCGAGCGGGTGTTGGATGTTAGTCGGATCTGCTAAAAGCCCAACCAATTATAACAGAATAGGATTTAGTGCCTGTGTTAGTAGTGCCTTGCAGATCTTTTTTTGATAGAATGGATTTCCACATTAAAAGCAGATATGTGTTGTAAGGTAGAAAGGGTTGGAACCAGTACTGCCTGACTTTGACCAGTGTAAATTTTTGCTAAAATATTTTTTTTCAGTCTATAAAGTTTCAACAATCCCAGACATGGGATGGTGCAATCTGACAGTTTAGTAGAAGGCTTTAGGAGTTCTTGGAGGGGGATGGATATTTTTTTGTATATGTTTCTGAACAGGTGATGTCTCTGCTTCTAACCTCCTTTAGTTCAGAGCGGAAGGGAGTGCTCTCTTATGAGAGTGGAAGCCTGTGGCTCACCATCTGCTCACTGGGATGGGAATTGCCATACTCGCTTTGTTTGCCAGGTGGAAAAGAATACGAAAAAAAAAAAAAAACGCTAGTGCTCCTGGTTTGTTGTTCTGTTGGGCATTTGCCAACTAAAGCTCTCCTCATAGATCTATCTGTTCTTGATAACAGAGTCACTATTAAACTGGTGGTGGTATTTGGAAGAGGAACATTTCAAAGTGGGTTTCAAGTGTAAACTACTGGACATACTGAACAGATAATTATGAAGAAGAGATGGAACCGACTTGCATATGCATTAAATTTGAAGAAAATTCAAAAGACTCAAAGAAGAAAGTGTCTGAAAGGTGCAAAAATAGTTAAATAGCATAAATCATGAGCAAAAAGCTAATGAATGACAAATCTTTTTCTTCTGTTATAAGTCTAGTCTTTCCTTTATTCGAACGAGTCTGTGACTTAATACTGGCATGTCTTCTTTTTATGTGTGTATCGTTTTTTTTTAGTGTGCATATGTGTGTGTGTGTGTGCTCATCAGAGCTCAGCGCACGGTGTGTGGGAGGGGGATCGGTCATGTTTTAAGACCATCTGCTCCTCTGAGTATTTTGGTGGGAGCCTGAGCTTGTGGTGGTTCAACACGCGTCACAGGCAAGCAGCAAAGCGCAAGCTGTGAGTGAGCCTGTTCCGGAAAAAAATTCCTCCAGTTTGTTCCCTTGCACAAAGGGCAGTGTTCTACAGACAAGGTTCCCATTCTCCCCACCCCTTCCCTTCATCCTAGGAGCTGAGTCGCTGCTCTTGTGCACGGACTGCAGACAATATTGACGATGAAAATGTTCTCTTTGCCATGGCCAGTTGTTTTTGTATGAGCAATTCAAGTTGCTTAAATGAATCATCAAAGGTGTCACAACATGATTTATTTGGGCTGACTGCTTGGATAGAATGTGTATCCCAAAAGCAAAGATATGGAACAAGCAATAACTCTTAAGTTTGATTAGAGAAGGATCTCTTTCACAACATCATATAAATGTTAGATAAAATGGTCTCATTAAATTTATATCTACATCTTTCTTTGTAACTGAAGACATCAGAACCAAACTGAAGAAGATTACCAAGTTTGATCTGATGCATACAGTGTAAATGGACAATAACTTTATTCCCAGTAGGACACTGGTGCATACTTATTTTACAACTATTGCAGTGGGAATGTGGAGGAACGTCACATATCAGTGTGCCCCAGACCAAGGCCTGACCCAGCATGCCTTATGCTGTATATGTGTGTAGGGGGTTATGGCATGGTGTTTATTCATTAGTGCATGGCTCCAGAGCCTCAAAGTAACATTCTTTACTTCAGCTCCTCCCCAGACTGTTTGCAGAGGGATTCCCTTAGGCTAATTTGATGCCATCATTTGGCTTGTGCTCTGGAGGCTTTTGAGCTCAAGTGACGCACTCTAGATGCAACAAAGGCATTGGTGAACTTAACTCACTGGAGACACACTTAAGCTTTGTTGCATTAATATGTAAACTAAGTGGACCTCTCATTGCATCTGTCCTTGTTTATCCCACCGCTAGACATTCCACATCAGGGGAAATATTAAAACTGCACGTAGAAAGACATCCAGTTTTAGTTGATTATCTGCCCACAAACAACATATGATATAAACACTTTCTTGGCTCTAATTATAGAGTTCTTCAGACGCATTTTAAAATAAATGAAGTTAAAGATCAAACTGTGTCTAAGTAATGTAAATCTACAATTTACATAATCATATTTTTCACAAGTTCCTCCTACACTTCATATGTTGCTCTAATGATGCCTCAGTCGAAGTGATTTTGAATCATCGCTGCTAATGTCTTCATGCTAAAGCAGCAAGAGGATTGATGTTTTTTTTTTTTCATATAAAGTTAATGTTTAACCTCTTAGTCATAGACTGCGTCTGCAACAATCAAGCCTCTGATGATAGCATGAAATTGGAAGATTAAAGTCTTAGACAGGAAGCCTAGTAGACAAGATTACTTTTCCTAAGGAAGAGAATAAAATGACTTTTTAAAAAGGTCATACAATTTTGAATCTCAAATGTATTTTTAAGTCTTGATTTGGTACAACCCCTTGAATACTTTGGTTCCAATTAGAGCTATTGGTTCAATAACTTATACGAGAATTCAGTGGGAATTATAATGCAATTTTAGTATGAAACTGGAATATTTTCTGATCCAAGACCAGCTATATAATCCTGAATGATCACCACCATTCTTTAATTATTCAGAATAGATTGTGTTTACCGTTGACTACAGTGTATGTATTTTTCCCCCTCCTTACAGCTTGTTTAAATATGTTAGATCATTAGTCAGGTAAAGACAAGCTAAATAATACAGATTGTAATTTTCAAACAATTATTTAATTTATTTATGTAAATAATCTGTTCAAAACAAATGGATGAACTGACCACAATATTTTTGGACTTGTTGGAGTCCATATTGTTATGGATTCCAGAAAACCATAGTTAAAGCCATTATCCACAAAGGGAGATAACATGGAACATTTGTGAACTTCCCCAGGAGTGTCTGGCCTATCAAAATTACTCCAAAAAGAAAAGAACAGGGATTTTTTTTTAAAGAAACCAGAAAACATCTGAGGAACTGCAAGCTTAACTTGCCTTAGTTAAGGATAGTGCTGCCTGGTTTAATGTTCACAATTCAACATAAAAAATAAAAAAAAATTGTAAAAAAAAAAGCCAAAACCGCAGGCTGAACACCCCCCCCCCCCCCCCAAAAAAAAAACATCTTATATTTGCCAAAATATCATCTTGATCCCGGGTGCTCAAAGTTGGGCCCGTGGGCCATAGTTGGACCCCCAAGTAATTTATTTCGGCCCGCCAGGGGATACCATGGCTCTTACATAAAAATATACTTAAACCAGACAGTCAATTTAATGTGAATGATTATAATAATTCAGGAACTTGTTCCACTACTGATAAGTTGACCCAGTAAATATATATTGGACTCATACGGTACTCACTCAGGGTGTTTACATTGTATTTTAAATATCACAAATTAGGCTCAAAATTGAAATAAAAGCAACTAAATGGCAGTGTACAGTAGATTTCTGCACATATTTACATTTGCACACTTTATAAGACCACAAACACTCTATTTATCGATTTATACAATGTCAAAGAGCCTTTGAGGTCGCACTGGACTGACTTGAACTACCTCCAACTCTGCTGGTCACCACACCGCAGCTGTGGCTACAATGTAGCTTGCTTCCACCAGAGTGAATGTGAGAGTGAATGAGTAATGGAATTGTAAAGCGCTTATAGTGTCTCAAAAAAGTCCTATATAAGTGCAATCCATTGTTATTGTTAATGTTATTTATTTATATAAAAGAACTTTGCTATACTTTACAATTAGTATTTGTATTTTGTGTAAATATTATTACATTGTGACCACAGCTCCCTGAAAGATTTTCATTTTGGCCCTCTGAGGGGAAACAATTGAGTAGCCCTGGTCTTGGTGGTCCCTTAGAGCTCCGGGGCATAATTCTATGAAATGGTGAAAAAAAAAATCTGGTCTAAACCTAAAACAGCTCTTTAAGACAGAAAAAGAATCATGACGACAAGCCAAATCTTGTGGTCGTTATGCGACGGTCTTGGACTGTTTTGCTTGGTCAGAATCTGGCCAATACGTTGTAATGGATGAAAAATTGAATGTTGCTGTCTAACATAAGAGAGAACATCTGACCATCATTTTGTGAACGTAAGAACAAACGTGCTTGGGTTATACAGTAAAACAACGTTCAAAAAGCAAACCACCAAGTCCCCCTTTGAAAGGTAAAAAAGAAGCTTTTCAGAGTGGCCTAGTCAAAGTGTGGACCAAAACAGGACTGAAGTGGAAAGTAGAGCAGTTCACCTCAGTTCTGAAAGCTTTACACTGGCTCCCTGTAGCTCAGAGGATAGGCTTTCAAATACTTTTACTAGTTTACAAATCACCAAATAGCTCAGCACCAAAGTATGTTGAAGATCTGTTGTCACTATACCAACACCCCAGACCATTCTGGTGCTGTAATTCAATCCTACTCATCATCCCTAGAATCAGAACCAAGCATGGAGAAGCAGCTTTCAGTTTCTATGCTCTGTTGGTCTGGAGCAAACTTCCAGATGGCTGCAAAGCTGCTATAACTCTGAGTTCATTTAAACCAAAGCTAAAACTCATCTGTTTAGACCTGACTTTGACTAATTGATTAGTAATAACTAGATTGTCATCTGTTTACATTTTCTTTATATGTTTGACACTGTGTTTTTCCGTTGGCTTTTTGTTGTTGTTTTATTGTTGTTTTTATTTTTGCCCCTAATTATGTAAAAACCTTGAATTGCCTTGTTGCTGAAAGTGTGCTAGACACATATATATATATATATATATATATATATATATATATATATATATATATATATATATATATATATATAAATTGCCTTGCCTTAACTACAATCTCCTTAAATAGCATGACCCGAAGTAGGCCATTCAAACTTAAAACGCTCCAGTGTAAATAAATCAAAACAATTCTGTAAAACAGTGGGTCAAACTTCACCCATACTGATGTAAAAAAAAAAAAAGTCAGCTTTGGCTGCTTGACGGTGTCTGTTTCCTCCATGACTGACTCAAGCAGTTTTCGAGTTTATTAATTATAATAATAATAATGATGCTACTTATATATATATATATATATATATATATATATATATATATATATAGATAGATAGATATAGTTTAAGTGAAAAATACTCTTTCACATAATTCCTGGTTAGTTTGTTATTTTGTTTCCTTTTATTAACAAAGTGTTATTATTAAGTATTATTTGCGTTTAATCTGGTAGCTCATTTTAAGTTTTTTTATTAGTCAAAAAATTTCAATGCACCAAAAATGCAAAAACTGTAGCAGTCTTTAGTGAGGTAAAATACTTTATCTGAGTCTTAATGTAACTCAAGACCTTTGTTAAATGTGCTGTATTTGTAAAAAAACAAAAAAAACAAAAACAGCTAAATTTTTTTTTTTGTGGTAGCCTATAAATGAGACTTCAAAGCATGGAGACATATCAAGAAAATTATAAAACGATGGAAAGGAATGCTGAGTGGGCCACTGTAAGCCCTCGATATGACGGAAGACATTTTTAAATCTGCCTACATGCAGACTGGGTTTATGCAGACTCCTCATTCTTCTTTTGTCCAAGTAACATTTATATATTACCACTATTTCTGTGTTCTTTCACACAGAGTCTGGTATCCGGGAACTGGAGTGAGACCACCAGTTTAAGGAGAACAAAAGGCACGTGAAGAAAACAAAAAAGAAGTCTTCAGGACTGCGAGGCAGCAGGAGCCTGGTGCTGAAGCTGGTATGAGGCAAGTGTTTTCTGTGTGGGCCCTATAAGCGTGCACACGTATGGAGCGTACTCCGTGCCAGCCGTTTGTCTGGCCCATCAATGAGACCCTTGTTGTTGGTGGTGTGGTGTCACTAGCCATGCTTGGCTGCTCTGCTCTGTTCTCTCCTGCTGTTGCTGCTGCACAACCTCCCTCTCTCCCAGGTCATAGTCATAAAGCTCTCATCCTTTTATTAGGGTACAGAGGGTTGATATTCTTGTCCTGGGCCTGAATGTCTCAGAAGTTGTCCCTTTCTTGGTGGCACCTTTAGTCCAAAGACATATAATGAATTTTCTGCAATTTATTTCGTAAGAACCATGTATCACCTACTGTATGCTGTTGCTGCTTTACATTTAACATCCTTTAAAAACACAATACATACACCATAATCAATCACAACACATATTTAAAAAAAATAATCAAACAGATATATATATATATATATACGAATGTTTTGATTCGATTTCCTCAGATAGACTCAAGAATGTGATTTCTTGTAAATAAATATAGGTTGTTATATATATGTTTATTTATTTTTTCTTCAAAAATTGTATTTATTTTATTTATTTATTTATTTATTGAGGGGGATTGCCTAAGACACTTACGTTCTTACTTTCTTTATCCTAGTCCTGATGGGTTTGGCTCCCCCTGCTGACTAACATTTGTATTATCTTAAGATTCCCTAAGAGAACAGAAAAAGTAGACTGATTACTGAAGGTTTACACCTGTAGCTATTCAGACTTGTGAGTATTAAGTGTCTAGACTTCTTTCTTTTTCTTGCCATTCACTTCCTGAAGAAGGCAAGACGCCAAAACGCGCTGAAGTGAATATTAACATGTTCTTGTAGAACCGCCATGTAAATAAGGGTGTTTTTTATATTTTTCATTAAGACGAGTGCCTTGGACTTTTTCCGTTTTTGTAGCTTCATAACTTTTTGAAATACCACGAGTTATGTGGCTATCTTTGTGGAGGTTTGGCTGAATGATGTGCAGCATGACGCATCCCTGGCCATGTCAACCAAACAGAAACATTCCCTGCTGTCCATCAGCAAAGTTAATATTGGTCGTGGTTTCTCTGGGGGATGCTGGGATGTGTTAATCATGAAGCTCTGAAGCACCATCTACTCTCAATCTCGCCATCTGTACACACCGGCTGCTGCTGCACAAGGCCAAAATCCTCTTCTTGTTCTTTTGTGTGTATTAATTCTGCATCTTATCATTGGTGTACATTTGGTTTTTCTTCTGTTTTTAAACTGTTATAGATTTAGGTTTAATATTAGAAATGGAAACCCAGCAATGAATTTGGAAACTTCCAGTTTGTGAATCATAAGGTTTCTAAGAAGGATAATTTCAAGTTATTCTGGACACCAATTAATATATTATCAGTCAAGTCTTAACTTTCACAATCTACCTCCTTGAAGTCCAGTAAAATGAAATACAAGTATTCATTTTGGAACTTAGATTTTTTTTTTTTTATAACAAGCACCAACATACATATAGATTGTTAAACAGTCGTGTAACAGGTATGTAGTGTTATCATGAAATCAAAATAACTCTTGTGGAAATGGCATGATTACTTAAATGTGTATTTAATTAGGAAGTCATCGAACGCTGGAAGTCCAACTGATTTTAATTATTTATCATTAGACTGTCGAGCGCAAACAACAAACTTGTGAGAAGGGTTAAATAACTTGGTGATAGCAGTAATTTATTTACACTTAAAGGAGAAGTTTATATTTTTTTTAAACCTGAACCTTATTTTTAGCAATTACTATGTTCATTTACACACAGAGACAAGTTTGGAGCCACCTGGAGTCCTTCAGGAGAAATTTCTATCCAGTCACGATCAGTTCAGCATTTATCCATATAAAGAGAGCGGTAGGGGCAGGAGATTTCCTGCCTGTAATAAGGTGTTATCTGCCCCAAAACTCCTTCATTTAAAAATGTTTTGTTGTTAATCAATAGCACTATTCCCCTTGGAGTTTAGAATGTCTCAGAAGTGCTTCTTTGTTCTGTTCTGAGGTGTTTTAGAGGCTTATAATACAACTACACTATTGCACGATTACAATTATGTCACTGCCGTGCTCCATTCCAGTTGTAGTCTGAGCAGGACTTTCGCTCTGTGCTCTACGGCGGTCGGTCAGACAGAACCTGCAACTGCAGACATCAACATGGATCACGTTTGCGTGTTTCCAAACTGCCCTAACCGAATGACCAATTGGTCTAACTTCAGCTTCCACAGGCTCCCTGTCCACAACCTAAACAGACTACAGCTGTAATGCCGGTCGGCTGCGATGTCATTGAAATCACCCTTTAGTGTGAGTTGGAATCTGTTGCATTAAAAGCCTGTAAAACCCACCAGAAGCTAATATTGCAATACCTCCAAGATGTTCCGAACTCACAGGGGATTACTGCTAACTATTCATAACAAAACATGGCTAAATTAAGGAGTTTTGGTGCAGATAATGCCTTATTACAGGCGAAAAATCTCCTGCCCACATTGACTCCCATTATATGGATATATGCTGATCATAACTGGACATGAACTTCATCCGAAGGACTCCAAACTTTTCTGGTTGACTAAATTAACTAAATATTTGCTAAAAATAAGGTCCAGGTAGAAAAAAACTAAACAAACACAAAAAACCCCAACACAAAACCTTTCCCTTTAAACATTTGTATTAAAAGAAAATGTTCACAAAAAAAGCACTTCACCACATTCTTGACTGAAAATATTGCTATGTTGATACTATTTAGCCAGGTTTTTAAAAATATCAGCTAGAAAATGTCAATGTTTTTTGGACCTGAAACTGTAACATGGTTATAGCCTAATGGTAAAACAGTTCTGGTGTCATTTAAAAATTCCAGTTCCGCCTTCAGAGGTAAATTTAATCCAGTATTATGATAGGTTACAGTTTCAGGTCCAGAAGTCAGTGGGTTTCTTATTACTTGTCTGCTCAGTCAGTGGGGGGTAGCTTTGCATTTCCAATGCCACATTTGATTTGTAGATTTCTAGTTGGCAGTAATCTAAAATGGTAGTTTGCTATTGTAAAGGACTATGGAGTACATATGGTCATCTGTAGTTTAAAAATAAAATCAAATGTTTGGATCTGAACAGGATTATTATATCCTGAACAAAAACCCTTATAACTGATATAAGAGTAGTAAAGCCTTCGTTTAGCTTGTGGAGACATAAAAACAGCATTTGCAAACTTTTTTTCTTTTGGTATTACAATCACGCAAGATAGGGATAGGTGAAAAGTTCAGAAAATATAGAGAACAAACCTATGCTAATTTGATCAGAGATTCTTCAACAATACACTTTTGATTTTTGAAACATTAACTTTATTTCAAAAAAAATAAAAGAAGAGGACTGTGGTGCCAAATTTTCCATCCATCCATCCATCCATCTTCCTCCGCTTATCCGGGGTCGGGTCGCGGGGGCAGTAGCCTAAGCAAGGAGACCCAGACTTGCCTCTCCCCGGCCACTTGGGCCAGCTCCTCGGGAGGAATCCCGAGGCGTTCCCAGGCCAGCTGGGAGACATAATCTCTCCAACGGGTCCTGGGTCTTCCCCTGGGTCTCCTCCCGGTGGGACATGCCCGGAACACCTCACCAGGGAGGCGTCCAGGAGGCATCCTGACTAGATGCCCGAGCCACCTCAACTGGCTCCTCTCGATGTGGAGGAGCAGCGGCTCTACTCTGAGCTCCCTCCGGATGACCGAGCTTCTCACCCTATCTCTAAGGGAGAGCCCAGCCACCCTACGGAGGAAACTCATTTCAGCCGCCTGTATCTGCCAAATTTTATTTATACTAAAGATGAGAGTGTGAGTTTACCTTCTTAGTCCCCACATCAGTGGCAAATTTATTTTCCTCAGAATTCCTGTCTTTTAACTTTACTGTGTTTCAAAGAGTCTGTAATCTTTTTGGTTGTACCTATATTAGAACACTGTGCCCTCACATTGTAATGTATCCAGAAAGGATTGTTTACACAAGTCATGTCATCAGTGTGTACTGTTATCAGTCGACCCCTCTTGTCTGATTTAATTCTAACACAGCACAAATAGCATCAGTAATCTACTGATGACATGATGTGTGGTGACTGGTGTTTGGCTTTATGTCAGAAATCAGCCAACAGTGGTTGTAATTCATTGTGTGGTCTGACGTATGGCTACCATAATGAGAGACTCCACTGAGGGGGTGCAAACAGGTGCCCACTGATGCTGCGTTTGTGGTACTTACTACTAGTCTGTGTCAGAGTGAGAGTGATGTAATCGCCTGATCATGGTGATGAGATTCGTAATATTTGTTGTTTCTTTCTTGTAGAGAACAAGGCTGTCAAGCTGTCTTGGTGTGAGTAAACACCCTCTAGTGGAGCTGTTGACAAGCTGCAGCGATTTGGTCTGAACTATCAGCATTTCAAGGTAAAATCTACAACACTAAACAACTCCCAGTGTCATAGGCAGTAAAGAGCATGGTGTATATATATATATATATATATATATATATATATATATATACACCATGTGTATACCGGATACATGCAAAAAACTATATATATATATATATATATATATATATATATATATATATATATATATATATATATAGTTTTTTGCTTTTTACATTTCACAATTCAAGTAATGACCACGTCAATTTGTCAGTGCTAGTTTATATCCATTTTAGTAACGCATTTTTTATCTTAAACGGTAGATTCAGAGTAAAGTAAGACATTATTACAACACAAAAATTATTTCAAGCGCTAGATAAATACTCTGAATAATGTTGAATATAATTTATTTCTATATCATACTCTTTATTTTATATTATAAACAGTGCTTTGATGAAAAGCACTTTCATGTTTCATGAAACTTTGAAAGTACATTAACACACTTTATGGATGCAACAATGCAACTTTTTTTCTAACCAATACAATATCGATACTTGGATCTGTGTATCAATACTGGAGATTCGGTACCAATGCTGATACTTCTAACACACAAAAAATGCAATGTATTTGGTGACAGGTTTTATTTTATTCTCTGCTTGTTGCATCAAATGATGGCGAATTGGATACATTTTTTTATATTGTTTAACAATAACCACAAAACAAAAATTTCTTGTCAAAAATAAAGTTTTCTGTGAAATTATTGCAGAGTTTCCACATTTTAGGTATCAGTTGATGTTAAGCGATACAGATACAAGTATACTAGAAAGGTATCAGCCCAGATACCTGATACCAGTTTTGGTGCATCCCTTATATAGTATTTTTTCAAGTCATTTTTTCCATCTAGAAATGTAATTTCTCTTTTCAAGTCCTGTACAGTACCTTTTGATCCACGTAGAGAAATATCAATAAATGATTTAATATTTTGCAGAGACTTTTAATATACTTTGATCTAATCAAAGCAAATAAATTTAAATATTCATAATTAAAGTGACTCGTGAACGTTACTAGAGATCTTTTTTTCTATTGAGATTCTTTTATTCTATTAAGATAAGAGTAATAAAGTACTACTACAAATGGAACATCTACCAGCATTCATTCAAACTGATTCCTTTAAAAATATAAGTTCTTTTAATTCTGTGTAACCACTCTTTAATTTTAATTGAGGGATGCTATTCACCAAATTTCAGGAAAATTTTACATGGATGAATGACCTTTATTAACATTTTCTCAGATTTACTTTACCAGATGTTAGCATATTTAAGGTTGAGACGGAATCACCCAAATAGTTAAAAGATTTACACTCTTACACAACCATTTTTTACAGATTTTTTTTTCAGATAAAAAGAAGAAATGATTTCTAAGTTAGTCATGACAAAATTATTTTAGTATCTGAAACTGAGGTATGAATAGTTTTGAGATTCACTTTATTTCTCCCTGTGGCTTCAACATATTAATTTTTGATTCTCAGAGGAACATGATGTGTTTTTTCATAGTTTGGGAATAAAACATACAATTAATGTCCTTGAAAAATGTAAAACATACTATTTTCTGATGCTATAAATAAATGTTACCAGCGGAATTATCTTGAAATGGATTTTTACAAAGTTGTTTTCTAAAAAAACATGTTTCAACTTTTTTTTTGGAGCAAATAATTTGGACGATCATCATTATGTGTTGTAATCACATCAATGTTTCTGCCTCTTACCTTTTCATCATAAGTGCCAAAATGTTGAAGGAGTTGAGGGGTTTTTCATTGAGAGTACCGCAAGCAATATTTTTTAAGAGTGCTTCTCTGAATTTGACAGAAAGTGTTCTCCTTAATTCACCACACTTTAGTCAAGGATGGAAAACCTATGATTTAAACTTTTTAGCTACATGTTTAAGATACATATTATTTTATTAATCTTCAAAAACAAAAAACAAATATACCAATAAGTAACTCTAAGACTTGTAATGTGGTTGAAATAGTCATTGGTTTAACTGATAGACCTTATTGTCCTCTCTTGATGAAGCACATGCTTTAAATGACTGAGTTTCATTTGTTCCAGAAGTCTATGGTCCAGTGCCACGCCAAGACAATGTGGTGTTTGGAGCTGCTCATACCTCTGCTGTTAATTATCAGTGGTAATGCATTTCTGTGTTTTCATTAAAGTCATGTGAATTTCTTACACTTTGAGATAATAGACATCATTTTTAATTCTTTATCCATCTTCTTGATCAGATGCCAATTGTCAGTGGAATATTTGGTTACCTCGAGATATCTCAGCCATGACAAACTCCTGCGTGGTCATCCCATGCAGCTTCATGTTCCCATCTGGGATCAGGCCCGTCCGAGGCGTTCACGGTATTTGGTACTTTGGCCAGCCCTATCCCCAACTGTTCCCCCCTGTAGTCTTTAAATCACTCACAGACGTTGTACACGAGAGCTACAAGGGCCGCACCAAGCTTCTGGGTGACCTTAACCAGAGAAACTGCACGCTGCTCATCAGCAATGTTGGCACAGAGCACTCTGGAAGATACTACTTCCGTGCGGATGTTGGTGGAGCCAACAAATATTCCTTCCCAGACTTTGCTGAGCTCAAAGTTTTAGGTGAGCCAACATTTAAGCTGACATTCTTATTGGTAACCCAGGAAAACTCAATCTAATGACCACTATGTTTTGTTCTTCAGATCAGCCAAAAATTGACATACCAGAGGAGATTGTCAGTGACGAGAACCTGGAGTTGACATGCTACGCTCCCGATAACTGCCCAGACATGACTCCAGAGATCCAGTGGTTGTACACTGACTACTTGCCTGATCCGGATTTCAGCACTGAATACCTGTCAGAGAGCAGTACAGCGGTGGTTTATAACACCCTCACCTTCACACCCAGACCTATGCACAATGGTCAACTGCTGGGTTGCAGGGTCTACTACCCCAACACCACACTTGTCTATGAGAGGCTCATCTCATTAGATGTCAAGTGTAAGTGCATTTAAATCATTTGGAGTGACTTATGACCCTCCCTTTTGAATGTGGCTTCTGGAAACTTGACTGCTGATGAAACAAATACCAATTTTTTTTTTACCTTTAGATTCTCCACGATCAGTGTGGGTTAATGTATCCTCTGAAGTGATGGAAGGCAGCTCTGTGACACTGCACTGTGAGGTAGACAGCAACCCTTCTCCCAAGATATCCTGGATGTTCGGAGGCGAAATAATACTATGGGACACAGCATCCAACCTCTCTATCACCCTGGATGATGTCACGCCTGAAAAGGAGGGAATTTACACCTGCATTGGAGAAAATGACTATGGCATTATGAACACATCACTGTACCTAGCAGTGAAATGTAAGTCTGATTAGCTGTAAATGAGTTCCGGAGTACAACTGGCTAACATACATGTCTCTTCTGTATCTGCGGTTTGCAATATTAGCTAACCAAACTGACTATTGACTGATACATCTCTTCCAAACAATCAAAACCAAATCAATGTACAAATGGACTGATTATAAGGCAATGTCACAGAGGTATATAGAATAATCAATACGAATTTCATAGGTTTTTTAACCTCAAAGTTCACTCTATTTTGCACATACTCAGTGGAAAGTGAACAATTTTTTTTTTTCTATGTGTGCAGGGAAGTTTTCTAGTAGACTTGAAGTACATAAAAAGAAAGTTTTGTATGTTTGAAGTATGGTTGTAAGCAGTTAATATCTAACCTGCAGTAGGAAATTCTTCTGATCTTCATTTAGTTTTTATTCAAACTAGCTTGTCTTGGTTTGTCCAAGGAGGTCCCACACCAAGATGACATTACTTTAAAGCTTTCAGTCAGTAAGTTTTGCATTGGCTGATTATTTACACCAAACCTAATGATTAATTACAGTGCAAGTAGAAGTCAGAGGTGCTACACCACTAATGATCTTCCTTTGCAAAGAACATGCTAAAAATGCCAATCCTCTGATATTATAGTAAACTATTGTCACTCCTGCTAGATAATGTCCCAGGGGATTTCAAAACATATGTTGTTCTTTTAATAAATCAATTGACAGTAAACAGTTAGATGTTGTTTTTTCCATATCTGTGTAGCCATGGAAAACAATCTCAGATTCTCTGTTTTGTACAGACCCTCCTCGTAAGCCTCTTGTAAATGACTCCATGACAGTAGTTGAGGGCACTACATTGGCCCTGCACTGTAACACCGTGGGAAGCCCAGCCCCGACCCTTACCTGGCTAAAGGACGGAGAGCTGGCAGGCTCCATTACTGCTGGCGAGCTCTCAGTACTGGAAATCCTGGAAATCACACCACAGCAAACAGGACTATATCGCTGCCTGGCAGAGAACGAGCATGGACGAGCCAGCGCTTCCCTCAATATCACCGTCGAGTGTGAGTGCCTCACCACCCTTCATTATTCTCATTGGCAAATGTTAAGACATAAGTCTAAAAACTATAAAGTTTTGTAACAGAAATAATATAATATGTTTTACTTTTAACTAAGCAATATCACGCAAGAGGGAGTGCTGTTGTGCCGAATATCAACACTGGTGTAATTCAGTCGTAGGCCGTGGCCGCAATGATGGAGTGTGCTCTTATACAACAGCTCTACAAGCTCATTCTATTTCTTAACAATAATAATCAACAATAGATTATAATTAGCTTGTTTATTTAATCATTTATTTAGATCCGCCAACACAAATCGTTCCAACTGGAAGAGAGAAAAGGCTGTTGTCAGGGAACACAAACATTTCCTATACACAAATATTTCAAACACAAACATTAAGGTACGTTCACACCGCATGCTTTGTCCCTGTCAAAAAACGCTCAAAGACTCACTAGTTTGAAGCCATAGACATAATAATTTCTACGGTTTAAAGCCTATACATTTATAAGGCTGCAGCTAGCAAAACATGTAGACGGACCTTTCTCTGATTGATATTTTTAATCAATTTTTTTTTAATGTAAATTTTAATCTTGCAGTTCTGGGCATTGCCATTTTGGGCGGTGTAAAGGCACCATAAATGACCAAAGAGCAGAGTTATACTGATTGCATCCGAATACCTCTACTACGCTTGCTACGTAGCAGGCGAAAAGGAGCATGCGAGCAATGTAGTAGATCCGAATCTCCAGTATGGATTTGAGTAGTATTTACTACAACAACGGTTGAGTAATAGTTACTATGTATCATGTAGTAAATACTAAGGATTCGGATGTAGGGCTTGTCTGTAAAAGGTCCACACTTTAACACTTACCTACATCTATTTCTCTTTTTTTCAGATGCCCCTGTGTTTCTGAAGGACTCAAAGTGCACTGTGGTCAGAGAAGGAGTCCAGTGTGTTTGTGTGGCTGTAGGAAACCCTGAACCTACTATCGAGTTTTACCTGCCTGACCTTAACATCACCATCAACGACACCAACGGACGCTTCAACTTCCATACACACACAGACGGTCACACATCCACTGCGTATATCAAGCTGCAAGAGAAAGGTGAGCGGGCTGACAGCGGGGCGGCTGTAAATGTCCACTGCAGCATGTCCAACATCTATGGGAGAGAAAGCGTCCTTTTGGAACTACAACAAGAAAGTGAGTTCAAATATTTTTTTTCTTTGCTTTGAGTGTTTTTGGTCTTTTCTGTTTCCAACACTGTAATTCTGCTGTAAGGGCTCAATTTTAATGTAAAACAACACGAAAAACTAAACAGTTTTAGGAGTCAACAGCAATTACAAACAGTGAAATTACATAAAAATGATCTACTTCAACTTTAGGTTGGTTTGACCAGGAAGGAGTGGAAAACATGATTTGTACATTTTATTAAAAGTAATGCCAGTGAGGTGCCTGCAGTTTATATACAGTGAATGATGGATATACATTTTTTTATTCTCTACATGTTTTCTTTCTAAACATACAAGGAGTATCCTGACAAAAAATACATACATGAGGCACACCTTAGAAACGCTGAAGGAGATAATCAGGATTGCAGGGGATTTTTGAGTAATAACAAGAACCAAATGGAGAAGGCATGTGTATTATTGGAATAAAGAAGAAGGTGGTGTGTTCAAAATTCCCTCTGTGATTCGACTTTCATTGTTTAGAAAAATAGTTGTTGTTTTTTTCATGTAACATTCACAAATTGTTTTTTAATGATTCCTTTATCCCTTTCTTACACAACTCCACCATAAAAAATTTTTTCGTAATGTAGCCCTTTTCAAAACTTATATACCACCCACCAGCTGGACATTTGCAAAATTGTATGAAGTTATGATTGCATTTGAATAGATCAAACATTCTATGGCCTAGGTGAAAAAATTGCAATGTTTTTGTATGATACTGCATTCTTGGTTTGCTCTTGAAAGTAATAATTTAAAGAACGCTTTAAAGAGTTGGTTTTGAAGGACGGTACAGTAAAACAAGCATTATTGCTGCAACACTGAAAGAGTTATTTTCAATACTGATACAGAGACACAGTATTTGGTCACATTTGGTCAGGCCCTTTGCAGCAAGTTATTTACCCCAGTTAGAGTGGATTTAATTTATAGAGTAAAATTTGATTCACAATAACAATTATTAATATACTTTTACAATAGAATAAATCAACTCTAATTGTAGTACATTTTACTCTGAAACATTGAGATCAGGATAGCTTTTACAAAAAACAGGCCAGGGCATCATGTATTGAGTTCTAATAGTCTAACATTGCTAATGTGACATTGGTGATTTCACTGCGTAGTACCCTGTGTTTTGTATTATATTCTATGCATGACACACACATAACTCATGAAGCACAATGCACTCTGTCCTGTTTAAAACCATCCTAAACCAACCTTAAGCAAAAGTCGTAAGATGGCTTTTGTAATACCAACAGTGTAGTATAGATATTTAGATGTTAGCTTCGGATTTGCATTGATGTGTTGGAGCAATTAAAAACTCTGCTGATGTTGATCCTTCATTACAGTGGGTTCAGGAACTGTAATTAATGCCACAAACACTGTCCTGCTCCAGTAAATTAAATCCATATTGATCAAGAACAAAAAATAAAAGTCCAAATAAATCAGTATTCTTAGTTTAAGTAACACAGCACCCAGTGTTTTTAGGATGTTATAAATGGTAAATAGACTGAAATTATCTAGCTCTTTTTTAGTGATACTGACCACTCAAAGCCATTCCTTCCTTCCTTCCTTCCTTCCTTCCTTCCTTCCTTCCTTCCTTCCTTCCTTCCTTCCTTCCTTCCTTCCTTCCTTCCTTCCTTCCTTCCTTCCTTCCTTCCTTCCTTCCTTCCATTCAGTCTCATACCTAAGGACAACTAATGCTGCATTCAGACCAAGCCCATGCATCAGCGTCATTTGCGGCAAGATTACATGTAAAGTCTATGGTGGAGTACGTCAGAGGTCCGTCAAGGGCTCTGCGTTGAGTTGAGTATGTTGGCTCCGTCAACGACGCTTGCGTTTCATATGGCAACGTACCAACGCATGCGTCACAGAAGTTCAGCAAGCTGAACTTTTGACGGATCCAACGGAGTTAACGCAGTGCGGCAACCAATCAGAGCGTCTCACTGTAGTTATCTCACTATACACGTATCTTGAATGAAGCGCGGGTCCAGTGAAAACATTTTCAACAAACGCAGATTTCAAAAATCAGAAATAACACTTACCGAAAACAGATGGACAGGTGCTCCTAAAGAGGAGCAGAGAACCTGTAGTTGGTGTCCTGGTAGGAGATTTAAGCTCCGATGCGGCCGAGGAGGTCGTAAAATTAGGCGCGGGACAGACGGAAGTAGCACTGAAAGCAAACCTCATCCATACGTAGCTCCTGGAGCAAATGGTTAAACTCCCCAAACTCGGAACGCATCTGAATAGTGGGCGCTGATGCACCCGATGTCAACGTTGTCTATCTTTATCTAGCTAATTAAACCAAGCCACTTTCTCGTTACAATCCACCATAGTGCAGAACGTACGGCAACAGAGGAAGCCCTGCCCATGCGTTGTTTTTTCCTCAGAAGCAGGCTATGGAAGCGAAAAAGGACATACGTCAAACTTCATCTGTTGGATACGTTGCCTGACGCAGACCAAATGTGCCGTGTGAATACACCATAAGAGAGAACAATTAAAATAACAGTTGTATTTTTTGGACTGTGGGTGGATGTTACCACAGGGTGTAACTGTGCTGCATGGTTTCAAGACATGACCAGTGGAGACAAAGGTATCTAGTTTCATCACTCAGTTAGAAATACAGATAATAGCGTTTAAAAAGACTTCTGTATAAGTTAAAGTATAAATTCAAGCCCTTTAGTTGAGTAAAAGTAAAAAAAAAGTATAGATTTCAAAACTACTTAAAGTATTAAAGTAAAAGTAATGTAAGTAAAATAGATTGCCATTGAGGACAAAAGGTCACAATTTCATGCTCTTCGTCATGTAACTGAAATGCACACCTGCTTTTGTCTTACCTGATGTTTCAAGTGGGATTTCTGCTAAGCTTATTTTTAATGAGATCTTGGATTGCTGTGCGTCTGCACCAAGTAGTCAGGGGTGTGAATTGTAATCTGTTAAAATGATTGACAGCCATCACATTTTTCGTTCAGCTCTCTAAAAATACTGTAAAATATGGAAAGTATTAAAATAATGCAACCCTTTTGTGCAGTGTGTGATTAAGAGCTTATAAACCAATATGGTGTCAGAATGGTCAATTTTTTTTAAATTTATAAAATTTTGCCTAAACTAGGAAGTTCAAAGTAAAAACTTTGAACTTCCTAGTTGCGAAAATGTGCAATACAAATAAATTTGACATTTCAAACTGCAGTCAAATTCACTGATTAGCACCATTTATCTGGATAGGATAGAATCTTTGTGAGATTTTTGATAACAATAATGAGCAAAAATAAAACAGGCTATTTTTTATCTATGGCGTAAAGAGTACAGATAATTGCATGAAAAAATAAGGAGTAAAAGTAAAGAGTAGGATAATTGCCAATTCCTACACGGAAGTATAAATATCAAACATTTCTATGTATGATAATTATAATTTTACTTTGTTACTTAATACCTTTGGACATGACCAAAGGTATCAGTTACTGACTGAGATGAAGCACAAAGACTGCACCAATGAACTTAAAACAAAGAACATCAAGGGTTGCATACACAACTGAAATGAAAATTACATGAGAATAAGTCAAAAATTAGAAAATAGCTAAAGGATAAATATGATTTGTGTTGAAATAGTAATACATACGAGGTACTGCTATGAGTTATAAGGCCTGCAGTATAATTATTAAGTTAGCTCTTGGCTAATATTGTCTTTAGTCTCTAAAAGCACTGGAACCTTTTGGGGCTGATTTATCAAGATTCCTGATAATGAGAGCAAAATTGCGTGCAGTGCTAAAAGTTTGCACAAGTCGGTTGTCCTAAATTTGCGATTTATAAAGATTGTTTGAGCAATTCTCAACAGGCGCAAGCAGCACTATTCAAATGAGGAGTTTGCGGCCCCTAATGCGAGCTGCAACCGGGCCCGGATATAGGCATAGGCAAGGGGGGGGCAATGCCCCACTAAATGCCATGACTGCCCCCCCCAAACGTGATGGCATGCAAAAATCAGTATTTTCCTAAATATTTTAAGTAAAATGAGCAGAGCGCTCTCTGTCCCTCATTCATAGTAGCTGCTGGTTGGTAGATGCACAGAGAGGTTGTGGCCAGTCGCTGCACTTGCTTGTTGCTCCTCCGGCTCCGCTTCTCACCTTTTCTCAGTCACAGCAGACTACGCAGACACTGCCGTTAGTTGAGCACAGCCACCGTTTTGAGTTTATTCCGCTGTCTGCCACCGGAATTATTTGGCTACTTTTTCAATCCCTTCCTGTCTCTCTGTCGCTGTCTTTTGTAACTGAATGGGAACCGAGTCAGCTATGCGCAGATTTCTGGTTTCTAAAGCTAATCCTAGCACTGGCAGTGCTACGGCATTAGCAGCAGCAGAGACCGAAACATTACCCGGCTCGTCGGGTGATACTGCTTCTAAACTTGTCACAAACTCTAACCCCCGTGCCAAGTGCAGTACCGGTACACATAGTTCTTATATTTGCACAAGCACCGCAGCCCCTACTGTCCTCGTTACTCCCAGCCCAGCCGTGGCCGCTGCGAGGGATTTGAACACTACAGCACCGTCACAACCCACAGCTCTGGTTTTCCCCAAGCGTCATTTTGGGAAAAACGCCCGCTCATTCTGCCCTGGCTGGTATCGTGGGAAACCGTGGCTCGAATATTTAGCAAAGGTTGATGCATGCTTTTGTTTCCCATGTCGTAAATTTGGGGGGAACAATGACAGGGATTTGGTTTTCACAGAACATGGATCTAATCATTGGAAAACGGCATTGGAAAAAGACAAGGGACTCACAAAGCATGCATCAAGTCAATGTCACATCAAAAATGCAAAAATCTGGTCTGAAATGTCCCAAAGAGAGGCCACAGGGGAAATCATTGATAATTTAATAAGTCCCACACAGATTGAAAAAAACAGATATTATATAAAAACAATTGGAGAAGTTGTTCAGTTCCTAGCAGTAAATGAACTTCCACTTCGTGGCACTGTGGAAAGCTCAAATGATGATTTCTCTGCAGGACTGTTCTTAAAAATTGTTGACTACACATTGACAAAGGACCCCAAATTTAATGAAATAAACAAACACATGCCACAAAATGCTAAATACACCTACCACAACATACAAAATCAAATTTTTGAAACACTGGCCAAAGTGGTGTTAAATAAGATAAAATATAATTATGACAAAGCAGATTATGCTGGGTTTTGCATTAAAAGTGATGGAACTAGGGACAAATGCAATGTGGAGAATCCGTCAGTCATGATTAGATTTGTCTGTACAGGCATACTAGAGGAACATCTGATTGGACTGCTTGATCTCAGTCAGTTAAATGCTGCATTTATTACCACCCAAATTCTTGAGCATCTTTCTGACTCAGGCTATAGTACATCTGAAATTATCAGTCAGTACTATGATGGAGCTTCTGTCATGAGTGGGGTCAGGGATGGGGTTCAGGCCTTGTTGCAAATGAAAGTAGGGAAGAATATACCTTATATGCACTGCTATAACCACCAGCTGCACTTGGCAGTGGTCCATGCAATGTAAGCAGAGCCATGTGCAAAAAACTTTTTTGATCAGTAAGGATCACTGCACTCATTTTTTCACCGTCATTATGTGTCACAGAACTATGATGTTCCCTCCGGTAAACGATTGTTGGAGATCAGGTGGACAAGCCACCATGATGTGACCAAGTATCTTGTGGAGAATCAGGATGCTATTATAAGTACCCTGTCAGAGGTTACAGAGGACAGAGCTGCTGCTGTTGATATCTGTACAGAGGCATCAGGGCTATTGATGATGTTAAGGAGGCATAATTTCTTTGAAATTGGAAAAATCCCCCTAAAAGTTCTGGGTTCCTTGAAGTCTGCAAATGCTATACTGCAGGCTCATTCTGTTGACCTGTGCTGTGCTTCAGAAGTAGTCAGTGCATCTCTACAGGCTTTGAAGAAGATGAGATGATGAAAGTGAGACATTAACCAGCATGCCTGCACCAGCTGCTAAACGAAAGAGAACAATGAGCTCACTGCTCACAGGCAGTGTTCTTCTGTCCACTGTAGGCCATGCAGAAGACTCCATGACTCCTAGCCAGGCTTTGAAGAGAGCCCTTCTCAACATTTCGGATATATTCATTGTAGAGATGGAGACAAGATTCTCTAAAAGCAATCTTCATCTAATGAAAGCAGTTAATGGCCTTCAACCTCAATCTCCCTCGTTTCTGGATGTTGCTATGTTAAGTCCTCTGCAGAAAATGGCAGGAAGTGACGATGACAAACATTCCATTGAGATTCTTCTTGCAAAAATAATGTTGGAAAAATAATTTGAAAAGACTGATGATGATAGCAATGTAGAGTTTGTAGACCTCTCCACCATTTGCAAATATTTGCACGGGTATAAGAATGCATTTTCTGAGCTCCATCGCATGCATGTGACCTGGTATATCATCAGCATCATGTGAGAGCTCTTTTTCTACTTTTTATCGCGTTCTTACCCCCTTCTGCCGCACTATGCTACATGAGGAAAATAAATTTAGTTATTCTGGTTCATGAGAAGGCCATAACAACAGGCCTAGATAAGGACACATTTCGTAGGACTTTTGCAAAAAAAACAGACGACTGATGCTATAGTGACTCATTTAAACTATAAAGAATTAAAAACGACAAATACACAAAAAATAAAAACGACAAATACACAAAAAACAAAAATGAAAAATACACAAAAAATAAAAACAAAAAATACACAAAAAATGAAATTAACAAATACACACAACAAAAATAAAAATGACAAATACTCAAAAAATAAATAAAAACTACAAATGCGCAAAAAATAAAAACGACAAATACACAAAAATAAAAATGACAAATACACACAACAAAAATAAAAACGTCAAATACACACAAAAAATAAAAACGAAAAAAAACACAAAAGAAATGACAAATACACAATAGATAGATAGATAGATAGATAGATAGATAGATAGATAGATAGATAGATAGATAGATAGATAGATAGAAAACAAGATATAAATAAGGTAGCGCACTCATACCTGCCCCCCCTTATTAGAATACATTAAGTCCCTTAGTGGGACTGGCCAAATCCGGCCCTGGCTGCAACAAGGCTAGAGAGAGGAGGAAGAATGCGCATGGAACCATCATGCGTCTTTGGCACAAAAATTAGGCTAAAATGCTGTGAATTCTGTCTTTCGTTTGTCAGTCAAAAATGTAATTCATGTGGTGTACATATACGCTGGTCTCTGCTGCATGCACACATTGTATCGCAGGGTTAGACTGAATAAAACTGCTGCCTATCTGAAATTTGTTTTTAAAATGTCATATATAATCCCAATTAGCATTGTGGTATTGTATATGATTACTACATATTAATATATTAATTGGACTCCAGGAAGGTTAACCACTACATGAGAAAATAATGAGGATCCACTAGGATCCTGTGCGCTTAGCCCATCTTCACCAGGTGGAGACATGATGAGAGCACAATGAGTTATGATACTTCTTTGGTGGAAAAACAGGTAAATATTTATATAACTATTTGGTTTATGGCCATTACAGTGTTAATTACTCTTAGTTTATATTGTGTATGAATTTCATTTGTTGTTTGTCAATAATAATAACATGTTGAATGTGGTAGCGCAAAATTAAGACATGTTTTTCAGAAGTGCTAAAAATAGACGCTAACATAGCCGGCGCAAACATTTTTATGCTTAGTAAATCGCACTGCGCCTGGAACGCCTACTTATATGCCTGTTCTCCTCCCAATATTTTGCGTCTTCTTAAAGAAACGCCCAGATTTCATATTCATCAAGGGCAAAAGCGCTAAATGGATTGCACGTGTCTTGCTGTGGGTTTAACAGACACAATGTGCTCTGCGCCGTGTTGATAGATCAGCCAGAGCCTGTTTTTGCGATGCTGTGCGGTTTGTGCGAACCGTTGATAAACCTTTATCTTTCAATAACGAAGTGGTTAAGGCTAGTCTTTTTCATATAAGTGCTCTAATGATAATCTATGAATGACTAAGACATTGAGACCTTAAATTACTGGCAGTGTTCAGACAGGGTGCTTTTGTTGGTTCTCAGAGTATCATCAAGTATTAAAAAAAACACAGACACAGCTTTAAGAATGGATATGCAGCCTTGGCCCAGGTTTTAATAAAAGGTCACAAAATTATGACAAAAGATCATACCTTAATACAGCATCAAGCGATTGTACCGGGGACTCTCTAAAATGGGGTGTACAGATTCTTAAAAACCTCTCATCTTGCATACACACAAGTGCAGTGCCTAAGTGATGGATTCCAGCTGTGCTTTCCAGACTGGAGCCCGGTCATGTCAACCCTATCAGATTTAGACGAATGTTTATTGGAAATCCTCAGTGAGTCGATGTTCGGCCAAGTTCTTTTGTACAAACAATCCTTTGGCTGTATCAAAGATTCCTTGCTAATGGGGGAGATCTTACAATGTGGAAACTAGTTATAAACAGTCATCCTAACAGTATGATATAATATGAATCTGCCTTCTACACCTTTTCTCATCAAACAAGTGGAATGCGAACACATCAAGACTTTTACTGACTCCATGTTCAGAATGTAGCCAATGTGACAGTGTGGAGGTCCTGTCACTATGGCTCCGTTTGATCATGTGCCCTGGCTGCTTGGCCACAGGGATATCCCTTTGGCTGACTGGTTGGTGCGAATGACTCTCACCCGGGAGTCGTGGGATCGAATCCTGCCCGGGCCCTCGTTGTGTACCTTGCCACATTTGGCGTTGCTGGCAGGATCCATGTGATACTGGTAATAAGTTCATGGATTTGAAATTGGTGGCACCCTGCGCGGAAGCACGAGGACGTGTTTGTGATAAGAGGGGGAGAAATGTGACAGTGTGGAGGTGCTGTCTCTATGGCTCCGTTTGACTGACTGGCTGGCGCACTTGACTCTCACCCGGGAGTCGTGGGATCGAATCCCGCCCAGGCCCTAATTGTGTACCTTGCCATACCATATCAGTTATTTTACTTACTGATTAGGGTACATTTCTTTAGCAAGAATAAAGAATTTGTGACAAATTTTGTTTCTTTTTGGTTTTATGATAGCTGGTGAAGCTCTTTCTCTGTGGTGAAGCCAAAATGTATTCATACCACATGGTAGATTTAGGTCTCAACAAACATTTTGATTTAATGAAAAGTTATTTTGAAATTAAGATGTTCCAGTTGTATAAATAATTTTGGGTGTTGTTTAATGTTTTTACAAATGTTCTGTTGGTTTTCAACATTTCATTTTGTGATTTTAGAAAAGTACATGATGGCAGTTATAGTTGGCACCATTGGAGGAGTGGCAGTCATTGCCTTTATCATTGCAGCAGTGAGATACGTGGGCCAGAATAACAAGAAGTGAGTATAAATGGCAAACTAAAGGAGAGGTCAATGTTAGAAGTTTCTTTTTGCTTACTAAACATTTTCTGAAATCCTCGGAAACACTTAAGCCTAGTCATCCATTCTAAAACACATGTATGCAGACAGTATTGAGTGAATGTGGGATTGATGTAAATGTGAGAGTCTTCTGTGTAAAGCAATTTCAGTTTATTTACTACAACAAAACTGAGATGAAACCTTTGCAAATTCACACAGGCTGCCTTGTGGAGGTCGTGAGCAAGTTGGACTAACCTTATATTTTGCAGGCATGATTCTCTGCTCTGACATTGCTTCCGTATCCTTGACCTGCTGTGCTAAATCAACCCAGGTAGCCCTCTTAACCAAGATACTTTAATTTAGCCCCAAGGCCTCATTGGACCCCCAAATTTGCAAGCTTTCTTCAGTAGATCAACAATCTCAGCAACTAAACCCATAAAATAACCACGTCACTCACAGCCAAAGAGGGCCTCCAGCATAACCTTTTACAGCTTGTTTTAAAATGGATGCCCAGGCTTGGCGTGTCGCCCAGCGTTACTGGCAGTTGAGACAGAGTCTGATGATGTGACTCCGTCCCCCAGAGAGAATGGCAACCCTAGGCAGGACGTGGTCCTGGAGAACCCAGCTTTGTACTACAGCGCAGTCAAGAAGGACAAACAAAATCTGAGGAAGAAAGTGGTGAGACATAATGATGTCAATAATACAGATAATGAATACGGAGGGGTTGGACGACCATTCTCAGAATGTTTGGGGTTAACATTTTGTGTAATGAAAAAAAGGCATAAGACCCTTTTTTAAGCTCTGAAAAGAGGTCATAAAGTAATCTTTCCCACTAGCAGTCTAATAACTCCAACAATGACCTTTCAAGACACTGTTTTTCTCCTGCTTTCATCGCTTCTCTGCATTTTCTGTCTGTTTTTTCTCTCCCCTAACTCTTGCACAGCTTAAGACAGAGCTGTTGGGCTCAAAGTTTAACTCCATTCTAGAAGAGACTACGGTAAGCTTCCTAAACGAATCCCTATTAAACCCCAAGCCACAGTGACAGATGCATCTCCTTGCATATCAGCATATTTTCTGTTTACTTTGAGTTCTTTCCGAAAAGGCCTTCTGCATGGCTTTCTCATTAGTAACCCAACCTGCAAAACTCACAGGAAACATTGTCAGTCCTACTGTCATTACGTCAACCAGTAACTACTAACGTCTTTTTGCTCGTGGTGTTATGACGGTAACTTGAACGTTATTAGTAGTGGTGAATGCTCCCTCTGTCTGCAGGGAGAAGACGGGGATTATCAACCTGTGGGCTCTATGGCAGGATTGGAGAGGCAAGAGCTGAATTATGCTGCTTTGGAGTTTATTGGCGCCAGGCCCAGGGAGGGGGCCTCAGGGAGGGGGGATGACGGCAGCAACTACACGGAAATCAAAGCCAAATGAATCGCGATCCTTCCCTGATCCCTCGGCTATGCGAGACGCAGCAGCATCCCCAAGTTACATACATCTTCACCAAAATATCTTAACTCTCTCACTGGATATCCCCCTGATTATGGTGACTCACTGTTTCTCTTTTTCCCTGATGTTTAATTTATAATGTACAACTCCATGACAGTGGCCTTCCCCTTTTGAGGTTCCCCTTTGTTCATGAGATACCCCTTCTATACACCACACATTGAAAAAACTGGCAGTTTGGACTGAGTCGGACTCACAAGACAATATGATGAATTATTTTATTACAAGCTTCAGTTGTACATTGTTCCTACATCATTTAGTGTTGTTATATTCTTACACATATCAATTTCTCATCTGTCTCATTATTTAATCTGTCTGATTACTGTAACTGCGTCTGCTGCAAGTCGAAGCGTCTGGGCAAGGAGATACTGTGTTTTTTGCTTCAGTTTTCTTCACAACAGAGAGTAAACCCTCTCCTCTGTTTTCTGGTTTGAGTTCATTACATGTTGAGCAAATACATGTGTGGAGCCACAAAAGAGATACATTTTGTGGTATCTTGCTTCATCATTACTGTATTTAATATATTGTGGAACTCAGTAGAATGGAAACAGAAAGATGTATCTCTTACTTTTGACAGAAATTTAAAAGATTAAGTGATATGCCACTCACTTACACTGTCAGAATTTGTTTCCAACATTTGACCTTAATTTACACAGATTTTCTTTCACTGTGGCAAGTGCAAAGTGTTTAGTTTCTTCTCCAATAAGCATATGTTTTCTCACACATTCTAGGAAGTATAGACGTAAAGCACAACACATATATGTGTGAGGGGCCAAAGTGTTATTTCTTCTAGACAATGTGTGCGTTTGTACGAGTGTGTTGAAATTGTGCCGAAAGATCAGCTGTCTGTTATCTGTGGGGTGTTTGTTAAGTTCACAGAGAAATTGATTCCTCTTTCTCACAGGATTGCATCAAACCTGACAAAAGTAGTGCTAACTTGTCAACTGGCTGTGCTGCTCAAATACATTTGATGAACCTGTGATGTAATATTAAAGCACACTAATATTCTAACTTGATAGTGTCTTATTATAATGAATAAAATTGATGTATATTTCTGAAGATGATGGCAGTGTGTTTACAAAATATTTTGCATGAGTGTTTCACAAGTTTGACACATTTAAAGCAGTCTTGCTACACATTTCACTAGCCAATCTGGATAAACACTGTCTTAATATAGGTCTTAAAAATTACTCAGAATTGAAATTAACCGGTCCAATCAGTCAAATAAATGCTGGGGCAGCTTTTACAAGTAGAGGAAAAGAAGATGTTTACTTTGATTGATTTCAACTTACATAAAAATATTTCATTTTTCCTCCAAATATGGTTTCATTTAATATCTTGGTGGTACACAGAGGCTTAAACCTAAAATTTTTTATCACACTTATTAATATATATTAAAGTTTATGGTATTAGTTAGGCACCCTTTTCATTAAATAAACATGATATTATTATTTTGGAAATCAGGCAGAATACTTTGTCTTTGCAGGATTTGGTGAGGTCTTCTGGGATGCTGTAGGCTTGCATGAACTGTGATAGTTCCCTGACTAATTAGAGCATCTACAAAACGGCAGCATATAGTGATCCAGGATAGGGCAAGTTGGTCAGTGGCAGCATATCCATCCTGCTGGGTTGGTGCATACCATCTTTGTCATGTAAAGCAATCTTATCATGCCACAAGGCTACAAGCTAAGCACACTCGCCATGCTGACAGAATTCCTGTCAAGTTATTTTTAACACTACATTTTTAGAGTTATCTGATTAAAATAAAATTGCCTTCCCTTGCCTTGATTCAGGTTCCACTGCTGCTCTGGCTTTAACAAAAAGAATCTCACTAAGCACCTTCAACAAACAATTAAATCTTCCCACACCATGAATACTGCTCCAGATTAAGGCCCAACGGTGAAGCTGGTTGAACCAGAGCGCCCTGCCAGATTGATGAGGGCACACCTTCAAATTGCACCCACATCCAGCTGTGCTGGTTGTGGGAAAAAAACCAAAAGTTGGTAATGTTTCAAACTGTTATTTAAATACAACATGTACCTGGCATGGTTTCATCAAAAGCCATGTTAGTATTTTAATAAATACAGGGAAGAAAGGGAGGGGAAAAAATGCATAACTCAAGAAAGCTCCAGACTTGAAGATTCTGTGTGATTAGATCACACTGATCACAGTTATCACAGGTTTAAAATTCTTTATGCATAATTTCTTCCCTGCAAGCTCTGTGCAATACTGACAGCATTTAGCAGCTGTTAAATGAAGCCTTACAAGTTGTACCTTTATAACGGAAGCTTCCACTTTACCTCTTCAATAACATCTCAAAGGAATTCATGTTCTACCCACATTTATTAGATTAGAACATGATTTTGTTAGAGGTATTGTAAAAATATTACACAGAAATATAGTGTGAAGAATCTTTATGCAAAATTCCGCGTGGAAATATTCTGTCCTCTTAAGACCTTTAGGAAAGGAGAATCAACATACTAAAACGTTAAAAGTTAATACATGGACTGAGAAAACAAGAAAAGTCAGAATCAGTGTGGCAAAACAGCCAAAGCCATTAAAACTTATGAGTGATGCTCAACAGACATTCATTCTTTGGCAGTAAACATAAAAACTGTTAAACCATTTTGTTAGTGATGTTTTGGTACACAATGCAAACATTGTGACTTGTGATCACCTTTTAAATGTCTCCCAAATGCAGCTCTCTGTAGACGTATACAAATTCAGCTTTGATTAATACTTCCAATTAATTCCGCCATTTATTAAGACAGTGTTCCGTTTACTTTATTGGAGGGCTCCAGATATGCTGGCTTGCAGTCTTACACTACCTGCTATTTTTTTTATTGTTTTCACACAAGTATTAAATATATCTAATTCTTTGTCACAGTGTGTTGTACAGTAAAATTGTCCAATACTTTGTGATCATTATTATTATCACCATGTCTTTTTTTCTACAGTTCTGATTTTCTGACACAATAATTCAAATCAGGGTTTTGCAATCTTTCTGCAAATTATGAGCTAGATTACAAAGGTATGACAGTTTTGTTTTTTGATTGTTTGCAATGTTTTGTTTTGAGCAATTTAAAATCCATCTGTCTTCTGTTCCAAATAAGTACAAATAAAAGCCAAAATACAAAAAAAAACAAAAAAACAACAACAGTGGATTATTGGTAGAAAACATTATCTTGTGTTGTCACTGTGTTTAACTACAACAAAATGATTATACCTTTTGGTTTGACTTTTACAAGCTAATAAGCTCTTACAAACACTTACAAGACAACAAATCAACATTCACAAGGGTTGTAAAGTTACTAAAATTCCAAACCCTATAATCCTGATTTTTTTTTTAATGAGACTTTTAATACTTTGGTAACCATTTTTGAAAGCATAGGTCTTTTCTAATAAGATCAGAAAATAGTGTGGCAACAGTTTCATTGTATTATTTATAACAAAACAATTTCAGAATTAATTTGAAGAAGAAGCTAACAAGTGCTACATTGCCTTATTGCAAAAAAAATACAAAATAAATCTTAATATCCTTTATGGGAATATATCATTTTTATTCAGTTCTGCAATGAAATGGACACATACTTTACAAGTGTACAGATGGATCTGGTCCATTAGTTAAGACACAGTTTTTGTCCATGCATTTTTTAAAAGCATGATCAAGGATCTGGTTGTAGAGATGGGGATTTAAAAGGAAGTCAGAGTACCCAGAGAGTACATACACAAGGAGTACATGTAAGCTCCATGCAGAAATACCCCAGGTAATGATTCAAATCCGGGACCTTTTAAGTGCAAATTAACAGTGCTACTACCTGTGCCTCATTCATTGCTAAATAGAATGTTAAGTATCTACCCCTTTTTTTCTATTGCACCACAGGTATATCGATTGATAGAAATTGCTATCGAATTATCCTCCAGCCCTATTATAAACCTCAAAATTAGCTTTTACATGGTCTGTTTGATAAAAGACAGACTATTTGTAAGTGAGATAAATTTACTTCAATACTATCTAAATTTTCTTTCAGTTTGCTTTTTGCTTTGCTTTGCTTTTATGTGCTTCTTGTTGTAGGTTGTGAGTAGCATAAGATCTTCTTTTTATTCTATTTTGATCTTCTTAGGTTTTATTTCGAGCAGTCTTTACTAATTTTTCTTCAGTTGCGCTGGAATTAAAACATAGCTTGAATGCAGTTTTATCTAATACAAATATTAAAGTAATATGTAATTGGTGACGATGGGGAAAGAGGTATAAAGTAAAGATAACAAACAAATATTATTGGAACAGTGAAAATAGTAGCTATTGCACAAATCTGATTGCATACTATAAAATTAAAATGTAAAGAATAAAATGATTTAAACTATTAATAAACAGCAAAATACTTTACTAGTAGTATATAATATAGTAATAGTGACAAAAATGTTTCATAACAAAAGAGTAGGTTTTAATAATTTCTGCATGGCACTCTTAAAGTCCAGTTTTCCTCTAGCAAAATGCTATCTCATTAAGACGTAAACACTGAAATCTGATTTCATACTATAAATTTAAAATGAAAAGAATAAAATTATTTAAACTATTAATACACAGAAAAATACTCTACTATTGTGGTAGAAATCTGGGTGTCTTAGAGGCCTCGGATGAGAGAATAAAACAAAGTGTCAGCTATATTCGTACATAGTTTATTTTATGTGCATTGAGGGACTCCTGCTGAGAACTCCGAAGCTTCAGCATAGATGCATGGGTATATATAGTAGTCAGCCACACCATATGGAATCAGCTTCTGACCGATCATTACATCATAGATGATTTCAGACATAATCAAACAAAAGAGGAAGTGTCACTTCAGTAGTCAGCAGTAAACAATCAGGAGATAGTTTCACTGGAAAATCAGAATATAGATAACAATAAGGGACACATTGTATAATGCTGAGAAAGACATTCACAGGATCTGCCATTAGTCAACACCAGATAATAACAAGAGTTGTCATAAGTCAAGATGAGATGTTTACAAACAATTGGTTCTTGTTTGTACCTTCGAATCAGAACAGCTAACTAAGAGCTGAGTAAGAGAATTAAACCTTTCTTAATGTCCCAGCATTAATCGTACAATTTTCCGTTACAACTAGCAGTATATAATATAGTAATAATGACAAGAATGTTTCATAACATGACTTTTCCATCTCCCTGGGCTGGTTCTTGTCGCTGGCTCCCGATGGCCCCTTGCCGTGCCTGCGCGTCGGGGTGTCGGCAGGTAGCCGCGGCGGGTGGGCGTCTTCTCTGGGCCTGGTCAGTCATATTGGCACTGGACGTGGCCCCTGGGTCTTGGTCCAAGTACTCTGCAGGGTGCTGGGGCGGGTCCATTGACCGGTGTCGGTCGGCCTCCATGGTGGGCTGGCCGGGTGGTGGGGTGTGGGCTGTTGGATGGAGGTGCTGGCGGTGCTGGGGGCCTCTCTTGTTGGCGGGGAGGTGTTTACCATCAAGCACAGGTGCTCTCCCTAATGGGGTGCACTTGAACGGGGGGAGGGTGGGCTAAACTCAGCCTGGGTGTCCAGTGTCTTGTGTTTTGTTAGTAGTCTGAATGTTGGGCTGGATTAAGGTCCTTCCCTGGAATGGGGGCAGGGGATGGCCTGGGCCCCCATGGGCTTGGTTGTACCGCTGCCGTGGGCCCCGCCTTGACGTGCTGGGGCATCCCACCCCTGGTGGATCGAGCTGAACGGGGGGGCCTATTGGAGTCAGCAGGGGAGCTGGCTCCCTGGGTATGGCGTATTGTCACCCCACTCATTTCCTTCCCATCCCCAGATGCCTCTGTCCACCTGCTTCTTCATTCTACCAATTCCAAGGGCCTTGGGACGTGGGCACATCACTGGGGTGCGGGATGGAGTTTCCATCTTCGCTACCCGGTGGCAGCCTGGGTCCAAATTTTACTGCACAACTTAGACACTTATACTTGCAACATTTACATGATACACGCACATGTGTGGACCTGGCGGTGGATGCGCCTCTGCGTCGATTCCTGTAGGACGGATTGACTCCTTACACCAGCAATCAATCACTTGCATGGGGAAACCTTATTCACACCTGCATGCTCACACACACACACACATAGGTGTAGGGACATTGGTGAGGATGGACATATCTTGAGCTGATGTTATCGTCTTTAGCTATTATATCGTCTTTAGCATTAGTGTTGTGCTCATTAATCAATTTTTGTGTGTAGTGAATGTGTAATTCTTAGTTCATACTACTAGATCCGTTTTTAGTGTTGTGTTGTTCTATTGGTTGTTTTTATTTGTTTTGTTTTCCCACTTCTCTGCCGTCCGACAGAGGTGGAGGAATGGGATGTTTTCTTGTGTTCTTTGTTTGCCTCCCTTATCTTGTATCGTCAGTTCACACTTCTACTGGTCCTGCTTCTCTTCTTCATTGTCTTTCTTTCTTCCTTCTTATCTCTATTTCGTGTTCATAACTTCAACAAATTAAACCCACAGTAATCACTAATAAAGATTTCTCATACATATATATCAAGTGGATTATTATAGCATACTTGTAATGCTCTTCTTGGCAAAGTAAATATGTTGGGCTTGTACTTGGTACTCAGACACCAATTTTGAGTAGCAAACTGCTAGACAGGACATACAAAAAAAAGAAAAAAAAGAAGTCAACACTGAAACTTAAAATGCAAGGGTTTCGTGAGCAAGTGATAGAACTAATATGGAGGAAGTGGGATAAGATTAGTTCATATGTTGTAAAGAGCAGCTGTCGTGATCTAAACTCATCCTGTGAGATTAGAATACAAACCACTGCAACAGCCCAGTTGAGATATCATGAATGCTTGTCTATCGCCACATTCACACAGTGTTTATTGTAAAAAGTGCTTCTCTGTTTAACACACTTCCTTTATTAAGAGCACGAGTGTTAAGTGGCCGCTAACTTCCTGGAGAACTAAATATGAGAGCTGAAGGACAAAGACGCTTCAGCTAAAAGATAAAAGTCAGTAAAGTGAAGTCAGAATATGGACAAGGCAAGACAGGTAATCAACACTGACTTTGATGGAAATCGTATTTTGACAATTTCAGAGAGCTTTACTCTATATGAAACTTATTGTAAAAAACTTATTTCACTGTGGTGAAAAAGTGTAGAATAGTTGATGTTGGGTGAACTGATGTTCAATATTTAATGCTGTATGTTCCTGAAATGATCAAACTACAGCCAGCTAGAATGTAATCTAGGTAAATATAATATTTTTTGTGATGTTGAGTTTAAAGACCATCTATTGTTATTTGTTAAGAATATAAAATGTTATTTTATAAAATGGTTGATTAGTTATATTCCAGTGCTCATTTTTCTATGATTCTGGATATCCTGCTGCAGTAAATTGTGTTTGGAGAAAGAGATTTTACATCACAAGCTTTACGTCAAGATGTCTGTTCTAACCTGGTCAATCGTGTTTTTGTCTGTGAAAGTCTGCAATGCTGGAAAAGGTAAAGTTTACCGTTCAGTTTTTTCAACCGTATTTCATTTTATTTTGAAGTGAAAATGAAATTCACAATGAATCAATCACAAAGGCCCTTCTCAATTAACTTTATTTTTATATATTCTAAAAATTGTCCTTTTGAAATAACTCAACAAACTTATGAAATATAATGTGCAATCCATGACTAACAGGTTCATGGGATTGGGGAGAAGAATACTGTCAAACGAAATATTTCTGCATTACACTTAACAAGAGAGTAACAGGAGAGGCTGGACTTTGTGTTGTGATGCCATGTTCTTTCAAAACTCATAAAGACTTCACACCCCAACGTTTGACTTGGCATAAATGCAGAAGTGATGCAAAGAAATGTGGCAATGCTGTGTTTAACTCTGACGACAATGAACACACTACAGCTAAGTTTAAAGGAAGAATGTCATTGTTGGAGCCTGATGTGAGTCAGACGAACTGTAGCATCATGATCAATGATCTCAAGAAATCTGATTCTGGATCATATCAGCTCAGAGTTGAGGGAGGAGGAGATGGATTCACATATATTAAAAAAACAGTTCTCTCCGTAACAGGTAGGAAAAACTTGAGTATAACTTTACATCACATTCTTAAATATAAAACAAAACATTATTGCTACTATTTCTATTGACCTCTGAGAGCAGAATGTAGAATCTTTATTTCTGACAAAACTCAATTCTCATTTTGAAGTTAGAAATTTAAGAAAACATGCAGTTATGCAGTTTGTCTTATCCTGTTTATTATAATACTTAAACATTTTTGTGAGGATTAATTTAATGGTTTCTTCAGATCTGAACCAGAAGCCTTCAGTGATGATTCCTCCGCTGACTGAGGGACAGGAGGCTACTATGACCTGCACTGCTCCTGGTCTCTGCTCTGGGTCTCCTCCTGAAATCACCTGGGTGTGGAGAGGAAAAGGAGAAAACAACTCTTACATTGTGGGGAACATGACTGCCATAAGACCTGAGAATCTGACCGCTGTCACACAGAGACACAGCTCAACTCTAACCTTTACCCTTTCAGCCGAGCACCACAACACAAAACTAACCTGTAAGGCCAGCTTCACTGCTGGCACATCTTCACAGGAGACTCTAACCCTGAATGTGACCTGTGAGTATTTCAATGTAAAGAGCTTGACATTGTGCTGTACTTATGTGCATTTCAGAACGTACAATTAAGCAAATCATTACAAAGTTGTATCGGGGGCGACTGTGGCTCAGGAGTTGGGTGTTCGTCTTGTAACCGGTTTGAGCCCCGGCTCTGATGGTCTCAGTCGTTGTGTCCTTGGGCAAGACATTTCACCCCGTTGCCTACTGTTGGTAGTCAGAGGGCCCAGTGGCGCCAGTGCCCAGCAGCCTCATCTCTGTCAGTGCACCCCAGGGCAGCTGTGGCTACAATGTAGCTTGCCATTGTCTGTATTCTAGTTAAAAGCAATGATTGTATGTAACATCTCTCTGAGTTTATATGTCCATTCTCAATCGTTTTTCCCTCTGTGTTTTGGTTTGAAAGTCCCACAGTGTTACCTAAACTGTGCTCCACAGATGTAAGAAAACCTCAAATCTCAGGCAGAACCACTGTCAAGGAGGGAGATGTTCTCAATCTGACCTGCAGTGCTGACAGCTTCCCTCCTTCATATGTCAAGATTTCAAGAAAATTATATGACCGTATTAGAAATGTCACACATGGGGGAAATGAAATTGCCTCTTATTACATCACTAATATCACAACAGAAGATGCTGGGCTTTATATCTGTACAGCAAAACACCTTAACAACATTCTAACAGAAGAAATTAATGTAACAGTAACTTGTAAGTATAATCCATCATTTTGTCATCCATCCATTCGTCTTTTTATGGTAGTACAAACCTAAATCAGAAAAAGTTGGGACTGTATGGAAAATGCAACAAATATATTAAAGATGGATTATTTTTAAATCTAATTTGACCTGTATTTCATTGCAGACAATATGAACTAAAACTATTTCATGTTTTATCTGATCAACTTCATTTCGTTTATAAATGTATATCCTGTCCTGTCATTCAAACCTGTAGCAATTTAGGGCTAGTGATCAGGTTAAATTGGTTAAATAATGATGTAATCTAAAACAGCTGATGTCAAAAGGCGATTGTAATTATTTAGTACAAAAGCAGAATCCAAGAAAGCTCTAGTCCTTTAGGAACAAAACTGGGCTGGGGGATCCCTAGTTTGCCAACAAAGAAATGAGGAAATTATTGAAATGTTTAAAGACAATGTTCCTCAACAAAAGACAGGGACAGATTTTGATATTTCACCTTCAACCATGCATAACATGATTAAAAAATGCAAGGAATCTGAAGGAATTTCAGTGTTTAAAGGACAAGGGTGCAAGCCTAAGCAGAGCAACAGTGATCTCCGATCCCTCAGGTGACACTGCATCATGATCATCATCATCATTTATCTATAAGTGATGTCACCACATGGGCTCAGGGCTACTTTGCAAAAACTTTTGTCATGTACCACAATATGTAGTTACATCTACAAATACTAGTCAAAACTATACTGTTCCAAAAGGAAGCCCTATGTTAAAAGTGTCCAGAAGCGCTGTGACTTTTCTGGGCACAGAGGCATCTGGGACGGAACAACACAAAGTAGAAATCTGTACCCTGGTCAGATGAATCAGTATTTCAGGTATTTTTGGGGGAGAAATCAGCAAAAAGTCCAAAAGCCAGGGTCTGTTTTGGTACAGGGCGATGACAATGCCCTTGGCATAGGTAACTTGCACTTGTGCATTAGTGCTGAAAAGTACATAGAAAATTTGGAGCACAACATGCATATTTCAACAAGACAACGCAAAACCACATTCTGCACACATTAAAAAGTCATGGCTGTGGAGGAGGAGGGTATGGGTACTTGACTGGCCTGCATGCAGTCTTGACCTGTCTCCAATAGAGAATGTCTGGTGTATTTAGAAGCGCAAAAACATACACCCCGTATTTTTTTCTCACATTAAGACTTGCTTGCACAAAGAATGGGACCAAATTACATCTGAAACACTTCATCACTTGGTGCCTTCAGTGCCTAAACGTCTTTTAAGTGTTGTGAAAAGAAATGGCAATATTACAAAGTGGTAAATGCTTTACTGTTCCAACTTTATTTGAAATGCGTTACAAGAACCAAAATTGAAATATTCGTTTATCTTTTTAAAACCAAATCAAAACGATAAAATGAGTAACACATTAAATAATGTGCTGTTGTATTGTGTTCAATGCCATACAGATCAAAGATAATTTAACGAAGTATTGTTTTCATTCTGATTTAATTTTAACATACCTTTCCAACTTTTTCTGATTTCAGGTTGTAAGCAACACTACTGTTTGTTTCAGTGCTAACAGAACAAGAACTTATTTTCTCCTACATAGCTATATCAATGTTTTTAATTCCTTTTTTTTTACCAACAAAGTATTTATAACCGTCATAACCTGGATCACTAAGTTTGCACATTCTTATTTGTTTACAGGGTTTTCAGGGATCCTAAACAGTTCTGGATGTGTGATTAAGTCAGAGCTGACTTGTGTGTGTATCAGTGAGGGGTTCCCTCCACCTGTCATCAATTGGTCACTGTCGATGGACCACACTGAGTACTTGGTCAGTCACACTGTGTCAGATCAGGCTGTCAGGAGTACTGTTACACTAACCGTTAAAAGCCATGAAAACATCACCGTTACATGTTTCAGCAGCAATGAAAATGGAAAAGCAGAGAAAAAACTTCAAGTCCCAGATTACTTGTCAGGTAAAGAGAACACACATTTACAGCTGTCACTCTTGTTTTTCTTTTAACCCTTTTATGCATTGTGTGAGCTTTTATGATTTTCTTTCACATCAGCCACTTTTTGTACCCTAGCATCTCACTTCTTATACTAGCCTGTTTGGTTTCAGAAAGGATTTTGTTGAACCCACATGATGAGAAAAACAGATGGGCTCAGGATATATGTGATGCCCCTACAGTTATAAAAAGTTGTTAACCTACATTACAAATATAAACAATTGTACCAGTAATTGTTATGCTTTATTTAAATTATTCATCTAGTGTTTATCATATTTCAAAGGTTATATTTTTCCATGACATCTTTACAAATACTGGTACTGCTCTAGCCTTAAAAATATCAACAACAGTAAATGTTTTTGCAGTAAAATAAATAAATAAACTGTGATGGACAGCAAAATTAAAGTTTTAATGGTAGTGAAGAATGCAAGGGGTTATAGGCTAATTAATTTGGAAAATGGTAAAACATGTAGCCTTCTAACAATATTTTAGTTTTTCCTTACTATCCTTTGTCCCAGCAAATATTTGAATGTATATATATGTGTGTGTGTGTGTGTGTGTGTGTGTTTATTTACACTTTGTTAAAATATATTTTGTCTTTTTATCCTGAGAACAGATGAGTCTACACCACGAGTTCCCTGGAAGGAAATCCTCATTGCCTTTTTAATTGGTAGATTTTTAGTTGCCATTTCTTTTCTGGCCACAAAATGTTACAGGTATAACGATTCATTGGTTTGCTACTCATTAACCATATTAGTATGTATGACAGACAGAGAGATACATTTTCTCTACTTACTCTTGGTGAGTGCAGTCAGATCTGCTCCATCCTCCTCTCTGTCTGCCTCTGTCTTTGCCTGTTGTTCCTTTCCTGTCATATGTGCCTGGAGCACCTCTCTGCATTCTTCCTCCAAAGTTCAGCAATGGATTTGGTTCAGCTGGTCTCTAAATGCGATTGATCAAATATTCTGTTATTGAAGAGTAGGTTTTGGGGAACCCTCTTGCCAGCAGGTGGTCACGTAATGGATTCCTGGGGAGAATGGAAGATTATGTGTCTGTCGTTGCTGCCCGTCGAAGATGTGGAAGATGTCTAGATAATTGGAACGGTAATGGGGGATGCAGATTTTCATAAACGGCTTCCAGAAAGGAGTATTCTGACAACGCTGGGTGATTTGTTATCGTGTAAATGCAAAGCTGGGGACTTCTGAAAATGATTACATCACTGCCAGATGCTCAGGGTATACTGGACCTGCACAGTTTGCCATTCTTCAACTCTTTTTTCCGGGTAAGGAGGAGGAAACCGGGGAAAACCATGGATCACTGCATATATATAGCACACAGCCATCTAAAGGCCAGGCATTGGTACTACATCGTTTTCAACGAGATCAGCTCGCTCACTCTGTCGCGTAAATGCAGAGTTGTTTTGATCAGCATATTCCAACAAAAAAAGCAACATTGCCAGGTAAACAGCCCCTAGGGCAGATAAAACAGAGCTTCTGCCTGACACCAAAACAATCGCTGTTATCTGAATTTGGCTCCCTGTGCTGGCCTTGAAGCTGGCAGATAAAGCTCTTGGGGTGAATAATGCAAACAGAAGCTCCTTTGCCCACCCTCCCCTGCTACCCACGAGACTGCAAGCTCTTGACACTGAAAGAAAGTTCATGGACTCACTTACTACTGACGCACACACACATGCGTGTTTTTTTAGTACCTCCCTTTCCCCTTAAATGGAATAGGGTCGAGATGCAATTTTCTTTTCTCCCTTGTCCACCTCGTGTATCCTGACCTGATTACACCCTCTTCATCTGCATATATGTAGCGTCGCTCATGCTGGCAGCTGCTGCAGTTGATCTGTATCCTGTCTGTCTTTCTGCTGTTTTTGTTAATGTTGGATGGGTTGTATCGAAAAACTTCACCTTCTCATTCAGTGCGTTTTGTTTATTTTTCATGACTGTTTACATTGTAGATTCTCACTGCAGGTATCAAAACTATGAATTAACGCATATGGAATTATGTAGTACTTTTATGAAAAATAGTGAAATAACCTGGCTTCCAAAGTCACTGGACCTGAACCCAATTGAGATGATTTGGGGTGAGCTGAACCACAGAGTGAAGGCAAAAGGACCAACAAATTCTAAGCATCTCCTGGAACTCCTTCAAGACTGTTGGAAAACCATTTTGGGCGACTCCCTCTTGAAGCTCAAGGGAGCAGTAATCAGAGCAAAGGGTGGCTACTTTGAGAAATCTAAATATAACACATATTCAGTTATTGCACCCTTTTTGTTTAAGTACATACAATAATTCCATACATTATGTGTTCATTCATAGTTTTGATGCACTTAATTGAGAATATAGCCTACAATGTAGTCATTAAAATAAAGACAACACATTTATATACATGTATATATATATATATATGTATTTTATGTATGTATTTTTATTTTTATTTATTTGTTCAGAAAAAAGAAGTCCAAGAATTCAGTAATCCCTCCAAATCCTTCACAGGTAATCAAGTTCCTTCAGCCACTTCTAATATGTAAACTTATATATGTATATATATATTTACAAAAGAAAAAGAGGAAGGAGCATTTTCATTTCACTCATTGTCTCAAAATACACCTTAGAATGTTTTTATTGATGTATGTATGGAAGAATTGTATGGAAGAAAAGACTTATATAGACAGGAAAGAAAAGAAAACAGGAAAGAAAAGCTGCATACGCTGCTGCAGTTACAGATTGATTTCAAAGGCTGCACAAATGAATTGCATGTCTAATAAACGATTAGCATTTTTTTCCACTCTTTTTGACAGCCAGTCTCCCTCAGGGAGATGCTTCAACATGGGTGTTTATCTGATTTTCTGAAGCTAAGGCTTGACTACTAAGTCCTCTGTAGCAAGTCTTTGAAGATGCTGGACTAAAGCAGCTAAAATCAGCTTCTTTCACTGTGTTCCTCACCTTTATCTCAGAGCTGAGGTGAACCCAGATGGTGCTGCTCACAGTTGAGTCACTACTCCTCCCAATTAATCCCAATTTTATCAGGATGCCCCCTGGTCACATCCTTTGGGGGGTTTCTGGTAAGATCCTTTGCGTGGTTTAATTTAAGTCTCACTTAGAATAAATAAAATTGCACATCACAGATTCCACTATGTCATTTTTTTTACTGCACAGAGCTCAAGAAAATTTAGGGATGCCCCCCAAAAAACCTTACATGCATAATACATAGCCTATATCTGTTTACTGAAAAAAGGATATTAACTGAAGTAATTACTTTTTTTAGCTTCAGTCAATATTGCTAGAAACTACTGATCAGACCCATAATCTTGGTGAAGAATGGACACAGACCTAGACTTCCAAGGTCACATAAAAGCAAAAACAAGGCCAGCCTTCTTTTTTTTTAATGTATATATATTTTTTTTTATCTCATGTTTTTTTCCCATAATCACCCAGTGACCGTCCCTAAGTCTAGTCCTGGGCATTGCGCTCCCTTTGCTAACCCCAGGAGGGCCCTGCACTGGGCTCAAGCCTCCTTCATGCTTTGAGGAGTGATGAACCCTTCTTTTCACCTGAGGGGGTGGGGATTCCCCAGCTGGACGTAGCATGTGGAAGGATCACATTATTCCAGCCAGATCCTCCCCAATCCCTCAGGCGCCCCGGTCAGCCAGGAGGGGGCAGTGTACCGAACTAGTGCATGTTTTTGTGGGATTAGCTCACATTAGCTACTCAAGGGAACACGGGGAGAACATGCAAACTCCACAAAGAAAGGCCCTTTCGCCAACCCCACCCAGGGTGTGGGTGCTGATGATATGGATGAACAGACACACCCTCAACACCCACAGCGTCCCTGGCGGGAATCTAGCTGGGAGGTGAGCTGTGTTACCAGCTGCGCCACCGTGCTCCCTTTAAGGCCAGCCGTCTTTCACCTGAAGAACATTTCTATGATGCCCATCAGACAGCTGCAGCTGATCCTGAATACTGCTGCTCATGTCCCCAGTAGAACCAGAAAAGCAGAGCACATCATCTCAGTTCTATAGTCCTTACACAGGCTCCCTGCAATTCAGAGAATATACTTCAAAATACCTTTACTAGTCTATAAATCACCGAATGGCTTAGCACCAAAGTGTTTTGAAGATCTGTTGTCACTGGCTATCAAAACCAAACATGGAGAAGCAGCCTTCAGTTTCTATGGTCCGCTTATGTAGAACAAACTTCCAGACAACTGGAAAGCTGCTAAAACAATTGAATTATTTTAAATCAAGCCAAAAAACCTAACTGTTAAGACTTGCCTTTGACTAAATGATTTATAATAGGTAGAATGTCATAAGGTTTAATGTCTCATATGTTTTGTGTCGGGCTACACAGAGGCGTAGTGGGGAGCCTAAGTCACACCCTTCTCCTTCCGGTCAATGGGTCCCCTACTGCCCAAAGACAAATTAATGAGAGTCAATGGAGCGATAAAGGTTATTTTCTGATCCCGTTTGAAATGCGCCGTGGATCGAACATTTGATGTCCGTGAATTTTAAAAACTAATTTGGATGTAGAGAAAACGCTGGTTTTTGATCGGCGGCAAAAGTTACTTTAGGTTTTGTTTAAAAAACGTTTAGCAGACTAGAGCTGCAGAAGAAGAAGGAGAGCATTCGCCGTACACTCCAGGACAAAGAAAGGAGTGTTTAACATGGAGAAAACCACTATAAATCTGACCATGTGGAGAGTAGCAGCTATATTGGGGTTAAAGCAGTCAGTGCAGTGTTAGCCAGCATGCGGGAGAAGCTGTACAAGATCTTGGTGAGTGTTTTACGTGCTATAGCTAGTGTTAGCTTGCGCTAGCTGCGTGAAGTCATATATGCGACTTCTGACTTCTGATTTGTAGGCATTTTTATTGCGAAATTTTGCAATCAAATAAATTCTAAACCTCTTGACAAACACAGTCTAAATGTACATCATTATGTATTTAAACTGAGGTATAACATATGTGTGATTCAGGACGTAAGACAAAGCGGACCAGAAAATAACTTTTATTGCTCCTTTGACTTCCATTTATTATTTTTTCGGCCAGGGGACCCACGGTCTGACGGAAAGGGGAAGAGACTTAGGCTCACCGTTGGGAGTACTATTGCCTTGTTCCAGCAAAAAGGCCCTGGCTTAGAATCCCAGCCTGGGGTCTTTCTGCACAGAGTTTGCCTATTATCACTGTGCATTTGTGGGTTACTTCAGGGTAGTCCGGCTTCCTCCCACAGTCCAAAAACATGACAGGTTAATTTGTCTAGCTAAACTGTCCTTAGCTATGAATGTGTGCATGCATGGTTGTTTGCTCTATGGGTCTCTGTGTTGCCCTGGAATGAACTGGCTGTCTGTGTCGCTGCCTGTCACCCGATGGCCGCGGGAGATAGGCACCAGAAACCCACCCCCTCATTAATGAAAGTGTGTTATACAAATAAAGTTGTCTTGTCTTACCTAACTTTCTTTTTTACTGGGATTTTTTTATGTATTCTATTCAATCGGGGCCATGACTCCTGCTTGATCCTCCATAGAATGGCTGGCAGTGAAATTCCCAAATTATTATCTAATCAGATAAAAATGCTAATTGTTTCAGCAGTCATCTCATGTTTTTTTCCTTCATATTTTGCAGTTTTGCAGTGACCAAACCATGAACAAGGCTGCGTTTCAACTCCAACAAGGAGCAATGAATGGTGCCTTGGCCCCTGAACTCACCAGTAGTTCAAATGATGTGACTTATGCCAGCATTGACTTCTCAAAGTTAAAAAGGACTCTCAAAGAGGTGGAAAACCAAAAGGAGAACGAGACAGTGTATGCTGAAGTTAAGTCAGAAAAGGAAAGGGAAGAGGTTACTGAGTAAAAGACGGATAAAGAAAATAAAACATTAAACATTTAATAGATCTTGTTTTAAGGTTATTTTTTTTAAGAGCTGTTTATTGTGATTCATTGTGCCTATGCCTAAAAATGATCTTTCAATCCAAAAATATTTCAAACCTCTTATCAAAGAGGCTTCATCAGTTCATGCTGATGGAGCCTCTTGGATAAGAGGTGAAACGTCTTCCAAGACAAATTACCAAGTCCAGATGTGTTCGATTGAAATTTCCTTGGGATAATCTGAAATTATTCCAATTTTAAGAAGAGATTAAATTGTTTGGGAATAAATTTATATAAATAAAGAGATGATATTTATAGTTAATTATTATAATCCATGCAAGAAATTAGATATTAATAATCTTAAAGTATAGATGGTAATTATAATGTGGTGTTATGTGGAGATTTCAATTCTCATAATACATTGTGGGGAGGAAATGAAGTAGATAAAATGGTGAGGTAATTGAGGAGTTAATGGATTATATGAATTTAGCATGTATAAATGATGGTAGAAGGACAAGGATAAATATAAATACAGGTAAAAGTTCTGTTATAGATCTCACACTATTGCCAAATGAAACAGCAGGAAAACGTAATTGGGAAGTTCAGGAAAATAATTTAGGGAGTGATCATTATATAATTTTCACCAAAATGTATGGTGATAAAGAATTACATTTGGAAAGAAGAGAAGGAAGATGGGTATTTAAAAAAGCAAATTGGGATAAATTTCGCAGTTATTAAGAAACAGATAATGGAGGAATGGCAAGAACAATGGCTAATAGGAGAGAAAGGAAGGCATTTATATAATATAAAGGGAAAGGTGGGGAGAATGGAAAATATTCAAATTAATAACAGAAATCAAGTAATAATTTCAAGGATGAGATTGGGACATACAGCTTTGTATAGTACACTTTATATAATAGGAAAGCATAGTACAGGACTATTTGATTGTGGGAGTCGAACATGTATTTTGTTATTGTAGAAAGTATGTAATAAATAGGAAAGTATAAGAAGAAAAATAAAAAGTTAAGAGATATTGAAAATTAAGTTTAAAGAATATGTTAAATGAAGAGATAGGAAGATATACATTATTACTGGAATTCTTAAGGAAAAGTTGAATAATAAATAGAATTCAGTAAAAATGTTAATAGGATACTCCCCACTACGACTCACACTCCCATACAGTAGGTGGCGAAATGCATCTAAAGTTGGTTGCCAACCGCCAATAAACAAGAAGAACAAGAAGTAAGCTATCTAAGATGGCGACGTCGGATGGTAAACGAGTGTTAGCGCTAACCCTTCTTTTACTAGACTTTAAATCAAATACCAAAAAGAAAGAGAAGAAGATGAGGAAGAAGAAAAGGATATGGACACGCTCATTGCTGGGGAAAAAGGGAGAGTTTGGAGTGCCAGTTCTTCAAAATGAACTTGAGGTCAGCTTGTTTTGTTAGCATTATCCCTTCTAGCTGTTAAAGGTTGTATATGGAACATTTTTAAAAAAAGCTACACTGAGAGCTTTAGAGGATTGAAGACTGAAAGTACGTGCAACACGTCATTGCAATTTTTTTTGGGAAAAATATTAGCCATTTTATTAAAGTCGTGTTTGAATTGCGGACATTGAACCGGGAGTTATACGTTCGATTCCAGGCTAGTCAGCGTTGGTGTGTACCTTTTACACATAATCATATCTATTTTAGAGAGTTTTGTGATGAAAATGTTTATTTAAGTTGTCTGATGATATAATCATTCTTCAGTTCGATAACTTGGATAGAATAAATCCATAGGTTGTGGCTGCTAAGCAAGCAAGATGCAAGTTGGGCAGATCTCTCATTGCCTCAGGAAGACTTAATTGGCTCTGTGTTGATTTCTGTTAATTGTCCTGCTGTTAGGAACTGACCTGCACAGCACATAGCTGGGTAAAATAAGACTGTTATTTTATGTTTCATACATCTTGCACTAAATTAAGGCCCATGTCTGTTTAGCATTTGTACTCTCCTTTAATATTACAAAATTTAATTGTTGAGAGCAAACAGAAACAAAGCAAGTAAATTACAGTCTATTAAGTAAGATATTTGTTAAGTTAAATTTTCATCACCAAACTTTCATTTACATTTTCTTTACAAAATATGATTGTGTAGTAACGGTGCAAATGGACAACTGACACTAGTCTCGAACTCGTAAGTTTAAATCGAGAGCCGCCAATAACACAAGTGAGCCAAACAGACTTACTGATGTTTGAATGGCCAGAGTACATTATCACTCAGAAGTGCACATCATCAATCTGAACTGTAAGGTTGGGCTATAAATATGACAGCAAACACTTATCACATTGTTATATTGACTTGGTTCCGTTCTGTTGGTGGAAGAAATATCAGTAAGCTAGCTCATTTGCTAACTTTGCTAATGTTAGCAGTTAGGCAAGGCAATTTTACTTATATAGCACAGTTTCAACACAAGGCAATTCAAAGTGCTTTACATGATTAACATTGGAACACAGCATAAATCAATTTGATGATTGAAATACAAGAAAGCAATTACAAATAAGACAGTAACTGTTAAATGTTAGCTAAACTCTTCTAAAATAAATTTCTCACTGGACACGGTTCAGGTTGTTCACTGCACGTATCAGTAGTGAACCGGGCAACCCAACAGCTAGAACGATGTTTTCATTGTTGTAGCTACATCCTAGATAAAATAGATGTCGCTATCATGCTCATGTTCCACATCCAACCTTTAAGTTGGAGAAGCATCCAAACAAAACACAACGTTAACACTATTGTTATGACTCTTTAAAACATTAAGTACTTCTTTTTGATAGACTGACAGTCAAAACAGACTCAAAGATCTGTTTCATTCGGATGTTGAAAAGTTCAACCATCTGCTTCGGCTGGTCGCCCCCCATATAGCCAAACAATACACCCGTCTGCGTCCGACCATTAGTGCCAGAGAGAGACTGTCTGTCACTCTTCAGTTTTTAGCTACTGGTAAGTGAAGTACTTTGTCATACGTCTTCAAATAATGAAAAAACAGACTTCTTTTTCTTCATATCTATTTACAGGTGAAACGTTTGCTTCACTCAGCTTGCAGTACCACATGGGAAGGAGCACAATAAGTGGGATTGTGAGAGATACATGTAAGGCATTGTACAGTGTTCTAAAAGATGACTATCTTAAGGTAAATGTCTTATTAATTAGTTTAATTTTAAACTTTAAAGTGTTGTTTACAAATTTTAAGTGAATGAATATATATTCATTTCAGACACCCACTACTGAAGAACAATGGAGACGAATTGCTAGTGATTTTCAAGAAAGGTCCCAGTTTCCGCATTGTGTTGGGGCTCTAGACAGTAAGTGTATCAACATCCGACCAAAAGCGAACAGCGGAAGTACCTCCAGGGATAACAAATCCAACTCTTCTGTCGTTTTACTGGCTGCTGTAAATGCAAACTGTCAGTTCCTGTATGCCCAAGTAGTTACACAAGACAGTGTGTCTGATAGAGGTGTGTATGCACATTCAGATTTAAGGAGAGCAATAGACCAGAAACTTCTTAATCTTCCCCCTGCACAAAATGTGCCAGGCACAGACATAGTCATGCCTTACATGTTTGTGGCAGATGAAACGTTTCCACTTCAGGAAAACCTCATGAAACCATATCATTCCCACCACCTTGACCATGACCAGCGGATTTTTAACTGTAGACTGTCTAAAGCTAGGTGTGTTGCTGAAAATGCATTTGGAATACTATCCAGCAGATGGCAAATTCTTTTGTCCACTGTCGCTCTGGACCCAGATCTTGTGTCACAAATTACGCTGGCCACCCTCTCTTTACACAACTTCCTCTGTGAACATGCCAAAGACGGATATGCAACCCTGTCCATCGTTGACTCAAAGGATGAGGCACACGGGTTCATCCCCGAAAGCTGCGGAAACAGCCAACATCTCAAATCACTCAGCGCTGGATCAAATATAAATGCCACACTAACAGCTAAGCAGCAACGAGGGGCATTAAAGTCATATTTTGTCTCACCTGCAGGGTCTGTAACCTGGCAAGAAGACATGATCTAAAGCAGATAAACTTCAAGCAGAACTGAATCTGGAACATTACAGAAACTAGAGAGACATCTGGAACTTTATAAAACTATCAACCCTTCACCTGCGAATCTGTATTAAAACAATGAGTTTCTGTACATGGGTGCTTGAATAGGACTGAATAAAGTCATTTGGGGCAATAATGGAAACACTTTTCTACCTCATGTATCAAACTCATTGTATCATAGGTTGTTATAAATTCACATGTGGTTTAAAATGTATCAATGTACTAGAATACTTTTATGGCATTATACTTTCTTGCATTTATGTCTGTAAAATTATCTGACTACTACATTCCGAAACATGATTACTTGTTTTTTTAAAGATCAAAACTTGCATTTATAGTAAAATTTTAATCTTTATAAGGAAGAGTTCAAAATAGTAAACAAGCAAAATAATAGTTTTTTTGGAGGATTTGTGCTGAACTACATCTCACTAAATTGATGATTTCTCTCTAAGGTTTGTAGAGAAGGTTTTCTGGCTGCTTTAATCAACTCTGCAAAACATTTTTCAGAAGGTCACCAATTAAAGAGACATGCACTTTATTAGTGTTAAGAGGGAAGTTTCTTTTTGATCAAACAAATAGCTGTACAGTACACAATATAAAACCAAAAACAGACAAAAAATGCAAACCAAATAATTGCGAAAAGGCAACTTGGCTGCTAAGCAAACTTAGAATGCAACAATTTTATTATCTGCATCATGCTGGCCTGTAGTGATTGAGATGCAGAGTTGAGCAGGGTTTAGTATTGCTGTTGTCCCAGATAGTCATTTCATATGTTGGTTAAAAGATATGTATGTGCAGGACAGGCTGTCCCATGCTGTCCCATTATTGTTCATAGCTGAGTAACAAGTAGCCATTATGCTTCGCTTGGCATGAAAACATTTGACAGGGTTTGTTGTTTCGTTTATCTTGCTGAAATTCCCCAAAGACATTCGCAGAGTCTCCTGGAGCAAAAATAAGTGTTTTTCAGTGTGGTCACTTTTTCACTCTCTTTCCATTCTGGTGCTGTTTCAATAAATTATAGCGACTGAGACCCAACGTTATTTCTCAGTAGTTACTGCATGCAGAGTTGATTTCAAATAGAGAATTCAAACCAATTAGACATCTTAAAGATGAGACAGAAAACAATGAATTCAGAACAAAAATGCAGATTGTTTAAAATCAGTTATTTTATAAAATATAGGGTATAAATAGTGAAATTGTGTGTAAATCTGTAGTTGCAATACATTTCAAGATTAATATGCCTATCCCATAATGCTCAGATGTTCTTTAAATTATCTTTTGCTTTTTTAGTTTTGCTTATTAAAGTTTTTATTAAACGTTTTTATAGAATATGATTTTGTTCAATACTTAGTAATTTGTTTTAATGTCCATACATTTGTCTTAATGCGACATGTTTGATGTGTCTTCTGGGATCGATGTCTCTTGGATCTTAAATGTTGTCAAAATAGACATTAATATATGATGTGTGTTTCCTAGGAAATCGAAAGCATTTTATTGAAACGTAATAAATACAAAGATATGGTAAATGTCTTTGATATTGGAAATGTCTCTGGATAGATATCAGATATCAGCAATAAACCTTTTCAAAAAATCCACAGTTTTGCCAATTTCTTTGAACTTTTTTTCCTTTTTAGGTTGTGTTATTTAGGCTTTACATTTTGTTTATTTTCAGTATGTAAGGTTTTAGGAAACCTTGACATCACACTGAATTGTGGATGCAGCAAGTGGCTGAAGAAATATGAAAAAAAGACTCCAAATTTTGCAAAGCTCTAAAGTTGTTTTGGGTTTTTTTCTTGTTGAAAAATGACAATAGGGCATGGATTCCTCTCCTCAACCATCCAACACTTTGACAAAAAATCCTGTTAAAAAAAAAAAGTCACAATCAGTCCATACCATTAACAGGTGGGTGGGTACACTAGTCACATTCAAACTCGTTTTCATAAATAAATCCCAGAAAACTATTTAAAAATCATATTCACATTAAAACTAACAAATGTAAAGCTGATTAAGCACACCAGCTGCTCATCAGGGCTGCCCATGAGTGTGCTTCCATTGTGGTGGAAAGTGATGAGAACAACAAACACCCCAACATATTAAACTTAACTGTTCTACCAAGCTTGCCCCCTATGACTGAGAAGATGAATAAACATAATAGAGAATTTAATAAACAAGAAATACAAAGGCACGAGTTGTTAATGAGGGGGGGAAAAACAACTGTACTGTGTTGGCAATACAAGTATATCTTCAAACAATCATAGCCTTGATTTTTTTAAAATTTTGAATGAATAAAATAACTTGGGTTCACCGTAGGATAATAATAATAGAAAAAAAGAACAGCTCATTAGAGGGTATTTAAACTAGAGATGATGGTTTTAATGTGGCCGGGCGGTTGGTATCAGATGTTAGTTGTTGGTAGATAGCGGTATTAGCCTGTTTGTATTTTCCTTCTGTTGTTTTGTTTCCCTCTGACATTTTTTTCTTCCGGTAAAGGACATCCACTTAAACCATATTTTATTAAATTGTTCCATTTGTAAGTTCAGTAAGTGTGTTATTCTTTCCAATAGGAAGATATTCTCTATCATGTTTATTCTCTTAATGTAGGGGTTTCAGGGTCTGGCCAGTGTTGAGTAATATTTTTCTTAGCTGCCATTATCATGATTACAAATAGATGTTTATTGATGTTTCTAGTGATAAAGTCGGATTTACCTGAGATGAATGTTTCACAGTTATTGGGGATTTTGAGATGAGCTTTCATCGTTGGTGCAGTAAAGAATCAAATGAAGCATTCCCATCCAAATTCCCTCCATATGTCAGACGTTTATGTTTCATACTTTATGGGTTTTTGAAACATTTGTTTTTCTTTTTTCTGGTATTGTGTACTTGTATTTAGAAATAGTTTTCTTAAGATAACGATAAAACATTATGCAGTTGTTGCTGTTTTTGTGGAGAACCAAAGTGTTCTTGAATGTGTGAGAAATAAAATAAAAACATCAAAGAGAAAAAAAATAGGTAAGTAAAAAGTAATTAACACAAAATGTTTTATACACATCGATAAAACATGTTTTTGTACTTTACAGTTTTACAGATAATATTTTTATATGCCACTACATGGTTGTGCAACTGATTATTATTTCCTTGCAATCAAAAGCGTAGAGGATCAAATACAGGTGAGTGTATTGGTTCTCTCCAGGTACTTCAACCACCCCCCTCCGTTCATGCATATTAGATTTCTTGGACTTTCTAAATTGCATTGAGGTGTACACATGATTAAGTGACTTATCCAGGTATCATCTCAATGATGGAGGTTAGAGAAATGCAACAGCCCTCTCAGAACCCTGTAAGGATTGTGTGGACTTAGTTTTCAACACCCACACAATCCTTACTAATACAACGATTTAAACATGTCCATACATCTCTTATGTAGGTTACCTTTACAAACAATGACCTTTAGAAGCACACATCCAGAAATGGCAGTCTGCAGCTTTGACTGTCTTTTAACATATCTAAACATCTTGTCTCAGAAATAAGTCACTGTGGCCTTGAGGTATAATTTGTTATCAGACACTAAACTGGCCTTTCTAATGAGCTTGTCTAACCGCTTCTTCTAAGCTACAGATGAGCTGCTGCTCCAACATACTACACTACTGAAGATGGCTGGTAACTTCACAGTCAAAAAGTATTTTTAATATATTTAATAAATTAATATACGTTTTTTTCTTCATTTATTATAACGGTTAATGTTTAAGTTAATGCCTCCAAAGAACAAAGCTATCACACTTTGATTGTAAAAATAAATACATAAAAATAATAAGTGAACTAAACCTAAACTTATTTCTAACATAAAGTTTATGAAAAGATGCAATACTAAGCAAAAGTTATTAGATAATTCTATTTGACTGAATTATTTTTCTTCATTGCTATTCTGACAAAGATGTTTTATAACCTACATATTAATGTTACAGTATGCCTGAGAGAATGTACCAATAAAAAAATCATAAAATGTCGAAAATCAGGTGCAAATACACAATATATAATTGAAAGGGTATCAATAAACTTACTTCACTCTACAAATAGCACTAATTAATCTAACGTTTTATACTTTTCAATTATATTATGGGTTTTACTTACCTTATCTTTAATGCGGAAAATGCTTTTAATAAAAAAGGTTTAAGTTATTATTAAGCACTTAAAAATTCGGTATCTTTTTTGGCAATAACTTGTGTAAATGTAACTTTCCAAATTTTGTAAAGTGTTTAATTGAATTAAAAATGTATTCATCAGAAGAATATTTCAGGGAAACAGACCCAGAATCCTGTTTACTGTATAACCTTTCCCCTAAAGGGGGCAGCATTGTCAAAAATTGCTGTGTCAAAACTGGACGACAGTCCGATGGAACCTTGAGGAAGTTGACGCTTTCTACCCTCCTCACCACAGTCTTTCAGAAAGGCTGTGGTAAATTTTGTCATCAGTTTTTGATAATGAGACCTACAATATCTGAAAACCTGTTCCAGCTGTAATTGCTGCTGAACAAATATAGGTAAACATAGTAAGCAATAGAGGACTCAGCACTCTACTTTGTTGGGATCCTGTACTGAATTTTGAGTCAACATCTTTCTTAGTGGCTGTTACATCTAATCTGAATCAGAGAAATCCTTCCATTTAAAACCGCTGCTACCTGACAAATTTAATCTGTTTGGAGGTTAATCTTAAGAATAATTCAAAGAAATTAAAAAATCAAAAGGGAGATGTATAATCAACACTACTATGGATTATTGTTCCCTTTGAATGAGAAGGTTACTGTCCCCTCTAAATATGAATGGAAAGGAAAATGATATGCTTTTATTTAAAAGACAGCAATTTATTTTTTATTTTTTAACTCCCATTGCCAAAGTTTCTCCTATCTTTAGTCACAGACAAAATACGGGACGTTTGAAGGTAAAGATTTAAGATGAAATAATGAAAATGTTTATCGTTAACCTACACTATTACAATTAGTTAAATGTATAGAGTTAATACAGCTATTTTACACAAGTGCTTAGAAACTTCCCTATTCTTCAGACTGCATAAAAAAGGAAGAAATAAAAAACAGAACAGAAAAAGGCAGTTTGGATGTCAGTAAAGAAAGCCACGGAAGACGAGAAGAGAACAAAAAACCCAAGGTAAATTATACTTTAAGTAAGACTATGTTTTATTTTTCATAAGAGTGATAAACCATAGAAATGACTGTCGATGGTAAAAGGATGGATGCTTAGTATTTTATTGCTGAATGAAGTTAACACTTTTGCTCTGGTATGTCTCAAAAATATTCAGTAAATAAAAAATCTAACCCATTAGAGATGTAAATGATTCAGTTATTTAATTGGGTTTAATAAAAAAGAAGACACAAAAAGTTAGGTGTAGTTTTACTGTCAGGAAACAAGATCTGGTATTGAAATAATGCATATTCTTTCTGATCTTATATTGTCTCTTGCTTTGATTCCCTTTCAGTATAACTCCTGCAGTAAATTTTTCATCCGTGGTTGGAATGGACTGAATGATTCAAGCATTAATTCAGGATGTTTGTTTTCATCTGGTTAATCATATCTCTCCTTACTAGCAATGGTAATGTATGAATTTTCTCATTTGTAAACATGTAGCAATGCTGGAATTATTTACACTGTATGTGACAAGATTGTCTTGTAACATTATTCATGTGAAATGCTTAAAGTCTATATGCATCTATCTCACACATTTGCTAGTTAAATACAGTTTATGTGTGATGTGCAGACAGTCAAATAAATGAAAAACAATAATTAATGTCTTATATGTCTTATATGTCTATATTCAGAATTTGTTCTGTATAGACACTGACTAACAAGGAGCTCTTGTAAGAGAGGAATTGTCATTTAACTAATCTCTTTTGTTTGACATGATTTTTGAAAGAAACCAAGTTTACTTGTTTTTCTTGTTAACAGATGCATTAGGGTGGGCAAAGGAACACTGTCAACTAAGCCCTTACTGTGTTACTTTCAATGATGGTGAAATAAGAGCAGAGGCTGGACTCTGTGCTGTGATACCATGCTCTTTCACATCTGCCTTTGTACCCAATACTATAATTTGGTATAAATGTGAATCACGAGACAGATGTGAAGAATCTGACATTGTGTTTCATTCTGACAAGAACAATGAAAATGTTAAGCTTGGGTTCAAAGGGCGAGTGTCACTGCTGGACCCGGATGTGACTCAGAAGAACTGCAGCATCATTATCAATGATCTCGAGAAATCTGACTCTGGATCATATCAGCTCAGAATTGAAGGAAAAGAATCAAGAGATAAATTTACATATACCGCAAAAACAGTTCTCTCTTTATCAGGTAAGAAAATATTTGGTATAACTTTACATCTAATTTATAAACATAAAAAAACAAAATCTTATTGTTACTATTTCTATTCACCTCTAAGAGCAGATTGTAAAATCTTCATTTCCAAAACAAAAAAAATGTATTTAAAAACTTAAGAAAACATGTGGCTATGGGATTGGTCTTATCGTATTTAATATAATAATTAAACCTTTCTGTCAGGATTCCTTTAATGACCTGTTTTCCTCAGATCTGAGCCAGAAGCCTTCAGTGATGATTCCTCCACTGACTGAGGGACAGGAGGCCACTCTGACCTGCACTGCTCCTAGTCTCTGCTCTGGATCGCCTCCTAAAATCACCTGGATGTGGAGAATAAAAGGAAAGAAAGACTCTCACATCACAGGAAACGTGACAGCTTTAAAAACTGAGAATTTGACTGCTGTCACACAGAGACACAGCTCAACTCTGACCTTTAACCCTTCAGCTGAACACCACAACACCACTATAACCTGTAAAGTCAGCTACAAAGATGACATTACCAAACGGACGACTACAACTCTGGAAGTGAACTGTGGGTACTTTATTGTCTTATTACTCTTACTAAATATGTCTTTTTATTACAATTTTGCAATGTTTGCTCAGAAAATTTGAGAGGAGGGATCTGAACGTGAACTGTCGCATTGACAGTTTCCCTCCAGCAGGCAATGAGTGGTCCAAATTTAAAACAGACGAGACAAACCAAGAGCAAAAACATGCAGTCGATTGGTTTCCCATTTTTAAAATGATGCCAGATGATTCTTGATCTTAAATCTGTACAGCAAAATATCATGAATACCATCTTGAACAAAAAAAAAAGAATAAAATTAAAACTAACATGTAACGTTGAATATTGAAGACATAAAATGTGAAAAAATATTTATTTAATTGAAAATCTAACTACAGCAAATTACAATATAACAGGCATTCCAAATTCATTTCTAAATCTGGTAGCCCATGTTATCGACGTTAGAATATATTCTTAGTGTACATGATTTGTCAAAATATTTTGTTTACATTTACTTTACAGATGCAAAAAAACCTCAGATCTCTGGCAGATCAACAGTTAAAGAGGGAGATGTTCTGAATCTGACCTGTAGCGTGGACAGCTTTCCTCCATCAGTTGTCAGCTGGACTAAAGCTGGAAAACAAACTGAAGAGCAGAGCCACAATGTAACTAAAATGCATGGTGATGGTAAAATCTGTCTGCAGGATAGGAGCAGAAATTGCTTGTTTCCCATCACTAATGCTAAAGCAGGAGATTCTGGACTTTACATTTGCACAGCAGAACACTTGAAGAACATTCTGACGGGGGAAATTAATGTAACAGTGACATGTGTGTGTTGCCATTTAAAAAAAAAAATTCAAGACATTTTGATGCAGCTAAGTTTAAGCTTAATTCAAACATCTGTTCCACAGACTTCCGACATCCTCAGATCTCTGGGAAAACAACAGTTAATGAGGGAGAAGATTTGAATCTGACCTGCAGTGTGGACAGCGTCCCTCCATCAGTTATTAGGTGGACCAAATCTGGAAAAGAACCCGACTGGCATGACAATATTTTAAACAAAGCAGATTACAACACAGTTGTCAACCTACAGGAAATAAGTGGAAGTTTATCTTTTTCCATCATGAATGTAACAGCAGAAGATGCTGGACACTACATTTGTACAGCAACATATCAGAATGCCAACATGACAGAAGAAGTTCATATTAACGTCACGTGTAAGTAAATTTACAGAACTGAAACAAACGAGACAAACACTATAAATATATATATATATATATATATATATATATATATATATATATATATTATATATATATATATATATATATACTGGCACGTGCACATATAGACATCAAAGGGGACTTGAGCACCTGCCCTTTTTATTCCTGGAGAGAAAGTCCCCTTTTTTCTGGGTTTTTTATTTTTATTTTTCAAAATATATTTTCCTGTTTGCGCACTATTGAAGAATAGTGTATCTAAATATCAGCTCAGGAGTTCTGAAGTGCCATTTAGAGTGATCAATTAACCTGACAGTAATGTTTTTGGACTGTGGGAGGAAGCTGGAGTACCCGGAGGGAACCCACGCATGCACGGGGGAACATGCAAACTCCAAGCAGAAAGGCCCTGGGCCGTGATACGAACCCACAACCTTCTTGCTGCAAGGCAACAGTGCTAACCACTGTCTGAGGTTCTTCCAGGGATCTGCTGGAGCCATTCCTCCAGTTTGGGGGTCACTGCTCCAAGTGCTCCGATTACCACGGGTATTACTACAGTCTCAGGGTGCTGGATTTGGGATGGAGAAGCTTTGGTGTCTTAACATCTGTGCTCTGTATCTCATCCTTTGGCCAACTCATTATTTCCGCGGGGTATCTCATCACTTGCAGGGTGTAGCTCTTTATTACCTTGGACTTGATCTTTCTATTGAGCTGGTTTCTTAGGACTGTCAGGCTGTTAGAGGTTGTCATTTGGTTGTGGTATTCCCAGGTACTGTCTGCTATTGTTCCCTCTGGGATTGAAACCCCATCAGTGTGGACTACCTTGTCTCACTTTGTGACCATCCTACTACAGTTATCAAGCCCGAATGACATTCCAATGTCATTGCTGTAGATCCTGGTGATGTGAATTAGGGAATCTATGTCCCATTCGCTCTTAGCATACAGCTTGATGTCATCCATGTAGAGGAGGCGGCTTGCAGAACTTGCAACAAAAAAATACCCCGCAGAGGAAGCACATTTCAAAGCTTCAACACAACGAATTTGATCTGACATTTAAAGAATAAACACTAGACGGAGCATGGTGAGTTTTAAAGGCTTGCCGCAGAGAATGAAAAGAAGGCAGCTAATGCAGCAACAGTCAGACGGCAGCTAATGCAGCCTACGGTTGGAAACACTCACCCATACGAGCGTGACAGTCAGAAAGCTAAGCAAATATCTTAGATTGAGTTACTGATATTACATCATTTGAAGTGTTCTTCAGTTGACATTTGACTGAATTGTTGCTGCATTGTACTTGCAAGTTTCTTTTTTCTCTTGAAAAAGAAAAACCATGCTCTTTCTAAATTAAGGTGATTTTTTCCGAATCATGTAACACATGCAGTGGCACTCACCATAACTAAATGAAAAATTTACAGCCAAACTATATGATTGGCATCGGTGATCGGCAATGATTGCATCTTGGCTGATTGGTATTGATGATGGACAGCCTAAAACCTGACCGGAGCATCCCTAGTGTCCATAGCCAGTCTTGTCGATTATTTGGCTTAAGGGGTTCAGACCTATGCAGAACAGCAGTGGGGACAGAGCATTACCTTGGTATATGCCACATTTGATGGACACTTGTACAAGTGGCTTGCCATTGGCCTCAAGGCTGGTTCTCCACAGCCTTAACGAGTTCGCAATGAATGCTCTAAGAGTCCTGTTTATGTTGTACAGCTTCAAGAGAACATATATATATATATATATATATATATATATATATATATATGTATATGCATGCATATTTTTAAATATGAATTTTGACTATCAGTTTTGAGATGCAGATTCATAATATTTTGTTATGCTTAATTTAAACATCTGCTCCACAGACTTCCGACATCCTCAGATCTCTGGGAAAACAACAGTTAATGAGGGAGAAGATTTGAATCTGACCTGCAGTGTGGACAGCGTCCCTCCATCAATTATTAGGTGGACCAAATCTGGAAAAGAACCCGACTGGCATGACAATATTTTTAGCAAAGCAGATTACAACACAGTAGTAAACCTGCAGGAAATAAGTGGAAGTTTATCTTTCTCCATCATGAATGTAACAGTAGAAGATGCTGGACACTACATTTGTATAGCAACATATCAGAATGTCAACATGACAAAAGAAATTCATGTTAAAGTCTCTTGTAAGTACATTTATCGAAAAACTAAAGTACAAATATATATGGGGGGGGGGGTGTAAGCCAAGTTTGGTGATTGTGGGTGTATCTTTTTGTTTTTGTATATTTCTGAGCACTTACATACACAATCAAATATCGGTTTTGATATGCAGTTTTAGATTTGGTAATATTTAATTTAAATATCTGCCCCACAGACTTCAGACAACCTCAGATCTCTGGTAGAACAACAGTAAAAGAGGGAGATGTTCTAAATCTGACTTGCAGTGCTGATGGTTTCCCTCCCTCAGTTATTACCTGGACTAAAGTTGAAACAAAAACAAAAGAGCAACGCGGCACTTCAAGTAATTCCTACAGCAGCACTGAAAAATCCATAAAAGGGAAAAATGGAAATTATTCTTTGTCCATCAATATGACAAAAGACGATCCTGGGCTTTACATCTGTACTGCAAAACATTTAGCCAACAATCTGCAAGAAGAAATCAACATAACAGTAACATGTGAGTACGGTATTCTAGATAATTTCAACAAGTAAATCTTTTTATCAGAGGAAGCATTTGTGTTAGCCTAAACCTTTTTACATTGAACCCCTAACCTCTCCAAATCTTTACTTGTGTATGTGTCCATCCTGGTGCTGTAAATTATTCCGAGTGACACCCATTCCCATTGAGTTATTTTTCAGTAGCTACTGCATAGAGAAGTGATTCCAAATTGAACATTCAAATCAATTAAAGGCATCTTAAAAATTAGTTAGGAAACAATTAATTCAAACCAAATGATGCACAATCTCAAATTTGATAAAAGCGGTTGGAGTATAGCATAAATTTTATAACAGTGAAATTGCATGTATATCTGCAGTTGTAATAAATTTCCAAAACCGTTTGCCTATCCTATGTCATGGTCAGATGTTCTGGGTCTGCACCAGTGTTAGGAGTAACACATTACAAAAGTAACAATTTCCAGAATTCCGGAATATATTATTGCATTATTACATTGCGTACAAAATGTACAGCAATATACTACTAGTTACAATTTTAGTAACTCGAGTTAAAGGTGCATTTTAAATTGTTTTTCTGGCCAGCTGATGCAGCAGACCAAATCCAGTTGGATACTCTCCCCAACCTTAGGAGTGAGTTTGTGTAACATCTGTTTAACAGATTTTTAATAAACAATTTGAGGTGTCTTGTAAGAAGATTGCAATATTTTAAATCTGTAAATTAATATCTGTAAATAATTCACATTCCTGAGGGAGTTGTTTTCATTTGAGCTTTAGGGCACTAATAATTTAAAAGATTCTGAGATGAAATATTTAAAACCCAGAAATATTACTTAAGATGATATTTCACTACATCTCCATAACTTGTTGAATGCAGAATCCAAGGTGTGACATCTTACATTTAAAATGTCATCAGTTAGTTATCAGAAAGTATGAATTGTAAAGGAGTTAAAATTTGGAAAACTGAAATACCAAGTTTATAAAATTCAACCTTGAAAGCCTGAGTGATATGAAAAGCACCACTAATCCTTGTTTTTTAGACTGATGCGGTTCATGCATCGGAAACAAAGAGGGGTAAAGAACAAACCTATAAATATACCCTGGTTCTTGTAACAACTTCCTGAAGTGTTGATGCACCTGATGCTAGATCCTGTCTCATCAAAACATTTAGTACATTCATTTTTGAATATGCAAAATGCATTAGTATTTCACCTAAGTACTGTATTTTACCTAAGTATTTTTTTTTCTGTTAGTTTAAACATATGAATGTTTAGTTAAAGTGAGTTGAGGTGATGTAATCCACACTTTGTCAGGTTACATTAATAATTTGCATTTGAATGTAATCAGATAGTTTAAACATATGAATGTTTCGTTAAAGTGAGTTGAGGTGATGTAATCCACACTTTGTCAGGTTACATTAATAATTTGCATTTGAATGTAATCAGATTTTCTGTAATTCACCAAAAAAGCAGTGCATACTGTATTTGAAAGTGGTAAGAAAATTCAATACTATAGAATACAATTTACATCTGATAAAAAGGTTTTCACCCATATGACTCAGTATTTTGTAGAATAAGATTTTAGTGCAGTTAATACTGTATGTTTTGTTGGTATATTTCTACCATTTTTGCACATGTCCCCTAGATTATGGAACTTCTTATGATTTCCTTTTTTTACTCTTCCATAAAGTACCTATTCTATTAATAGGCCAACAAGCAAAGTGTGGCACAATTATGAAGTTGCAGTGATTCACAGGTCAGGTGGAAGAAACAATTGGCACCGAAACTATTAGTATATACAATTAAGGCATTTATGAGAGAGTTGAAAGAAAGCCATTAGAATTCCCTTCTGCGTGTTTCCACGTTATTGCGATCAAATGTAAAAAGTTCATTATTCTTCTGCAAGGCTCTCTACATTAGAGTCTGCACAGTACTTCAGACTTTAAATTGACTTAAATAATGGTTGCATCAGTAACAAATTATAAAAGTGTGACTAAACTACACTGTATTAAATAAAACAATCTTTTGTCAACCACAGATAAAAAAAATCCTCAGGTTTTTGAAAATAAAACCATAAACGGATATATCCTGAACCTGAACTGCAGTGTTGACAGCATCGCTCCATCACATATCAGATTGACTAAATATGGAACAGAAACCAGTCTAATAGAAAATATTTTGAGTGAAACATTGGACAGCACTGGAATACATCTACAATATGAATTTGCAAATGTCTCCTTTACCATTAATAAAACAGAGAGAAATGAAGGCCGTTGTATTTGGGCAGCAACATATCAAAACAGCACCATGGAAGAAAAAATTCATACAATAATGACATGTGTGGCAGAACGGCATGTGAGCAAAGGAATAATAAGACCACTTGCAGGCTTTGGGTAGTAGAAAAGGTTTCTTCATTTATTTGGACCTTCTGCTCACAAACACTTTGGCTTCACATCTCAGACTAAAAAAAAAAAACTGTTGTTTAGCACCTCCTACATATACACACACAAGACACCACCCTCTGTTCAGGTAGCCAATCAGAGCAAACTTCTGAAAAAGTACAAATTAACAAAATTAACAGAACATGATTGTTTCAAAATATTTGAATGCCAAATTATGTAGCTAATAATGTAATAATTCAAACTCAAATGAAAAAACACAAATACATTTATACAATCCCCAATATTCACCTTTCTGCCTCTAAAATCACTTCCACTCAATTATTCAATCAAGAGAACCACACCCACCCTACAAGAGAGCTTTATACTAGGCAGACGTCCTTTAGCAGTGACCAGAATCTTCAAAATAAAGACTTTGAAAGGGAATGTTTTAGTTTAACCAAAATCAGAAAACAAAAACTCAGATAAGTACAATAAATCACTCTTCTACACAAGAGGTAACACAGATCAAAAGAGAGCTAGAGCTTTCTAACAACATGTAAGTATGTTTAAACAAAAATCATTCCCAAAACATAAATCAGAAGGGATAAACCTCACTTGGGTTTTTCAAATTTTTTCAGGCTCACGATAATGAATATTTGTTATTGAAGTACAACTGAATCTATTACTTGTCTTCATTTAACATATTTGGCTTAAATGTGTTTTACAGGTAAAGGAAAACCCCAGACTGCTGACGGAACAACAGCTTATGTTGGAAAAGCTTTGAATCTATCCTGCATTGTTGACAGCTTCCCTCCCTCAGTTATCAACTTGACTACATTTAAGATAAGTAATCTGCAGAGCAATAATTCAAGTAAATTACAAAACAGCAGTGAAAATCTCAAGCAAGAACAAAATGGGACTGGCACTTTTTTCATCAGAAGTGTTACAGCAGAAGATGCAGGCCTTTACATCTGCACAGCAGGACATACAAACAGAACTCTAACAAAAACAGTCAATCTAATAGTAACATGTAAGTACATTGTAATTCATTATTTTTACATGTCTGCATTTGGAAAGGATATAGGTAATTTAACGATCAACCAACTCCATCTCAATATTATATCTATATATTGCTATTTTCTTCCTTTCTGCTTTTTTTCATAAACTCTAAACATGGCACTTTTAAACTATATAATTAATAGAAGGAGTTCATCCATGACTTCATTAATATATACATATATATATATATATATATATATATATGTATATTTAATTTGATCCAGTTAACTAAAAATGATATATTGTACTTTGTACTCATTTAATTTGTTTCAGATTATTGTTTAGGCCAGATGATGGGTCAGAATTCAAAGTTTTAAGCTAATATCACAAAGTTACATGGTTATATTTTCATAAAACATAATATAATGATACAATCTTTAACTCTTAAATCATTAATTGTCAAAGTGAGAACAAAACATTCCTGTGGATGTGTATAGTCACTACGAACTGGCATACTTGAGATTTCTATGATTATCCTAAAATGGCCTAAACCTTCAACATATTAAATATCGAACGGTTATAACAATCAACATTCATTCATGATAAGATTTCTTTTGAATAATTTTCGTGTTTCAGTATTAAAAAACTCTAAACATACCCAAATGCATTTCTTTTTTATACAAGAGAGCCAAACTCTTAGGACAGAAATGTGCAGACAGTGTACAAAACCTCTTCTCCCTTTTTTAAAATGCTTAGTCACAAAACGATTTTCCGAAGGGGAACTTGTTCGTTGTGTGAGAAAAAATGGAAATTCTCGGAATTCTCATTTTTAGTTTAGTAATTGTTAAAATAGAAATGATCAATCTTTAACTTAACCAATTTACATTGTGTTCCGAGTTAGAGTAAAACTATCCAGAATTAATAAAATGAACATTTTAATGCTAACCAGCTTTTTATTAAATTTTACCAGTTGTGTTTGGATTTGAATGTGAATGTTTGGCTTTTAAATTTTATCATTTGGACATATGCTTGTTTTAGATTTAAAATATACTGTATATCACAAAAGAACTTAGCAGACAGGAAACAATATACTATCATCAACAGATAAAAGGAGGCCCCAGATAATTGGAAACCAAGCTGTAAAGGAGGGAGGAGTTCTGAATCTGACTTGCAGTGTTGACAGCTTTCCTCCATCATTCGTCATGTGGACTAAAAATGTAACTGGCATAAATCCAAACAACAGAACTAGCTTCCCTAACTGCACCGGATCTGCTACACTTGTCATATCCAACATGACAAAAGAAGATTCTGGGCGATACGTCTGCACAGCAACATATATGAACAACACTGTAACTGAATATGTTGACATAGAAGTGACTTGTAAGTAAACTCTCATATTTTATGGACTGTCATGTCACACATGGTTAATCCTAAACGCACAATTAATATTTGTTTATAGGGTTTCCAAAGATACTGAATGGTTCTGGATGTGAGTTTCAGTCAAACATTATGACCTGTGTGTGCATCAGTGAGGGGTTTCCTTTACCCACCATTAAATGGCCGTTGCTGAAGGACCACAATAAGTACTCCATCGTCACCATGGTGTCAAACCACACCGTCAACAGCAAGGTGACCGTAACTGTGAAAACCCAAGACACCAGTGTTGCATGCCTTAGCAGCAATGAAAATGGGGAAACTAAAGAAAACCTCACAGTCCTGACAAAAAAAGGTACATATTTGTAGCTAAAACACTTCTACTTTTAACTTCTGCTTTGAGTTGCTTATTGTTAATTTCTTTCTGGTATTAGTCCAGGCAGATGGCTACAATAATGCATTTATCCAGTTTTAAAAGCAGTTTTGGAAACAACTATGCTGACTTGACTTTTGCTATTTTTTCCCAGACAGAAGCAGGATAATAGTTTTGTTACATTCCATTTCTTGTTAACTCTTTAGCAAACAAACACACAACTAATTCAGGAAAACGTTCGATTCTGGAAATCATCATTGTCTTCCTTATTGGACTCCTCATTTCACCTATCATCTACTGCTTGTTCATGAAATGCTACAGGTAAATCATAAATGTAACACTTAATTTACAGTGTTAACTATAAATAAATATTCAAATAGTTAATGTTAAGATCATGTTTCTGCTCAGAAAAAAAAGGAAAAACTCTGGAAACGTGGCTGAATCTCTGGAGATGGTCTCACCACCGGTATGATAATTAACTGATATCAATGATTGTTCTGGTGTCATCCGTCCAAAACATCTGAATATTATTATGTAATAGGATAGAAGGGGTCCAGAATCAGGGTTAGGTATTATATTTAGATAATACACACATCTCTAAAAATGATTAAATATATATTTTTAGACATTTTGTATAATTTTAGTAAATTGGTACACAGTTAAATCTCATTAGAAGTTGGTGAATTATTAGAGGTTTGAGAATCTGCTTATTCTTGCACTCTTAAACAACCAACTGACACTTTTTTGAGCAACTGATTATTTTATAAGAATCAGCAAAATTACGCTTTTTCCCTTTAAATAACTCCCAGTTTTAGCAATTTGCAACATAAGGTTCCCTGAATCACCAGGTCTTTGACAAGTTAACTATTTGTTAACTGGATGAAGTAGCTTTGTAGAAGGAGAGAACAACTGCAACTTTGTTGGTCATAACAGAGAGCTGCATGTTACACCATCCCCCTAAATTTAAACCTCCTAACCGACACGGCTCTATGACTTCCTCCTTTGGCAGATCAGAAGTATAGTGGCGTGTCAACTTCAATCCATCAATATGATTCTCAAGTTATTAAACCAATGACATTGTGACAAAATTATGGTATCTCTGCGACAAAATAAGAATGCTATTGAGTGAGCTGGCAAAGCATGAAAGGAGTTTGTGCTGTGATTATACGAAACTGAAAATCTGAAAAATTCCCGACTCCATCTGATTCCCACAAAAAGAATAACTGCAGCAGTGTACAGATAGTTGTTAGTTGTCAACTTTACTAATGCATTTTCTTTATTTCTGACAGATTTCTTTGGCTGCAGCTCCTGAAGCTACCAGGGGTCCAAAGGAATTGGTTTATGCCAGCATAGACGTTTCCCTGCTGAACCGAATTCCGAGAAAAGTGGTAAAGAGTTTAGGAAACAATGGGACAGAATATGCAGAAATCAAGACAAACAAAAAAAAGGAAGGTGATCCAGAGGAGTTGATGGTAAAGGAGGATAGCGAGACTAAAAACTGTGTCAGAGAAGTGAAAGAAGCTGCAGAGGAAGCAGTTTACTCAACTGTGGAGGATTTAGTATATCAGAGTTAAAGATTTAAACTGAGATACTGTATATGCAATCAGACATCATTGGACTGGCACCCTGATATTGAAGGTCTGATTCTAAACTTCCCAGTGTATCTTATGCTTCAGAATCCAATGTAGATGCCTTGTATATAAAATATCGCTAAAGCTGTAGTTGTGGATTATTAATTAGCCCATATGATGACTTGTATCTCATGAAACCAGTCGCACAAATTCTGGTATAAAAGATGTAGCTGTAAGGGAGTTTTTTTTAGTATTTTGATGCAACAAATTATGACAAAATACCTGATTAGAAATTAATTTAGTGTACATAATCTGTATTTAAAACTTTAAGATAATGTTTTTGTAATATGCACATTGTGGGATCTTTTCTACACTTGGCAGATTGGTCACCACTGTTATTACATTTAAAAATTTACCTTTTCTCAGTTGCTTTTCACAACCCTTAATATCCTTATATAGTCTTTACTCTTTTGGACTGATGTCACAGAAGGACCGTGAAAAACTGATCCATGCATTTATCTTTAGTCGGATCGATTACTGCAACGGCGTCCTCAAAGGTCTACCTAAAAAATCAGCTAGCTACAGCTGATCCAGAACGCTGCCGCTCGTGTTCTCACAAGAACCAGGAAAGTAGAACACATCACCCCAGTTCTAAAGTCCTTCCACTGGCTCCCTGTAGCTCAGAGAATAGACTTTAAAATACTCAAACTTGGTTATAAATCATTGAACGGTTTAGCACCAAAGAACATTGAAGATATGCTGTCACTATATCAACCCAGCAGAACATTCAGGTCCTCCAACTCTAGCCTATTAATCATCCCTAGAATCAGAACTAAACAGGGAGAGAGAGCTTTCAGCTTCTATGCTCCACAAATGTGGAATAAACTTCCAGACAAATGCAAAAACGCTGGCTCTTTTAAATCAAAGATAAAAACTCTACCATTCAGAGCTGAATAGAATCTTAAAATGTGCTTTCTGATCACTTTTATTTTTATTTTTTTACCCGATTGTGTTTTATCTGTTTTAATCTGTTTTAATTGCATAAATTTGTTCCTTAAATTATTTTTTATTGTTGTGGTTTAATTTGTATTCTTAATTTTTTATTACATTTTTAAGTGATTGTGTATTAATTACATAAATTTGTTCCTTACATTATCTTTTCTTACTGATTGATTGATGTTAAACTTATATGTTTTGTTTGTAATCATGTGGTTTCATCATCACTGAATCATGTAAAGCATCTTGAATTGCCTTGTGTTGAAAGTGTGCTATTCAAATAAAATTGCCTAGCCTTGCGTTTTGTCTGCTTTACTCTATTTCATTTTATTTTCTTATTTTATATCATTTTTTCAATTATTTTAAATTTTTACTGATCTGATTACTGTTGATATTGTACTATTTCTTAATTTTACTCAGATAATAGAGTTTTTCTTACTGAAATTATTTTTATACATTATTTGTCAGACTTGTGTATCCCTGGGCCTCTGTCTTTTTTTTTTAGTGTTTTGCCCAATTTTTCCTTTTGCCTTGTAAAGCACTTTGGGTCAACTCCTGTTGTTTTTAAATGTGTTATATAAATAAAAGTGACTTGACTTGACTTGACTGTGAGGTTCCAGCATGCTGTAATAAAACCAAAATAACTTTATTTTTTATTGCATCCAATTATCACGATGCATTTTTTTTATATATGTTAATTTATTCAGAAGTTAATAGATGAAACTAAACTACTGTATATGTGTACATACCAAATTTAATGCTTTTATAAATGGCTACATTTTAACTTCAATCAGTGCTGCTTATCACCAAATTAATTGGGTAAAGGGATGCGTCATTTGATGTATTTTTCAATCTACAGCATCACTTAATACTTTGAACGAGTCTTATCAACGTAATCCTTCCAGTCAGATGTCACATCTCATATAACCTGGTTTTAAATGAATTTCAAATCTAACTGTCACAAAAATATTTTAGAATATCTTTGTTTTTGAATGAATTATTTTTTAGAAAAGTAACATAGATCTATGTTAGATGCTAAAACTCACTGTAGTCTGTTTTGTTGTGCAGTAAACCCTGTTACCTGTCACCCGGAAGAAATAGAAAACAAACATAAGACATTAATGGTGCTATGATTTGGAGAACATGTTGCTGAGGTATTCAAATAGCATCTGATGCAGTCTATAAAACAATGTTTAAAACAAAATTATTTGCAATAGAGATTATCTTGTCATCCAGGAAATTATAATGTTGAGAGAAAAATGAAGACAAATGGATGTTTCTTGTTGTCTTGAAACGTTTTGTGTGCCATCCAAGATACTTCTTCAGTTCTCAACTCCAGTTTTTCAGATGTGCCTTAGGCCTCTTAGATAAGAGACTAAATGTTTTCAAGATAACAAAAGTCAAATTCCTGCATTTAAAAAAACTACATTATATACGTGTTTATTTCAATATGCTGTCACTGTTGTTTTACAGCACAGTTCACTTGTTGTATTTTTAATACTCTCTGTAATATCCATTGTACTTTATGTTTTTTTGTGATTGATGCAGGTCAAAAATTATTTTAGAAAATAGTGTAAGATTAAAAGGACAGAGATTACATATGACATAGTTTGTTTAGTTTTTTGCTGTATACATTATAAGTAAATGTATAATAAATGCACTTGTTTGTACCAAAACATTTGGACAATTTAATTATTTTACCATTTTTTTATGACAGCCTCAGAAATGACAGAAATCTCCTCTAACGTCAATATCCCTTCTTTACAAATTTTGGGATTTTGTTGCCTTGTAACTTTTGCCTTATTTCTGTGATGGTTAAAAGTATTAACACAATCTCTTTTCATGCCTTTAAGCCATTTATTTTACAAATGGTAAATGGCCTGCATTTGTATAGCGCCTTACTCAGTCCCTACAGACCCCAAAATGCTTTACACTTTTGAATGAATCCACCCATTCAAACACACATTCCCACACTGATGATGGCAAGCTACATTGTAACCACAGCTGCCCTGGGCGCACTGACAGAGGCGAGGCTGCCGGACACTGGCGCCACCAGGCCGTCTGACCACCACCAGTGGGCAACGGGTGGAGTGTCTTGCCCAAGGACACAACGACTGAGACCGTCAGAGCTGGGGCTTGAACCAGCACCCTTCCGATTACAAGGCAAACACCAAACTTCTGAGCCACAGTCACCCCACAGAACAGAAGCCTCTGTCTCAACGAATGATTACTTTTATATGGACAGAATCAGTGGTGAAGTATGGGAAGCAGTTACCTCTGTTAATTTCTCTGAGATCAGGCTCTCTGTCGCCACCTGCTGTGGACTCTTGTCAGTTGCAATACATACATTTTTTTGTCTGTTTGTAAGTGTTTGCGACCCCATACAGGGATGATGCAATAATATAAGCACAATTTTAGATAAGCGTTTAGATATAGTTTTAATAACTGCCATTAATTAGAAGTTCATAAAAATAATAGCAGCCTCCAAAAACATGTTTTTAATAGCTCAAGGTAAAGTTAAGGTTTTAATGAATATTTAAAATGTAAATATCTCTCTTTTACATATATGATTTAGGAAGGAAAACAATAAAAAGCACAAATGGTTGTGCTGGTAATATCTAGGTTCTGCTCTTAAGGGGACATAGGCCTTCTGCTCAACTCTGCTCACCTGGTCCTTTTATTCGGATTAGTGGAATAACTAAAAACTAAATAAGCAAATACTTTGTGTGTTAATTTGATAAAAGATCAAGACCTAGTACAAAAGTTCCGTAAAAGAAAGTGTCAAGAAAGCGATAGTAACGGCCGTTGGCTTGTTACAGCTCCCCAGAGCGAGTATCAGGAAAAGGCCTGATCTATTCTCAACTTGCTGCTTTGTAGCATTGCATAGCTTTCCCTCCAATCTTGTTTTTTCATTTCCTTTCTTTTTTTATGGATTATTCTCCTGATCTCTGCTCCCCCTGATCTCCACCTCTATGTAAACATTATTTTACATTCTAACATGCACTCTCCTGCTTTCAAACATACAAAATGTCCTAAAATATCTTACAGTCCTACTATCCATTCAGTTTTAAACCCGCCCAATCCTTAGGTCGTGGGTGGTTATGGTCTTTATCTCCAGGTGATGCTGCATACGCACACCCACTCGCTAACACAGCACAACGTAGAAACCCCAGTCAAGCCAGCATTCATATTTTTTGCTTGTAGGAAGAGGCTGGAGTATCAAGAGAATATCATTGCATGCACAAGGGAAAACATACAATAAACCTAGACTAGGATTCAGATCCAAGACATTTGTGCTGATTGACAACAGTTATAAAATCGGCTTCACCATGACGCCCAGTACACAGGTCAACAAACAAATATACCTTGAGAAGAGTTAAATGATAAATGGACTGAACTTACATAGCGCTTTTCTAATCATACTGACCACTCAAAGCACTTTACATTGAACCACATTCACCCATTCACACTCACATTCATACACCGACACCCAACATGGCTCAGTAGGACCATGTGGGGGACGATGTGCCCACATCGACATGTGACTGGAGGAAGTTTTGAAATATTTATTACTAGTCAACTTCTGGTCAACTTCCCAGTAAAATCTAGAATAGAATTCAAGATCCTCCTTCTGACATATAAAGCTCTTAATAATCTAGCTCCATCATACATAAGAGACCTGATTGTTCCATATGTTCCTAACAGGGCCCTTCGCTCTCAGACTGCAGGTCTACTGGTAGTTCCCAGGATTTCTAAAAGTAGAATGGGTGGCAGATCTTTCAGTTATCAGGCTCCCTTCCTATGGAACCAGCTCCTAGGGTTGGTTCGTGAAGCAGACAACTTGTCTATCTTTAAAACTAGGTAGTTAGAGACAGGTTAGATTGATAGCTAGGAAGAGACAGGTTAATGTTAGTAGTCAGGTAGAGTGTCAAAAGGTAGGAAGAGATAGAAAGAGGTAGAGTAGCTAGGTAGAGATAGATAGATTAATGTAAGCCAGGTAGAGAGTGTTAGTAGGTAGGTCCCCTAGTAGCTAGGAGACAGGTTAATGTTAGTCGCTATGCTGCTTTAGGCTAGGCTGTTGGAGGACATTATTAGAGTCAGTTCCTACTTTCTCTCCTACTTTTCCCCAACTGCATGATGTGCTGTCAATTCAAGCGCTAACCTGTTTTCTCTTAGTCTCTTCCTACAGTAGGTGCTCCTGACCGCCCTGCTTGACGACCCTGACCAAGATGGCATTCCAGTGGAGGAACGTTCTCCACGTCCTGCTACCAACTTCTGCTTCTGCATCAGTTCTGTTGCTTTTTCTGTGTCTCTGCTGCCTTCTGCCAAACCCCAGACGGTCTCGGCGGATGACTGTTTATGCTGAGCCTGGTTCTGCTGGAGGTAACCCTGTTAAAAGGGAGTTTTTCCTCTCCACTATTGCTTCATGCTTGCTCAGTGTGAGGGATTGCTGAAAAGTCCCGATGCAATCTTCTGTGGTTCTCTAATTCCTAAATTAAACATTGTATTGCAATAACTCTTCTTGTAAAGTGCCTTGAGATGACATCTGTTGTGAAACAGCGCTATATAAATAAACTGAATTGAATTGAATTTGTAAATCAAACGATACCTGAACGCAACTAGTGATGTGAGACCAGAGCCCACTGAGGCCAACACTAATATTGGAACACACACAATCATAGATATCCTCAGACTTAGTAAACTCACATGCAGCTGGAGTAAACCATCAAGCAGCACAAGAAAAGGTGCAGAAGACATTTATCTGAGAATGATCGGCAGAGTCAAATATTGCATTTTAAGTAACTAATATACAAGTAATTGTAGAAGTGTGGCTGGAGGGAGCGGGAGGGGGGTGTTTTGGGAGGGGCCTTGGTACAATGGATTTTAAAAATCCATCTCGGACAGCAGCTTTAAATGATAAAAGTGTTCATAATATGTTCCCAGTTTGTGGCCTTCATGAAACCAAACTGAACTTCATGGTTGAAAGTACTGTAGCTAATGATGCTACTAAGACTTTCTATCTTGGAAAAAAAAGAATGTTAAATAATCCTAAGCCTAAGAAGAAATCAGGAGTAGAAAACCTATTTTTGTAAACAAATGTTCTGTAACTACACTTGTGGAGGTCTAGATTTCACTCTGTTGCCTTATTTCCTTTGATTATTGCATGTTGCCACACAAGGAAGCAGTGCGTTTGAGGTGTTGCCTCAAAGTACATCCACGGCTGTTGTTTCTACTAAATAAATGTTGTTACTGATAAATGCTCAAAAATCCATGAAATAATTATCCAGGATTTCTCATTGTTTGAAGTAACTGAGGTAAACCTAACTGAGCATGAACAAAAATTTTTGTTGCTGATAAAATGTCTGACGAAGAGAAAAATATGTGTTTTTAAAAAATGTTAATGTAATAAGCCAGTTTTATATGTAGTAAATTTTCTTGTAGTATGTTTCAAGTAACTTTCTTTTCCTTAAGAAATACCTAATGTATTTTCTACAAATTTTATTATAACAATATTTTTTTTTGTATTTCACAGAAAGGCAGATAGTTAAAATGTTACAATGAACAAGTGCATAGGTATTTGCAATAATTTAAACTCTTTGCTGGTAGTACAGGGTTGAAATAGGCTTAAAAATGGTCTAAAGGCCATATAATCATAAATAAAAGATCAAAGAAGAAATCTGCTACCTAGTTTCTTTTATTTCAGTACATTTTAAGGCAGAACTAAAAGCATGTATGACTTAGTCAAAATAACTTTCGAATATGTCTAGCCCAAAGAACAGCACTTCAGTCTTTGTGTTTATGTGGCTTTTATCAAGACATTTTTTGATGCTAGGGGTTAGCGTTTCTTTCCAGCTTTTGAACTTAACCCACATGAAACCTATATCTTATTGTAAAACAGAATGATGTTCATTTGCAAATCCATTCACATACTGAAGGAACAGAAATTGTCTAAGAAGGTGTAGCTCTGATCTGGGAATGACATCACACCAAAATTGAGTATTGTCTAGATGTAAAATAGAAAACTCATGGGAATAGATTGTTGTGATGTGACAATTGTCAGCAGTATTAGCTGATTAATTTCTCTTCCTTTATTCCCTTGATTCTGAAACTTAGTACGTGTACCACCAGTGGTACTCAAGCTCTCTCTAGTGGTACTTGGAGGAAAGTTCTAAATATTGCATATGCAGCAAAGATGTTCGATTCTCAAACTTGGGACCTTTGAATTTGGGAATCGAATTAATGGATTTGAATGGAAATGAATGGAAGACTAATAGCCTCCTTATGTGAGGATCCCTCCTGTACTGCTACGCTTTCAACTTAGAATCATTCCCTTTTATAAGTCCGATGGTAATGAAACAAAATCTCAACCAGTGAAAGTTCCATCCTGAGATATTGTTTTTCAATGTACAATTAGCACATTGTGAAATTATTAAACCTGGTTATGAGTCACAGCCTATACTTGTAATAAAAGGAGTTTTCTTCATGCGGCAACAAACTTCCTCAAATGTTAATGTTGCTCAAACAGGACATTTTTGAAAAAGGGAAGGAAAGCAGAAAAAGAGACGAAAGTTTTCCAAAAAACGAAATATTTAAAAGTAAAAAAATATTAAGCAGTGCTTTATGATATATATTTTTTTATAATTAAGTTATTTAAGTCTTCATAGCTTTGGCAGATATATTTCTGCATAGAAAACCAAAACATGAGTTTACTGGTTTAACATGAATGAAAGAATTGTTCAAACCATTCTGATCATGATAGTTGGTTCCCGTGAATGTAGCATAATTTACATTTTAATGTTATAGACTCTGGCAGATTATACATATGTTAATAAAAATATAAATTTCACTAATATGTTGTAATAATTAGCCTTAACATAATTAAGACCTTTCCCAAAAAGGGTGGGAAGGTAAATTGTGCCCCTCCCATTGCTAAAATTTGCCAATGATATATAACGTAAAAATAGCTACTCCTTCTATCGCAACGTTTTTGCAACTCAAGATTGAAATCTCTGCTGATCCGTTTCTGCTTTTGAAATGCCTCCGTGGTGCTGAAGGTTTTATTCTGGAACGAGCGCGTAGAGCCTGACGAATTAAATCATGTTCACTGCCTTCTGGATAACTCTGTTTTTCTCTTTGAGGACCTCCAACACATATACAGGTTTCAGAATGCTTTACTTCTTCTTAGTTATATAGTATTTAAAACCTCTGTTTCTGACTATATTTATATTATTTTGCTAATAAAAGTAACAAATACATGGTATTTTCCTTCACATTAACAGTTGCATCAGCCTTGGGAAGACCAAACTGTAACAAAGGATTCTGCATTACTCTTAATGATGGAATAATAACAGCTGAGGCTGGACTCTGTGTTGTGATACCATGTTCCTTCACTCCTGATTATGAATTTACACCAAAACATATTGTCTGGTTCAAATGTCAACACTGGAAATCAAGATGCGGAGATTCTGATATTATATTTCACACTAACCGCAACAAAACTCCATCTGAATTTTTAGGACGGGTTTTACTGTTGAATCCTGATGTGAGTCAGGGAAACTGTAGCCTCATGATCAATGACCTCACCACACTTGATTCAGGATCATATCAGCTCAGAGTTAACGGTGTCTACTATGGACATAGAGATGGATTTGTATTCACCCCAAGATCAACTGTCCTTGTTAAAGGTATGAAAGGCAACCAAATAAAAAAAAAAAAAAACTTTAATTTGTTAAATCTGTGATATATAAAAAAATGTACAATGTATTTTTCAGCAATTTTTAAATATTGATAGTTTTAAACTTCTGAAAAATTAAATGAAACAAGCAGCCTTCGTCGACCTCTGCTGGTGACTGTAGAAACTGCATCAGTGTCTTATATAAACCCACTCTAATTGCCCCATTGAGAAGTCTCTAACAATGTATTTGGTCTATGTACATTTAAAATAAATGATACTATTGCCAATTCATTTGACTTATTAACCATGTTTTTATCAGATCTACATCAGAGGCCCACAGTAAATAATCCTCTGCTGACTGAGGGATATCAAGCCACTCTGACATGCACTCCACCTGGTCTCTGCTCTGGCCTTCCTCCCAGTATCACCTGGATGTGGAGAGGAAAAGGAGAAGCAGGGTCTAACATCACAGGAAACATGACTGCTTCTTTTAAAACGGACACACTGACTTATGTCACACAGAGTCACAGCTCAACTTTGACCTTTAACCCTTCAGATGAACACCACAACACAGATATAACCTGTAGGGTCAGCTTCACAGGTGGAATAACCACAGAGGAGACTGTGAGTCTGAAGGTTAACCGTAAGTATATTATTATTTGAAAGGTTGTTGATTTTCTGGATTATATCTGTAAATAAAAAAAAAAAAAATCTGTAGGCCAGTGGTTACCAGCCTGTGTTCCAGGGCCCTCATTTATCCAGCGTACTTACGCACATATCCGTGCGTATGTCGTGCGTAGGAACACTTCGCATTGTGTGGCAATTATCAATTTGTACTTGTGCGTGGAAATGTTCTTGAATATAAGTGCAGTTCTTATTGTTCGTAAGCACAGCATCTAGCCGTTTTACTTTGACAGAATATTTTTTCTCAGCAGTTTATCGCCTCCACCAAGGAGCTCATGTTGGCGTCTGTCTGTGTTATAACAAAATAACGTTAAAGTTATTCACGGATTAGCAATAGCTAAACTTTGAGGAATAGTTTGAAATTTGCCTAGAAATACATAATTTAATGTTGCGGGTGATCATGTATGACGATCCTGTCACTCGGAATCTACGCTCTTCGGCCAACCCCTCTCCTCCCTTTTATTTGTTTATTTATTACACAAAGAGCTTCAGCTTAAAGGGATGCTGTCACACCTTTAACTTAAAGGTTTGCAAACTGCACCGTGACAGCTACAGTAAATGGTTCTGCTTATCAGTGAAGCAGATTGTCAATTTTCCCCCTTGCGTAGGCCTACTGATGGCAGCACAAACCGTGTCTCCAGTTATGCATGGTGACAAAAGAGTGAAACGTGATGATCGAAATAGCCTTTGTATTAGATCTGGTCCAGCTGTGTACTGAGAGATTTTTTACTGTATTTAGTTTAATATAGATTTTTCCCCCCTTAATTTCCAACAGGAACATCTCCCCTGCCCCCCCAGTATCGGTGGTGAAATGAATTTGTATTAACTGACATTTTGTAGGTCTGTTCATCATGAACATTTTTTTATTGGCCCACCCATGTTTCACCTCGATCTCTGTGTCACTGAAGTTCCTTTTGCCGCTCTCTTGGAAATTATTTTAAGGAAGAACGTGAGGACTCAATGCATTTCACAGATGATGTGGTGTTACCAAATATGGTTAATTCAGGGCGTTCTGTATACAAATGACCGTGAATGGGCACGAGCACCTGAGTACGCACAAGTGGGATTTATCAACAGCTGATTGCGGAGGAGCATGCGTATGAGAGGCCACCGCATGTTTCATAAAACAAGAAGAATAAAAACAAAAATCTACAACATACAGTTTGTAATTAATCACTTTTACTGTATGCATGCAGGTAGGAGGTGGTGTTTGGGTGTGTGTGTGGGGGGAAGGCAAAGGGAAAGGGGTCATCAAGGAAAAAAGATTGAGAACCACTTCTATAGGCTACAGGATGTTTTCACTTTGGAGAAAAAAGTGAAGGAAGGTGGCAATCAACAATGAACCAATAGTATTGAATGTTTACCAAAGTTTGGATTTTTCAAACTGAAGACACCAAGGTGAACTGAGTTTATAAGCAAAGTGTCCTTTGGGAGTGAACTAAACTCCAACTTTACCCAAAATACATTGTGTTTTAAAACTTCTGGAAAAAAACAAAGAAAAAAACGGTTGCCTCTGTAAAGCGTTGTCCAAGTAACATAATGTCGTGAATAATCTCACAACTTATAAAGTATTACAAATTTTAATGCTTCTGTACATCAGAAAATAAGTTTTAAATTTAAACTTTTCTAATTTGTAGGAAGGACTCAAAACATGTTATGCACTAAAGGTTAGTGAATGATTTAATAAAAAAATCCACTGAATAAAATGCAACCTTGTCTCCCACAGATAAAAGACAACCTCATATAATTGGAAATACAATAGTGAAGGAGGGAGATGCTTTGAATTTGACCTGCACTGTAAAAAGCTTTCCTCACTCACTGGTAGTGTGGAGTAAACATTCAGCAAGTGGAATTTACCTCCAAAATGACACTGGATCAGCAACACTCTTCATGCCAAATGTGACAGCTGAAGATTCTGGACAATATGTCTGCACAGCGACCCACATGGGTGAAATAGTGTCTGTATTTGCTGATGTAAAAGTGACTTGTAAGTAAACGTTAGCATGGAGTTCCCAGTTATAAAATCCTATTTTATGTTACATTCATGATCAATTTATGTCTTTCAGGGCTTTTAAAGGTCTTGAAAGGTTCTGGATGTGTGCTTCAGTCAGAGTTCCTGACCTGTGTGTGCATCACTGAGGGGTTTCCTCTACCCACCATAACATGGCCGCTGCTGAAGGACCACACTGAGTACTCTGTCCTTAAGACAGTGTCAAACCACACTGTCAACACCACTGTCACCATATCCCTTAAAAAAAATCAATATACCAGAGTTGAATGTTTCAGCAGCAATGAATTTGGAGAAGCAATCGAAAACCTCACCGTCAAACAAGACTTCTCGGAAAAAGAAGGTATCTCCTTCACAGCTGAAGCGCATCTGTTTCCTGTGACGTCTGCTTTGACATGTTTAAGTTCCTCATTTCTTACTTCAGCCATTGTACCCAGATGATGGAGCTGTTTTTTCTCTCTGTTCTCCCCTCACAGCCATTCAGTCCAAAAGTATTTTAGAAACAGTTACCAGGCTGGAGGTCATAGTTGCCTTTCTGATTGGGGTGCTGCTTACATCTATAATTTGTTGTATGGTTATAAAATGCAGCAGGTACATTGTTCTACTTTTACAATAATTTCAATGTCATGTTTGTAAATAACTTTACATGTATAGATGAAGATGGATTTGTTGGTACTTTTCCATAAGGAAACCAAAAAAATTGCAATGTCTGAAATTGACGAGTTGAACATCAAGAGGCATAAAGCGTTTTTTACAGTTGACTGTAAAGGTACCAACAAATTGGCCTTTTTCAAAAAAAATTAGGCTGTTTCTGGATTGTACAACACATTATATTTTAATTTCTTATGTATGTTTTTCATATTACTTTCTCCACAGAAAAACACGGAAGAACTCCGGGGATGCAGATGAAACCCCTAAGATGATGTCTGAAGATTGCTTACTGGTATCTATGTTTGTGCAGCTAAATGTAAAAAATATAAATGATAAATGATAAAACAAAAATACTACATTTTATTTGAAATTAAATGAAATCAAAGATACAAGTAAACAAAGTAATTTATTAGTTTGGGGGCAGAGAAGCTAAACGCTCCCATAGTGATGCGATGAAGAAGGGCAGTAAGATGAAGATGAAGAGAAGAACAGAACTGAGAGAATGTGAGGGAACAACAATGTGGAGGAGATCAGACAGATACGTACGGGCACGGTGATGAATGGCCTTAAAAGTGAAAAGGATGATTATCAAAATGATTCCAGAAGATATAGGAATGCCAAAACAGTTGTTGAAAAAACAGGGGCTGTGTGCTGAGGGTTTGGGTTGTTTTTATAATCAAGTGAGTGGGGGAATTTTTGAACAAATCAAGTGTCTGAAGTAAATTTTTGAGGGGGAACGAAGAAAAGAGAATAATAGCCGTTGAGATGCGATTTGACTTGACTGTGAACTAGTTAAGTTGTGGAGTAAGGGAAAGACGAAGATGATGGATATTACAAAGATGGAAGCTTGCGGACCGAATTACATTATTTATGCGGGTTTGAAAGAAGGAATGCACTTTTTCAAACTGATACGATACCGATACTTAGATCTGAGTACTTTTCGATACTGAGCACCGATAGCAATACCTTTACCACAGATAATCATTTGGAAGACAGGTTTTATTTTTTTGACGGCTTGTTAAAACAGAAAACCCCAAAAATTTAAAGAGAAAAATTAAACAATTCCTTGGAAATTATTGCAGAGTTTCCACATTTGAAGTGTGGCTTCATGGTATCCGTTAACTAATCGATACCGATACTAGTACATTACAATAGTATCAACCTTGATACTAGTATCTGTACCAGTGTAATACTATTTGAAATAATAAGGTACTATCAAATATGATATCCAGACTTTTAACTTGAGTGGAGGGAAAGACAATGGACTTGTCACCGAAAAGTGAAACACCGCATTAATTTTGGAAAATTTGGAAGGAAAACTGATGACTACAGACTCGATCATATTTATGATGAAGTTGAGGTAGTTCGACGAAAACCATGATTTTATATCATGTTCACTGTTCGGAAGACAGGGGCTCGGAAAGAAAAATTGGGTTTACTGGGAATATTGAGCCCAGGATAGAATCATGAGGAACACTGGAACTAAGGAGACTCAAAAGAGGAGAACAACTTGAGGTGAATTAACTGAGAGCGATTTCAAACCAGAGGAGAGAGATATGACGGATAGAGGATAAAGGATAATTGGAGGGGGGGAGAGAGCTTGGATAATAGACTGCACTCAGATAAAGAAGAATAAGCATAGAAACCAGCCAACAATCAACAGCACAATGTAGGTCATTTGTGATTTTAAGAAGTCCACATTTTGTATTGTGACAGAGATGGAGCAGATTGAAATGTCTCACATGGCATAATGAGGGTTAGATTAGTGTAAAGTTGTAAGGTAACAGTGTTTTCAAGGATTTCGGAAAGAAAAGGGAGATGGGAGATGATAGATTACTGAAGGCATTTGCATCCAAACCAGGCTTTTTCAATATGGGTGTAGTGACGGAAGTTCTATGGGCCGAGGGGATAATTCCAGTAGCAAGAAAGGAATCAATAATGGTGCCAGCAAGGGGGAGAAAAGAAGGATGTGATAAGGGATCAAAGCTCCATAGTCAAAACAAGTTAACATGCTGCATCAGTGTAGGTAAAAGGTCCACAATTCTCCAGGATTATAGAATATTTCCTGGCTGCTTTCAATAATAATTATCAATCACTAAAAACAACTAATCTTGAAATAATTTTCCCACTACAGATGACAGGCTTTAAGGAGAACCATAAAGAGGAAATCAAGTTTACATGAGGAACGTTTTGAATTTCTGATAAACTGGAAATAAATGAAACAGTAGGTAGATCAAAAACAGAATACCTGTGAGTAAGCAAAGAAAGTTCATAAGGGAGACAGACAGGAGGCTCGGCAAACAGAGGGTGATAGATGAAATTAATTTTCTTATTTATATATATATATATTCCAATTAATACAATTGAGTAATCATATACAATACCAAAATCACAATTGGCCAAATATATGACATTTTAAAAACGAAATTCATACATTTCAGATTATATATTTTTTTCTACTGCAACTTGACATTTAATAGAGGCTATGATAAAGTGCAGTATATTTCAACATTAATAGAATATGGACATCTAGCGACCTTGTTTCTGGACATGCTGCAGCCGCTATTAAGTATGTTTAAAAAAATCCAAATATCAGTCATACTGTGTGTATATATATATATATATATATATATATATATATATATATATATATATATATATATATATATATCGAGCAGAGAGCAGCGCATGTATACCACATGCATTAGGTTTATTACTGACAAACAAGTAATGTAATTGACAACATTCTAGCCAAATATTAATTAACTCCGTAAGAGCCATAGACTTGACATCTATGTTTTCGTTTTCCTTTTTTCCAAAAACCCATCTATTTTTCTTATCTGTAGCTGTGGTGTAGCTCACAGCAGAGGCCACAAAGTCCTAATTTGAATACTGCTCATTGCGCCTACTATGAATGGCTCACGCAATCTAGGTAGATCACCCACAAGGGAAGGACACCCCATGGGCCCCAATTTTTTTGCCGTGCATGAATTTTGCGGACATTATTAGGAGTCTTGATAAATCAGACCCTAAGTCCAGGATGTGGCCTGGGGTGAGTAGGAGAATCAACATACTACACAAAATCAAAGTTGCATTGCCATGTTAAAGAAATATTTCTTTAAATGGCACTAAAGAGATAACAGCTGGGTTTGGAACAGGGAGTTAACAGAGAGATTCAAAGTAATTAAAATTCAGAGCTTTGGATTTACATTCCACATTGTGTGTTGCAATCAGATGTTGCCCTTTTTTTTCTTTGTCTGTTTTTTGTCATTTTGACCGACAGGGTTAAAAAATCTCCACTCATAATCCATTTTTACATGTACATTTTCAAATATGATAGTATTTTAAAACATTTTCAATTGTATTTATGTTTTCATTCATGTGTGCTGTGTGTTATTTTACATATAGTTTATCCCTGTACCTTACAGATCAGCAATGGTCAAACAGTTCAAAATGTCCAAATCTATGTCCAAGAGGGAGCTGAGAATGGAGCTGTGGCAGAAGAGAAGTCCACCTCAGAAGTTAGCGATGATCCAAAAGATGTTCAGTATGCCCGTATTGATTTCTCCATCATAAAGATAAGGGGTGCAAGAGAGGTAGCAAAGGAACAAGAGAGCACATTTACAGAGTATGCAGAAATCAAAACAGAAGCAAAAGATCAACGGAAACAAAGTTGCAAAGAGGCAAGTGCGATACTAGAGGGGAGTGAGGAGGATTTTATGTCAAAACATGATGAGGAGTTAATGGAGTGTGTCTCAGAAGAGCAGGGAGAAGAGGAGGCTATTTACTCCAGTGTGACAGATGTTTAAGATGAGATTTAAAAACTGTGCTCTATAAACTGAATACATACTATATGTTATATTGTTCTTCAGTGCACACTCCAACAATAGAATTGCAGCATTCGTATTTTCTGTTCCCTGGATATAAATACTGAAATCATATGAACTATTTCACAAAAATAAATGTATATGTATATATGTACTGCTCACAAAAATTAAAGGAGCACTTTAAAGAGACACATTAGATACATCAGATCTCATTATGAAGATGGATATCTTTAGAAATAACGACAGGGCAACGTCTTAGGAACAAAATGATGCCAAGTCTTTAAATGGAAATAAAAGTTTTCAGCCTACAGAGGGCTCAATTGTGTAGACACCCTAAAATCAGAGTGAAGAAATGAAGATGTGGCAGGCTAGTTTATTTTTTCAAAAACTTAATTTCTGCAACTCAAAATGCTTTTCAGTATCTTGTGTGGCCCCCACGAGCTTTTATGCATGCTTGACAATGTCGGGGCAAGTTCCCAATGAGGCGACGGATGGTGTCTTATGGCATTTCCTCCCAGATCTGTCTGAGGGCATCCCTTAGCTGTTGTACAGTTGAGGAGCAACCTGGCGGCGCCTTATGGACCGAAACATAATGTCCCACAGATGTTCTACTGGGTTTAAGTCAGGGGATCGTTTAGGACATTCAATTGCTTCAATTCCTTTATTCTCCAGGTACTGCCTGCATACTCTTGTCACATGAGGCCGGGCATTGTCGTGCATTAGGAGGAAACCATGACCTACTGCACCAGTGAAGGGTCTTACATTGGGTTCAAGGATTTCATCTCAATACCTTATGGCAGTCAGAGTACCATTTCCTAGGCAGTAGAGGTCACTGCGTCCCTCCATGGATATGCCTCCTCAGAACATCACTGACCCACCACCAAACCTGTCATGTTGAACGACGTTGCAGGCAGCATAACATTCTCCTTGTCTTCTCCAGACTCTTTCACATCTATCACAGGTGCTCAGGGTGAACCTGCTCTCGTCTGTAAAAAAGTACAGGGCGCCAGAGGCGGACTTGCCAATTCTGGTGTTGTTGAGTAAATGCAAGTCGAGCTCCACGGTTCTGGGCAGTGAGCACAGGGCCCACTACAGGACGTCGGGCCCTCATGCCATCTTCATGAAGTCTGTTCCTGATTGTTTGGATAGAGATATTCACACCAGTGGCCCTCTGGAGGTCATTCTGTAGGGCACGAGCAGTGCTCAGCCTGTTCCGCCTTGCACAAAGTAGCAGGTATCGGTCCTGCTGATGGTTGAGGACCTTCTACGGCCCTGTCCAGCTCTCCAAGAATAACCACCAGTCTCCTGAAATCTCCTCCATGTACTGGAGATTGTGCTGGGAGACACATTAAACCTTCTTGATGTAGCACATGTGGATGTGCCATCCTGGAGAAGTTGGACAACCTGTGCAACTTCTGTAGGGTTAAGGAATCGCCTCATACTGCCAGTAGAGATAATTACTCAAGCCAAAACCAGGCAAAAGAGATCAAGAGGGAGAAACTTGAAATGACCTCCACATGTAAAACCAGTCCTGTTTTGAGGGTTTTCTAATTGTTGCCACTGTAATGCACCTGTTGTTAAGTCCATGAACACTAATACAGCTGAAAGTGATTACCGATGCCTTCAGCTGCTTAACCAACCTGAAAATTATCAGACAGGTTTAATTGATTTCATGCCCGGTTCAATAAAAAAAGTGTTCCTTTAATTTTTGGGAGCAGTTTATATATATATATATATATATATATATATATATATATATATTTATATTATATATATATATATATATATATATATATATATATATATATATATATATATATATATATATATTTTTTTTTTAACAGATTTCTCTTCAAATCATGTCTTGAAAAAGTCTATTTAAAAGACAGCCTTTGTAGCACATTCTGCTTAAGCTATTACCTTTAATGTATGTTATTATAACTATATTTAGTTTTTTTGTTCCATAAGCCCATCATAATGGTTCAAAGAAAGAAATAAAGGCTTAGGATTTAGTGATGTTCCGTTTGTTAAGATCTGTCTCTCTGTCTGTATATGTATAAGTCCAATAAACTCAGTGGGACCTGAAAAAAAAATAATTTTATAGATCTTACTTTTAAACTGGAACGCAATGCACATGTTACTGGGCTTGTGAGTAATATAGGTAAACAAAATAAAATATGATTGTACTGTAAATATGTGAATCCAGATGATTTTCGGTTTTTATTTTGTTGAATAAAACAAACTGTTTCATGCTTTGAAAATGATCTGAGGTCAAGTTGGTTTTGTTAATGTCTTACTGTTAAAAATATCCAAAGTTGAAGATCCCTCTCTGGTTAAGGGACTAGATAGCCATACTGACCTGCTATGCTCCTGGTTTCTGCTCTGGATCTGAACCTGGATGTGGAGCAAAACAGGAACAGATTAAATGCAGATCCTCAAAAACAACTCTGAGTTCATGATTAACATGATGGATTTTACACAGAGCTACTCCTCAACTGTGACCTTTAAAGTCTCCGCTGACCACCACAGAACACGGTTACCTGTAGGGTCACTTTACCTGGCAACAAATCCACAGAGAGGAAAAAATCTCTTTTTATGTGGGCTGTAGGTGGTATATGCCAATTTCTGCTATTGTACAATAAAATTGAATTAAATAAATTGACATGTCAGTATGAAACTGATTCCTCCTATTTTAGAAACAGCTAATTTCCTCAAACATAGCCAAATGTATAGTAGAACAATGTGTTTACCAGTCATTATACTTTTATGCTCTTTGTTTAAAACAAATACTTGACTTTATAAAGTTCAGAAACTTTAAGTGATTTTTAACTATGATGTACCCTCTATCTCTTATACAAGTTTATCTTTCAATGTAAAAAGATATTGTGAGTGAAGAAACTCTTAGTAAAAGAATGACAGAGATTCCTATTAACGTTTGGAGGTTTTATTACAGTTCAGTTTGATCAAGCAGGAGGACAGCATCACATCACAGATAATGCAGAATACTGACCTGTCTCAATTTTAGAACAAGCCTATATTGTTTCTAGTAACCTACCCTCTATCTTCTCTACTGATAAAGTACTACTCTCAGGGTGAAAATCAGAGACTTGAAGGCGCCGATTAGAAAGCTGTGAATTTGTAGACCTTCAAGGATGTCCAGTCAGAAGAGCCATCTCCATGGTAACGCAGGATGTGGACTATCATTATTAAAACACTCTGACCATAACTTGGGTAGAAGTGTCACTCAGTAAAACTAACTTTCAAACTAAGACTACAACATTAAGTAAACACCCGTAACAGTTGATTACAAAGTACAGATGAATCATAACACTACATTTTCCACCACACAATTTTTTTTAAATCGAGCTGCTCCATTTTAAAATACATAATTTATATTTGTTTGCTTAGATTTTCATTTCAGTATATTTAGTGCTCTATTTGAAATGGTAAAAGCTATACCAATTTGAGCAAAACTAATGACTAGGAGTTTGTCCTTTTAATCAAAATAAAGACATTTCTGCAAGACCCCATGTGAACAGAAATTGACATTTAAATAGCTAAATGTCTGCCAAATATATGTATAAACAACTGGAATGTTTCAAATAAATTTGTACTTGATTTTTTTCTTTTGCACTGGCCACATGTATTACTGTGTATTTAGTTTCCCCAAGGATTCTGAATGGCTCTAAATCTCACATTCAGTCAGAGGTCCTGACCTGTGTGTGTGCCAGTGAGGGCTTTCCTTTACCAAACATGACTTGGCCACTGTTCGAGAACATCTCCGAGTACGCAATGTTAACCAGCGTGTCAGAGCAATCTGTCACAAGTAACCTGAATGTGTCTTCAAAAAATTACAGCAACACCACTGTTGAGAGTATCAGCATGAACAATGTAAATGAAACAAAGGCTACTCTCACCAAGACAAAAGTGACTAATAAAGGTTATAAGTCAAATAAGTAACTGTGTATAACCAGAAATACAACCAGTATATTTAATTTCATATAAGCTCATATTTTACAGTCATAAGACTCAACCAATATAACCAGTATTTCTCTCTTGTTTCTTTTAGAGCATATGGATTGTTCAGCAGAGCTTTGGTTTCTCATTGTCTTCAAAACTTGGATTATGATTGGGTTGGAAGTTGTTGGAATTTGCGCTCATTTTGCAATAAAATGCCAGAGGTATGATATGCTTAAAAATCCAAATACAACCTTAAAAGCCAAATTTGTGTGTCCAAGTTGATGTTATACACTCTTAAAATGCCATTTGTTTCAAGATGTTGTATGAAATTGCCTAGCCTAACCTTCAGTTTGAATTAAAATGTGTTGTAAAGCTGTTTGGGTAATGTCCATACTTCATTTCATATAACAGAGAGGAATGGTTAGCTGCACAGACAAAAATCTTCTAATATGTGACTGAATTTTAGAGGTTTATTTTTTGGTGCTGGTGGAGTTTACATTGTTTTATTACTAACCTGACACTTTGTGCCATTTCCTCAGATTATTTGTGAACAACAAAAGGAAAAGATCAACAAATCTGGGTGAAGACTTTTAGATGGCCACCACTGTGGCTTAATAAGGTATAAAATATTATTCCTAATTAGGAAGCATTTCATTTTCATAATAGGTTAATGTTGAATAACCATTTATTGACTTATGGGTAGCTATGAGAAGAATAACCTTAAACATTGTGTACTCTGTGAAGTCTGCAAAGCAATGGGAATGATTTTGGCCGATTTAAGAAGAATGTACTGCATTATAGAATCTTACATTATTCAATAAATCTAAATAAAATTGTTTTCATCAGTTAAACACCCCTCCACAGTAATTTTACCCAGTAATATAAGGGTACCAAACCAATGATGTAGTTTTAAAGGAATCCTGATGTGTAGGCATAAAGTAAATCTGAACAATTTATTCTGGCCAGTATTTATTTATTTATTTATTTATTTATTTATTTATTACTTTTAGCTGGAAAATGGATTTGCACTTCTTATAAAATAGCTAAATATATTTTTTTAAATTGACAGGTTGTGTAATCTAGAACCACAAGGAATTGTGAAGGGGAAGCTGAAACGGACATTTTCCTTACTTCTTTGCCACTTTATAAGCATGATGCTTGGTAACAAAAGGGTTGAATTTAAGAAAATGGAAACAGCCACATTAGAAAATGAATTACAATGCCATGCTGAATTTTGAGAGATTCCCATGTGAATAAAATTAGGTATAAAATCTCAAAAATAATGTGTAGGTATATAAGAATGCAAGTGTTCTACTTTTTTTATAGTATGTTTTTTTTAGAGCAAACTGAATGGAAATTAATATATTTAACTAAAATAATGCATATTTAGGTGATTGCTTGTTTGTGCATATTTCTCACATGTTAAGTAGAATTATATAATTTAAGATTAGTAAATAACTTGAGAGTTTATGACTTAGCTTTATTTTTGTATTTACGGTACATGCATTCTTGCTGCAAATAAACTGGAAAGATCACTGCATGTCTTTGTCTTAACTTCTTTAAAAGGACAAATGACAGTGGACAATGTTTTACATGAACAGCCTAATAATTTATGGGGGTGATATTAACCATTACCTTGGGCTACCCTATGGAAATGGAAATACTTACAACTGTCAGAATGCTTATAGTGACTGACAGGAAGAGGGATTGAAGCACTGGTGGGCAAATTCTCTATCCTAAATCACAAAGAATTAACATTTGGGACAGTAAACAAACTAATTATTGGGACAAACCTTTTAAATGTTGTCTTTCCAACACACTGCTAATAGCAAAAACAGTGGGATATTATTATTATTATTATTATTATTATTATTATTATTATTAGCTAGATGATAATTTTCAAAAATGGTTTCTGTAATATTCTGTTCTACCACAAGGGGACTGCAGTGAACCACCATTGACAGACATTTCATAGACAGGACTACATGGTAAAAGAGATGGATTCTGAAACCACCCCATGGTCTAAATCTACAAGACTGATATCAAACATTTGAAATTAAATGTATTCAAAACAAAGGAATTTCAGAAGACTGTTGCTTTGATCAAAACTTGTTTCATGAAGCAAAATCATAAACAATTATTTATTGCATTCCAATCACTATTTTTATAGTTAGAATTCGTTGTTGCTTTGGTTTTGTTTGGAATACCTTTACATATAATTTAAATTTCATTCATTTTGTTATCATATTAAGCTCAATGTTAGAAGTTTAAATTTAGATCTATTCATTTCATCTCCTATTTTAGCAGAACAGGAAGTGTTTTCATCTTATTTTAAACATGAGATCTTTCACAACAGTTAAAGTGCCTTTTGCCTCTCTCTTTCGCAGCTCTTAAAAACCACATCATATGCTCACAAAATCCAGGCTGCCACATTTTAAAATCTGACAAATCTGGTGATTGTTTAGTCCAGAAGAAACAAATGAATTAATGTCTTAAGGATGTTTCCACTTGGATTTAATGACAACCTCACACTAATGATCTCTCCACTGACAGAGACAACATGTCACACTGAGCTTCTTGCACGGCTTCTGGTTTGGGCTCTGGGTGAGGTGAAAAAGATGGGTGAGGAGAGGGATACCACTCTCTCTAACCTCAGGGGAAACATGACTACTTTAAAAACTGAAAGTCTGAAAGTTGTTACAGAGAAGCACTTCAGTTCTGACCTTGAGCATATCAGCTGAACACAACAATATTAATATCACCTGCTAATTAAGTTTCACGAAAGGCTTAACTCAGAGGTTTGGACTTGAATCACAAGACTTGGACTTGAGTCGTACTCAAGTCATTAATTTTGTGACTTGAGACTGGAATTGAAAAATGTTAAAAGACTTCGACTTGACTGATACTTCCACACCAATGACTTGGGACTTGACTCAGTCTTGAACCTATTTACTTGAAAAGACTTGACATTTTACCCAAAGATTATAGTTATAAACATTGATTATTTCAAAATTGTACACTGTTATGTTATTTCACTCATTGCGTGGTTTTAATGAGTGGAGACTGTCTCTGGTTATGCATGTATGCGAGAGTTGCAAAACAGCCAATCAGTTTGCCAGATTTAAAAACCAAACTCTTCCTGACCCACTGTGTGCCTTATACATTAGGCAATGCCTCCTTCTGTATTTTTTAAACTGGAAATTTAGGTCGAGTAAGACTCTGGAAGGGGGTGAGTTGCTCTTTTGAATGAGTGGTCTCAGGCAGACAAAGCAGCTATAATATTATCGTAAATCGACCTGTAAAGTCAATAAATGATTTATACTAGCTATTTGAAATACTGACTTGAAATTAGCTGCATGTCTCTTAAAGAGCCTCGGACATTCCCGTTTCGACACGCTGTCTTCAACGTCATTACAACATTCTCGGAGCACTATCTCAATAGAGCCCAGCATGTGGAGCATGGCTGCCGGTGGACTCTAGTCTCTGAGCTGAACATTTCGGGTGTGAGAGTTTTAAAAGATTACTCAAATATATATAAATTACCCAAGAAACACTTTAGGCATGCCACCACCCGTTTAAACTACTATTCAGAGCTGTCCTTGAGTCCTAAATTGCGTTTTTGACCACTCTTTGATTCTCGTGATGTGATTTTTATTCTTATTGTTTAACCAATTGGGTTCTATCTGTTTTCAATCTATATTATTTTGCATAAATCTCTTATTTATTGATGGATTAATTGATTGTGTTTCATCTGTTCTTAATCTTACTGAAATATAAGTTTTTTCTTTACACCTTCTCTTTTTATTCTTATGGTTTACTTGTTTTTAAATTTCATACTCTCACATACATTTTATTTTTCATGCTTCAGTTACTAAATGCCTGTCTTTTTGTAATGATCTGTTTTAATTTTCTTATTTGTTTAAGGTATTTGGTTTCTCTACCACTGAATCATGTAAATCACATTGAATTGCCTTTGTGTGTGCTATATAAATAAAAATTGCCTTGCCTTGCCTTAAAAGGGGTGGGGGAGGGGGACTCTTAAAAATCTATATTTCATCTTGAAAATTACATAAGCTGCACTCTTTTGTTAAATCTCTTTAATTCTTAGCAGTGCATCTTTGTAATTATAGTTCAAAGGAAGACCATTCTAATTAGCTAAGTTTAAGATTAAACTGTACAAACTGACTCAAGAAATGAGGGTAATGACTTAAGACTTACTTGAGACTTGCAAAGTAATGACTTGGTCACACCTCCGGCAAAACTACACAGGAGACTGATGCTGAAGGTAAACTATGAAAACTTTTGCTTTTAAAAGTTGGTAGTTTTCTGAAGTTCATTTTTCAAGAATTAAAAAAGAAATTGTAAAAAAGCAAAAATTAAATACAAAACCAGCTAAAATTACCGATGCTAGTAAAGGCAGACAAAACTCTTCATCTGAATGCAGAGAAGAACTTTCCCCATCATTAGAATATGGACTAGATATAAAAAAAACATAATAAAGTACAGATTGACATTTTATCACCTCTGCAGGTAGATAGAAGAACTTCATCTCTAATGTTATTTGTAACTGTCCATCCATCCATCCATTTTCTGAACCGCTTTATCCTCAAGGGGTCGCGGGGGGGTTGGTGCCTATCTCCAGCCATCAATGGGTGAGAGGCGGGGTACACCCTGGACAGGTCGCCAGTCCATCACAGGGCCACATAGAGACAGACAGGACAAACAACCATGCACGCACACACACCTAAGGACAATTTGGAGAGATCATGTTTTTGGTCATTTTTTTAAATTTTCTGTTTTTTACAAATTGAGATATTTCCATTGTTCAGTTTTCTTCACAGTTTATACATTTATCAACCCTATGATGCGGTTATTTGCACTATAGACACACTGAAGTAAACTTGTACTTTTTCTGGTGACACTTAGTCTGAAAACAATCATTTCCTGTAAAAAACAGGAAATGATCCCTCTCTACCATAGAAAAGAGAAAATACATTAAATACAAATTGTAAGAGACAGGTTTAACTGTGATGTGTGAAAGATCTATTAAAACATAAGGCTGTTGGTTTTCTTTCCATGTGTCACTGTCTTTAAAAAACAACTCATCACCAACCTCCACAAAAAGGCTTCTTATATAAAATGTTGCAAAGAATAATTGTAATTTTCAGACACAAGTAATTGATAGGTTTAATTATTTTATACATGGAGATTTATTTTCATATTTTACACCCTATACAATCACCTTAACCCTGAGCCACATCTGCTTGTGTCGCAATTTAAAGGTTTCATCACTGGTTTGGGTTATTTTTTTTCTCATGCTTGAGCAGTTTTATGGTTGTGGTTGTTCAGTTTCATGAAGGTAAAAATACCCCAAAAAAATAGCACAAGCTGTCTTATGGTTTAATGTTGGTAATGTGGTGAATAAGCTTAGGGCATACTGTCATTACTTTACTTACATACATTGGGCTTAAACATATGGTACTACCACTATATGCAGCATAGGTATCTGGCTGAAACAGCTGTTGATGACATGTGTTACCTGAGAATTGATATACTAAAATGGAGTCTCCTCTTAGAAGTAGATTACACAGATATACTTATATTATAAACAGAATGTTTTTGCATTTAAACTTACCAGGCAGAAAGCCAAAAGGGTTGGAATTAGAAATTGTCATCACCTGTTAATCTAAATAATGTCTTCCAATGAACATAGAATAGATTCCCTAATTCTTAAAGATGTGCAGGCAAGCTTTGCCTGATTAAAGTGCCTGCGGTTTTATCACTTACCTTCTGATGGACAGGAAACAGCATGTGAGGCAGGGGAAGTATGTATCAGACTTCCGGACTGTAAGCACTGGCTCCCCTTCTTTATCCTCTGCTTTTCTCCCTCTACACCAACTGCTGCACTTTTTACCAACAGTCCATCAAGCAAAAATAGGTTCACAGATGACACAACCCATATGTGCCAATTTCTTGGGTACTTTGTTTGGCACAATCGCCCTGGGGTGGGTCACATGGCAAATTGACTCACTAACATCCACCACTTGCTAGCCACAGTGCTAACCAAAGCTAGCTGGCTGGACCACACAGCTTTTTATTTTGTCTGCCCTCGATCAAGCATGTGTATAAGAGTATTGACATTGAAGACTCCTCATCATCGCCTTCCCCTTCCAGTCCTTGTACCATTTCAGTCAACACACACGTAATTTGGGGTTTCTTGGGAAATTATTTGGTTTCATTTTTGGCTTCCGCATACTATCCATTCCTTCAATCAATAGAATAGTGAATGCCTTAGAATAGATTACATTTATTTGTGAATGCGTTTTATATAAGGGTTGTTCAATCTGTTATAAATTCCCTAATCTTTAGACAAAGTCTGTGTTTTCTTTGGTTTGTAGACTCTATTACCCTACTTTCTGGTGTTCCCAAAAATAATTTCTCGGGCTTACAACTCCTGCAAAACTGATCAGCACATATCCTGACAAACACCAGGAGGTGGGAGCACATTACACCTGTCTTAACCTCATTGAACTGGCTCCCCCTAAATTGATTTTAAGGTTTTAAGTTTTAAGTGTGTTTATGCTCTCAGGCCTTATCTTTCAGAACTGCTTTTACCATACTAGCCTTTGCCGTTTCTGCACTGCCCTTGCAGCCATCTAAAGTCAGGACACATACTTAAGGTGAGGCATCTTTGCAGTATTATGTCCCTCACCTCTGGAACAGGCTGCCAGAGGACCTTAGGGCCAAAGAGAACATTCATGTTTTCAACAGCAGGCTCAAGACTGACCTTTATCGTTTAGCTTATAACTAATGATGATTTGTTTTTTCATATATGCTTGTTTAATTGCTCTGCATGTGTTACTTGCTTCTATTTAATCGGTGTTTTACTAATTTGCCTTATAATATATATCCCATTATTTTCACATTTTAACTTTTTTTTATCTTCCTTCTAGTGTTTCCGCTATGATTGGATGTGATTGCTGGGGCACTCTTCAAGTCTTGCCTCCTCTGAGCATCCTGAGTCAGTGCCTTGGTTGCAGGTGTTAAGGTACTGCTGCAAGTGCAGATGGCACCATAACTAGCCCAGATTGAACAACCAATAAGGTTAGATTTGATTAGATAAATCATTTACAGGAAGTCAATGATGTAATGCAATCTGCTGGGATTCCTTAAATAAAAAGCTTTTAAACTGATTGGAATCTGTTGTGTGTCAGCATTTACATATTAAATTGGAGGGGGCTAAAGATGAAGCCCTGGGGGACGTCACATGTGATTTTTGTCTGTTCTGATGAAAAATTGCCTATTAACACAAATCATATATATATCATCAATATATCAGGATCAACAGTGTTGAATGCTGCACTGAGGTCCCACAGAACCAACACTGTGGTTCTAACACGGTCTGTATTTATACGGATGTCATTGAAGACTTTGACGAGGGCAGTCTTGGGGCTATGGTGAGCATGGAAACCAGACTGAAAATATAAAAACAGTTGGTCAGGAAGCTATTTATCTGTTGAAACACAGCTTTTGCAATAATTGCGCTGATGAGTGGGAGATTAGAGATTGGTCTGTAGTTCTGCATTAACATGTTTTCCGGATTGTTCTTCTTTAGTAGTGGTTTGATAACTGATGTTTTAAAAGCCTGGGGGAAGACACCTGACAGGAGGAATGAATTAACTATTTGAATAGGATAAGATAAGACAAACTTTATTGTCCCTCAAAGAGAAATTTGTTTTGGGCTGTAAATGCCTTCACTGTAGACAATGATCACATACATACAGGACAACAGTAACATACATGCAGGGCAGCAATAACATTCATGCAGGGCTTGTATGTTATTGATGGCTTTAAACCACTTCCCTGATGGCAGTAGCTCATATTCAGCGTGGAGAATATGAGCAGGGTCATCAATAATTTTATGTGCCTGATTTACAACATATTTCATGGATGGATTTAAGGGATAGCTAATCCTTTATATTCAAGGGATAGGTAATCCTTTATATTCATTATCTTCATCACTGTTTTTACTAATCTGTCAACCTTAGATTTAAGCTGTACTGTAAGAGGGCCAAACCAGGCAGCCATACCATATTTGATTAGACTTTCCAATATAGCATTATAGAAGAGTATCATAATATTTTATATTATATGACCGTTTGCTTGTTGGTGCGAAACCAATTTGATAATATTTTTAACTCATCATTAACATGTTGGATCAAAGTGACAAAATCCTCATCTACTGCAATGAGATTAGTGTCATCTGCAAATAATATGGGTAGGAAATTATCACAGCAAAGGAATAAATCATTAATATAAATTAGAAACAATAAAGGACCCAGAATAGAACCCTGGGGAACCCCAAATTAAAATTTTAATAGTTGGGCTAACTTCTAGCTTTATCAGTTTTTGAATCAACAACTGTGGGATTATTGTATCAAACGCAGAGCTAAAATCTGCGAAAATGAGGTTTCCAGATGTTTATTTATTAGGTTGGTCACGCTAATGAATGCATCCTTCATACTGTACCCGGCCCGGTATGCATACTGGAGTGAATCCAGGTGGGGGGATATCTCCACCTTCAGCATGCATACCATTATTTTCTCTAAATATTTAATAACACTGTTCAATTCATTTCAATTCACTTTTATTTATATAGCGCCAATTCTAAACAATTGTCATCTCAAGGAACTTTACAACAAAAGTTATTTCAATACAATTATACAAACATTCCAATCAGTTAAAAGTTTTCTATGTAAGGAATCCCAGTCAATTGCGATGAATCATCGATGTGAGGTTTTGCCCGGATCATGCAGACTCCAACCACAGCAATTTCTCAGCAATCCCTTATACTGTGCAAGCATGTAGCAACATGGGGAGAGGAAAAACTCCCCTTTAACAGGAACAAACCTCCGGCAGAACCTGGCTCAGTACAAGCGGTCATCTGCCACGACCGTCTAGGGGTCTGAGAAGACAGAGAAGAGACAGCATGCAGGATGCTCGGTCACTTTGACAACCATCTGAACAACTTTAAAGTTGGAGAGAAAAATAAGTGTTAAATGCAGTTGGTCTGTAATCTTTATTTTCAGCCGGGCACTGAACTTTAGGTATCAGTATTATGATGGTTTTCTTCCATAGTTTGGGCACCATGCTGCTGTCTAGACATCGCTGGAATAAGGGAAACCAAGCAGCTGTAAATTCAGCAGCACATGTTTTCAGCACCATGGCTGACAACCCATCGTGCCCTGTTGAGTTTTTCATGTTACTCAAATTTTTAAAAGATGACTGTACCTGCTGCGGTATGCAATGCAAGGCAATGCAATTTTATTTATATAACACACTTTCAACACAAGGCAATTGAAGGTGCTTTACATGATTCAGTGGTAAAGAAACCAAAGACATAATAAAAATATAGAAATTAAAACAAATCATCACTAAAAGAAATGCATTTAGTAATTGAAACATTAAGTAAAATTTATTTGAAAGTATGAAATTTAAAAACAAATAAAAATACGAGAATTAATAAAAAGATGAATAAAAACAGCAAAGTGCAAGGAGTAATTTAGGTAAGATATAAGAAACAAATATACAAATATATAAGAAACAAAACAAACAAAATAATGTAGATTAATTACAGATAAAACACAATCTTTATTTTATTTATTTGTTTTCTAAGTTTCTAAGTCATGTTCTAAGAGCATTTAAAAAGTATATTGAAATGACCAAAATATATCTCAACTACGACTGCAGCCATCTTTGTTCTCCTAGCTAGCTGCCCACTCTACTCGGGCTACTATTTAGAGATCCGAGTGAAATGACACGAGACAACTGCAATTGAGATTTCTGACTTTCCAACTTGGAAAGATTGACCGGAATACAGAAATAGTGTACACCCAGCTTGCCCCCTGCATGCCACATCAAGCAGGTTACGCAGCATATTTAGAACACCTTGAATTAAGAGACATGAGTCAATCAGTCACATTTTGCTACTTTGCCTGCTTTTGTATGAACGTATACAGCTTGAATCATGCCTAAATGTGCTTGTGGACTGCAATTTTTTATTTTTATTTTATTTTTATTGTGAAGAATGCTTCAGAATTTGAACAGAAAATAACATTCCTGCGGGCCAAAAATTATAGCACAGGTTTTTTAAGGTGAAAACAAAGCTGTTAATTAGAAAAATAATGCAGGGGACATGTTCCCAAGGTCCACAGCTAAAAAAAGGCTATGTATGACAGAACCAGAAGTTGGAAGATAATGAGAATATAAACAATGTGTGAGGAGCAGGGAGGTGAAGTCACGGCAGTTCAAACTGCTGTGACTAGTTTAACAGATGGCCAATTGATTTAGAAAAAGGTCAGTTTCCTGAGACTCCACCCCCCACACAAAGCCACTTCCTCCTAAAGATCTATCAGCAAGTGGCCCCATGTGATGCATAATCAGATCCAATCAGATTCGCCTCCAGACCTTCCTTTAATCGTTCAACTGACTTCATGTCGATGTGGTTTTTGCTGCATAAAGGAGACACATACACAATATCAAATCTACATTCTTCCTCTAATAGCCTGAATTTAGTTAAGCTTTAGTGTAATCTTTTTCTGTGTCCCACCATTAATAGAAAAAGCCTTTCATTACCCTCATCAATATGCAAATGACAGTTTGGACTTGATTAATGTTGCCCTCCCTAAACAGAAAAAAATAATACCAAAAGTAAAACTAGAAATGCAAGCACTTATCAGAAGGTTCCAAGCCTTGCCCAGCAAGTGTGTCCCTGGCCCCGCACCCCTGTATAATCTCTTCCCTGTGCAATTCTAGCATGGGATCTAGTTGTCTCTTCAGATGTCATTTGATTTAGAGATTTGCGGGGCAGCGCTCACTTCTGAGATGGTGGACTCTTATTAGTAACTGGATCTTCACCTAGACAATAAACTGGACTGGAGTCACAACACTGCTCTTCACAGGGAGGATCAGAGCAGATTCTATCTGTGGAGGAGGCTAAGGTCTTTTGGAGTCCAGGTAGCACTCCATAACATCGTCTTTTGCTCTGTGGAGGTGTCAGCCATCTTTTATGATGTTGTATGTCGGAGCAGCAGTTAATCTACAGTTAAGAGGATGCTGAGGTGCAGAGCTCCTTCAGTGACAGACTGCTGCATCCTAGATTCATGAAGAAGCATTTTCACAGGTTCTTTATCCCAAAACTGCTCCAAACAAATTTAATGTTCATATCCCTGCTGTAATTTGCACTATCTCACTAATTAACATTTCTCCTGCTGTTTTTTGAACATAGGTTTTTCTAAGTTTATATTCTAATTCTTGGAAATAATAAGTTTACTTTTTAATGCAAAAGTACAAATGTGTATTCTGTAAATAATTCTAAATATTTTTAATTACTAAAATATTTTTTAAAGTATCCTGCTCTGTTGCACATTCCAGTCTGGGTATGCCATTTTAGTGTTATTTTTAATGGCTGCACAGTACAGGTTTTTGTAACTCTATCCATAATGAACATAATGAACAGTGGGAGGCAAAAGAGGACAGTATCAGCAGCTCTTGACTTGGCTGGGGACACTCATATGGAAGCGGGAGATTCCAAAACTACGGTTGAAGATAAAACATCGGGGTAAGAGGAGGGTGGGGTGTTTAGCTGGGGAAAGATGAGGAGGATTCTGACCTTGTTCCTCAGCTGAACCTGTTGAAGAGTGTTCATTGGCCCTGTCCACACCAAATTTTTCCAGTGTAATACATTTCAAAAATATTTTCAGATGGTCAAGTTTACATTTTGAATTATGTTATTTTATTTTCATATCCTTGGATCAAGTACTTAGCTATGTAAACTTGGTAAATACAATTCAATAAAAAACTTGCATATTAATGAATTTATTAGAAAATATAATTCATATGAAAAATTACCTAAATATTCTCACAGGATAACGCAAACATGTGGAATGGTATACTTTGGTATACCAATGGTATACTTCATATGTTTTGTTGATCAACAATTGTTAACTATTGTTTTACACATAAATGACTAAACGTAATAAATTAATAAAAAATCCTATATTTTTTAAAATCCCCAAAAATTCAGAAGGCCATTATTACATATGGCATCATGTAAGCTTGTTTGCATATCCCTAGATCACATACGTTTTCAACAATACATTTTCAAGTAGTATTTTATACAACTATTATGTATTTTTAAAAATCCTTAAAATCAACATTCATTTGAAAATATTCTGACAATTTAATGCATTTATGTGGAATCAGATTCTTTCATTTGCTTTCCCCTTTTTCAATTTGTTTTTCAATTGAAAATAGTTAACTAAGGTTGTATAAATTAAGAACTAAAATTCATAAATTAAAAAAAAAAAACTATATTTTGTCCAGAAATTCCCATAATATTTTTAGATAGTCGTTATCACATATGGAAGGATTTTGTCCTACTTCCATATCACTTTATCAAACAGTTTTTCAAAAATAAATTGTTAACTACTATAGCATGCATCAATGACATATTGATAAATTAATAAAAAATGCCAAATTCACCATAAATTACCAAAAAATTGTCACATACTCCTCTAAACATGCGGAATTATATTATTTTATTTCTCATTCCCCCAGTTTACATAGTTTTTCAATAAAATATAGTTAATTAATGTTTTACACATTAACTGCTAAAATTAATAAACACTTTAAAAATCTATATTTTGTCAAAAAATTACCAAAATATTTTCAAACTGAATCACGTTAGCCCATTTAAATATACCTATATCAAGTATTTTCAGTAATAAAATGATAACCACCTTTTGACATTTGTCATGTGAAATAGCAAATAATCCACGCCTACTTCATAATGATTTTCTAAGTATGACATCAGAGTCTAGTGATGAACATATGTACTTAGTTTGGTGTAAGCATGTGAAGTGGTATTCTTTTATTCCCAATAAACCTAATTCAATAGGTTTTTTTTTATCAAAGTGTGTTAACTATTATTTTACACATAAACTAAATTATTACAAATATCAATTTTTTTAATAAATTCCCAAAATAACTTCAGAAGGTCATTTTTACATATGGAATCATGTTAGCTAGATCAAGCAATTTTTAAATAATACATTCTTAACCAGTATTTTATACAGCTATTATGCACAAATAAATTCCTAAAAAATCAATGATTTATTCCAAAATTATTTTAATATTTTGAAAAGATAATACATTTGTGTGGAATCAGATTCTTTAAATCAATTTCCCTTAGTTCAAATGATTGGTCGATAAAAAATTGTTAAGTGCGGTTTTATAAATGAATGACTAAAATTAAGAAATTAATTAAAATTCCATAGTTTGTCAACAAATTCACAACTTATTTTGAGATGGTCATTATTACATATGGAATCTTGTTATCTTAGTTTTATATCACTTCATCAAACTGTTTTTCAAAAATAAATCATTAACTACTACAGTATGCAACAATGACATATTGATACATTATTTAAAAATGCAAAATTCAACAAGAAATTACCTAAATATTTTCACATACTCCTATAAACATATGGAATCATATTCATTTAATTCCATGTCCCAAGTTCAAATGGTTTTTCAATACAAAAATAGCTAATTAAGGTTTTACACATTAACGATTAAAATTAATAAATTCAACAATCCACATTTGGTCAGAAAATTCCTTAAATATTTTCAGATTATCATAATTACACATGGAATCATGCCAGATTGTTTACATATACCTATGTCACGTACTTTTTCAGTAATAAAATGTTAACTACTTTTTTTGTCATGTAAAATTAAATATAAACCACGCATACTCCATAATGATATTCAAAGTGTGACATCAGAGTCTAGTGATGAAAATGTGTACTTAGTTTGGTATGAATCTGGCAAGCTGTTATGCTGGTAGAAACTTTTAGTCTCTCTAGCGCTCCCTATAAGTGAATCTACACAAAACGCAAGAATCCGTAATATAATTTCATTCTCTATTACGATCCTATTTTTAGTTGTTTAATTGTAAAGTTTGGGCGAGATATACACCATTACATGTTGAGATAGCTAGCACTAATATAATTGCTAATGCATGTATTAAAAAGCGTTTAAAAATTTTGATTTTTTTTTTTTTCATATTCTTTAATTCTCTCGGTCCGGAGATGTTATATACCAGTTTTCAAACCAGTCCAGCTAGTTAGGCAGAAGAGGGCGTGGCCAATGAGGTGAATTTGCAGAATTTTCAAGGATTAAGTTGATATAAAGTTTTTAAATGTGGGATTTACGGTTAAAGAGTTATTAGCCCAAACGCATTGCCCTTTGCAATAGCACCCCTTAGGGGTATGATTTGTTTTTTTGTCTGAGTAGCGGTAGGGTTTTTCAAACAGTTTGTGGTATTGGCTATATTACATTGTTTTCTCCCTCTTTTCCCTGAAATTTAGTGGAGAAGAATAATACAAATAAGACATTTTTGAAAATTCATACAAATGCATCAAAAAATGTAAACATTCGTACAAATACAATAGTGTTCCCTAAGCAGGCTTGGAACTCTAATAATAACAAATTTTTTAAAATTCCCAAAAATACAATAGGGTTCCCTATGATGGACTGGCGACCTGTCCAGGGTGTACCCCGCTTCTCGCCAGTTGACAGCAGGAGATAGGCACCAGCCCCCCGCGACCCCTTGAGGACTAAGCGGTTCAGAAAATGGATGGATGGAAGGACAATAGGGTTCCCTGCGGCTTGGAACCCTGTTTATTAGTAGAATTGAAACGGTAGACTTCCACAAAATACAGAAAGGACTCTGAAGAAGTCTCACTAAGTGAACTTCTCCTGAATACTCCTGAATGTTAATGCATGTGTGTGGGTGGAGAATCTCAACAGTTAGTAAACTATCGCCATCATACAAACAAGCAAAGAAACAAGTGAGCTACACAGTAACAAAGTTGTTGTTGAGTTCTTGGAGAATGAAGGTCCGGAAATCAAATAGTGTTTGAACGTTCCCCCTTGCATGTTCGGTTATAATCTGTGTCTCTGTGTATGTGTGTGATATATTATAATATGTTGGGTTTTAAAAAGGGTTATTGTATATCTGGTAATCTGTCGAATATTAAATTAATAATTAATGAATTATTAATTTTATTATTCCTTTAAATTATTTAATTGGGGCACCAACTGGGGTTAAGCCCGGTAAATATATGTTTTTAACTCTATCAATAGTAGTTTTTGTAGCTACCAGATATAATTTGTCTGAAGGGTGAGCCCTTGGCAATGAATCAAACGCACTCCATAAAAAGAAGCAAGGAGAATTGATTCAGTTTAACAACTTTAATAACTCAAAATGATCCACACAAAAAAAAAACTAATTTCACTCTTGGCTAATCAGGTCTTTGCTAACCTTGGCTTAGCAAAATGGCTGGGCTACATGCTACGTAAAAAAACTACAAAGATGGCGGGTCACCGGATATGACAATGACCATGAAACCTGGTAATTTCCTGAACGCGCTGACGCCACAACATGCACACGTACGTGTACAGCATATACACGTGAACGAGCTGATGTCAAACAGTTGTAGTATTGTATTTATCAGGGCAATTTACCGCCATGCGTGGTTCTTATCACTAACTTAGCTTTTGGCTAACTAAGAACTATGAATTGAAATGGCTACGAATTGAAACAAAGGGTTAGCAAAGACTACATTCGGCTATGGCTCAGCTCTCAGAAACTCCCCGGTTCATGGCTTAACACAGAGATAAAAGCAAAATCACACACAATCAAACACAGCTTGATTACTAATAAAAGAAACACAGTAACTTCAACACAACACTAATCAATAAAGCGTTCACAGAAGCATGCATGCACTAAATACTCTAGATTTGCTCCAACGCAGATTAAATAAAAGGGGAATGGAATGATCTTACTTTTGAGTCCGTTTTGGATTGCAGGAAAAAAAGTAAATCCTTTTCGAGTGCGACTGAAAAACGGAACAGGGAAAAGGGGGAAATTTGTTCCTTCGCTAGTTAAAAACAAAAAAAAGGAAGAGACTCTGGTGGCCACCCAGAGCTCGGAGGAGGTTTTGCTAGAAGAAGGCGTTTTTTTAACAGATGCTCAGTGACCAGCACTAGCATCTGAGAGGGGGGAATCTCTTTGCTCCTGGCGAAGAACTTACACGCTTGAAGGCACATCTGAGAGAGAGGGATCGCTTCCTTGGATCCTTAAAATCCACAGGGTTCGTCCTGCGGTTCCAGGCATCCAGTCAGGTTGGAGGAGGACTGCAGTGAAGCTGATTGATAGTTGTTTCAACCAACCGACTCGGAGGAGCTTATCAGAAATACGGCCAGAGAGAGAGAGAGAGAGAGAGAGAGAGAGAAGCTCTCGCTTGACCAGGGAAAGAGACAGAGAAACCAGGGTGCTGCGCTGTAATCTGGCTGGAGGACAGTTTCCTGTTCAGAGCACCATATTAGCACAAATGAGGCTTTTGACGCACATCAGAAAATCTTACCGTCATTTTATGTGGTGCATCCTGTACATTTGCGAGTGACCAGAGTTTTTGTGTCTGCTGCTGAAGTTGAAAAATCTGAACTTTGGTGTCAATTTGTGCTGCATCAACCAATCAGGAGTCTGTTGATGGTGTGTCAGTGATGTCGTGACTGATATGGAGTCACCGCATCAGCATGACATGCAGTAAATACGGATAAACACTGTGGCTAATCATCCTGAGCTATTTGACACCAGCTGTTTTCTATACAGAAAAAAAATTATATAATAAAGATGTAAAACTATTTAGACAGGAAAGCTTTTAAATGTTGAATATGGAATATGAGCACCAAAGCGACATCTAGTATTTTAAGGTTGTAGTTGCAATAACAAAACGCAGTCTGGATGCCAGTTTTGTAACACCGTAACCAGCCAACATCATGTCCAGCGACGAATCTTATGGGGTAAGGACTATTATGTACTAATAAGTTTAAAATACTAAACGAAAAACAATTAAAACAAAATATGGGTCAAAGGCAACAATACGATTTCGTACCTGTCCTCTAGGCACCTTATTTCAGTAGCTCAGTGGTATTCTCCACTGCTCTTGGTGATGTCCTCTATAAAAGCCATAATTTATACTTTAGAATTTACATAAACATCCAACAGATTTTACAGTGTGCTTATTTGACTAGTGTATGGCCATAGACCTATGTCAATACAGAAAGCTAGCTAGAAAAGTCTTTATAATAGCCACTCACCGCAGCGGTGAAAGCGAGCCTCCTATACTGTAAAGAGCAGGAGGAAACCGCTTCATTTTCTTTCGTTTACTCAGTGTGAATGTTGATGCTCTCGTATCTAGGAACAACGTCATATACACAAGTATTGCAAAGCTGTTTTACAGACTGCTATCTTTAGCCGTTAGCAAGCTTTCTTACCTTTCTCCATGAGAAACTTCACCATTTCCGTGTATGTTTTGATGCCGTGAAAGTTTTTAATTTGTGTCCATCTGTTGTCGGCTTCTCCTAAACAAATTCTAGTTTTAGATATTGTAAGGTCGCTCCTCTTCTGAGAAAGATAATGAAATCTATGGGGCTTAGAAACAGCAGCTAAACTTACAGAGTGCTCAATGTTCTACAGAAAATGCCTCGTTTCTCCAGGCCACTGTTTACAATAGTATTTGTCAACCTGCAATGATGCGCGGTTGTTGGCTGGTACACTTAAATAAAAGCACAGTGCGGTGGTCGGAAAAAATTATCTTTTTTTAATGATTTTAGGTAAAATATAACTTTTAAAGGAAAGGGCGCATTTTCATTCTGCACATCTCTAAACTCCTCATTGAAGTATTACTTTTTTAAAGAGATAACTTTTAAGAAAGGCTTGTCTTTGTAGGTTTGTTTGTTGAAACAGCCATTGTGGCTGCACAAGCACCGCTCTCTCCGCAGAGAAGTGAGCCATGAACGCTTCCTCACCCGGAAAGCCTCTCTGGAGGAGTTGTTGACCTAATCATGACCCAGGCCTGGCAATGGCTCCGCCACACCACGTCCCATCCACTTCACATCCACCTTTTACTAACCGGAGACAGATGGACAGCCGCTCAGCATAGTAGCTGGTGTCTTGGCAGGCAAAGCTTGGACCTACACAGGACAACAGATTCTCAAACTGGGCCAGGTCCTACAACACAACAAGGGTCCGGTGTCTGTAGATCCATACGCCACCATTCGATAGGGTCTTTGCCTCCCTAATCTCCCACTGGAGCTCCACGGAGGCCATGCTGAACATGTAACATGATCAGCTCGGAGACCATAGTCCACCAGCAATCACTCCACCACATGCGGGGCTCGATGGAGTTGGCGACCCACTCCCAGCCCCAGAAGGTCGGGAGAAGGAGCAGGAGGCCAAAGGTCAGTATGGAGACCAGAATCGACTTCACCGGCAGCCACAGCAGCTCCCGGAGGGTCGGGAGGAGTAGGAGGCCAGCAGACTGCTATGGAGTGGTCCCGATCAGGGTTCTTCCACAAGTTGTGTATTTCCAGCTTCATGCACATCAAAACGGCACATTTTGAAGCGTGTCCAGTTCACTTTGGACCTGGATTCGAGGTGCGAATGTTCAAGTGTCCAACTAGGGGCATGCAGCAGGTTTCTGACGCTTTGGTGTGAATGCACCGTAAGATTCACCTTACTCTGGATCTCCTCTGGAGTCCTTTTGTTTCCTGCACTGGACCTACCATACTCCACATGCCTGCTCTCCAACTTATTTTGTCCAGGAAAGAAATGAAACACACACAGTTCAACATGCACACAAATGTACCTTCTTGGTTTCTACTCCTCCATCCACATCGAAATCTCTCCTTTTAACATTAAGATCAAACTTATCATCAAATTTGTACACCATTCTCTTGATCATCCTCTCCATCTGCTGATTACTCTTCCAATGGTGTAGCTTACCTCTTGCCCAATATCTGGTGCCAATGACCCTGCAAGCATATGTGAGTATGGATGGATAAATAAAAACTAGTGCAATAGTGTGCTAAAATACATAACTATATCGTATAAGTGGGTATAGATGATGGATTGAGGGATAACTAAATAAATACAAAACTAATAGAAATCTAAACAAGAAAGTTATACACTTCAAATGAAGCTGAGTGAAAATAGGCAGGCTTTTTTAAAAACTACAATGACTAATAAACAGAATCAAACTAAATGAGTGTTCAGCCTGAAAAGGGAAATGAAAAAGCCTGTTCTGACACTTTTCATGAACTGGTAGAAAAGTTAGAGATACTAAGAAAGAAACTCAGAGCAATTTTTGATTCAACAAAAGTAAAGACCCTCTTAACTGAGAATTAACAAATATTTAACACCTATACTTGATCTCCACTGTGCGTTACAACCGTGGACTTCTTTACTTTTTTTTTTATCAATCAACTGTGACATTTATTTAGACATGCAAATGCTTTCTTGTGTATATCTAAATAGATGTGTGCCAATGTGTTAAATAGAAAATTGTGGTCAGTCTTTGTATAGTTGTTTCCATGATGCTTTAAAAGTAAGGACGTTATTAGTAACAAGACATGTTGCCAGTTTAAGCAATGTGAAGAGTATATTTACATTTACAAAGCAGCTTAAATTAAACACTCTATAGCTGAATTGGATGATCCTTTAAATCAAGCTTTTGGAAGATGTATCTGTTTTGTGCACAAATAACAGCACAGTATTTCTTTAAAAAACATGATGAACAGAGCAATATTTGTCATCATCTTAAATTAAATAGAATTTCATAGTTCCTCATATCTGTCAGTAAGTTCTGTAAGCTCAAATAACTCATGTGTCAGTTTAGAATCACCACTTGAACTAATTTGCATTTGTGAACTTTGGGAGGAAGAAAAAGGGCCTGGAAGTTGAAGTTTATAACCCAACCCCACCCAGAAAGGTCTGCAAACCTGAGAACCTCACAACTGCCTACACCATTGCAGTAAAACCAAGTTTTTTTTTAAAGAGGAAATAATGAGCAGTGATGTGTAGAGGAGCTTCCTGTAATGTAAAGAAGAAAGAAGTAGAAAAGCCTGGGGAAGAAAAAAAGAGTCAGTTCAAGGCCGAATCAGTGAGGTCAGTGAGAGGAAACAAGCTGAAGATTCAGCAAGAAAAATGTAAGATTTTATTTTAAAATACTTCTCTCTGACTTCTGTAATGTCTCTGTTATGATATTCAAAGGTTATTTTTTAAATGTAACATATTTATTGGGCTGAGTGCAGAGTTTTGTTTATGTAAACATCTTGATTTTAATAAGGAATATTCATAACTTAAATTTTTTTATAGGTTATGTTAAAAAACCTAATTTAACATATTTAAAGCAACATAAGATTAATAAATGTTTAAATTTGGGTAACTACAGAATCACTCAGCTACAACATCCTGTATTTAAATCTGGGCTGTCAAGCATGAAGGTGCTATTGAACCAGTTTAACAAAGATGTTTGTGGCCTGACTTTTTTGTGTAAGCTTAGTAATAAAAATGTGTTATTTTCAGGAACAGATTGTCTTATGCTGTCAAGATGTTTGTTCTGATTTCGGCAACTCTGGTCCTTACTGTGACGGGTAACATAAACAACCTTTATACATGTTTTGATGAGTAAAAGATTGTATTCATATGGCTGTACAAATCTCTATTATTTGAAATTAAATGTGAAATCAGGTGACAAGTCTTTGGCTTATACATAAAGTAAAATATACTATCATCTAGACTTCTCATTTACAACAAAAAAAATTGATGAGCAAAAGTAGTGCTGAAATTATGCTTCAATTTTAACCTATAGATTTGTTTTATATAAAATCTAAAAGCTATTTTTTTTCTGTTTTTTCTTTCAGGATCAGCACAGAGCCCCAACTGTACATATAATAATACATGCTTTAATAATCAGAATGACAGAAATAAAACAGTATCAGATAAAGAGGGGACAAAAACCTCTGATGAGAGATGTTAGTAAGAATGAAATTTGATTTGCAATTTTAGTTTATTATTTACTTCAATAGATTAGCAGGACAAATAAGTAAATCATAGATATTTTGAGGCTGAAATGAAATTGTTTTATGTAATAAACTACTATAACGTTATTTGGCCCCTGCAAGGAAACAGTTAACATTCTAGATAAACAGAGTTAACTGAAAATTGGTTTATTTGCTTTCTTTGTTTAATTTAACAAAAAATAACATTTTAATTCAAAGCAACTTGTTAATATCAAAGCTAACAATAAACTATGTAGAATGAAGATCACAAGTCAGATTCTTTAGGACTTGACAGGGTAGAAATAGGATGCACACATTAAGGAAAGAGCAGTAGAAGGGATAGGGAATTACAAAATAGTTGCCAGGAGATCCTCTCTGAACAGCTGGGATTCCTTGGTTGAGGTAGTGTTCGATAGTTAATTTTACCATCATGGAATAAGACGTGAAAAGAGTCTGGATTGTTCTCAGTATGGTGTAGGCACTGCTAGATGGCAATCCGAAGGAGACCACAGGGACCGAGTTGTGACAAAAGTCTTTGTGAGACCACTCAAGTATTTGAAAGGCGTTCCATTAAGCACTTCGCAGGCCTACGTCTGACTTGAATTTGAAGCAGGCGGCAAAGAGTAGCCAGTGGAGCTCAACAGCCAGCGGGTGACATTTGCTCCTCAGGCTCATTAAAGTCCCAATGCAATCACATTATGAGCTGTCTGCAGAGGTTTCGATGCACTGGACAGGGTACCAGTTAAGAGGGCATTCCACCATGTAATTACATTACTCAAAAACTCTACCAGGAGCTGAGCAGTATTTTGGGCTCAGGATAGCCAGATTTTTCTAATGTAACAAAGTGAAGTAGCACAATCAAGTAACAAAGACAACATGATCTTTAATAGACACCTACGTATTGCACTGTAGTTTCAAGCTGGCTTTGAAGGCTAAAGGGATATTTCACCATTAAGTGAAATTAGTTTGTTGTCATCTTTTGCAGAGTTAGATAAGTGAGAAAAATAAAATTTTAACCAGCCCAGTCATTCTCCTAATCTGGCAGCAGTGCCTTTATTGTCTATTTATCACTGCAAGGCCTAAGCACATGACACAGTGTTTAACATTTAATGGAATTCTGTGAAACATCATGTTACAGTATGTCTTCAACTTGTTTTCGCACTCCTTTTGCAATAACGAGGCATTTTGTTGCATTAGACTTGTGATGTACCTAAACTACGACAGTAAAAACTGAACAGCTAATGCATTTGCATTAATGGAAGTAGCTGGTTTTGCAGGGACTTTGTCATATCCTTATACCTTGCACGGCTTACAGTAGTGCTTTGTCATAATAGTCCCAAGTCTAAATCAGCTGCTGCAATTAATTTGTGTTACTTGTCATTTAGAATCTTTATGATTGTTGAGGTCACCAGGAGAAATTACAATAATTATTAAGTAGTTTTCATCACTTTTGTCGATGAAAAGCTAGCCATTCCCTTTCAGTTACATAGTTTATGCTAAAATAAAGCAAATAGACTGCTGCCAGATTGGGAGAATGACGGGCAATGGACTAAATTTCAATTAGTGTTGGAATATCCCTTTAAAAATGCATTTGCAATTAAGTTACTAAGTTTAAATTGTTGAATTGTTAAAAAAGCATGCAAACAAATTTCCACTTTTATGGGAGAATAAAGGTTTATAATAATAATAATAATAATAATAATAATAATAATAATAATAATAATAATAATAATTATTATTATTATTATTATTATTATTATTATTATTATTATTATTATTTTATGTATGAAAAGTGGAATATAACCTTAAGTTGTGACATTTATCCTCCCTTTTATATTGAACATTTAAATCTTGAGCTAAAAGTTTACTTGGGTAGAAAATTGTAAAGCACTTGAAATTAAGTGTCCTCTTTTTTAAATGTTTAGTTTTAATAGCAAAGGATCATGGGCAGTGGATCATATTTATCAACAATGATGCTAAAATAAAATATGCAAGCTAATAGCTGTCTCATAGCTTTCTCATAAACTTCTCTTTGTGTTTGATGCAGAAATGATAACTTTTTCTCCAGTGTTCACAGGTCTTCCCAGCTCAACTTGTAAGAATCAGTCAGATGTCCTGGCCTCTGTGTGTGTCTGTGAAGGATGTCCTGTCCCAACCATCACATGGCTGCTGCTGGCCAACATCTCTGAGTGCACTAGTTCAATCAGTGTCATAAATTTATCTCTCTCAGCTAGCATTAATATGTCTGTAACAAATATTTGCAACATCACTGTCAAGTGTACAAACCAGAATGACATTGATGACAGCAAAGTAAAAATCATAACATCATGTGACACAGAAAACACAGGTAGGTCTTTTCAACCAAATTTTGGGCACTAAGCTGGACATTTGTACTGTAAATAAAATTAAATGGTTTTTCTTTACAAATATTTTTCTCTTCCGCAGAAAAAATACCTACATATCAAAAAATTATTAATCTTTTGAAAGACGTTTTTGGAGATCAGCTGCTATACCTTGTAATCTTTGGGACTGGAATTCTGACCGGCTCGTTGGTGTCAACCTGCATTGCTTGCCTTGCAATAAAATGCAGGTACTATTATTTATTTTCTACATATCAAAAGACTAGTCAAAATATTGAGGCCAATAAACTAATTCTACCATTTTCTTCTTTTTTACACTTATCACCTCCTCTAAACCTAGAGCAGTTTAAACAAAAAAAATTAATCTGCAATTTGCAAATGCAGTTAATAATCAAATTTTAAGAGATAATGTTCGACTCAGGAATGAATTCTTTTCAGACTGTTAAAGTGAGTTTTGATCTATGGGTTTTTGTCATCATTATTGTTAGCCTCGTTTAGGGTTTATAATTATGCTTTAACTCCTCATGATGAACATGTAGAGAGAAAAAAACCTCAGGGTCATGATTAACACAACATGATGCCTGAATAATATGCATCAGCCACACAGTGAAATTTATTTTAACTTTTGATGACCTAAAAGCACTATAAGAGAAAAATATGTAAACTGCCCACTTCTGGTGTAAAACATCTACTATCCTACTACAACTCTGCTATCTACTGCAACTGAATTTTCATCAGAGGTTGCGGTAGACATGTTTTTTTGACCGTCATTATGAAAAACATGGTCAAAAAAATTATAAGTCATAATCTATTGCTATCTGTCAATTTTTAAATATGATAGTATTTTAATACATATACAATAGTGTTTATTTTTTTATTAATTTTAAATCATATTCAGTCCAAACAAGCTGAATAGAGAACCAAATATAATAAGTTAAATTAAACTATTATAATTACAGTACAAATAGCTTATGTGGCCTAATGCACAATCTCACAAGATTCTTAATAATCAAAGAGTCAAATTGCTACAGAGGTCATTGTCATGAGGTTTTGATTTTTGCCTTGGACAAATTACTTCTGATCGGGCTTTAGATGTTGTTCTGAAGGCTGAATCCATGCTCCTCTGCAGCACCTAAGACTTGACCCTTCTGTGCTTCAGCCAGAGCTTTAAAATGAGGAAACATTTCTGCAACTGAAGCTAAGAAGTCGAAAAGACTCTCTGAACAAACAGTTTCCTGAACGATTAATTATTGGAGAAAACCTCTGCGAGGAAACCCGTGCGAGGAAAGCCAGCAGCAGGCACTATATATAGTGTTTGGGAAAAATCAGACTCTATGAAAGCCACACCGGTCACAGTCACTCTCTGAGACCTCAGTAGCTGTTCAATTTTCAGTCAGCTCCCAGTTAGTGAGATTAATTGAATATAGTGCCTGGGTCTGAGGTGACAGTCTCATGGGAATCTTATATTAATTGATTCAGTTACCTGGACTCCAAGCATAAAGTTGAAAATAGCTGCACATTTGCCCCAAGTCGTCAGAGGTGTGAATAAAAATCTTTAAAAATGACAGACAGCCTTCTGATTTGTCTGTCACAGTTCTAAAAAAAATAGTCAAATATGTAAAATACTTAGTTAAAAATGACCCCTGTCTGTCATATAATATTTTTATGATAAAGGTCTTGGTGAAAAAGGAAATCCATGGTCTCTGTACTTGAAAAAAGCTGATTAAAGTGATGATTATTATGGGATTTATTTTTTTCTCTTTAACTTTGAATGACTCAAAACAGAAAGAAGAAATCATCTTCGATTGAAAAGCTGGAGCTGGTGACCACTGAAACTGTTCCAAAGGTACTCTGACTTATTTATTGTAAATATAGCATACTATTGGATAAATTACTTAAAGTATTTATCAGAGTAGAGTTTAAGGGGAGTTTTTTTTTTCTTTTTTCTTATTCATAGCATGCGTTACATCCGGCTACTTACGCAGTAAGGTCTGGAACCACTTGGAGTTCTTTAGGTGAAGTTTATATTCAGTCACCATCACAGTATATCCATATCCTCTTCTTCTTTTTCCGCTTTTCCCTGCAGGCGTCGCCACAGCGAATCCCCTGACTCCATTTAGTTCAATACTCTGCATCCTCTGCCCTTACACCAACTAACTTAATGTCCTCTTCAACCACATCCATAAATCTCCTTTTTGGTCATCCTCTCTGCTTCCTGCCTGTTGGCTCCAACCTCAGCAACCGTCTTCAGATATAACTGTCATCTCTCCTCTAAACATGTCCAAACCATTTCAGTCTAGCCTCCCTCACTTTATTCCCAAATCATCTAACATTAAATGTCCCTCCTACTTACTCATTCCTGATCCTATCCATTCTTGTCATTCCCAAAGAGAATCTCAACATTTTGAGTTCTGCAACCTCCAGTTCTGCTTTCTATCCTTTCCACATTGGTACTGTCTCTAGACGGTACAGCATCACTGGTATCGCTATTGTCTTGTACACCATCCATCAATCCATTTTCTGAAGCGCTTGTTCCTCAAGGGGTCGTGGGGGGCTGGTGCCTATCTCCAGCTGTCAACGGGCGAGAGGCGGAGTACACCCTGGACAGGTCGCCAGTCCATCACAGGTCTTGTACACCAGTGTATATTTATTTAATAGGAGTTAATTGGGAAACAAAAGTGCAGTCTCTAAATAAGTATTTATCTGCCAAAAACTCCTTCATTTAACCATTGTTTTGTTATGAATTACTAGTACAATTCCCCTCAGAGCTAGGAACGTCAACGAAGAAGCTTTTTTGTTGTCTTCCAAAGTAAGCATGCATGTTGTTTATCCTTTCAGTTTCTGTGTTGTCCTGTGATGGACTGGCAACTTGTCCAGATCCTGCCTCTCATCCATTGACAGCTGGAGATAGGCATTGGCCCACCCTGCCACCCCTTGAGGATTAAGCGGTTTAGAAAATGGATGGATGGAGATTCCAATTTATGCTGCTATTTCAGTGAAGTTATTTCAGTGACCCATGGTAGTTGTAGTCTTAGTCCACTTGGTCAGTTTGTTTGTGCAATTTGGAAACAAACAAGCACGAACCATGTTGATGTTTGCTGTAGTAAGTTCTGTTTAACCCTCGGCCACCAAAGAGCACAGAGTGAAAGTCCAGCTCTCACTATAACTGTCGTGGGGGACGCTGTAACGTAATCGAGATCATGTTTTGTTGTAAATTGGAATCGGCTGGAATAAATGGCTGTGTACAATAAAGGAAGACAATAAAGAAGCACCTCAGAGCTGATCAAACTCTGAGGGGAATACTGCTACCGATTCATAACAAAATATTGGTTAAATTAAGGAGTTTTGTGGCAGATAATGCCATAAATGCAGATAATAGTTTAGAGGCTACAATTTCCGTACTCCCATGACTCCCGTTACATGGATATATGCTGATTGATACTGGATATAAACTTTTTCCAAAGGACTCCAAGTGGCTCCAAACTTGTCCCTTTTACAAGTTTCTCTTTGAGTTGACCATTTATATTTATAGTCAAGTGATGAAGATATTAGCATGGACTGTTAAAATAAAGGCTTTGTTCTACAACAACAAAAAACTGAGATTAGAATAGAAGTAATTAGGTTTCATCACCCCAATGTTTAGATTTAAACAACATTGATCCTATTTGTACTTAAGAAAATAACAAAAAGTTATCTGGCAATATATATACAAAGATTTTGTTAAAATACATCCAATATCAACAGTACATATATTTTGGAAATGGGTTGTGACAAAAGGTTACAACCATCAGCGTCAGTTAAGTAAAACTCCCATTAGCAAACCCCTCACCAGCAGTGATACTTGAGCATTGTCTGTGCTTTCAGTGATGAATCGCTCAGGATGGACCCCTTGACTAGTCTGACATTATGCAGCCTTGAATACAAGGAACTATGGGCCTGATTTATCAAGATTCCTGATAATGACAGCAAAATTGCTTGTGCCGAAAAAAACTTTGCGCCCTTGGGTTGTTCTTCATTTGCGGGTGATCTACTAAGATAGCGTGAGCAATTCATGCAAGACGCAATGAGCAGTAAGGAAATGAGGACTTTGCGGCCACTGCTGTGAACTGGGCCATGGCTATAGAGAGGAGGTATATGTGTATGGATTCATGATGCATTTTTGGCAAAATAAAAAGGGGAAAAATCACCATAAATATTAAGTCAATGGCTGTTACAGAGTTAATTAATATTAAGCCAGAATGTTGTCAATATTTCAAATTTGTCAGTAATAAACTTAATAGGTGTAGTGTACGTGCGGTGCTCTCTGCTCCATGCCTGCATTATATTCCAGAATCAGACAGATTAAAGCTACAGCATGTTCAGAACAAGGTTGCTCAATGTATCAATTTTGTTTTTAAAAGTTCACATGCAGCCAGTTGTCATTGTGATATTGTAAATTATTACTACAGTTTATTGATTGGAACCCAGGAACATTATAACCAATCCGGGGTAAACTAAGGAAAATCCATGAGGATAGCAACATACTGCGCTCTGATCGCGCAGTGAGTTACTGTATGCGTCTTTGCGGACAAAAAGGGGAAATATCTACATAACTACATAATCTACTGAAGGTTAATTTCTATTAGGTTGGATTGTGTGTTAATTACATTTTTCGTTTGTCAATAATAAACTAAATAATATAATAATATAATATATATATATATATATATATATATATATATATATATATATATATATATATATATATATATATATGATATAATAACATAATATAATAACAATAAACTAAATTAAGACAAGCCTTTCGTTACATCCTTCTCCATTTGGTGTGGCTAGTTTTAAAGGAGTAGCAAAGTTACTTGAGAAGAAGTAATTGCATTTATTTGTGACACAAAACAGAAAGAAATTAAGCCCAGGACCAGGAAAAACTGACATTAAGAAACTAGACACAGACTTGGGGAGGGGGCTTAATATCAGATTGCCCTTTGGAAGACAATCTGATATTAAGTCCCTTCATCAGTGGTCATAATGATATGCTTATTCAGTGTCTTGAGCAGTGATACAGCTGCTGGATATTCCTTCCTTCTGATGGATTTTTTTTCCAAAATTATCTATTTTATATCTACTCCAGATAGTCTAGTGTAGGGGTCTGCAACAGTTATCATTCAAAGAGCGGCTTTGTGCTCAACCTAGCTAAATAAAAGTAAGTTAGAGCCACAAATGTCACATAACCTTTAAAAACGTACCTTAAGAATTTTTATAAGTATCTACTAGACAAAAAATGTGTTTTAATTCTGAAATTTTTATGATAGGGTTATGATGATGAGATCGCAAGTGCACAGCAAGATGGTACCCTAGACTTACAAGATGACGGCATCCATATCCAAGTGGATGCAGGATGTGGAAAGGAGCCTGCTAGGGGCTTGATTAATTCCGACATGTCACCAAAGGAGACCGTGTACTCGGATATTGACTTCTCTGCCATGAAAGAGAAGAGCCCTGAAAATGCTAGAGAGAAGGTCGAAACCCCAGAGACTGAATATGCTGAGATTATGAGAGGGGATATGGAGGAGGAACAAGAAAATGAAGGAACTGAGGGTGAAATGATGGAGGGAATTGATGAGACGGAGGCGATGATAGAGAATCAGGAGGAGCCACAACAGGGTATACTGGCTGAAGAGGTAATAGACGAGGATGTGCCACTTTATTCTAACCCAAAAGAAGTCATGGGTGAGAACTGATCTCTGTATATTATTTTAACAAACATTCATGCATTTTCTCTGTTGTTTGTACAAGAGAGATTTGCATGGGAAATGCAAGGGTTTTCTTACATTTTTGAGTGTTTGTGAAGTAAATATTTACAACAAGGAAAGCATGCAAAGTAATAAAGTGAAGAAGTGTGATGACCTCTTGCAGAAGGAAAAATAACAAGAAGTTTTTATAATAAAGTTTGTACACAAAAAGGTATGCTAAACACAAATCAGAGTTAAGTTTAATCATCTGACTGTTTGCATTTCAACACCTCCAACAGTCCACTTATTCTCTGACTAGGCAAAGCTGTCCAAGCTAAATAATAGAGACTTATATATTGATGTAGGAGTTTTTACTATATGACTGACTAATGTATTACTTTTTAAAAGCTAAAACTTTGCATGATTAGTTCCATTCAAGTAATTTTTTAATGTTGTTTTAGTTAGGATAAAAAAGGTAGCAAAGTTTTGATGCATGTTGTAGTGTATTTGTATAGAGTATCAGCTGAAATATATAAAATGTGGTTTTTTTATACAGTACCTTTAATGCATATGTACTTTTGCTTTAATAAACTGAGAGATTAAACATTGTGGCTTTGAAATGTAAGAGCCCATTTAAAAAAAAGGACTTCCCTTTTTGGTATGTAAGAAATGTAAGAGAGGTTACGTGAATGGAAACTTTGAATCAAGTTTGTCTAAATTTTTAAAGTCTGCAACTGAGTACACTCGTTTCTTCTCAGCTTTTCATGAGCAACCAATGCTACACCAGTTACAGGTAAAAAGTCACTTAATGGCTGTGGGAACCAGAAAGAAATGGGCAAATGAGGTGAAGCATTTGGGGAAGTACAGAAATATCCACCACAGTGACATTGCTGAGAACAGTTGCTGCATATATTGCACCATGTGAAACCTAAAAGTTGCTTCCTGAAGATGAAAATTGGGTTTTTATTTCCATGTAATAAATGCACTCATTTAACATCTGTTTTTTTGACATATTTATTGCTGTTCCATTATTCTTAAATCATTCCACTTGTTGCTATGCCCATTTGTTATTTTTATATGCCTTGATGAAGGAAATGAGACAGGACATTTGATAATTGTTGCCTCAAGAAGACCAGTTTCCTCTTTGTTTATTTCTGTAAGTGTGTGAAGTTGTTAGTACCGCCCTTGAACTTCCTTTTCTACACAATAGAAATTAAAGAAAGCTTGCTATTCTCCTTGAATTAGGTGTTGAAGTTGTTAAAAATATACAAAGAAAACTACTAAAGTGTGGAGTTTGTTGCCGTGTAAGTTTTGAGAGGTTAGTGAGAAAGAACTAAAAGATTAAGACGGGAGAGAGAGGGGAAGTAAAGAAAAAGTCACCAGAACGAGAATTGAGGAAAAAAATTACACACAGGTAAAATACTATGTTTATAATGTATTCCTATATCAAGTTATTTAAAAATGCAAAGATTTTTTTCTAAATGTTAGGCATTAAGTGCTGGGTAAAGTAGAGCATATCTACAAAGTATTTGATAATAAATGCAGAAAAGCTGATTTAAAGAAATTCTGAGCTGTTCCTAGTAATTTTTTATGTGATTGAACTTAATCTTTATGGGACTTGTCCAGTCAATTTTCTGAACATCTATAATAATTAAACACCCTGCATGGACGGCTGTGTTGACAGCTGGACAACTTTTCCTGGTTCAGTTTGATCAGCTCTGTATGCTCAACAAAACGTCTTCGCCCAGCGACTGACCGGAACAAATAAGGATGTTTATTATCATCTGGTTAACTCTGCTCTTCAAAGCATTGACCATCAGTTCCAGCTCAGGTATAGAGTTCAAATTCTTTTTTAAAATAAGTCTGTTTTGATAGAAGTTAATCAAAAATGAATATACTGAAACCACTAAATCCACATTACCATTTTACTCACTGTATTATCTCTTACATTGTCTCAGATAATCATTTAACAATCTAAAACTGTAAAAACATAGTTCTAATAATTGTATTCATAGAGTTGATTAGAACACTAGAACTCAGTATTGCAGAGGAGTGATGATATGTTTTGTGTAATGTTATGTATTTAGTGTAATTCGTGTAGTTTTTCAGGCAATTTTACATGTTTTTTACTGGGTTTTTTTTTGCTCATTTTCGTCTTCTTTTAGCTTTTAAATTGTTTTTTGATGTTTCTTTTAGCTTTGTCTATAGTTTATTTTAATGCTTTACAAAAAAATTGATTGCCAACATTCAACTTTAAACTATAAAGCGCAAACACAATATTATACTTGTGGTTATACTTATGAATAATTGGTACAAAACATACCACAATTTGGAGCCCAATTTTGCAACACAAAAGAGTGGTATGAAGTGGAAAATGGGCCCTCTTTGCAAATTCAGGTCCTCAAGCTTATAGGTTCGCCCCTGCTTCTACACCACTGAATCACAGTTTAAATACTCTTAAAAAAACATTTTACAGGATAATACCTGTTAAAACCTAATACTGCATACAATTCAAATGCAACCTCCTGAAAGACCAAACTAAACAGTGATATTTGACCTTACAGCCAAACATCATGGCACTGCAATTACGTGTCAGGTCACCTGCTCAAATAACATGACAACACACAGAAATTCTGAATGTAACCTATAAGTAAAGTACAGCTCTTACAGTTTTCACCAGTTTGCTTCTAAATAACTTTTTATAGAGGCTCAAGTTATTAACAGATTAACAATGATCAAATCTTGTATTACCAGACTGAGCCTTGTCATTTAAAACATTTTAGATTTGGGATTAATTCAGTAGTACTTTAGTTGAAAATTTTACTTTTATTTGGTAAAAAAAGGAAACTCGGCACAAAAGCAAAAAAAAAAACAACTATTTCGAAACATCCTACTGATTAATCTGTTTTAGATGACTATATTCATTTGACTTAATTCATGCAATTACCCTATCCTCCAATAGGGAGAGACAAACATACTGTACTTTGGTTTTGAAAAACAAGTGATTCTTCTTTTTACTAAAAATGTGGATACAATATATTAATATTCAAGAGTACCAAAAGGTTATGGCATGAAGGGCCTTAGATTGTATGAATGTATTGTATGAATTTTTATACTAAATAGATGTTTTGAAAAAGTGTATAAACATTTTTTTACAAAGATGTGAAAAAACCGAAGATCACTGGAGAGGCAACTGTTAAAAAGGGTGACACTCTGAATCTGACCTGCACTTTTGATAGCCTCCCTCCATCTATAATCCCATGGTCCAAGCTTGTGATGAACAAAAGCCTGACCAATGACACTGAAACATCCATCCTAATCAAACATAATGTGATGACAGAGGATTCTGGACAGTATTTCTGTACAGCAGCAACTCTGAAACAATTGACTCAATGCATTAATATTACTGTGATAAGAAAGTAGACAAAAGAAACAATCTTCACTGGCTTTCACTTAAATTATTTTTTTTTCCTCATTTTAATCTGCATTTTATTTTAATAAGCTTTATGTTTTTAGTTTTCTGCATCATTTATTAATTTGCAATTTATTGGAAATTGCAATTGCAATTTATTTGCATTTGTTAATTTATAGTTAATTTAAAAAGTTTTAGTAAATGTAGCAAATAAAATTTGTTTTGTTTTTTCCTTAGTCTACTGGTTTCCAATTTAGTGTATATTCTATATTTGTTTAAATTAATGGCATTTAGACTTCAATTAAAAGGTAGTATTTTATTTGCAATTCAGTTTGTCTCTTGTATATTCCTATCTTTTTATTTAATTCTGTATTTTCATTATTCTACTAATATTGAATTATTTAGTTGAACAGATTGTCGGTGGAAAGCTATTTTTGTTTCATTTGACTGTATGAGAAGTGCTTATTAAAAAACATCTTATTCTGAATCCTGTAAAATTTTGTTTGAGCTAGAGATTTACATACTCTATTATAGATCTGGAGATTCTTACAATTAACAGAAAAAAAGACAGTCGAGGAGGGTGACACATTGAATCTGACCTTCAGCTTTGATAATTTTCATCAATCTCTGCTCGTTTGGACCAAACTGGGCTTCAACACAAGCATAATTAATGGCACAAGAGCATTGACCCTCATAATCAGTAATGTGACAGCAGAGGATTCTGGTCAGTACATGTGTACAGCACTACACCAGAACACAACTCTGACAGAAAAGGTGGACGTAACTGTGCAATGTGAGATGACACATTATTTAAGGTTTTCCTCTTAAGAGCTTTGTTTTAAGAATCTTCCTAATTGTATTTTAAAGATGTAAAGACACCAACAATCACTGGGGAATCCACCATTGAAAAAGACGGAAGTCTGAATCTGACCTGCACTGTTAATAGTTTTCCTCCATCTGTCATCATGTGGACTAAACATGGACTCAACAAAACCCTCACCAGTAAAAATGGACCTGGAACATCAACTCTTGTGATTCATAATTTGACAGAAGAACATTCTGGGCAGTATTTATGTTCTGCAAACCATCTGAACAAAACCTTGGAGCGAGACATTAACATTACTGTGATAAGTAAGTGTGAGAATCTGTGACATATTGTATCTGCATCATTACATGAGGAAGTGTCATAACTACTGAAGAGGCTCTGATTTTAAAGTATTTTGATACTTTGCGACTGAGATCTCTGCTCAGCCAAAGATGGGCATATTCTCATGTGAAATGGTGTGCCTGATTTATTAGCCAGGAAATTTCATCTGTTCTCTTTAAAACTCATTTTATGTTGGCTTTAGGACTGTAATAATGGCTTTACACAATAACTGATTAAAAAGCAGATTTAGTGCATGGCTTTCTAAAAGCCTAGCAAAACATCCAATTCAGATTAAGACAATACAAGCTTCTAAATCCTGTATTGTGCACAATTTAATAAAGGGAAGGGAAACTTGAATATATGGATTAAGAGGTAATAATTATGTCATTACAAACAGTGAAAAATAACACCTGGAATTTAAAACTTTTTATTTATACACTGAACAAAAATATAAATGCAATGCATTTATTTTTGCTCCCATTTTCTCAAAGATCTGAAACATTTTTCTACATACTATAAAATAACCATTTCTCTCAAACATTGTTCACATATCAGTCTAAATGTGTGATAGTGTGCACTTCTCTTTTGCTGAAATAATCCATCCCATCTCACAGGTGTGCCATATCAAGATGCTGATTAGACACCGTGATTATTAAACAGGTGTGCCTTAAACTGGCCACAATAAAAGGCCACTCTGAAATGTTCAGTTGTATCACACAACACAATGCCACAGATGTCACAAGTTTCGAGGGAGCTTGCAATTGGCATGCTGACAGCAGGGATGTCCACCAGAGCTGTTCCCCTTGAATTGAATGTTCATTTCTCTACCATAAGTCATCTCCAGAAGTGTTTCTGAGAATTTGGCAGTACATCCAACCAGCCTCACAATCGCAGACCACGTGTAACCACACCAGCCCAGGACCTCCACATTTAGAATGTTCACCTCCAAGATCGTCTAGACCAGCCACTCCGACAACTGCTAAAACAATTGGTTTGCATAACCAAAGAATTTCTGCACAAACTGTCAGAAACTGTCTCAGGTGAGGTCATCTGCATGTTCATCATCCTCATCGGTGTCTCGACCTGACTGCAGTTCGTCTTCATAACCGACTAGAGTTGGCAAATGCTCACATACGAAGGTGTCTGGAACGTTGGAGAGATGTTCTCTTCACGGATGAATCCCGGTTTACGCAATTCATGACAGCTGGCAGACATCGTATGTAGCATTGTGTGGCTGAGTGGTTTTCTGATGTCAATGTTGTAGCTGAAAACAACCCAGTTCTTGCATGGCCAGCATACTCACCGGACACGTAATCAATTGAGCTTGTTTGGGATGGTCTGCATTGGCGTATACGACAGCTTGTTCCAGGTCCTGCCAATATTCAGCAACTTTGCATAGCCATTGAAGAGGAGTGGACCAACATTCCACAGGGCACAATCGAAAACCTATGTTTCACTGCATGAAGCAAATGGTGGTCATACCAGATACTGACTGGTGGGATGGATTATCTCAGCAAAGGAGAATCATTACTATCACAGATTTAGACAGATTTATGAAGAATATTTGAGAGAAAATGTTATTTTGTGTATGTAGAAAATGGTTCAGATCTTTGAGTTCATCTCATAAAAAATGGGAGCAGAAACAAAAATGGTGTTGTGTTTATATTTTTGTTCAGTGTATTTATGTTTCCAGTTAGATTCATATGAGTTCTTTTCTAGATAATTTATAGGAATTCATTGCAGTTTTCTTTTTTATGTTAAAGTAAATGTCTGGGAAAAGACATACAATGGGATACTGTGGGAAAGAGTAGTGGAAGCTAGGCTTCGGTCAGAAGTGAGCATTTGTGAGCAACAGTACGGTTTCATGCCAAGAAAGAGTACTACATATGCAAATTTTGCTTTAAGGATGCTGATGGAGAAGTACAGAGAGGGTCAGAGGGAGCTGCATTGTGTCTTTGTAGATTTAGAGAGAGCATATGACAGGGTGTCAAGAAAAGAGCTGTGGTTTTGCATGAAGCAGTCTGGAGTGGCAGAGAAGTGTGTTAGAGTGGTACAAGACATGTATGAGAGTTGTGAGACAGCAGTGGTGTGTGCTGTAGGAGTGACAGAGGAGTTCAAGGTGGAGGAGGGACTGCACCCAGGATTGGTTCTGAGCCCCTTCTTGTTTGATTTGGTGATGGACAGGCTGATTGATGACGTTAGACAGGAGTCTCCATGGACTATGATGTTTGCAGATGACATTGTGATCTGCAGAGACAGCAGGACAGAGGTGGAGGAAAAGCTAGAGAGATGGAGGTATGCATTAAAAAATAGAGGAATGAAGATTACTTGCAGCAAGACAGAATACCAGTGTGTAAATGAGAAAGACACAAGTGGAATGGTGAAGTTACAGTGAGTGGAAGTAGAGGACTTTAAGTACTTAGGGTCAACGGTCCAAAGCAATAGAGAGTGTGGAAAAGAGGTGAAGAAGTGTATGCAAGCTGGTTGGAATGGGTGGAGAAAAGTGTCATGTGTAATGTGTGATAAAAGGGTTTCAGCATGAATGATGGGAAAGGTGTACAAGACAGTAGTGAGACCAGCAATGTTGTACGGTCTAGAGACAGTACCAATGAGGAAAAGACTGGAGGTTCCAGAACTCAATATGTTGTGATTTTCTTTGGGAGTAACAAGGATGGATAGGATCAGGAATGAGTAAATCAGAGGAACAGCTCATGTTTAATGTTTTGGGAATAAATTCAGGGATGCTAGACTGAGATGGTTTGGACATGTTCAGAGGAGAGACAACGATTATATCAGTAGAAGACTGGAGACTTGAAGCTTTAACTGAACTTGAGGAAAAAATACTTGACTTGAAGTTGGGATGAAAGACTTCAGATATGACTTAAACTTGGAAAAAATACTTGTGAATATCTTTGTGTAAAGTAAAAAAAAAAAAAAAGATTTAAGTGATTACCTATTGTTTTATAATTGTTATCTGTCTTTAATTTTGTTTCAAAGATGAGAAGAAACTCAAAATCATTGGAGAGACAACATTAAAGGAGGGTGATAATCTAAATCTAACCTGCACTGAAGACATCTTCCCTCAATCTATAATGATGTGGGGGAAAAATGGCACAAACAAAACTCTGTTTAATGAAACTCAGTCATACAACAGAAGCTCCATTCTTGTCATTCATAATATTACGGCCGAGGATTCTGGCCAGTATTTTTGTACAGCAAAACATTTGAACTACACCCTGACTGAGAAGGTGGATGTATTCATCACATGTAAGTTTACATTGTTTCCTTGGATTAAAAAAAAATACATATATACTGGTTTTCTGTTTGTTTTTTGTGAAGAAATGTTAGAATTTCACTTTGGAGCATTTTCTAACCTATTTTTTAAGATGTTTGGAAAATGAAGATTACTGGAGAGCCAACTGTTAGAGAAGGAGATCTTCTGAATATGACCTGCACTGTTGAGACTTCTTACTCACCTCGAATCATCTGGACAAAACTTGGGATAAACAACACCCTGAACAATGAAACTGGAACTGAAGTCCGAGCATCCACTCTCATCATTCCGAATGTGACAACAAACAATTCTGGACAGTATTTCTGTACTGCACACTATCGGACCACACAAATCCAAGACATAAATATAACTGTAATATGTAAGTACCTTTTACAGTACCTTATGCTGACATTTTCACACTTAATGTTTGATTCGTACATATGATGTGGAAAGAGTTTTATTTCATAAAGTCAAATTGTAATTAATACTTTCAGGGCACTTGAATATTTAATAACTTACAAAAAATCTTATTTCACAGATCAGAGGAGACCTAAAATAATTGGAGAGAGAGTTGTTACTGAGGGCAGAAATCTAAATCTAACCTGCAGTGTTGATAGTTGGCCTCTCTCTTTACTTACCTGGATAAAACCTGGACTGAACACAACCTTGAAAAATGGCACTGGAGCAGCCACACTTTTTATTTTTAACATGACAGTTGAAAACAGCGGACTTTACATTTGCACAGCAATGCATCTGAACGTCACGATTACAGATGAAATTCACATCAGAGTGAAAAGTAAGTATGTGTCAGGATTATTCTCTGACACCAGATGTTTATATTTTAATCTTCCAAAATCATGCCCTTTTTAGAATAAATGCTGTAAAACTAAATAATAAAAGAATAAAATTAAACACCCAAGACAAATGATAATTATAGTTTTAAACAATAAAAATCACAATTCTCATCGAAAAAAGAAAACAAAAAGGAGATATCATGTTAAAGTCAATGAAAAATAATGAGACTTAAGTAAAGATTTAATATATGAAATAGTCTGAGCGGCTTGAATATTCAGGAGCAGCCACTGAAAAGGCTATGTAACTCTGAACCTTGATAAAAGGTTTGTCTAAAAAGTCAATCTGACAGCGGCAACTGATCCAGAATGTTGCTGCTTGTGTCCTCACAAGAACCAGAAAAGTAGAGTACATCACGCTAGTTCTAAAGTCCTTATACTGGCCCACAGTATCTCAGATAATTGATTTCCAAATACTCATGGGACAATAAAGGATTATTCAATTCAATTCAATTATAAATGATTTAATGGCTTAGAATCAAAGTATGTTGAAGATCTGTTGTCACAATATCAACGCCCCCAAGGCCATTTAGGGCTTTAATAATAAGTATTTAAAATAGGTTAAATGTGGCAGGGTGTGACATTTATTCATCCTTCATTTGGGATGTGCCCAGCAGTCAATTACAAGAAAATAAATAAAAAATACAGTAAAAGCAATAAAATCAACATTCTGAAAACAAGTTTTGGACTATAAAGAAAATATAACCTTTTCCAAACATAAAAAACCTCTACCAAGACAAATTGGGAAAAAATGATATGCTTTTCAATGGGTTCTAGTTATAGCACTTGAAATCCTTTTTTAAAAGTTTTTTAATATGATTCTGATTCCCTACAGTACCCCCAAAGATCCTAGACGAGTCTGGCTGTGAGGCTCAGCTACAAGTCCTGACTTGCCTGTGCATCACTCTGGGCTTTCCTTCACCCACTATTAGATGGCAGCAGTTGGAGAATCACACGGGCTACTCCGTCAACACTGCTGTGTCAAACCATACGGTCAAAAGCACCATCTCTCTAAATGTGAAAAACTACTCCGGCAATTCTGTTGTTTGTGTCAGCAGTAATAGTAATGGGAAAACAAGTCAGAGTCTTAAGATACGTAGTGTGGAAGATGAAGGTTAGTGGGACTTCGTAAAAATATACAAATCAACGTACATTTTTTGGTTTTAGTAATTTATTCTTTGTTGCAGGGACTATCATGAAATTGTTAAGGACTATCACACAGATGGAAACAATAATTTCTTTTTTAACTGGGGTGCTACTTTCTGCATCCATTTCCTTCTTCTTGTTCCTGTGCTGCAGGTATACTTTTCATTTTCATTTTTGTTGATGTATTCAAATGTAAGAAACAGTGCTGCACGATACCAGATAATTGTATTTTAAGGATTCTAAGACAATAATTTGTAAATGTTAATATTTTGATAGTTATTGATGATAATGGAGATCTTAAATAAGTAAGCCAAAAGAGTACTAACGGTACTTACACACCCAACACGATAGACATGACCAGAGAGTCCGATTTATATGTAAAGTCATTGGAGGAGCGCAATTAAGCGCGACTTGGGATCACGACTAATCAGAAGCAGATTTGGGTCGCGAAAAAGCTTTTCTGCCTGATTTAGGCATACAAGTAGTGCAGCTGTTGAATTTCAGGTGCAACCCAAGATACACGCTGCATTTTTTGTCTGCCGAGAAATTTCAATTACAGCTTCAAGTCGCACCATAACAACCAATCAGCTGAGGGGTGTCAATGATGCCATCACTGAATGGAGGAGCAGCCTCGGCAGGACATGTAAACTGATAAACACCGTGGCTACATGACACCAGCTATTTTGTATACAGAGACAGGAATAACAAAAATAAACATTATAAAGATGTTAAACTATTTAGACATGAATGCTCTTAAGAGGTTTGTGGGTGGCTCTTAAAAGAACTGTTGTGGCCGCAAAACAGCTTCCTCACCCGGACACCCAAACCTGGTAATGTCTCCACCAAAGCACGTCCCGCGCCGCTCACATATAAACCTTAACTAACAGCAGACAGATGGACAGCCGCTCAGCTTGGCATTTGGTGTGGTGGCAAAGCTTGGACCTTCGGGGTAAAAACTGGGTGAGGAGCCGGGGTGTTTATTGATCCCTCTGCCGCTGCTCTACTGGGTCTATCCCCGCAGCAGCGGTCCCGACATTTAATGTGGTCAGCTCATAGACCAGAGTCCATTGGGAGCTCCCGGAGGGTCGGGAGAAGGAGGGAGGGAGGGAGGAGGGCAGCAGAACGGTCCCAGTCAGGATTCTTCCACATTTCCACTCCACGCGCATAAAACTGCAGTTCGCTTTGGACACGCTTCAAGGTGTTAATATTATGGCGACCAGCTAGGGGCGTGTCACGCTTTTTGGTCGCGTCTATCACGTTCGGTGTGTAAGCACCGCAAAAGAACAAAAAAAAACTAAAAATGTCCTATTTTTAGAGTAGATTTTAATCTCCATGCCTTTTGTTTTGTAAAAGTTGTTACTGTTTACATTTTTTCTCTGTATAGGAAAAAACAGAAGTCTTACGGAAGTCAATCCGAGACTCTGGAGATGGTGATGACTCAAGAGGTAATTTACAGTTGCTACATAAGGCAACTCACTGTGAGTTTAGTGACACCTGGTTATCTTCTTCAGAAAGTGTGCAAGACCTTAAATTATATCAGCCCACTTAATATTGTTTTTACTATTACATCTTGATCTCAATCTTTTTTGTGCTTTCCATCACAGACTGGTGTTTACGAGCCAATTGAACCACAAGGGACAGCTGCAGGATCCGATGGCCCAGAAGCTGGAACATCTGATATTGAATATTCTGATATTAATTTGTTTTCACTCAAACAGGAAAGCCTTGCAGAGGACAAACCAAAAACATCAGACACAAAGTATGCTAAGATTAAGCCAAAAGGAGTAAGGATAACAGAAGAGGGAGAAGAGCATGATGAAGAGGAGGTGAAACTCTGCATGTCAGAGGCTGCTGAAAGTGAGATTGCAGCTGTTTATTCCAAAGTGAAAAAACTAAAGGATAAAATCTAGGGATTATTGACTTGAGCATCTTGAGGACAGAAATAGAATAATAGAATAGAATAAATAATAGTTAATTGTCATTCTTAAAGCCAAAAGAAGGGTAAGAAACATCCTGTTAGGAATTTACAAATCACAAACTGAAGAAGGTTTACGTGAGCAAAAACCCATTGCATTCAAAGATGGGATGGCAAATTAAAGTAATTTCTGGTAAAGTAAGCAGGTGTCAGATGTGCTTTGCATAAAGAGTTCCTCTTACAGAACAGTGTGAAACTAAGCTGAGTAAGTTCAAAGGTTTTTGAACAGCAGTGCATGTCACCATAACATGGTTCCTCTTTATTGTTACACTGAAAAAAGTAAGTTTATTGACAGTTTTCTTATTGTTATCAAACAGTGCTAATATCTGCTTATGTTGTAACATTGCAAGAGATAACAAAATTTACCCCAGCAATAAGAGCAAAAGGGGTACAATAGAAATACTTTATTTTATTTTACTATTGTTGCCATATCACAGTACATCTGTACAGTCAACACATATCTGTTGTTCTTCAGAAACATCGCAGCTAGAACTTATTACAGTTGAATGACTTAAGTACAATACAATCAATACTGAACTATATTAAGGCCTTGTCTACTGTAGTTGAAGCCACATATTGCAAAATGCTGGTTAAGTTGTTAATAAATACCACAATTCCTATGAATATGTGCTTAACAGTGGAAGCTTCTACAACCTGCAAAGAAAAATGCATTTGTTTCCACACAAAATCAAGATTCAGGTATTTTTAAATGTGTTTACAGACATGTGTAGTACTTTGAAAAATGTTTTTTTATCCTTTGAAATGTTTACTTTCTAATGTAGTGTTCACAAACCTCATATATTTGGTGGGAGTGTTTGATAATAGACCACTAGTACGATCGTAATTATGATGTAGAAAGAAAATAACAAATAAAGAAAATGTTTTACATGCAAAATAACTAGTCTCTTCTTCAACCCCCCCCCCCCTACAAAATCAACCAAATCCTTACACACAAGTATTACTTATACAGAATTATCTCAATGTAGTGTAGTGAAAAAACATTTTAAATATTTTAAAACTAGGCTTAAAACTTTCCTCTTTGACAAAGCTTACAGTTAGAGATATCTTAATAGGCAGTTCGAGACAGGTTAGACAGGTAGCTAGGAAGACATAGGTTAATGTTAGTAGCCAGGTAGAGTTTCAAATGCTAGGAAGGGAATTGAAGAGGTAGAGTAGCTACATAGAGATAGGTTAATGTAAGCCAGGTAGAAGGTGTTAGTAGCTAGGTCTCCTGGTAGCTAGGAGACAGGTTAATGTTAGTAGCTATGCTGCTTTAGGCTAGGCTGTTGGAGGACATTATTAGGGTCTGTTCCTACTTTCTCTCCTACTTCTCCCCAACTGCATGATGTGCTGTCAATTCAAGCGCTAACCTGTTTTCTCTTAGTCTCTTCTTACAGTAGGTGCTCCTGACCCGCCCTGCTTGATGACCCTGACTAAGATGGCATTGCAGTGACGGAAAGTTCTGCACGTCCTGCAACGAACTTCTGCATCAGTTCTGTTGCTCTTTCTGTGTCTCTGTTCTGTGTCTCTGTTCTGTATTCTCCAAACCACAGACGGTCTCGGCAGATGACCGCTTGTGCTGAGCCTGGTTCTGCCGGAGGTTTCTTCCTGTTAAAAGGGAGTTTTTCCTTTCCACTGTCGCTTCGTGCTTGCTCAGTGTGAGGGATTGCTGAGAATTACACGACGCAATCTTCTGTGGTTCTCTAATTTCTACATTAAACATTGTATTGTAATAACTGTGCTTGTAAAGTGCCTTGAGAGGACATCTGTTGTGGAACGGCGCTATATAAATAAACTGAATTGAATTGATTTGAATAAAGAGATGAGAAAAGATTCCTTCATTTCTTGGAGCTTTAATTTGAACTTGTTTGCACAAACAAGGAGGAACAGGTTACAGAGTGTTTGCACAGCTGAATCCTGCCTTCCACCAACTGACTGACTACTTGATAGATTTAGACAACCTTGCTATTGTCTCTACCCTATCTGTAAACATTTCTCCATGGTGAAGTTTCCAGACTCCCAGGCGCCTTTGGCAGATAGGAGACGCTCAATCTAAGGACATCCAGTGCTCCGAGGGTCATTTCCATGGCAGCACTTGATGTAGGGATTCTAATATCAATTAATTCGACTTAACCTACTATTATACAGTGTCACACAATCAGACTATCACTATATCATGAAGAAATGACACACAGTTGCCTCAGTGTGTAAGAATAAACAGAAAAGATCGTTCTTAATATACATTTCTCAATATAACTTTTCAATATAAATTTTTCCATAACAGTAGATAAAGCTGTTCTGCGGCCTCAGAAGCTTGTCAGAAAGCAATTGCAAACATACACCATCTTCAAAACCAGCTAAGATACACATACCAAATAGACAAGGGATAAAGTTATGGAGAAACCTACAGCAGGATGAGATAGTCAAACAATATTCGAAACTTTGAGCATGTCAAGGAGGACTACTAATCTATCAGCTAAAAAGGGGAATAGCAATGCTTGTCTTCAAGTCTACCATTGCACACAGCCAGCTACATAAACTGACAGAAAGACGAAAGCATTTATCAATGAGAGAGCAGGAATGCCTGAGATCAGAAACAACTGGTGAGGAAGTGGACAGCAACTTAGATCAAAAGTTTCAAAATTTAAAGACATGGTAGAAAACCCCTGAAGTTGCCTTGGTGAGAAAGGAGCATATAGCAAAGCACAGCTATGATACAGTAACAGACAAAATGCAGTGTTTTAGATGAAAGTGAATTAAAATAACCTAAAGCCAAAACTAACATGGGTTTTTGACAAGACTTTTGATGTTCACAGGTGTACATTTATTGGTCTGACCTTTAGCTATGTTGTTGCATAGAATTGGCCAAAATATAACTTTCTATATACACAAAGATGGTCAAGACCTGAAGCTGAAAGTGCAGAGAAAAGTGGTCTGATAAGCAATTAAATCAAGGATATGAATATGTCTGCAATGCTGCAAATGTCTTTTTGGAAAGGATTCATAAGTATGTGAGTTATTTGCTTCCCATACCTTAGTCTATCAACATAATAGACAGAAGTTTCAGGTTGTTTTTTGACAAAATGCAAAAGCAATTTAAAGGAGTCTTTACTAGTTTAGATGGAGATGTGGTTGCAGGTAGTATTATGTGTATACCCTGTATGCGTGTATAGGATTTACTTGATACAGGATTAAAGCTGAGCCAGTAGGATTAGAAAGTTCCACTAGCTGGACAAAGTCTTTAAATAGATCAGTCAGTTGCTGCAGTCTTGCGGAGGAATCATCACTTGTAGCTAAATATTACCTCCAGGGAGCTTCTTCTGCTACCCATAGTCAGGTAAGCGTGGGACATTGTCCTTGACAGAAATTTAGGTAGCTTCATTACCGATATATCACTGTACAGACTGTCATTGGTTTCAGGAGGCTCATGTTGTTTCTACAAATGAACAGCAATATGTTGGAGGCCAAGTGTAGGTTGATTCTTAAAATGGGCTCAGGAAACTTTTAATAAAATGTTAAAATTATCTTTATTCTTTCATTTTATTCACTGGATTTGTGTTAAAGGATAATAGGGAACTGTTTGCTTATCAGTTTTTTTATGACTGGTTTGTACTTAATACTCTGCCTACAAGGTCTTACTCCAAGACTACATTTCGTAAAAGTTGTAATAACTATACCATAGATAAACAAGATTTTTTTGTTTGTATCTAGGAAAATGGATGTTCTCCTTAAATAAAATTACAATGTTTCACAAGTTCCTCCATCCCCACAATTCATCTGGTTGATGGTAGATGCTGACAAATATAGCATCAGAGGAGACAAAGGGAAGATGTGTATGACTGGTGTGAATAGAAAAAAGCATTTGGCTCCTTGTAGACTGTTTTTATCTTTTTAACACCTACATATTTCAGATCATCAAACAAAATTTTATCTAATTATAATTATCGTTCCATCTGACTAAAGAACATGGTTCTAATTAAAGTTATTTTATCATTCACCAACTTCAGCATGTTTATGTTTATTGATTGAGGCTTACTAACATGTTTGTTGTTGGTTATTTGAAATTTTAATATTAATCCTCATGTTCTCACAGGAATGGCAGATGTCTTCAAAGGCCTAAACCTTATTGAGACTCTCAAAGAGTCAATGGAGAGCAACAAGTTATCTGATGTAAAGGAGGCTGTGGAAGACCTTCTCATCAGTAGGATCAACCTAGCTGTTGTGGGGGACCGAGGACAAGAAAAAGCCTCCTTCATGAACTCTCTTCGTGGCCTTGGGCCTGAAGATGAGGGCTCTGCTCCTTCCCAGTCTCCCGTTGCCCCAGAGGAAGTAGGTGGTTACCCACATCCTAAACACCCTGACTTCCGACTCTGGGATCTACCACCTGTCCCAGCCACCTCCGCATTTGAACCAGAGGGATACATGAATAAGTACAAGTTCCTTCGGTATAATGTTGTCTTTATGACATTCAACCAAATAATCCAGCCCAACAGTGTGGATGTTTTTTTGGAGGCCCTTTCAATGCAGCGACAAACTGTGTACTTTATTGTCCTAGCTTCTGAGAAAGACACAGATAATAGCCTCAAAGAAAAGAGGAAAGCCGGTCTGGAAGCATTGAAATCACAAGGTGTGAAACAGCCTAAAGTCTACCTGGTTACACCTTCCAATCTTGAGAGGTTTGACTTTCCTGGCCTCCTGGCGGACATGACCAAAGACCTTCCAGAAATCCGAGCTCACGCCATTCTCCTAGCTTTGCCGACACTTACACTCCCACTGGTCACTCAGAAAAAGGAGGCATTTAAAGCCCTCATATGGGCAGCTGCATCCTTATCCGGTGGGATGTCAGCCATTCCTGTTCCCCTTGTGGCCTCCATGGTGGACTCAAGCATCGCTGTGCGCATTTTGACAAAAGCTCAAATATCACTGTGTGTGGATGATGAATCAGTTGAGCGACTGGCCCGACAGCGACAACTGGAATCAGCAAGACTTAAAGAGTTACGAACATGTGTGTTGTCAGTGGAGGTCACTAAAGTGGAAGTTAAAAGAAGGCTTGCAGCAGCAGAGAAGGACTTGGCCACAGTTTCATCAAAGTTAGTGGAAATGGCATTACCTAGGCATGCACGTTCAGCCAGCCGCTCCTTTACTGCAATGTTGCAAGCCTTAAATGGTTCTATTGATGAAATGGCTGCTGATGCGGAGAAGATAGTGGCAGCTGCTTTGGAAGGGGGGGAAATAAAAAACTGTTGAATCTGTGTATTCTGTTTCCTATTTCTGTGTAGTGTAACATCACTCTGTTGATTTAAGATGTTCATACAGTAGAAAGCAGATGAATAAATATTAAAAACAACAGTTTGTTTTTACAAAGTGTATATTTTTCTAAGGATGTTGCTATTTAAAGTAGACATATCATGCTTTTAAATTGTTCCTTTTTACATCCAGATCATTCAGTTATGGTCTCTATAGAGTTAAAATGCAATTCCTAGGTCTGAATTCCTCATTATTTTAGTTCTACAAGTTCCTCTTTAACGAGTGTTCTGAGGAGTCTAGATAATAAGTTGTTTTGGTGCGTTTTTTTTATTTTTTTAATCCAGTTGGGGACGCTGCAGACTCTGCCCCCTCCAGGTCGCAGAAACGTATACTATCAAAACTATGGCCAAGAGGCAATAAATGAAAGTTTAAAATAAAGTTTGCCGTCATTGTAGTGTTAAAGTTTACCGCTTTGCTGTATTCGTCATTTATATTGACAGCAGGAACTGACCCATCAATAAATCCTTCTTGATGCTGGTGGAGTTTAATTGCAGCTCTCATCCTTCCCACAATCAAGCAATATTTTCCCAACAGATGCGGATAAACTATCAACAAAAAAAACGAAACTTAACGAAGCACTTCTCAGAGGTTCTGATGCTGAAGAACAACATAAAGAATTGTGTGGGTTATTAATTCAACAACTGAGCATTTTAACTTTTCCATTTCTACCTTTGGCATTCCTAAACTAGGACTACAAACTTGCAGCAAGAAATAAGATGACGGGTTCACTCAATGTTTAGCCTGAAGTCTATGACCTTGTTCAGCAGTTCCAATGCAAGTACGGTGACGTAGTAGTTCAAAGAAGGTAATAGACAATAGCGAAAACTGAATGGACTAAAAAAATATGACCAAAAGAGTACGCGAAAATATCTCCAAAACACATGGGGTGAGTAATTTGTGCTTTATTGCACTCCAAGAGACTCTAAATGCACAACACACTAGATTTAAGGGCTAAAAAAGTGGAATTTTCATGAAATGTCCCCTTTAATTCATATCAGATGTTAACATTTCCGAATAAAATACACCATACCAGTTTATATAGCACCGGGTCTAATTATTGTAAATGTGATCTAAAATGTAAATGTAATTTTTATGACAGAACATCTACCATATGTTAAAAATAACTGCATGTATTTATATTGAACATACAGACGTGGACAAAATTGTTGGTACCCTTCATTAAATAAACGAAAAACTCATAATCGTCACAGAAATAACTTTAATCTGACAAAAGCAATAATAAATAAAAACTAGAAAATTTCAGGAAATTTAGAGAAGGGACGGCCACGGTGTGCATGCTAATGCTAACTAGCATGCTAATGCTAATGTTAGCTAACATGTTGGCATTACTATTGACTTGATCAGGACCAAAATATAGTCAAAAAGCTAAAATTAGCTAAAATGCTAACAAGAGCTAGCATGCTAATGCTAACTAGCATGCTAATGCTAGCTAACATGTTGGCATTACTATAATCCCATTCAGTACAAAAATATAGTCAAAAAGCTAAAATTAGCTAAAATGCTAACAAGAGCTAGCATGCTAATGCTAACTAGCATGCTAATGCTAGCTAACATGTTGGCAATACTATAAAGCCATTCAGTACAAAAATATAGTCAAAAAGCTAAAATTAGCTAAAATGCTAACAAGAGCTAGCATGCTAATGCTAACTAGCATGCTAATGCTAGCTAACATGTTGGCAATTCTATAAACCCATTCAGTACCAAAATATAGTCAAAAGCTAAAATTAGCTAAAACGGCTAACAACATCTAGCATGCTAATGCTAACTAGCATGCTAATGCTAGCTAACATGTTGGCAATACTATAAACCCATTCAGTACAAAAATATAGTCAAAAAGCTAAAATTAGCTAAAATGCTAACAACAGCTAGCATGCTAATGCTAACTATCATGCTAATGCTAGCTAACATGTTGGCATTACTATAATCCCATTCAGTACAAAAATATAGTCAAAATGCTAAAATTAGCTAAAATGCTAACAACAGCTAGCATGATAATGCTAACTAGCATGCTAATGCTAGCTAACATGTTGTCATTAGTATTAGTAGGATTAGTATGAAAATATACTGGAAAAGCTGAAATCAACTAAAATGCATACAAGTGCAATGTAGTACTGTGTGTAACATAGGGATTTTGGTTCCAGCTTTCAAACAAGAAAAAAAAAAAAATCTGCTCCCCCTGGGATTCAAACCCACTACCTCTTGCATTGTATTCCTGTTCGTTAACAGTTACACTACAACATCTGTCATACAGCATTGAGTTTTAGGCCATATGATCTTTTGTTGTCACGTCTCCCAGTTCAGCTTTCAGATGCAAAGAAAATTATTGCTGCTCACTCCTGGAATCGAACCCAGTACCTCTTGCATGCCAACCCTGTTCCTTATCCATTACACCACCTCATCAGTACATACAACATTGAGTTTTAGGCGATATCATCTGTTGTCTCGTCTCCAAGTTCAGAGTGTAAAACAGCTGCGAACGAACCATTCCCATTCGAAAACTGTAGGAGCTATTGGGAAAATTCTTGGAGTGTTGAGGGATTTATCCTTTGTGTTCAATTATTTCAAAGCACACCTCTCTATCTTATTCACAGATGAAAGGGTAAAGGCAGACAAGGGGACTGAGAAAGACAGAGACATGGTCAGAAAGACAAAGACAGATGGACTGACACATGGACTTGTTTGTAGTACCTCTCTCTATAGTACTGCATAGCATTACCTGTGTGTAAGTGGGGTTTAATAGGCCTTCAATGTATATTGACTGTGGAATGAACTTTAGTGAACTCTGATCAAAGATCCTCCGTTTCCCCAGCAACAAGTGTAAGTGAAAACTGCAGCAGGTGCAGACACTTTAGATGATTAACAGCTTCAATTTCAACTATTTCCTCAAAAAGTGCTCCGAACAAATCGTTCCCATTTGAAAACCGTACAAGGTATCGGAAAAATTCTTGAAGTGTGAGCGAGATTTATCATTTCTCTTCGTTCATGCCAAAGCAGAAGTCTCTACCTTATTCACAGTCCGAGAGGGAACGAGAGAAATATGACTGAGAACATCTCTCTGTTACACAAAATCCTGAGAAGCCCCAATGAGAATGTATAGGATAAAAGTCCTAAAACTGGGTTCCACTTTGAGCGATCTAGAGCTCGCTGAGAGAAAACCGTGCGACATAGGGAAATTTTGAAATGATCCTGAGAATCACAAAGGGCGGCTCTATGTAATGACGGAAAATCATGTCACTAGTGCGAAATATGTGACCGTGACGTCGAGTTAAATTTTTATGAGGACCTTCCAAAACTTCATCGCTCCACACTCTGCTTAACGAGCAGTTACACTCTAGAAATGTCGATTTGGGGCAAACTGGGTCGAACAAATTCAAATTGTGACAAAACCGTAACAGCTATCGACATGCGGTCTTCAATGCTGAACACAGCACGGGCGTGGCTGCAATCTGGATTTCGAATGGTGTTGCTAGGTTATTGTGTGGGGACACAGTAAATCCTCAAAAATAGGTGATTTTTTGTGAATTTTGAGTCCTTTTCCCATTCATTTCCTATGGGCATTTTTGGCGTCTTTGATCGTTAATTACGTCGCCATGGTTACTCCAATCGGCAATAAAAGTAATAGCCCGCATCGCATGATCGAGCCGGTCGTTTCGATGTATATATTGTGGGGGTACACGCTACGGTACGACCCGCATTAATGTCCGCGGAAGAATAATAAATAAAGAGGCCCGTTTAGAAGTGAAGAATAAGTGAAGAAGTGACTGCCCATGCAATTGCAAGGAGGCAGTGCAATACATTGCTTTGCAATAGATTGCACTGCCTCCATGCATTGCATAGGGCAGTCCCTTAATTATATAAATGTTGACCAATGAAAGTCAGACATTGCTTTTCATCCATGCTTCAACAGAATTATTTAAAAAATAAATGCATGAAACAGGCCTGGACAAAAATGATGGTACCCCTAGAAAAGAATGAAAATAATGTGACCAAAGGGACATGTTAATCCAAGGTATGTCCACTAATCAGCATCCTAGGTGTCTACAATCCTGTAATCACTCAGTGGGCCTATATATAGGACTCCAGGTAGTCACTGAGTTGTTTGGTGACGTGGTGTGTACCACACTCAATATAAACCAGAGAAAGCAAAGGAAAGATTTGTCTCAGGAGATGAGAAAGAAAATCATAGACAAGCATGTTAACTGTAAAGGCTATAAGACCATCTCCAAGCAGCTAGATGTTTCTGTGACTACAGCTGCACATGTCATTCAGTAATGTACGATCCATGGGACTGTAGCCAACCTCCCTGGACGTGGCTGCAGGAGGAAAATTGATGACAGATCAAAGAGACGGATAATCCAAATGGTAACAAAAGAGCCTAGAAAGACTTCAAAATAGATCCAAGCTGAACTTTATGCTCAAGGAACATCAGTGTCAGATCGGAACATCCTTCGCTGTTTGAGCCAGAGGACAAATCATTAAAAAAAACAGACTGGAGTATGCCAAACTACATGCTGACGAGCCACAAAGCTTCTGGGAGAATGTCCTGTGGACAGATGAGACAAAAATGTAACTTTTTGCCAAGGCACATCAGCTCTATGTTCACAGACGGAAAAATGAAGCATATCTAGAAAAGAACACGGTCCCTACTGTGAAACATGGGGGAGGCTCGGTTATGTTCTGGGGCTGATTTGCTGCATCTGACACAGGGTGTCTTGAATCTGTGCAGGGTACAATGAAATCTCAAGACTATCAGGGGATTCTAGAGAGAAATGTGCTGGCCAGTGTCAGAAAGCATGGTCTCAGTCGCAGGTCACGGGTCTTACAACAGGAAAATGACCCAAAACACACAGCTAAAAACACCCAAGAAGGGCTAAGAGGAAAACACTGGCCTTCTATGAGCCCTGATCTCAATCCTATTGAGCATCTTTGGAAGGAGCTGAAACGTGCTGTCTGGAAAAGGCGCCCTTCAAACCGGAAACAACTAGAACAATTTGCTCATGAGGAGTGGGCCAAAATACCTGCTGAGAGGTGCAGAAGTCTTATTGACAGTTACAGGAATCATTTGATTGCAGTGATTGCCTCAAAAGATTGTGCAACCAAATATTAAGTTGGGGGTACCATCATTTTTGTCCAGGCCTGTTTCATGCATTTATTTTTTAAATAATTCTGTTGAAGCATGGATGAAAAGCAATTTCTGACTTTAAGTTGGTCAACATTTATATAATTTTTATGTATTATTACTTTTGTCAGATTAAAGTTATTTATGTGACCATTATGAGTTTTTCTTTGATTTAATGAAGGGTACCAACAATTTTGTCCACGTCTGTATCTTCTTTGTTTCTTTAGTTTGCTTGTTTGCTTTTGTCTTTTCAGACAGCAATATTGTGAGGAAAACTTGGTAATAATTGCTCTATCCAGATTATGGCCGTGATGATGTTAATAGGAATATTCAAAAGTATAAAAATATATATCAGTATATATCAAGTAATTAAAAACATTTAAGTAATTAAACTAACCTGTATTAATTGTTATACGGAACCCAGGTTGATATTTAAAATGGTAAGATTTATGCTTTTTATATTTGTTATACTATTCACCATGTCATTCCATTTTCCATCCAAGACAGAATTTATATGAATAACCAAGTAGTTTCTTTGGATACAAAGATTTCTTTGGTTCTTGCAATCATATGTTGTGAATTTAATACTAACAAAACAAAAAATTTTGTTCAATCATTATTTTTTTAAATTTACATTTTGAATTTGTGTGACATATAAATTAAAAAACTGTATAAGCATTGAAAAAATCAACAATTTCTTTTTAAAGTGCTAGTGTTGAAGTCCTCCTCCCACCACACACTCAAGCTTTTAGTAAAAGGTTTCGGTATCAAACTTTTAACTGAGGAAGTGGGAGGATATTTAACTGAGTTCAAACCACAGCAGGCAAGATGAACAAAAAAGAAAAAAAAACTTTTCTTTAGAAGTGCTATAAAGGGTATTTTTCTGCTTCTTGTGTGATTTTGCATGCAAATTCTTCAGTTGAACTGTGGAAACGGACTTATTTAAAAAAAAAAATTACCTCAGGAAGAAGAGTGTTCTGTATTATGGTAAAAAGTAGTCCATCCAAGGTAGGAATATTCTAATCATTTTGTCTAAACTCCTTTATTTCACTATATTTTTCAACCAAGTTAGAATAATCTAGGTTTTTGACAAAAAGTGTATAAAGTACTGTATGGTTCCAAAGAATGTGTCATTCTATTAATTATTTTTTGTGATGGATTGGGAAGTGCTTTAAAATATTTCTCGGTTTAATTTTTTTAAGAAACTTTTTAAATGAACTCTGCATTTCGACATTTTGAGAGGTGCTATGTTAAATCTCCTAGTTTTGACTTCAGCAGTACGGTTTTTACAATGTGTATATGTAAAACATGTATATGTTTCTGCTATTATACAAACGTGTTATGATTGTTCTTTAAATGCATGGCTGGTGAAGCGCACACATGCAAGCACATATTGGTTATTTTTATACAAATTACCTTCCATCTCTGTCATCTACAAAAAATTAAAAATCTAATCTTAATTTGATCTACATAGTTAAGAGTATTACTGTATCACAAAAAGGGTAATGTTTTTGATCTCCTTTCTGTCCTACATTTAAAATGAACAATTTTGGTCATGTATCTTTCCAAACAAAATATCTTTACAGCATTTTACGAAGATTTCTCACATCAAGATCACAACTAGCTTGGAACTACAAAGGGGGAAAAAGTACTGATCTAGTACCTGACACATAAAGAGAGTGCCTCAAAAAAGCATGATAATGAACCCTGTTTTTGTAAAGTGTGTGATTTTTCTGACCCTGATAAATTGTAAGTAATTTTTTTTACACATTACACTCATAAACTGGTCATAGATTTTTGCTCATTGATTTAAATTTTATCACTTCTTTTTTCTATTTGTTTTGTTTCTACAACAGATTTTCATTGCCAAGTTAAGCCCCTCATGATTATGAACAGTTCTCTAACTGCTATGGAGGGATCCTGTATTGAAATAAAATGTATTTCACACAGTTCACTTTCAATATCTGAAAATGATTACTGGTTCTGGCTGAAGGATGCAAACTGGACAGATAGGGACTTTGTTGGCACTGTAATTTTTAGCTCAAATGAGACAAAACGTCCCGTCGATCCAGAGTTTAAAAACAGAGTCAACTATATCAAATCACTGAGAACTGAGAGAAGGATATCGGAACTATATGTTATACTGATCTGTGACCTGAGGAAAACAGACAGTGGACTATATAGGTTCAGATTTGTTTCAGAAGCCGATAGGTGGTCTTCAGATCCAGTAAACCTAACTGTCCAAGGTGAGTTTAAAGACAAAAAAAAAAGAAACATGATCAGAAAATATGCAAATAGAATAGAAAACTATTGTGGTATTGTGATGGAAGGAACAAAATCAGAGAAATTATGAAAAATACTATTTTAATTTTGAAATAAAATAGAAATCAGATGAAACATATATTTTTTTAAACGACATGAGAAAATGTATTTTTCTTTTGTCTAAATCTTGCTGCCAGTATCTTCATGTTTTTTTTTTCTTAAACTGGTTTAAGTTAACATTAAAAACTGGATATCAACTATCTAAATTTAAATATTGAAATATATGTATTTTTGATATACATTAAGATTTACCTTACAGCCAAGTCAGCTCGCATCTCTCTAACAATGTTCTGCTTTCATAATACCAGAACAACAAAAGATGCAAAAAAATCAAAGTACTAAAAATTGTCAGATTAGTATAGAGATCATTCAGTCAGCAACAATGAGAAATCAGGAAATCTATATCTTAAATCTGCCAACAGGATTCTATGAGAGTTTTGGAAAAAAAGCCACAGCAGATCAACATACACTGCTTTTTATTGATTTATGTTAGTCATATAATCATGTCTTGAGTACAATCTATATAACTCACAATTTATCTTCAACTATTTATTGATATATTGATATGTTTATTTCCAGAAAATCCATGCCGTATCACTTTTACCCAACCACCACCTGTGACGGAGAATAATCATGTAACACTCATATGCTCTACATCCATTTTATGTAATTCTGACCCACAAATTGAGACCACGAAACACCTGCCCCTAGCAGAACGGCCAAATTCTCCAAGCCTCATGAGTAAAAATGAAACAAAAAACATCAGTCGTACCTTTACTGCAAGCTGGAAGGATGATGGGAGAATCTTTTCATGCCAAACACAAGACAACAAGGACAAGTATTTGATCCAGAATATCACCTTGACTGTAGAATGTAAGTCTCTGAAGTGTGTTCTTATTGTCTTTTTTTGTTGTTTAGTGATTACCAGTTTAAAAACCATTTATTTGAAGGTTGTTGTTTTTTTAGAATGACAATACTGTTGAAGTCCAGATAACTCATATTAAGCTGCAGCCCAATATGTTGGAGAAACATATTTTTTTTTACAAACAAACCATACCAAAAAACAATGCCACCTTGTTGGTATTTAGAGGCTGCATCACTAAACACAAAAAAAGCACTTTCACTCATTTCTACATCTTAAATGATTTGTATTTGTTTTGAAGACTCACTAAATGTAAAGGTATTGTTATTAACTTTTCTAATGATCTTAAATCAGGTTCAGTCAGGTTTCTATTTTATGAACTATAAACTTGGGCTATGTGTGAACCAATTTCCTCTCTTGCCCTTGATCCTTTTCTTGGGTAAAATAGATGCTCCCAAAGAGGTAAAGGCTTCAAAGAACCGTCAAACCATAAAGGAAGGAGACAATGTGACTCTCACTTGTTCTGCTAAAGGACAACCCAAAGTAACTTATTCCTGGTTTAAAGATGGCACAAGGATCCAAGAAGGTCAGCTGCAATTTGCATCAATCAAAGAATCAGACAACGGATTGTACCGCTGCCAAGCTAAGAACAAAGTTGGGACAGATCAGTCATCTGAATTAAAGATGAACGTGCTTTGTGAGTATTTTCTGATTAAAATACATCTCATTTTTCATTACTTTTTCATTTATAATAAATAGTTATCTTAGCTTGTATGATGTGTCTCAACAAATTTATGATTGTTTTTTAAATCTTGAGTCATGAGAAAGTGAATATGATATATTATTTGTCATTTTTTTTTGACTTGCTTAAAGAGTGACTATAAAAGAATAATACAGGGATTTCTCCTTTCTCTGTAGATGCACCTAAAGTTCATGTCGAAATTAAACATTTAACCACAAGACACCATGGCTACATTGAAGAAGGGGACAAAATCAATCTTGTGTGTAATCTAATTAGAAGCAATCCAAAACCACATTTCTTTAATTGGATTAAAGATGGAAAAACAATTATGGTTGGAGAGGAATATGCTTTTGAAAGTATCAAAGCAGAAGACAGTGGCTCCTACAAATGTACAGCCCAAAACTCTGCTGGTTCAGGAAACTCAGGCTCTACTCTGCTTAAAGTTCTGTGTGAGTTTTACTCCATTTGTGTACATTAACATCTTCTGTTAAAGTCAAACCACTGGGAAAATCTGTCTTTTTATTTTGTATGTTTTTTTTCTTTTTTCAGACAAGCCACGAGTATCCAAGGTTTCTACCAGTGCTACGGGTAAGAAAGTGAAAGTTAAAAGCTCCCTTACATTAACCTGTAATTCTATGGCAAAGCCAGAGCCCTTATTCTCCTGGTACCATTACAAACAGTCCGAACCCAAAAAATGGACACTGCTAAAAACAGAAAAATATATAATTTTGGACAGCGTTCAAAGAACAGATGAAGGCTGTTACATCTGCAATGCAAGCAACATAATTGGTGTTGGGAAAATGAGTGAGCCTGAGTGCATTCAAGTACTTTGTAAGTAACCCCTTTAGAGTAAGAAATATTATAATGATTTTAGTATAAAACAAAAATGATTCCCTCTAAAGGTTCATATTTTTTTTCCCCACAGTTCCTCCCATCAACATCTCACTGTCTTTGGCTTCTAAGGTTAAAGAAGGCCAATCTGTAACAGTCATCTGTAATGCCGAAAGCTTCCCTATGTCAACATTTGAGTTGAAAAAATCTACAACAGCAGACTTTTCAGCCTCACAACTGTTTTTTTCTCAGCCTGGTAATAGACAAAACAGTTTCACCAAAACATTTAATGCAACTTCAGCCCACGCAGGGTTTTACACCTGCATGGCATCAAACAGTGAAGGAAGCAACAGAAGCCCTCTGAGGAAACTTGAGGTTGAATGTGAGTCATATACGTAGTGGTGCACAAATTTTTGAATATCAAAGTATGAACATGAGCCTTTAAAGTGTTTACTAAACCGGAGTTTAAAAGAAGATATATTTTTTCTAACTTCTAATAGGTAAGGTATTCAATCTGTAAATGGGGAAGAAAAAAAAAGAGTTTGATTTCTAGATATTCAGACTTTTACTTTAGCGGTTGTCAAACTATTTGCTTTAATTTTTCTGGATCCAAAGTTCTCAAACTGTGATACAGGTATCACCAGTTGGTTTGGCAAGCAGTTCATGATAATCAGGGGGGAAAAAATACAAATCATATATAAGGAGAATCCAATGCCAAATAATAACCTAAACAAAAGTTGTTCAACCCCATGTTTGTTCTAATCAGAAACTCAAGGCAAAAGTTTGGTGAAGATATCTTCACAAATCCTTGCACAAACGGAAGCAGATGACTGTGAACCATAAAAAGGAGTAGGTCCTGTCTTATTTACTCTGCAGTCAGACCAAACCCAGCATCATCATGTTCTAGCTGCAAGCTGGAAAACCAGTAGGGTATACGAATTGCTGAGCTGTGTGACAAGCTAATAACACTAGCTGATTACAATGTATTTATTGCATGTATTCAGAAAATATATAGCACAGGAAGTACAGGTAGAAAAGGTCTGTTAACAGTGGTTTGAAGGATTGTGTGAAAAAGAAATTAATTGAAAACTCCAAATAAGAATATTGTTTCTGCAACTTGACATGATCAAGCTGCAGAATCATCCTTGGCATAATCATGCAGCAACCATGCTGGATTTTAAGACAGTCTTACAAGTAAAAGACAAACTTCTCTCTTGGAATTTCATTTTTAGAGGTTATCTTCCTCCACCTAACATAAAGTGCAAATAGATAGGAACACTGTTATTTTTTCTCTCTTTTGTCTTTTAGAAACATAGCAAAATAAATATTTTCTAGTCATGTGACAAACCATTCCTAAATGTAAGTTGATATGTTGATTCTTGAAAACATAATTTTTTGTTAAGTTGGAACTTGCTAGAGTTTTGTGCTTCCAGGAATATCTAAATATATTATAAATATTAAATATTTAAATTAAAATCAAACCTCTCCATTTTGTATTCCTTGTTTCTGATCCACATTCAGATTCTCCCAAAGATGTGAGAGTAATAGCTTTTCCCAGCACAGAGGTGAAAGAAAATGCGTCTTTCTCATTAAACTGCAGTGCCCATTCCAACCCACCAATTACTCAGTTTAAGTGGATAACAAGGAGAAACAATACAGAGGAAATTAATAGGATCTCTGAGAGGATCTATACCGTAAAGTCTTCCAAGCCCTCTGACAGTGGGCTGTACAGATGTGAAGTCCAAAATGTGATTGGAAGTGGGAAAGCAGAAGTGGAGATTAAAATAAAGTGTGAGTATAAGACAAAACTTTAGAGTTTATATCTCAAATGCAAATGGAATAGAATACATAATAAACAAAATCTCATTGATTTTACCTTTCTTACATCTATTGTATATTTTTCATACTAAACGAAGACAATAATTATTAAATTCTGCTGCTTAGATGCACCAAAGCAGACAACAATCATTAAAGGAGAAGAACACCAGGACTCTAGGGGACGAGACTCTGTGACACTGAGCTGCAGCAGTCACTCCTATCCTCCTGCTGAATATATATGGTACAATAAGTCACGAAACACAAAGATTGCTGAAATACAGAACTTAACAGTGAACTCCCAACAAGCAGGGGAGTACTACTGCATTGCAAAAAATGAGATGGGTCTGATCATGTCGGATTCAGTCAGGTTGTTTGATGGTAGGTACAATTTGGAGGATACAAAGCTTTGTGCTAGTAACTTACTGTTTTTACAAAGTAAATACTCAGAAAATCATTTTCTGAAAACTCATGCTCTGTGTCTCTTGCACCACAGACACAGTTAGGAAGATTATAAAGATTTTCTGCTGGCTTGGCTTGATCGTGTTCATTATAGTCATAATTTTGCTCTACAGGTAAATCATGAAGAAGAAGTGTATTTTTTTTGCTAAAAAGGAACTATATTTTAAAAAGTACACACATATTGATAATATATGCATTTAACTTTGCTTACAGGCGCAGGATGAACAAAACAAGTCAAAGGACTACAAGTAGGTGGTCCTGCTGTAGTTTTCTGCTGACAACGCAGGTACGCATATATTTATATTTAGCTGCTGAACAATTTCAAATAAAAACAGAAACAATTGTACTCTCTGCTTGTGTGCACATATTAATTGAGAGTCTGTGGTAGAGGTTGTAATAACTAAGTTAACTTTTAGAGACATTCTAAAATTATAAACATTCAGTGGACATCTCAGACTAACAATTAAAAGAAAGCTGGCAGGATTATGGTGAACCTAGCTCAGCTGGTATATTTACCCTTATTAATATCACAAACTTTTTTTATTTTTTGTTTTGTTTGTTTGATTTGCTGTTGTTTATGTGCTCAGTCATCCAGTTAAACACTAAAATTATATTTTTTTATTTAAGCTAAAAGCGAAACAAACTTTTCTGACCCTTTGAGGAAAAAGCAGTTGCCACCCAAACCTGGTTGCGCCATCCTTGGCAACAAAATACCCATTGAGCTTTTGCAAATAGTTGCGATGTTGTGTTTTTTTGTTTTGGTTTTGTTTTTTACTTTGCTGGGGAAAAATTGTGCTTACTTGGTATCACACAATTGTTGTAATTCATCCACTTTAAAAGGTTTCTGAACATAAAACAAGTTTGGTTTCATTGGATTAAAAAAACCTATGGTCAGATGTAGAAAAGATGATAAAAACACATTCATTTGAATTTCAGGGCTTCCGTAGCTTGTTCAAAAGGTCTGAAAGAAGAAATAAAAGAAATGAGAATATTTTTACAGCAGCTTCTAGAAGCAGATATGACCTACTGCCTGAGCAGCACTGTCGTCAGCAGCCTCGCCCAGACGTCACGTAAGAGAACAGCCTCACATTGTCTCCACATGGAACAAGAGACATTCTGTTATGCAGACAAACACACCTGTTTCTGCTCTTTGAACAAAGAGTCTGTTTAAAATCACACAGAAATGCATTAAACAACAAGAGTCTTCACACCTTTTACATTAAAATAAAGAGTCAGTGAACATATTTATTTTTTCTTATTCGTGTTCTCCAGGTCTACAACCCACCATAGTAATGTTGTTTATTCTACAGTCAATTTGCCATCTGGAAAACAAGTGAGTGAAGTTGATCTAATGAAGCAGTAAAACAGTTTAATGAATAAAAACTACAGGTTAGAATTTATAATTTCTAAAGAAAAGCCTACTTTAAGCTGCACCAAATGAGCATTCATAATTTGTTTTCATGTGGCAATGGCACACATTTTGTAAGCAGAAGAATTGGACTGATCTTTTTAAAGTGGAAATCTGTGTAAAATGTAGAATTACACCAGAAACATCAGATACAATAAATGAAAATAAGGAACATTTTAGGGTGATAATTTAATATTAGTTACATGCAACGGAACAGCTGATTTCTATTTCTAACAAATATGGAATTGGTTTAGGAATAGCCTCAATTTGTTTGAAGATCTGTGTAATAGGCTAATAAGGATGACACCAGCTGCTGCCTGTGTGCTGTAGCGGTCTCCTCACTGTTTGTCTAGTCAAAAGATGTTTGTAGATGCAGTAATATTCATTAGTCTGGAAAAAGGAATAAAGAGCCAACTTATTTCCTCTGTTTTATTGCGTGAATGAAGTGATTTAGTCTCCACTGCACATTTACTGACGTCTTCTGTCTACATCTGTTCAGGCTCCGTCTGCACAAAAGCCCGGAAAAAGCCAGCAAATGTGCATAGAGGATGTCTATCTCAACTATGCTTCTCTACATTTTCAGAGCAAGAAGTGAGTAAAAAAAATTCTGTATTTCTTGAAAATACATATATAAATACATGTTAACAGAATTTTAAAGATGTGGGTTTTTTCTCAGGAAAGAAGAAGTAGAGTCTGTGTATTCCCAAGTATGTAAACCAAAGCTATGCAAACAGGTCAGCAACCTCTCCGCATAATAAGTAATTTCAATGCAGAACATATAAAAAGGCCTGAGGTTTCTTTATTTGCTTATCATGAAGCCCAACTACTATAAAAACTTTTCTCTCTTTGCTTACCTTTAGCAAGCACAAGAAAAACCAGAGGATTATGAGAACATCGACATGGTACTACCAATCAGAGACCCATATATTTTTGATGATGACACAGAGACCAGTGATGAAGAGGAGGTCAAGTATACTCAAGTGAAAATTATTCCAAACCCTTCTGGTCAGTCAGACACAACAGACTCCAGCCCCTCAGAGGATGAGACTCAGTACTCTGATGTCAAACTGTGATTCAAGACACCCTCCAAGATCCTACCGGAAACTTTTATTTATATTTTTGATCAGATATACATATATGGTTCAATTTCTGTACAATAAGGTATAAGAAGAGGGAACAAAATGATCAGTGTTCCATTCCAAATCAATATAATATGTATACTAACATTAAAAAGCCCTCTTACAACATTTTTTTTTCTGTTCTTGACCCCGAGGCAGTTTTCTCACAGTTTTTAGACGAATGGAAAAAACCTCAATATCAGACTAAATTAATCTATGTTAATACAGAAATTCGTTTTCAATCATTAAGTTACTCATTAAGGTGAAAATGCTATCCAAACCAGTGTTTCCCTATGTGAAAACAGTAACAGCCATGAATCATGAATTAACTGAGATATACATGTATTCACCAAGGTATAAAGGTCTGACCTGTCAAACATATTCTATACACACACACACACACACACACACACACACATATATATATATATATATATATATATATATATATATATATAGAGAGAGAGAGAGAGAGAGATTTATGGAACCTTATTAATGATGTAAATTTGCCTAAAAGAATTTAAAAAGCAACAGATCAAGCCTCAATTTAAAATTATTCAAGAAGCAGTCAATGAGATCTATCTGTATAGAAAGAGTTACAGAGTCTTGTCTAAAGATTAGGACTCCAGCAAAACACAGTGGGAGCATTTATGGACAAATACAGAGAACATTTTGCTGGACCTTCCAAAGATAAGCCAAACCAAATTAGCGGCTTCACAACATATAACTATAAAAAGCAGGTGTAAAATACATGTGTGCAGATCCCTATGTATTGAGGTGGACATATTGAATGCTGTGTTTCCTTCTATGTGAGCATATGTGGACAAATTTAATTTACTTATTTTTTAACACGTGGTTACATCCCTATCTCCTTGTCCACTATAATATTCTGTCAACGGAAATAACTGAATGACCAGCAAAATTAAGAAAATAGTTTAAGCACACTGAGGTTGCATGCTTCCTGCTGGACAGGAAACAACATTCCCCATAATGTTTTTGGGTTTTTTTTCCAACTAGTGTGAGTCACAGTGATATGGTGTCTACCCTGAAATAAGTAATTTTCTCCATTGACAACATTCCGTCTAACAATACAGTTTATTTGTTTAAATAAAATCTGAGTAAAATCATTAACCTACAAAATGTTGAACATTTTCACCATTCATAAATGTAGTTGTTTTATACAATTACCTCTTCACTCACTGCCTGGGATGAAAGTCTGATGTGCTTCTCATTTTTTTGCATATATGATTTCGTTGGAGGTTAGGCGATCTTCTGTAGTAGTAGCAAATTGCACAATCGTGATTTTTGACCTTCATAGCCATCCTTTGGTAAGATCGTCACTCAAACACAAAAATACTGCTTACTTGTGTGACAGTGTGAGGGTCCTGTCACTGTAGCTAAGACTGATCATGTGCCCTGGCTGCTTAGCCACGGGGATATCTCTTTGGCTACCTCGTTAGCGCAGGTGACTGTTACCCAGGAGTCGTGGGATAGAATCCCGCTTGGGCCCTTGTTGTGCGTCTTGCCACACTTGGAATGATTTAGGTATGTACTGCCCCTTATTGTCAGGAAACTACACGCTGTCACTTTAATAGTAAGTGTAACAACCAGGTTTTTGGTTTAGAAGTTACCTTCATACTAAATTCTGATATAAAAAAAACATGTTTTCCTATTTACTCAGATTATCTTTGTTTGATACTAAAGTCTTTTCAATAAAAAAATATATTAGAACTTTGCATGTGATGCAAATAGTTTTTCACAGTGTACAAATAGGTTGATCTTTAAGATAGATTTTATTCTGTACATAAGTTAAAAACTGAGATTGCTATTAATATCTTAAAATTTTGCTGTATTTACAAGAATGAGACTTGTCTCTGATTTATACAAACTGAAATTATTAATTTTACTGCTTGTTTATGTTTTCACTCTGTAAAATATTTCGACTGTTTTTATTTAGCTGGACATATACATTGAATAAAAACACATATGTTATGAAAAATGTTTAACAGATCTCCTTTTGCTGATTTTTTGATGCAAGAGTTTTAATAGAGAGGAAATACTGGGTATTAGTACAAATAAAACAGTAAATAGATTAAAAATATGGCTAGTAATTGTTGTAAGGTTTATTATTCAGAGTCAGCTCATTTATAATCACGCTGAAGTAAAAGCTAAAGTCCAGATCTTGTTTTCTGTTACAAATCAACAAAAAATTAAGCATTGACCATTTCAGTGACTTCTTCTGTAGGATCATTAGCATCTTTCCCTTGTCCCAAGTGAGTTCCTGAGAAATTAACGGGCTCTTTTGCATCTTCGTCACTTTCTCTGCATTGGACGCAAATCTCAGCATACTCTGCTGTCTTTGAGGCTAGCCCACGGATAGCGCCATCCTCAAGATCACCTTCTGATCTGGCCTTAATTTTAGCAAGGTCCACATTAACATAGTTAAGATGTTCTTCCTTGTCTCCTTCCATTTCCTCCACTGCAGCTTTGTTGGCATAAATCACATCTTCTGAGAAAGAGCTGGCCTACAAAAAAAAGGGGGAAAAAAGAGTAAGGTACTACTGTACCACAGATGAAGCTGATATCATTTGCATTTTTTAACCCTATGAGTAGGGAACGCTTAAGCATAAAGCATTGTAGCCATAGAAGCCCTCTGATTTTACATGTAACTTAATACATATTTATACGTTCTGAGTCTGCAAAGACCAAAACTCAACACATTGGTGACTAAACATTCTTCTGTTACCAATAAGTCCTTGGGGAATGAAAGGCTGTCTTTTCTTTTCCTAAAAACAAAGAATATTCTGGTTATACAAAGGAATAACAAGAAATTAATGGAAAATGACTTCAAATAAATAAAACATGACTGAATTTATTTTTAGAATGTAAAATCAGATCGAATCATGTGGATTTACAGAACGGACTGCAATATCTTTTAAATATGTAGTCTTAAACCGGCTTCCATTGAAAATATTCTTAGTAACACAGGATGATGAAGTTGGTAATATCAGAGGTCAGTAATACTTAAGCTACTGTCACAGTTTCTTATCTACTACTTTTCTAGGTGTATCTTATGAAAAATCAAACCATCTTGCTGCAAGGCAACAGTGCTAACCACTGCACCACCGTGCAGCCCCGTTGTCGAACATTATCAATAAAAAACAAGTGGTTTAGAGTTTTGTGTTGACACATGTAACATCTTGTGCTCCAAGGTTAAGTTGTAAAACAGTTCAAAAAAATCTAGTACACTGGTTTCACCAAAACATCAGGGTCCCGAGCTGTGTGAACAGTTACATCTGGTCCTGGAGTAGCCGCAAGTTACTTTTTGCAATAGAAGATTTTCTCGTTCTATATTTCCATATTTTTTATTCAGCTAACCATCTTTGATGGAAAACTCAATGTTCTTTAAATAGCACTGAATTTGACCTCGTCTATGGAGGACCAAAACTGACATAATTAAAAATAAAAGCATATATATATATATATATATATATATATATATATATATATATATTTTTTTTTTTTTTTTTTTTTTTTTTCTTAAGCAAGCTTTTTTCCAAAGAAATGCATATATTTTGTTTTAATCGAGAAAAATATAGATTTTGTTTTTGCTTCCCCTTAAACGCATTTTAGTCAAGAAAAATATAGATTTTATTTTTCTGTTTCCTTATACATGCATTCTTATTTTTTACATTCCCTCACCTCATCTTTTTTACTTATTGCTATGTATTCCCGCCTCATTATGCAAATATGGAGGGCATTCTTTCTTGGTGTAACTCCTCTACTATTGTTCAATAAACATGAAGGAGTAGGAGGGAGTTTAAAAGGAAGGAATGTATGTAAAGGAAAAGGAAAAACAAAGTATATATTTTTTTGCCAAAAATGCATTCATATTCTGCTTTTATTTTCAATTATGTCAGTTTTGGTCCTCAATACTTGTCCCCTGCAAGGCCAAATTATTTTTTAACAGAATTCTTCAGAAGATAGGGTGAACTGACTCTCTTATTGAAAGACACACTATTCATACTATAATATACAGTGAGATCAAATTATATTGTTTTATAGTCACTGCTGCGACAATTGTATAGCATTTACTATTTACATTTCATAACCATTCCTTCCTTTTCCTGATCCTGAAGCTCAAACATTTACAGAATAGCCATGTTTGTGAAAGTGGTCTCTAAATGTATTTGTCAAATACTGTTATGTTAAACTCTTTCATTTTGAATCCTTTAACAAGTGCTTGCTAAATATGAGTTATTTCTTTACCTGCAAAAAAAGATCAGCAATGGGATGCAAACCACTATCATCCCAAGAGCTCCAACTGCTGATCCAATCAGCAGAGACACAATATCGACGCCTGTAAATACAAACCAAACCAAGTTAGATGATAAATGAAACAGCTGAGTTACACAAACAAATGAGTTCAGTGTCCTGAAGTTGCCCACCCAGCTGAGTTTCACTGGCGGAAACATTGTAAGCCAAACTATCCGAGCCCAGGGAGTTTCTGCTGCGGCACACTAAAGTTGGCACGTCTTCACTGACACGGTACAAAGTGATGACGCTCCTCATGGTACCATGTCCCATGATTATCTCCCGTACTGGGATGTCAGTTGAGTGATTGACAGGTTCTCCAGCCAGTTCCCAAACCAGGGAAGGAAGCGGGTTACCCTGACTGTCGCAGGAACATCGAAACTGAGCTAAAATTCTGACACAACGAGAAGATGTAAGGATTTCTGTAGAATCTGAAAACAAAGATGACAAGAAATTATTTGGAACTGTCCATCAAAAGGAAAATTGCATAAAATGAGAAAGATTTTCTCGATGTCAATCATACATAGAACATCAATAGTCACAGGTTCTGAGTACTGAGATCCATGACTATTTAGGGCTTCACAGTAATAAAGATCTTGCGAGAGTTTGGTCACATTGAAGGTGAGGTCCCGCTCTGAGCCGACAACCTCCTTTTCTCCTCCGGCAGCTCGGAACCAGGTGACGTTAGCTACGGCTGGATTTGCGAAACTGGAGCAGGTCAGAGTCACAGAGCTGCCGTCAGGAACTGGACCAAACGGTTCAGCAGACACAGTGGTGTTCTTAGGGGGATCTGAAAGAAATGTTATTTAAATGGTTCATTTTGAAGGTTTTGTATTAAAATACTTTTGCTCATTTATGAGAAATATAGATTCGAGATCATTGGAAATTAAATGTTGGGTTGTTCACGGTGTTTCCAATTAACTTTACCAAACTTTTACTTAATATTTTTTTCTTCTGTCTAGTACAAGTAAAAAGGATTTCCAAAACATGGCAATTACTTTTCAAGCATTTTATTCCACATATTATATGAAATAACTTAAATAAACTTAATAATGTGATAAAAAAGTTAATTTAAGGTGTTTTTTTCATAAACTGAACTATTGCAAACCATGCATTACTGAAAAGAAAAAAAAACATCCTAATTAAGGGACCGACTAATTAAAACAACACCACATAAGTCTGTACAGTGGGAAACACTCATATGCACAGCAGAGCTCATTCTTCAAGGACCACAGACACAGTGAGGCTTCTGATGTTGTCACACAACATGACAATGTGTCACTGTCCATGGTCCAGACTTTGGGATAAACAAATCTTGGCTCTACTTCATCTTTGGGTTGTCACAGCTGGGCATACAGTAGAACCACAATGCACACAATGTACTTGTTGTTTTTTTCTCATCACTGTAACTGTGGATCTTTTCTGAGTAAAATAAACTCACACTGAACATCCAGCTGAATCTTTGCTGAAGTTTCTTCTCCCAGATTGTTTTTTGCAGAGCAATGATAGTCACCACTATGGCTGGGATAAATACCAGCTAAGGTTAGGATCGGTCCGGTCTGTTGATCCACTTCCCCATCTTTGTACCACGTGTAATTAGTCACTGGTGGGTTTGAACGGCTTCTACAAAGCAGATACACAGAACTACTCTCTAGGATTGGACCAGCAGCCTCAACAACAACTGTTGTTTCCTTAGGAGAAACTGCAGATACAAACAAGTATGAGTCAGTTCGAGTTTTGGGTTGTGGAAATACCATGTGGCACAATGTGTGTGTTTTACTCCAACTTACACTGCACATCAATCTGAGCAATGGAGGAGTTCTGGCTTCCATATCTGTTATCAGCTTTGCAGAAAAACTGGCTGTCAACTTCTGTAACTGTGGTGGAAAGTTTGTTCTTAAATCCCACTGCTTCCACTTGCTCTCCACTAACTTTGTACCAGGTGTAGCTGTTTACTTCTGGATTTGCATTGGCGCTGCAGGTCAAAATCATAGAGCTGCCCTCCAGTGCTGGACCAGAATCACTGACCGATGTGTTATGTGGAGGGTCTGTAAGAAAAAAAAGGATATATAATTTACCGTAGCAGAAATATTAAGAAAAAAAATACATTAATCCCACAAATTGTTTGAATGGAAGGACAGATCACCAACTCTGTTTAAAGCATCTGTAATTGGTGTAGAACAGGGGTCTGCAACCTGTGGCTCCAGATCCGAAAGTGGCTTTTAAGACCTTCTGCAATGTATCTCAGGAACATAAGCTAAAATAATACTTAACCAAATGTTTGTTTTTTTTTCTTTCCAATAACAAATTAAAAGTTTTAGGAGCTTGTTTTTGTTAAACAATTGCTGTGAATTTCCATGACACAATGACACTAAAAGTAACAATATTTTGTAGATACATTTTTCTGGTAAATAAGTTTGAAACTGTGTGCAATTTTACATAATTTGCCACAAATATCAAAAATCCGATGAAAATTAATCCATCCACGTTTTGGTAAGTTTTATTTTTTTCTTTCCTTTAAAACCTAAAAACATTAATAAAATAGTTGCTTTTTATGAATGAAAACAGATTTCTCCAGATACATTTTTATTGAACTTTGTCTAAAGGTCATGTAACATTTGTGACTCTAAATTAGTTTTATTTAGCTGGATTGAGTGCAAAAAGGCTCTATGGATTGTAAAGATTGCAGACCCCAGTGTAGAATGATCCATTCAAAGTTCGACCAGTCTATAGATTGTGCTTTTCACACGAAACTTTACTCTAAAGTGAAGGTGGTCCCTATGCCAAGAAAGCACTAAAAGACTGTTGTTTTCAAAGCAAATAACTAATATTTTAAATAAGAGATTATGGAATCCAGTCATGATCCCTTAAAAAACAGAAAAAGCCTTTTTATCAGGGCCATCAGATACCAAACTCAGTGTACAGCAATATTTTCTCATATTACCTACACTGTGCACACACACAATGACTTGACATGCAAACAATCAACAGTAAACTTATTCATGTGGCAATGACATAATGTTGTGCCAATCTGGATAGTAAGAAAGCTCACCCTCATTAAAAACACAACTGACAGTACAGTCTTCTTACATACAACTGCAGATGAGTGCACAAAGGCATTTGAGAATAACACTAGCAGTACAGTAACTTTACTATTGTTTTTTTTTTTTTTTTTTTTTTTTGGGGAGGGGGGATTGCAGTCTTTTTCCAGAAATGTCTCAGAGGTGAAAATATTAGGTGTTGATTGCTAAAGTTAAAGAAATAAATTGTTAAAATGTATAGTAAACCCTGAGCTGTTGAATCTGTTTTTTATAGTACTGTATTATTTTTTTCTTCTGATTCCTTGATTTAAAATATATAGATATATAGATATAGCATAGCTCACAAATTAGTAAATATGATGAGACTGGACTGGGCTTTGAAGTTTTTTTGTGGAAACTGAAATCTTAGTTTTTTTCCACTAGTATTTGTAAACAGTTGTTTTCTGATACTTTACTTTTTATATATTCATTTAAACTTTGATGTTGATGAAATATTTCTATGTAAATTTCAATAAAAAAAAACTCAGAGGTATACTCACATAAAACCTGCATAGTCAAACTTCTATCATTGATCAGATCATTTTGTCCAGCTGGTCTGTTGTAGGCAGCACTGCAGGAAACCATCAGGCCATTGTGAAGGTGGGAAGCGTTAAAGTTCATGATGGAGTTTAAAGATTTTGCTTCCATATTCTCCTCGATGTCTCCCAAACTAGGTGTCCATGTAACAAGTGGAGGAAGAGTTGGACAGGGGACAACAGCTGAACAACTCAAGGCAACTGCAGTCCCTTCTTCTACTTCAAGCCTGGATGGAGTTATAGTAGGCCTGGGAAGTGTATCTGAAGAGGAAAATGATAAGCAAAAGCTGCCATATACAACAAGATATTGCTTTAACTGTTATAAAGCAAACCTTTAGTGGTGATCCGAACACTTGTTTGAAAGTTAAACTTTAGTGAGTTTTCACAATGCAGTCTGAAGTAATAGTTGTCATAATGGTTAGATGGCAGGTTGTTGAAGATGGTAGTGCAGTCTTTGTCACGCAGATCTCCAGTCAGATTTCCCTGCAGGAGGTTTAAGCTCACGCTCGCACCAGTAAGGCTGGAATCAAACACCTGGGTTCGGCTCCAGCTGCCTCTCTTCCATATGGCTTTACATGAGTTGTCCAGGTATTGTTCCCATTCAGAGGGCAAGCTGAAAGTGCAAGGGATAACCACACAGGATCCACTCAGCCCCTCTATACTCTGAGGCATGAAGACTGACCAGGGCTGGCATGAGACGCCTGAGGAAAAACAATGACTCAACAAATACAATGTCCAAATACAGATCTTTTATATATTTTTTAAATATCAGAAGATTAAATATCTTACCTTGAAATAAGAAACATAAGAACAAAAGTTTTACAATGAACATCATGGTTTTCTTTACGTTAACCTGCAATGAGGTATTGGACAGAAAAGAATCAAAGTCGAGAAATAATCTTCAGTTAGTACTATTGCAATAAATTTACATCTAGGTGAAATTAAGCAAAGATCAGTTATAAACCTCAAGAAAATTTAAACTTGTATGATATAAAATATTGCATTAGACTAGTATGGCAGATTAGATAATGAATTTTATGAAATTCATACCTATCATATAACAAAAAACAGTTTGCCAAACAGAGGTAAAATGGGGGATTTATTTCGTTAACCCTAATGTTATATTATTATTTATTCTAAAAATTGTCTAGTATGGTAAATCATATCAAAGTTTGCTCTATGAAATAATCAAAATGAACATGAGTTAGCAATAAAGATGAATTTGGGCACAACCGTGCAAGCTTCACTAGTCAGCCCACAGACAAAATGTGGTTCTTGTGGCTCTTGAGGCTGCAGCTATGTGGTAGAAAAGCTAACTTCATCATTAAGATATGTTTTTACAAAAACGACAAATTATGATTTTCTATATAAAACAGCACAACAATTCTATAAATAAGTGAAAACCTATTTTCATTGCAATGGATTTGAGAATATACAGTTGATCTTTTCAATTAAAAACAGAAGAGAAAAAAAATAAAGATATTTCACTTTCCTATCAAGTCAGAGACAAAAACAAATAAATTAAGGCTGGACTAGCAAATAGAAACTAATATTATAACAAATTCAAAGATTTACCAGCATTGGAGGTACAGTGGTTGCAATCCAACAAGTGAGTCTTGACAGATTTATTGCATGTCTAGACAAGACATGCAGCTGTGCTACTAGAGGCTGGCAACCAGAAAACAAAAGGGTTTTGATAAAGTCTCCACTTGCTGCAAGTATTTTTCCCCAAACAAAATATAATTCTAAAATACTTTTTCAGCAATGTGAGAAAGCAGTGAACACTGCAGTTTTATCATTTATAGTCTATTTATCGAGGAAATAACAGAACAAACCTGATACTAAAAGAAACTGGAGGAAAGATAATGGCCAAAATATAAAGCAAGCTCAAGCAAGATGTCATATGAGTATTTGGTGAGTTAAATTAAGCACTTGCATTCAAATTAGGCCAAAACTTAATTTAGTTAAAAAAAGAAGATTCCAAATATACTGCACACACTGCAAATATACCAATAAAACCTTATATTTCTGCAAGTCAACAATTTACAGTGATATTCTATACATTTGGATTTTCCTTCTGATGAAGTTTGTTTTTCAGATTAAAATACTTTTCAAAATAACAATTATTCTGATATTAGACATACAGTACTTCTCATTAAGCCCATGTTTCTGTATTATTGTTATAATGTACTATTCTGACCTTAAATGTTGTTTCATTACTTTATATCATAATTAACAGAAATAAAGCCTTATAGAAATCAGTCATTTTACATACTATAGTACATTATATATAATTTGCTTCTCTTAACAATAGTACTAAAAAAATAACTCTTTAATACTTTTTTTTAGATATGATTGTATGATGTTGACCTACAAAACAGAAACTTTGTTACATACCTTAAAATATCAGCTGTCATCATACAAGAAGATAGGTTAAAAAAGAAATCTAGAAGACACACTATTTTGAAAGACCAGGAAGAAATTTCAAAAGCTTACGTGCTTGAGGTTAAATGATTTCAATTCGTGTCAGCAAGAATCTTGCAAAAAAAAACAAAAAAAACAGGAAATTGCTTTAGGGGCATCCCAATGTGTGAAATGAACTCAGGATGTTTTCAGACTGTCAGTCCTTTAACAATTCAGATTCACTTTGATATTGATACTTTAATACTCAAGCAACGGACACCCAGCAGAAATGGATTTATGCCAGAAAAGACTCACTCCTGTGTTCATATGAACTCATGTTATGCATGTCAAATTTAAAACAAATCTAAAAATAGAGATTTATCTGCACAGAAAGTATTGTGTCAAAACCTCATCAGAGGTCATGCTACAATATTTGGTTTTCGGTCATTTTGATAATTTAAAAAAATAATCTGGTCATAATCAATGTTTTACCATCACGTTTTTCAAAAATGTAATTCATTTTAGTTTATATTAAATCTGAACAAGCAAAACAGAGAATCCAAATCGTGCCATCAGATATTATGCAGAATAATAAGATGCATGTTCACCAGGCTGAATGCGCTGCAAGGAGCTGAGCTGCTCTGCTTTTTTAGTAACAAAGGCTGAAGTGCCACTTCAGCAATAGTTTTGAAATTAGTAATTATTTATCCAACTGAAGTTATGAGAATATGTCAAAACTCTCTGAAGAAGGGGCTGTTTTAAAATTGGTGAGGTAAAATTGGGGGGCTTCTTCATATTTTAACAGCATTACTCACAATACCAAGCAAATTCTGGTGAATGTCTAGTCTAACTCCAAAGTAATACACCTACCCTGACCAAGTTTGGGCCCAGATCACAAAATGGATTTTAGAAGAAACCTACAATACCAATCTGTGACTGAAACTCCTTTAAGACATCTTGTTTTGTTCTACTTTTTTCTACAATGATTGAAGGAAACCTTATTTAAAAGAAAGTATACAGTGAGTATACAGCATACAGTGTGTATGAGAATGAATGTTAGAGAATAATTGGACAGGCTAGCTTAAGATAACAGAGAGGCTACTGTAGCTTAAAATAATTCATTCCAACAATGGCATGCAAAATAGCATGTCCGAAAGAAGTTTAGCTACAGCAGCAAAAGAACACACCAGGTGCTATTGCTTTGTATTACTAAAGGGAAACTGGGGCAGCAATTCACTAGTTGTTCGAAAATTGGACAATATCAGGTTAAAGAAAACCTCTGAGCAGCTGAATCTTATATCCTGCTTTGATCTTTGTTATACTCTCATATATGAATAATGTATTTCTATCTGTAATTTCCATGTGGAAGTGTCACAGGTACTTTAAAGTTAAGGTCCTAATAAATAATAAATAAGGAATAAAGATATAGTAAAGGGTGTATTAAAAATAAATCATAAAGGACTGTTGAAACTGATTTGTTTCAATTATTTTTACTCTAAAGGTTGGAACTGATCCCACCATTACCTTTCCAAACACTTCAATAACAACAGACAAACATGAGCATTTTTATGAACAAACATTTAATGTTGCACTGAAACCAGAGTACAGTTTATCTGCAAACCAAAGCCATATAAACCTGAATATAATAAATAATCTTTAAAATTTCCTATACATTCCTTTATGTAAAAACAGAGGCATTGGGTTAACATAATCAAGTGAACACCTCAAATGTAGTGGCTTATTGTAGCAAATAACATCCTAGGTGGTTTTATTGTGCTCATTTATGCAGTGTCTTTTGTGTAGTGTACATTACTCCTGTAATGCTGGACTGTAACCAGCAGGGGGAGGCCGAGGTCCGTGAGTGAATCCTCCCTGTAACAGACCGCTGAGTCACCATGAGTGAGTCCTTTAAAGATCCACGTTCTGCACTGCAGCTGATTAATCTGAGTTAGTAACAGCTTCCTCCATGTCTGAACTGCTGTACCCCTGTGTGGTTCTGGTCTTCTGAATCCCCTAAGGCACAACATTTTCCAGCAAATATACTCCCCAGACAGAAAAGGAGAAAATAACCCACGACGGAGTCTGTTCAGTAGCTTCACTTCAAAGTCACATATTGAGGTCAATAGCGGCTGTGCTCATCTGTCGCAGTGACGATGACATCCATCCAGATACGCATGGACACAGCGTTGGAAGCAACCAAAAAGAACAGGCGATCATACGTCTTTACACAGAATGTAAGGCTTGGTCGAGGAGACTAAAAAGAATAAAAAACAGATATCAAGAATCAGCTGCCTGGCAGGGTTTCTTATGGCTTTACCTCAATACAGAGGCTTTAAAAACACACAGACATATTTATTGAATATAAAACTTTACAAGTGACTGCACACAAGTATCTGGAACGTCAAACTGAAGGAGTCAAATCCTGTTTGTTAGCTTTCGCAAAGTATGAAAAACATTTAATCAGAAAGTATTTTATAATAATAGTTTGTCAATGTAAAAACAACAGGCTGCCTTGATTTACACCAGAATGTGACTTAAAGTCTACAATTTCCTTATTACATCATGTAGCTTTAGTTTATCCTTTAGTTTTCCATTAGTTGTTTTAGTTTTATTAAAATGCTTCAGTTTTGAAAGAATTCTGTCAAAGATCAAACTAGCAAAATTATCTCAACACAAATGTTTTGATTATCTTTTCAAAGCCATTTACCATTGGTTCTGAGAACGCATTTTTCATAAATATAATGCGAGTGTTTTTCAGGTTGTTTTTTTGTGTTAATGACCCAAGATAATATGTCTTTAAAATGATTCAAAATGTAGTTAAACCACATGTTCAGACTTTACAGATTTGGTGCAGTCAAATGAGAAATCCCACAAACTGATTAATTCATCATAGCCCAACTCACAGAGGTAGCTGTTCGTAGATGATCGTAGTAAACTTCTTCTATAGCTTGAAAGTACATGACTCCCTTTAGCTTCCTCTCATCACAGTCTGTAGTTAAGGGAGAGTCAAGATTAAAAAATAAAATTACTACAAAACAAGTTGATACAGTGGCTTGCAAAAGTATCAACACCCCTAGAACTTTTCTACATTTGGTTGCATCACAACCACAAACTGACATTTACTTAATGAATTTTGTGTCATAGACCAACACAAAGTAATGCATGACTTTAAATTATTTCATTGTAGCTCTGCTTGTAAATCTAGGGTTATTCTTCTGTTGGAGGATAAACATTCAATCAGAGTGTCAAGTCTTCTGGACCCAGTAACAGTTTAATCTCTGACCATCTTCCCTGTCCCTGCTAAGGAAAAACATGGCATTTTTCAGTGTGGGGATTATGTGTGCAGGATGATGTGCAGTGCTACACTGTTCTCACACACACAATCTTACATGTAGGACAGAAAGGTTAGTTTCAGTTCTATCTGATCAGAGCCCTTTCTTCAGCATTGTTTGTCTTGTCTTCCTCAGCTGTGGATCTCTGGAACTATTTCTGAGTCATCTTGAGAATCTTGGTTGCTTCTCTGATAAATACTCTGGATACTCCGTCAGTCTACGTGGAGATACAAATCTGGGTAGGCTCGTATTTATGTAATACTCTTTCCATGTTCTCATAATTTAGCGCTCGATTGAGCTTAGACTAAGGTTTTATAATTAACCCTACTTTTAAATTCTGCACAGTTGTATCCCATAATCCATCTGTTCCTTGGTCTCCATGATGCTATTGTTCAATTATGTCCTCTAATTAATAGTTGATGACTTCGCAGAAAAACATTTTTTTTTAGTGAGTCGAGTTGGACTCCATTTATTGCACCTGTTCTCATTTCATTTAGAGGTCATCAAAGTAAGGGGAATGAATATTAATGTGACACTTATGGATGTATTTTAAGAAACAAAATGTCCTTTCCACTTTACAATTATGCTCGACTTTGTGTTGGTCTGGCACATAGAACCCCCCTCCAAATAAAAAAAACTAACAAAAAAATAAATAACATTTGTGATTGTAATACCACAAAATGTAAAAAAAACTTCCCTTGAATAAAAACACCTTTGGGAACACAATGTTCTCCCTTCGGTGAGCTCAAATTGTGTGGTATACAGAAGCCTTTTATTCATGCAAACATAAAATGCAAAGTAAATGAGCACACACACACAGATACACACACATAGTTTCGAAAGCCAGTCTAACCTGTGTAGTAGGCCAGCCTTTTGTGGTCTGTGTCAAACAGGAACCATCTCTTCTTCCACGTCTTGACCCTCCCACCTCGTTTCGTCAGAAAGCCCGCACAGCGACGAGGTGTGAGCCGCAGATCAGTGCAGCTGGCAATCCCGTGACCCAATGACTCCACATGGGCCCGAAGGTCAAAGTTTGGAGTAAGGAAAAGTGGCAGGCTGCGCTTCTGAAGAGACATGTAGAGCTTAAGTGGCCATTCGACCCGTCCACTTTCCATACAGAAAATGCAAGCAGTCAGTGCCATTTAAAAAAAACAAAACAAATACACTTATTTTTTAGGCTTCAGAAAGGTGCTCTCTGTGGTCAAATGATGAAAAATATATTGGAAATATATTGGAAAAATAGTTTATATCAAGACTTGGAAAAATTAAATTGTTTTAAAACCACAGATGCAAATGGGAAGATATGTTCTTAGAAAGTAACAGAAATTAAATCTATTTTCAAGGAAGTTACCAGACTTCGGTTCAGAACACCTATGTCATTTTTTTTTATTGCACCTTCTTTACGGCTCTATGACGATATACCAATATTTATTCTTTTTTTTAAATTAAATTGGATTTATATTAATGTAAATTAATCATTTTAAAACAAACAGCATAACTGTTTAAAGCACATAGCAATTTTCATTAGATAATTTATCAGGAAACTAGATCAACATTAGGCTCATAAAAACTGATTTACACAGCTAATAGGCTATGTTGCATTGTGGGTAATGGTAGGATTTCACTATGAATAGTGAAATGTGAAACAGTACTACAATTTCACAACTCTCCTAAAGTTTATTGCTGAATTTCAGGATAGGAATATGTTTTCATAGATTTGAGGTTTGTAAATAATTTCATACCTCTGAAATGGGTGATGAAAAGGATCTTATTGATTCATTTGCTTCTGGTTCTGATCTTTGTCGGGTTTCTATTTCTTGTGGTTCTTCTCTGGTGGAGTTCAGCTCTCTTGGGCTTCTCTCTTCCAAATGCAACCGATGTCTCTCTGCCTGGGTGCAAACATTTATTAAAGAAAACTGTAACACATTTAATTGTACTATTTTTAAAGCAACAAAAATAGAAACCCATTGTTTATGAAGCCACAAACAACTGGAGGTTTGAGCCTTCCAGACTTGGCAGCTGCCAGTGCTGAAAATATGCATTACAGGCATGCAAACATCTGCTGGGTGTTTTCTTGGACAATCATGTGCGAGCTGAGCTGGTGTCACCAGGCCATGTCTAATATAGTGTGACACAGACAATTAGCGAGTGTTTCTCATGGCAGCGGACTCACTCTTTCTCTGAGAAGTCTTTCTCTTTCTGCCTTGGCTTCCCTCAGCTTTCTCTCAATCTCCACAAGATCCAAAAGGCACGGGCTACAGTGACGAGAAACATCAGAATCAAAAGAAATATTCCCAAAAATACCACTGCTTGTTTTTTCATTAAAACAGAAACCTAAATACCACATTTTAGTCAAATCAAGCTGAAGATACAGCATTGCAACAGATGTACAGTAAACATCAATCATAAAAACCTTCAAATCGAAAATGTCGGCATTTAAACAATCCGATTTTACTGTTACTTTGTAGGCAACAGCAACGCATCTGAATGTCTTTATCCAACCACAATTACTTGCATTGTAGTTTGAGTAAACCAGGCTATCTTCTTGTTCATTTATAGCATTTAAGTTATAATCTGTTATCGTCTTTATAATAAATGATCATTTTGGATCATGCCATTTTCTTTGCAGTTCATTTCTTATATTTATTAAAACAGTTATACCGTCTAAACTGCTTCAACATCAGTAATCTCTGTTTTTAAAACAAAGTTAAAAAAATACCATAATGTCAATCTTGTAATTGTTGCTACATACAGACACATCTTTACTAAGCAGAATATAATTGAGCCAAGTTATGTATATCTACAACTGGACTCAAAAAGTAAAACTCAGATTGATTCATTACACACATAGTAATGTGTTCTTTATTTATTTTAAGATTAATGATGACTAATACTTCAAGGCTATAGCTATCCCTGTTGCTTCTGTAACCTCACATGTTGTCCTTCCACTTAACTTATGAATAAAAGTGCCTGGATCAATAAAATCAATGACTTTCTGTGACCTACCCCCAGGGAGGGTGTTGGCAGTATTACCCATGATGTTGTAGGCATAACTTAACCTTTCTGTGTCAAATAATATTTATAGTCTTACGTAATATTCAGATTTTCTGAGAAAATACTAGGATTTAGTTTTTGGCTATAATCATTAATATTAGCTCATATAAAAGCCTAAAATGCATATATTTGTCAATCTATACAAAAGTATGAGTTTCATGTTTTAAACTGAATTATTGAAATACATTGTATGTTTTGTTAACATGACTTACAGAAACTGTTTATATTTACAACAATGCATCCTTTATCATCCATGTTTCCATTAAAATTGTGCATGATCATCACTACACGCTTAAAGAACTAAAACAAAAAACCTAAACATACTTAACGTTATACACCAGTGCTGATTTTAAACACAGAAAAAGAACAACAAAAATCCTTCAAAGTATCTCTTGGGTAATTTCTTTCAAGTAGCATGTATCTCAATTATGCATGCCAACAGTATGTTTAGACTGTTGTATGGGCTTTCACCGCCCTTGATGGCCACAGTTGATGTATATTCTTAGGGGCCAAGACGGTCAACTAGTGCTGAGGGCACTGTGATGGAGATATACAAACACAAGTCACGAAAATGTGGGTTAACTGCAATCCATACAGTCATCACAAAATTCAAAAAATGCTTTTGCATTCATGTGTTGCATTATTTAGATCAAAAATGGATCTAAATGTACCCCAACTGACTTCAAGTGGCTCCAAAGTTGGGTGAGTAAATTAATGTAATGCATGCTATAAATAAGGTCCAGGAAGCAAAAAATGTCTCCCCTTAAATAGCACACAGACTTATGTGATTACAATTTTAGGTGCATTTTAAAGACAAAACTGGCTTTCCTCCAATTATGCCCGAACAAGATCCGTTCGGACCAATCAAATCGGGCTTACGATGTTTGACAGGCGAACAACAGTAACGTAATCAACCACGTCACCAAAGAGCACCTGGGTTGAATTTGTTTACAACAACGATGGCTGCCGCTGGATAACTGAGATGTGCAGATTCTGCCATCGAGTCTGTTCTAGAAGATATCGACAGGTGGAAGCCAAGGTGGAATTTTTAGAGAGGAACAGATAACGTCCGTTGCTCTTCAGATCAACGTCACACACTCCCGTTGCTCTGATTGGTTACAGGTCTATCCAGTTGAGTGCAAAGGCATTTTTTTCCTGGTTCGGTTAAAACACGCCCCATAATCACAGCCCAATGGAGCAGTATCAGACTCACATTCTGATTAGAATTGAGTATGGCTATGTCAGGCTATGATATAGGTACTTGGTCACTGAAAACTGTGTAGATATTTACATGCTGTGATGAAACTGACCTTGTAGCACGAGAGCTTGCTTCACTGTTACATGGAGTGAGGAGTCCGCCACCGTTGCTGGTCCCTGGTCTGTGTCCATTGCTCAGTCTGTGGGAGCTGATGGGAGAAGTGTAAGCCTCTGTACTGTGGCACTCTGGAAGAGTCCTCACCAAACCTGATACAGGAAGGAGACAGGGTAACATAACAGTTTATGACAAACATATTTAAAGCTTTATATATGAATAAAAACCAGTCAAATCTTTTTGCAATGACCCCTCTGTGACAACTCAAAATAAGTATGTTGAACTAAACCAGCAAAGAGGAAAAGCGTACAAAAAAGGACCTTGTAAGTAGGGATGTCCCGATCCGATTAGGTGGTTTCAGACTCAATCGGAATCGGAAGTTACCTCCTGATCAGGACTCGGATATATATGTACCTATCAATTTTTAAATTACATGCGGGTGGGGGATAGTACCTATCTCTAGTCAATTCAATTCACTTTTATTTATATAGCATCAATTCACAACAAATGCCATCTCAAGGCACTTTAAAACATAAGTCATTTCAATACAATTATACAAGTCCCATGAGTTAATACCTATTCTGAAGTATTTATTATTTATTCACTTTGAATAATATTCAATCCAAACAAGCTGAACAGCGAACTACTTATTAAAGTGAAATTAAATAGTTGCACTTAAAATACACCTGCTACAGTTCCTGCTCCACATGGAAGTGAAATGCATGTCATTGTGCAATCAAATAGTGGGATTGCTGCAGATGTTGTTGTCATGAGGCTTAGAATTTTTGCCTGAGACAGATGATTTTTCATGGGGGTATAGATATTGTTCTGGAGGCTTTATTCACGCGCTGCCGCACTGGAGACTAAAATTAAGCGCTGCATCAGCCAAGGTTTTAAAATGAGGAAACAATTTAGCAATTAAATCAGAACTCTACAAGACTCTGAATGAACGGGTTCCTGATCCGTAAACTATGCTTCAGTGGCAGAAAAGCCAACCAGAGGAAAGCAGGAGCAGTCAGCGTAATTGGCACCACTGTTTGGCACACATCGTAGCTAGTCTAAACAGCCGCAAAAGCAGTCGCAGTCTGAAGTCTCAGATACTTTTCAACATGCATTGAGCTCCCGGTCAGCGAGATGCCTTGATCAAAGTGTCTGGGAATCTTTTCTGATTTATTTACCTGGAATCCATAGGTGAAGTTGAAAGTATTTGCAACAAGTAGTCCTTGTGAATGCTAATCTGTAAAAATAACCAACAGCCTTCTGATTTTTCCATCACAGTTTTAATAAACTAGTCAAATACAGAAACCAGTCAGCTAACGCAACCATGATAAGTTTATATATATTCTCATTGAGTTGATTTAATTTGAGATGCTATTTGTTTTTATATTAGCCTTTTCATATTTCCTGTTGCATTAAGTCAAAAAGTGGCCTCTGAACTCCTCTGCCAGCTGTCTCCTTGTCAGCCCAAAAGTCAGGACACACACATTCACGGCAAGGCTTCCTTCCGTTATTATGGCCCTCGCCTCTGGAACGGGCTGCCAGAGGACCTCAGGGCTGCAGGGAACGTTCATGTTTTTAAGAGCAGGATGAAGACTCACCTTTTAGCTTAGCTTTTAACTGACTTATTTATTTCAGTCTGTTTAAATGCTTTGCATGTTTTAGTTCACAAAATTTCTTCACTAAATATATTTATATCATATTCTTTTTTATCATTTTATTAATTCATGTATTTATCTTTTTGTCTTCCCATTTGTATTAGTTCCTATTTATTTTATATTTTAATTTCTTTTAATTTCCTTCCAGTGTTTCCTCTGTGGGAGCCCTCTGTCTCGGAGGCAGGTGTGACTGGCGGGGTACTCTCCGGGTAGAGCCTGGATGGAGGTGGACATTTCCGCCCTCCGTCCTCTGGTCGCCCTGTGTCAGTGCCTCAGCTGGTGTTGCTGATCTGCTGCCACCGGGGCAGATGGCTCCTCTGATGACTATCCATACTTTACCTGGCTCATCTGAACTCAGCCCAATGTCTTTTAACTGGTGTTTTTAATTTGTATGTTTATAGGAGTTGGGTTGGGGGAGTAGAATTGCGTTATTGTTTTTAAATTTGTGGTGGAGGGATGGGATGGATTATGTGGGGTCTCTTTTTTTAATGTGTTAAGCATTTGAGTTGCACTTCAAGTTGTATGAAAAGCACTTTACAAATAAAGGTTGATTGAAAGTTTGATTGAGAATTTTTAAAAGTTAAAATAAGGTGAATAAAGAAAGGAACATCCTGGATCGGTTTCTTCGCTCTTCTTTATTCTTTTTTATGTATTGCTTATAGAAGTATTGGATCAGAACTTAGTATTCGCATATCCTCAAAATCAAATAACTTGGACTCCAGGGCAAAAAAACCTGATCGGGATGTCCCTACCTGCAAGATCTGACATGACTTAATAGACAGAATACGATATGTTTATATAATAAACAGATACTACTGACGGGATTTTAGGCTTAAACATACTCATGCTTCTGCAGAACACAGGAAAATCAAGCTCTCAGTTGTAGTAACAACCGAACAACTCTAAGGCCACACCTTTGATTTGACTAAAAGGGAGGGAACTGAGCAAACATACAAAATGAGGACATGAGTATAACGTAAGCATGTTGATTGTCCTGTACAACAAAAGCATGAGCAATTAAAAGCACAATTCTAAGAAGGAAGAACAGAGTTGGTAGTAACTCACCTTGAACTGAAAGCGGCCTGTCAGAGATTCTATTGTTTCGATGCGAGCTACGTCTTCTGGGCAAACTGAGGGCTTCCTTGGATGGTTCCTTAAAAAGAGAATGATGTATAGCATGAGGGTCATCAGATTAAATCCCATAAAATACACATAATATGTGTATATTATGTTTGTTGTTGAAGTAACAAAAATTTGAACAAGTTCAACATTGTGATCATATCTGCAAGGTACCAGAACTTGACTGGGGTTCTCATCTTTGAGGTTCTGCTTTTCTTAGAGAAACAGTCAAGGAAGCAGTCCTCTACACATCTCAGAGAAAGTTAGGTCCCAAATAAGATCAAAGGCGATTGGGAAATAGTTTAACATATTGCCCTTTGTAGTTAGACAAATATGTATTGTTCTGTTGAGAGACAGCACTGCAAGTTCCCATGATTTCCAGGGAATTGACAGTTACCGTTTCTTTCACAACTCTTCAGCTGTTTCAGCAGTGAGTTATCATTCATAGGGCAGATCAATCAGCAAGGACTTGACCAAATGCACACCTGTGGAGACTTGTGAACCATCAAAGGAGAGTGTGACATCATGCAGGGAGTCGAGCTGGTGAAGTTTGACCAATCAGTGAGTGGCTTCTTCTCCTTGGGAACCTGTTGAACCAGATTCAGTTTTGAAAATCAGTAACGGATATCAGTGGGACACTTGCTACAAGAGGAACATGAAAAAAGTCGTTTTAACCAACTGGAGACATGAAGTTAAAGATAAAAACACTGATTGCTTTGAAAAGTGTCACATTTGCCTGAGAATTAACAGAAAAGTTACCACGATGGATGGGTCATAATGAGAGTAAAAAAAAAAACACCACAGCCACAGTGCCTTTCCTGAAAACCCTCCCATCATGCTTGAGTCACAACACATGAGCAATTCAGTGACTACATTAAGTGAAATGTTAAACTCCTGTTGGTCTCCTTCAGTTCTTTAAGCACATGGTGTCAGAAAATGTGTTGACAGGAAGCATCATATTTCCTCACACTAAGTTGAAATCTGTTAGAATGCTTTCAATGTTCCATTCCACAACAGGGTGGTCCAATCAGATTATCGTCTCGTGCATGTGTTACTCTACAAGCTGATATGCTTTCCACAGCCACAAAGAATTCACAATTTAGACAAAGATGTCAAAATCAAGTACATCCCGCACACATTCAGTGAATCAATGCCTCATTTTTCTCTTCCTCTGCAACGCGACTCCCTTTTGCCATCCCATTCTCCCTTCTCTCACTAACATTATGAACTAAACATACAGTTTTAATAACCCTCTATCTCACAGATCCATTTGTGTTCATTTGTTTGGCTTACCCTTTACTGCAAGGATGAAACACTTCTCTCAGCGTGGTTTCTTTCCTTCTTCTGTTTCCACACACGCTCAAATCTACACACATACACAGTAGCAACCACCCTCACACTGCTTACTCCTCCCTCTATTCTTACCCTCCCCTCCTCCCTAGCTCTCTCCCGCCAACTTAAGTAGCACTTTTCCCATCAGTCTGACTTTTTTTTCGTCTTTCCAATCTTGTCTCCCGGTAATTATAAATTATGCGGTTATAACTCTGAATAGGTGAAAAATGATGTCAAAGGGAGTAAGTCCAAACTCAGTTAAAATAGAAACTAACTTGCACATTTTAGAATGACAAGTAATTATAAGTAAAAAAAAAGTTATTTTACGGCAGTTTTATGAAGAGTTAGAATTAGATCTCCAATACAAACAAAAGAGTCTGCTCCTGATAGTTCATCACTTATTCAAAACTAGGTCATACATGCATCTCTCTATGTAAAGTAGGTAATACAGGCGCAAACAGTCATTCCCAGGTCAAAGGGATCATATACAAATCTCAGTAACTAACTGGTTTCATGCCCAAAGCACTTTAGCTGGCATCTTTTCAAACATCCCATAGTAGAGACATTTCTGCAGGTTGTACATGCAGTCTTTGGCCTGTATTCACCGAAAAATGAGCCCATAAAAAGACGCATATGTTAGTTACTAGAAGAGGAATCATACACTTCTTCTTGGAGCAGAACCTAATGGAAGAGCTCCTACATGAGCATCTCCTGACCAAGAGATGTAATTATGTTAGCTTAGCTAACTACAATGCAAACAGAACAAGTTAATTAGAATTTAGAAGGACGGCAGAGGCCATTGTTTCTAAACTTGTCGGTTCAATGGAACTACGGACTATAATTCAAGTTTGTCATGAGGGTATGATTTCAACAATCTTTTCCAGTGATGCCTTACAATCCATCAAAACTGAAAAGGCATGCCATTGTCTAAAATGTTTCTTTTTTCACAACTAAGCAAACATAAATAGTTTGACTTACAAGAAAAAAATAATGAAGCATGTTTGATGAATTAATACCTAGTATTGTAGATTAGTAATAAAGCTCAAGTCTTTGGCTGATCTGTTTTATCTTCCCAGAGTAAAATATCTGCTGATTCAGTTGAGATTATTTATATAAATCCACATGCAAAAAAAAAAAAAATATTATTGTTATTATTGTGTAATATTTAACCCTGTAATATTGTTCCATTAGCTAATGAGAATAAACCTGGCGACCTTGTGCAGAGAGTCTGTGTGTATATTTTATCATAATTTTTCTCTAAACAAAAACAGGCACAAATGTCAGAAAAGGGTATGTAATGTATAAATCTAAGAATGCAGTTATATATGTACTTGTCTGCATGCATTTACAACAGGATTTAAATACAGGCGTCTGACTTTTCAAAAGTATCCAAATAATTTAATCACAACTAAAAGGTCAATAATAATAATAAAATAATAATACGTTTTATATAGCACTATTTTAAACTATTCAAGGACGTTTATTTTAATAAGAAGGAAACAAGCAGTAAACAAACAATAGGAAAAAGATATTAAATAAGATATTTAGGTCGAAGAACATTTCTGAAAAAATATTTAATTTGTGCATTTTCTTTTCACTTTGTGTCAAGCATTTTGACATTTATAAGCCTCTTAACACACCTAATAATTTATTTATATCGAGTCTTGAATGCTTTTGCTTAACCCACCAAAAAATGCATGTTAAATGGTAAACAACTACAAGGTTTAGGCAAAGTACAGTTTGTCTACATAACTTAAAGTAGTTTATAAACTAAAGAAAAAGGATCAAAATGAAACTGAGAAATTTGTGAAAGAGCTTCAAACAGTTAAGGGCAGAATAGGCCTTATGGCAACATTCCTAATTATAAATACATTTTACACCACCACTAACTATTGTTTCATTGTCTGCATTAAACAACTTAAAACACCCTTCCACAATAATAAAGAACACCATAGCACAGATCACCTAAAACAATTCCAGATTAGGTGGTATTATTAGTAGTACTGATAATTTGAATACCAAGAAACGAATACACCAATGAAGGTTAACTACACTAAGTTAAATCAAAATCAGAAATCCCTCATACCGTTTGAGTTGCGTGAATGAGATCTCTTTTCTCCTTCTTCAACGCATTCAGCTCTCTCTCCTTCTCTCTCTCCATCTCTTTCAGCTGTTTCTCCAACTGCTGGACTCGATCCTGAAAATTCAGAATAATTTCCATAAACTTGAACTTCCACATGGTTTCCTCATCGCAGAAGACATGCAACGTGTGGTGACCAATTTATTTAGGTAGCTTGAGTTTCAATGATTTCTCCAAAAGGTTTTGATCCAATACTGGCAAAATATACGCTAAAAGTGCAAAAAACATGAATAAACAAACTGTCAAGATCCGAATAGACTCGTCCAAACAAGCACACAATGAAAACTTAAAAAAATAAAAAAACACTTTACAAATTATGTATGAGTGCAAACACAAGAAGAAAGCACATGTCCACAAATCTAAAAGAGTAATTTTAAGAAAGACTGGATTATAATTTGCCATTTTAGGGTGCTGAATGTGACACAGTATGAAGCAGACAGACAGCTGAGCTGTTATGCGCAGCTGGTTGGAGTGCAGCTGAGTCAACCACAATTCTCTTCTCATACAATCCCACTCTTCATCTCACCCCCACCAGCATATTTAGTCTAATTGTGGAACAATTCAGCATTATTTTCACCAAATATGTTTTTAAAGGAATTCCGCATGGAAGTGGGAAAGCAGATTTGTTGCCTGAGAACAATGTTCACATTCATCAACCCTATGTCCGATTTCAGTGTTTTTTCATCACACTGATAAAGCAATGTTGTAGGTAACACCAACTTTAATACAAAACTATGGTAGTGTTCAAGGTATTAGTGTTTAAATTATGTATTTTTAAACACTTGCAGCTATGCTTTTCAATCAAAGAATATGGAAAAATATGTAACCAATTTAAAATATATTTACTTCAACAAAATTTCATGATGCAAGTAATTCTGGAAACGCAAGGTGGCATTATGACTTGAGTAATAGAGTCACCATCTGTTCTTTTAGGAGCCAGAAATTATTTTACCAGGAAAAGGAAGGGGGAGCTGGAGAGCAATACTACAAAAATCTAGCCAGCAGGATATCTGTTTTAGGTTTAGCATCTATTTAATTAATACAGTTATGATATAATGAATTAGAGGGAAACTTTGTAGATGTTTCAGAACAAAAATGTCATATCAGGTAAACTTGTTTGTTTTATATGCCACACTGGATGATAATTTTGATATTTTCCATTCAGTCTATAGGCTGAACATCTGTGTCTTTTTACTTGTAACACAAAATGATGTGAGGAGTGTATTCATCATTCATATGAAGCTAAAAAAAACCAGAAACAGCCAGTTTGAAAAAAAAAAGAGCAAAATGTCACTGGAGTATTTTGACGTAAAATATAAATATCCTGAATGTATGTTAAAATGTCCAAAACACCTAAACATTTCACCAGTTAAAAAAGTTAAAGTTGAGCTACATAACTCACATTTATCATTGTGACAGCTAAAAACAAAATTTTATAAGCCAATAAAAATGTGCCAACCGTTCAACAGATGTAGCCTTTTTTATTTGCCAAACTGTGACTGGAAGATTTATTATTCGAGTGTGAACCTGCCTCTTTGATTAGCATAGATATTCTCATGTGAAGAGTTTTACGCTCCCACAAAGCTTGCCTCATTCTGGGTGTAAAACTACACAGGTAGTGTTTTAATGTGACAGACATCAGGTTTGGCCAAAATAAAAACTTTATGATTTAAGGGATTTTGTCCCATTGGATCCAATTCAATCTACTGTAGTCAATCATTTCATGCAATGTGTATTTTATAGAAAAAAACTGATTTGGATCCAGGGAATAAAATAAAAAATGGATTGAGAAAATATGTGAATGTAACGGTCATTACACCAAGTGAAAGAGGGCTTTATATCAATGATTTCAATCATTTCTGTTATAATCTTTAGTCTCGCTACAATGATTTCTAAATCCTCTCCTGTTTTACCTTCTTATCCTTCTCATTGTCATTCCACCTCTGCTGTTTTTCCTAAGTCCTGCCCCGATATGTTCTCTCAGGGTGGCCAGTGATGTAATCATGTTCCCAGTATAGACTCGTGACAGAACTAGGGTGATACTTGAAGGTAAAAAGTTCATGCTTGTGCCACCATTAGAGGAGGGTAGGAGAAATGGCAAGTTTTAACTCGCAGTGATAACCGTTAACTGGGCTCCAAAGGAACAATTAAAAACATTTATAAGCTCATTCTGGCAGATCATTTAATCCTTGGCATAGTTTATTGTGAGCAATGCGCAAATAGGAATTTACTTCACTGTGGTGTAAAAATGTATCTGAGCAGATGCGTTGCACTAAAGAGGAAAGTCGGCAAAGCTGTGATTATTGCAGGAGGAGCACAAGTTTTTAGCTTTGAAGTCAAGTCTCTGATCTGCCTCGTGCTTATTTTTAATGTCAAGCTAATGCATTTCAGCTGCAGGAAAATATCTCAGGCAGAAAAGAAAAAAAAGTTAATTTGAAATTTGGAAAGGGACTTTTTAGTGTCGAGTGAACATCCTATTAATCGTGACAATGTGAGCGTATTGGATTTCAGATGTGTATTACAATAATTTTCTCAAGCTTTCTTATGTACCCATCTGCCAACACAAGTCAGTACTAAGGAAGAGTTTAAGTGAGGATAAACATTGAGCATATGATTCACTGATAAGCAGCAATCCCCAAGGAGCCATTGTGCAAATTCTCTGAAAAACTTGTGCATGAGCCACACAGATTACCTGCGCCGTTTTGACCACATGCTGCTGGCGGGAAATCTCCTTCTCCATCTCCTCCTCCCTCCCTTCTTCCTTTGGTTTTCCCTCTCTGTCTTCATCCTCTTCGCCGATGCCGCTTTCTTGCTCCAAAACACGAAACTCCCAGTCCTCAAAAGTCCGGATGGCCGCTTCCATTGTCTCCTTCTCCTTCAAGCAGGGTAAAAACAAAAACTTCTGTTAATTTGGTTTTCTTTTTATTCAGTCACCTCTGGAATTGGTTAAATCCAGTCCAGTTTCAAGAACGAATACTGGAAATGATAAGGGAAGAAATTAGGAGGACATGAATATATATATAGGAAAATGTCTTATTAAAATATTATTACGAAAGAAAATTAATATACTGTTTCATTTTCTATTGAATATATAGAAATGTTGTCACATTACGGCGACACATTTTAGGCATTTTATTGCAAGGTTAGGTTACAATATCCAAACAATAAAAGCATAAAACTATTCACAACCTACTTCGACATGGATATCTACCTAAACTGACAGGTTTTATTACAATTTACTCTACAAGTCTGGTCTTTATGGATACGTGGAAGAAAGTTATTTTATAAAGAAAACAATAAGTACTCCACTTTAAGTAGAGGATACAAAAACATGAGCAAGAAGGTCAGATAATCGGATCAGACAAGACCAAAATTAAACTTTCCGTGCAGGGCATGTATGTAAAAGTCCATAACTGTCTAAAAATGTCAGATTTGCTTATTAGCTAAAGCATCTTTGTTCATGCTTGCCAATTCATTTTAAAGCAGGCAATGCCACACTGGTTTTTAAGTTTTTTTCCAACAAAATCAACATGTTTCAACAGAAGAAAACAACCTCCAACAAATCTGTCATTAAACACCATTTTTTTACTGGTCTCTTATCCTGTTCTGACTCATTCGTTGACAGAATAGACATCCTACGCTGCTCCGTATGTGTGTGTCAAACTCTTAAAGCATGCACACATCAGGTTTAACTGGTATTGAACAATCAAGCATTGCAAAAAAAAAAAACATTGTCAGCATTGCTGAAAACACACCCTTTACTTGAGACAGTCTGTTACTGTTAGGAGCTTAAATAATCACATCACATTTATCTGCCTAGATGTTTTCATACAGTCATAGTGAGAAGTAATAAGAACTATCTTCACTTAAGGGAAGCCATTAATGCTATAATGATGTCCCAGCTTCTTTTGTGAATACTTCCACCCACAGAAAAAGGGACTAACGTTTTTGTATCACCTTATCGACTTGAAAACATTTTATTAGCGTTGAACATGTTGAAGACATTAGATACGGCACCATCTGCTCACCTGCTGCAGCTGCAGAGTTAGCTGCCCCCTCTGACTTTCTGGCTGACTCGGGATCAGCTTCTCTTTTTCCTCATAACTCCTCTTCAGCTCCTCCAGCCTTTGCCTCTCCTTCTCCAAGCTCTCACGCTCCTTTATTTTCAGACAAAATAACAAAAACTAAAGAAACAATACAGAAATCTCTCTTTTATTGCAAAAACAAAAAAAAAAACCTAAAAATTAGAATAGAGCCTAAAACAACATTTAAACAATTTCACAACTCTGTTGTCAGAAACTCCAACAGAGCTTTATGCTCCAACAAGTGTGTAGTAGAGCGTTAAAACAATCATTATTGCACAAGAGCTGACTTATCATTTACACAATCTTGTTTTGGTGTTAATGGTTCATTTTTGGCCCCCTCTTATTTCTCTGCAATCTTTTAAGATAACTTTAACTGGTTTTATTGTAATCAATATGCTAAATATGTATTTTGGACATTAAAAAGGTTAATAAATAAATGCATTTAATGAAAATAATTCAAGTAATATCATTAACATGACTTACCTTAAGTCTATCAGTGTGTTTGTGCTTCTCTCTTTCTCTGAGTTGTTTTTGTAGAGCCAGCAGCTTCTGCGTGTGTCTGTGTAGCTGCTTCTTCTCAGTCTGCAGCTCTCCCTGCAGCAAAGCGATCTCCAGCTGCAGCTGAAAGGACAAGAGAGCTGACCAGGCTGAATCATATCAACCAGACACTGAACCAGTCAGAGGTATGCATTCTTTAACAATGACTTTTGAGCTTCTGAGTGCTTTATAAAGAATTAAAAAAAATATTTCTGGATAAAAATTGCTACAATTTTGGTGCATCTTTGAACCAGTGTTGCCAGTTCCTACCTCATTGAGAACTTATTCTAAGTTCAATTCACACCATTAAAACAGAAACCATTTTAATACCACTTAAACATTTTACACAAACATCACCAATATTAAAGGAGCATGGGGCTGGATTTCTGAAATAAATTATATCCATGTTCAGTTTTGTAATTGTATTTGGTAATAAAGCGTTTTAAACTAAGTAAAATGAGCCCATCCATGTGTAATTCCATTTTCCTGAACAGCCTGTGTGCTGCAAAATAGTTTGCGATTCGGGGCTCAATTTCCCGCGTTTAGCCGCTTACACACGGATATGACATCAATCTACAACTTCTTGCGCGTTCTCGATTTAACAGGAAGAAGGAAGAGAAACAACCCGGACTTCAGACGCGGTCGATTCAACTGTGGGTATGGATTCTTCCGCATCGGGCAAACAAACAAGCACCACACAAAGCCCACTAAAAAGTGGCACAAAAAAGAAGAAGGCTTTATCGGCTGCATCTCTTGAGTCTAAAGCAAGATATGATCGAAGTCGGGCCCGTGTAAATATTGGTCAGCCTACATTGATTGGCGGCTGCTACAGCTCGAACTCGGACTGAAAACTGATGCATATATGGCTAATTTCCTATTGACCAAGGAATATTTTGTAGACCGACCGCCGCAGTTATTGTTGTCTACTACAGTTATTAATGCTAGCGCATGCTAAGAAACATTATAGGTAATGTTTACAGCTTGATATGGAAATGATATCAGCTTACTGATAACTTAGACACCTAATGTGCCATCGTTTTACTGCTCGTTAAACAAGATTTAACAAGGTCCCCCTGCTCCTTTAAGTAAAAAATACAGTAGTAGGTTAAATGCTTATTTATGTATAGGTCAGGGCAATTACGCCTCAACAAGTATACTATATTTGAGATGCTGATTCAGCTTATTTGTCATCTTATTTACATCCTTTTAAAATAAAAAAAACAATCTGAATCGATTCTTATAGATATTCTAAAAATTGGCTTGAGTCGATTCACAAGTTCAAAAATCAGTTTAATTGTTAAACATGTTTTCCCTTTTTTACAGCTAAAAAAGGAATTTTAAAAAAATCCAGGCATTTTAGGGCTTAGTTCTAAAAGCGTTATTACATTTATTTTCTAGTAAACTTTTCTCACCCAGTGTTATAATTGGCATATAATTAAGATAACAGCTCAAAAAAACGTTTTTTTTGGCACTGACCCTTATCGAACTGAACCAGATTGGTTCAGGCTGGATTGGATCGAATCGTGATAATCAATTCTAACTCCTGAGAATCAGAATCTAATCGAATCTTGAAATTTTTATCAATTCCCAGCCTTAGTGAAGGCACACATGAAAGCAGAGGGGTATCCGAGTTTGTTTCTTTTGAGAAGAACTGTGACACTCAATTTCATATAAAGAGCCAACAAGTTTCTTAATAAACAGCTTCTGTTCATTCTAACGTTAAAAAAAAAAACAAAAAACATTATGAGTTTCAAAAGCATATCTATTTCCCTGAAACAATTAATTTAAATGAGTTAATTCACACTACTGGTCCAAACTGTTTTGGAGGGGTAAGACAATTATTTAACACAATCTGGATGCCCAGCTATTTGACAACATTCTTCAATCCTCACCTCAATCTTCAGTTCTTCCTTTTGCTGGTTGATCTCTGTAATGCGTTGTTGAAGCATTGAAGGCGATGGACAGACCCTAAGCAAGCCCACCTCTGATTTTTTAAGGCAGGACTGATAGTAAAGGAGAAAGAAAAAGTCCAACAAATCAAACACAAGCCATGAATCAATCCAATCAATCGTGGTTATTCATTGTTCTGACATGAATCTAGATATTTTCTATTTTAAGATTCAAAGAAAGCTAAATAGAAGTCAATGTAGCTCACAATAATATGAATAACTGCTGTTTAAGCATCATAAAAAGCCTCATTTAAGTTTTTACCTTCTCGCTCTCCGTACTGCTGCTCTCGGTGTCAGACTCGGCCCCAGAGGAGGCGGGACTCTGACCATCAGTCACTCTGCTAATCCATGGTTGCCGCAGACTCTGCTGCCACTGGCTCCTTGAGTTTTCCATGTTATGTTGTGGCATTTCTAAAGCCTAAAATCAAATAAAGACAGCAAATATAAATTGAAGAGTTAAAAGAACAAAGTAGCTTTAGTTAATACTGTGTTACCCTTATTTGCTGTAAGGGTGACAGCATATGAGTGAATCAGGTGACGGAACAGTAAGGGGATATCACAATACAGTGATGCGCTTTGGGAGGTGAAAACACAGAAATCCCCCAGGGTTTCCAAAGAGCACCCTGTGACAAAGAAAGCCTCTTCCTTTGAAGAGAAAGCAAAAGCAGAGAACGCAGTGGTTTGTGGTTGCATTTCAGGGTCTCAGTGTGTGGACACAGGCCTTGAACACAGCAGTTTTACTTTTCTGCAGAAAGCTTTGATGTTCAAAAGCAAACGGGTATTATATGAAAAACCATACATCTGAACATTACTTTGAAGTATTGTTATACAGGGCTTTTGTTTGGTCACTTAGTCATGTGGAATTACTAAAGAAAATATTATTTTGGATTATGTTTACCAATGCAGTCTGAGTTTGGAGTCAGTCTTGCAATCAGAGGGTAGCCGGTTCGATCCCCAGCTTTGACTGTCTCGGTCCTTGTGTCCTTGGGCAAGACACTTCATCTGTTGCCTACTGCTGGCGCCAGTGTCCAGCAGCCTCTGCTCTGTCAGTGCGCCCCAGGCCAGCTGTGGCTACAACATAGCTTGCCATCATCAGTGTGAACGTGTGTGTAAATGTGTGAATGACTGAATGTAGTGTAAAGTGCTTTGAGGTCCGTAGGGACTAAGTAAAGCACCATACAAATACAGGCCATTTTACCATTTTAAAAGCCTACATCATGTTGAGGTCATATTGCCCTTTCGCTCTGAACTGGTGGTTTATCTTTACACAAAAACATGCAGGCAAACACACAAAATTCTTGTATTTGCAACATCCCAAACCAAAATGTGGGGGAAAAATATTGTTGCTATGTAAAGCACTTTTTTCCACCGTTTTCCTCCTCAAACACTCTGGTCCCCCTTCTGTTCTGAGATCAATACCTTATTAGGCTGAATGGAGAGCAGGATGAATGGAAGCACAGAAATACATATACAGCAGATATTTTAATGGGGTTTCCAGATAATTAATGGTACAATGGCATCCAGGAAAAAATGGAAATGTATAAACAGAGAGAATAACAAAAGGCAGTGGTAGTGTTGTAGTGCATCCCAGTTTAACAGATGTCTACATACCGTAGACAAACAGCTTTATGGAGCTCACACAAGTCACACCAAGAAGCTGTAGATAAGCAAGACTTGTCTTTTTTTTTTACAGGAACATGTTTAAAATCTGGTTACACATTTCTTATTTGTCTGATACGGTTATCACTAACTTTAGGGAACATATTACTAATGCAGCATAACAGGAAAGGATCAATTCTGCTCTGTGACCTAGACAAATAAGAATATGCAATAAATTATGCAAAACAAAGTCATGAACAACAGTCAGGAACAACAAAAAGAGACACAAAAATGTTTCAATTTTTTTTATATAAAGCAAATGTACATTATAGAAAAAGGCTACATAACATGCTCATTTGTGAAGCAAACCGTTTTAATGATCCCATTCCTCTTTTTTTGCTTCTTTGTAGTGGATTCCAAATGTGGATTAGGATTTTGTTTGAAATGCTAAAAAAAATAATGGACTGAAATTAATTTGCTTTATTTAGGGATGCACTGATACTGATGCTGGTTTGTGTGGTAGAAGTATCAGTATTGGTACTTGGTATACCAAGATACCGTCTAATGTACTCGTGTCGGTATCAGTTAAAGTTAACCGATACCATGAATTGATACTTACAATGTGGAAACTCTGCTATAATTTCACAGAAAATTTAAATTTTTAACTTGACATTTTTGTGTTGTGGTCATTTTTATTAATATTTCTATTATTTTATCTAATTCACCATCATTTGTTGCAGCAAGCAGAAAATAAAATAAAACCTTCCAATTCATTGCCTTTTTTTGTGTGGAGTATCGGTATTGGTACTTGGTATACGCAAGTACTCTGACCCAATTATCGGTATTGTATTGGTTTGAAAAAACTGGTATTGTTGCATCCCTAGCTTTATTACTTTAGTGAAAAACGTTTTTATCCGACGCAGATGGTTTCAATGTCATATAGTGAACAAGTTGACAATTTGTGTAAACAAGGAAGACATTTTGACTACTCACTGGCCTCTTTATTTGGTTTACCTGTTCAAATGCTTTTTTTACAACATTTGCGAATCGGCCAATCTCATAGTAGCAAGTTAGTGCATTAGGGGGAGGATGAGTCACTGAAGTTTTAATTAAGCTAAAGAACCAGGAAGGAAATTATTTAGGTAACTTTAACCGTAGCATGGTTGTTTGAGTCAGCTGGTCTGAACATTTGAGAAACATTTGAAGAATAATGCAAAATGTCACACACACCATATCATCTCAAACTGGTTTCTTGAATGATACAACAATAAAGTGGCTGATGAATAATTGTGTATTGCAAATTGATTGGAGGAAATGTCCAGGTGAGATTTAGCATAAGAGATTTTCCTTCATATGGAAATATTGAAGAGAGAACCCGAGATTTGTACAGATTTGTTTCATAAAACCGTTCCATCAAGGGTCTATTTATAATAATTGTATTTAAAACAATATAGCATTATCATTAGTCCAGCAATTAAGTTCTGGGATTAAACATGTACATATTTTTAGTAATTATAATGGCCTAAAACAGGAAAGGTTTAGCCTGATTTCATTTGCAACACAGAAAAAAATCCTACAGCAGTTCTAATGTTTAGGTTAGCAAGTTAATTAGTCATTATCAGCACAGTTTGTTTCTGTAAATGTTTGCTAAAAAAATAGAGATAACTCAAAAATCTATTTTTACTATGTTAGTTTAAGTTAAACTTAATTAATTTTTCATCTACTATCTTCTTTCTCTTCTTGGACAACTTTTATTTGCAGCTTAACAGCCCTTCATGTTGTTGAAGTTTAATGAATAGCTAATAGAGGAACTTATTAGGTGCAGCTCCTGTTTTGTGAGTGTAACACAGCCTTCAAGAGCAGTAGGATTAAATGTATTAAGATGAGTAATGAAAACTGTGGTGCATCTTCTGTTTCAAAAAGCACATTAACTTTAAGGTGCTCATGACACAATTTCTCATGTAGAGTTTGTTAATATCATCATAAACAACACAAGGAATGCCTTTGTAGGTGGATATTGTTCAAACACCAGAGAAGCTGGTTAAAACCCGTTTAGGTTTCTAAATGCCCTGGTTGTCGTGAAGAGCGGGGGAGAAAAAAAAGTTGCATCAAATAAGAGACAAGTTTGCCCCAATTGATGCATTGAGGATGAGCTTGGCGCATTTTGAGGTAAGCTAAAGTAAAGGAATCGGCCAACTCTGACGGCACTGAGCAGCCCTTTTAGCATCAGGGTTCTGCATCCATGGTGTGGGAGGGAAAGATTCAAAAGGTCTTTCCTTGAAAAATATATAATGATAATATTTCAAACATCATGTAGATCTACAGTAGATCTGGATGATGTCTAATTTTAAAAAAATATTTAAGACTAAATCATTTTTATTTGAGAATAATGACATGCTAGATCTATACAGAATCTAATAATAAGTGATCAGTTGTGATTTTTCTATATATATTATTATTTAGTGATCCCACGTCTAAGGTGCAGAACATTGCATACTTCGATGGAACGGCAGAATGCTCAAAATTAATAAATCATAATGAATATAAAAAACTACTCAACAAAATTATAGTGATACAAATAACCTGAAAGTAAAATTGTGGGTGGGGGGGAATTATTTATATAAAATGATAAACCCCTTAGTATTATTTTTCGTTTTCATTTTCCTTAAAAATGTATTTATTACTGTAAAACATTTAACTGTAAGCAGTTTCCGATTGCTTTCAATATATTTTTTTTTCCGCAAATCAATATTTTCCCCAAATCAGCTTTTATTTCAAAATGATGTTTTTCCCCAGTGGCCTATATATTTCAGGATTTCACTTTTCAACTGAATGAAGTCATTGGCCAATCAGGGTAAGAGGGACCTGAACGCACCTGAGCTCAACATCACTCTTCCCGTGTACCCGTTCTCACTCACTGAGCACACAGCCTCTACAGCTAGTTACAACATAATAAATCCCCCATATCCACTTGGGCCGGTACGGTACAGAATGGAACGGGTCGGTACGGTCTGGAACGGGTAGGTTGTGTTGCCATTACCATCTCAAAAGAACTGTTGTGAGTGAGGACGTGGGCGGGCTTAGCTTAACAAAAGCTCCAGCAAAAAGCATCTCTCTTCTGTTTATGAAGATTTAATTTTTGAAAAACAGAGATTTTTTTTAACCAAATGTGTATTTTTGTCGACTAAAAGTGCTGGTTATTCTTGTCGACTATAATTGCCGGTTATGTTCGTTGACTAAAATTGGACAAAAACTAAAATAAATCTAATGACTAAAATTGGACTAAAACTGAAATTAATTTTAGGCAAAAGACTAATACTAAAACTAAATTAAAATTTCCTGTCAAAATTAACACTGTCTATTATGAACCTTTAATCCTGTAAAATAAGAGGGGTAGGCCCTTGTTTAATAATGTTAGCCAGGGCAATCATATTTTGAAACAAAAATAAATAGAAGAAATACTGCATAACAAATCTCAAATTAAAAGTACTGCTCTGCCATTAAAATTGTGTTGTTGGTTTCATTTATTGAAATACAAAACCTAAAATAAACCTAAAACAAATAAAAAATAAAATATAAATAATATTTTTTTAAACAAATCGAGAAAACGTATTTTCTGAAACCAGGAAGAATATCTGTGAACCTGAACGTACTGTGAAAAAGACTTCTCCAGTAGCAGGACACAAACCCGGACCAACTGAACAGGAGTCACCAACACTAACCACTCAGCCAACATGACAATATGGTGAAAAGCATGGATTCAATAGTATATATACAGACAAGATCCCCACGTCATCTAAGAGTTATGTAATTTGCGACTCAAACTGATTTTTTAAATATTTTACGCTGCTTGCAGTTAACTGCAGTGGGCTACTTATTTGAAAGTTTAAACTATAGCTTACTCTGAGACAAACAACTCCAGACCAAACAGCGGCTACCGCTGGAGGAGTGAGAGGGATATCATATTACCAGACCAATCAGTCCATAAGTGGGCGTTTCGGGTCGCTTCAGCACTCTTGGAACCAAGGCAGAGGTAATCCGAAAAAAGAGGTCGGCTGGGGTTGGTTCGGAACAGACGCAGGTAATGGAAACACACCAAAGCATTACGTACCGTACTGGCACTAGTGGAAATGGGGCATGAGTCAAGTTGATTGATGTGTCAAATTCTAGGCCATGGGCAAAATCCATCGCGCCATAGCAATTTGTGTGGCCCGCTACACTCTAGAGGACAATATAAATAGAACCTTTCAAGTTCAATTTATGTGCACCTAAACACTGTTTTTTTAATCAAATCTGTGTTATTTGAAAAATCCTAAATCAAATCATTGTTAAAAGATGTTAAGTACAGACTTGGACAAAATTGTTGGTACCCTTCATTAAATCAAAGAAAAACTCATAATGGTCACAGAAATAACTTTAATCTGACAAAAGTAATAATAAATAAAAATTATATAAATGTTGACCAATGAAAGTCAGACATTGCTTTTCATCCATGCTTCAATGGAATTATTTAAAAAATAAATGCATGAAACAGGCCTGGACAAAAATGATGGTACCCACAACTCAATATTTGGTTGCACAACCTTTTGAGGCAATCACTGCAATCAAATGATTCCTGTAACTGTCAGTGAGACTTCTGCACCAGTTTCAGCTCCTTCCAAAGATGCTCAATAGGATTGAGATCAGGGCTCATAGAAGGCCAGTGTTTTCCTCTTAGCCCTTCTTGGGTGTTTTTAGCTGTGTGTTTTGGGTCATTTTCCTGTTGTAAGACCCGTGACCTGCGACTTAGACCATGCTTTCTGACACTGGCCAGCACATTTCTCTCTAGAATCCCCTGATAGTCTTGAGATTTCATTGTATCCTGCACAGATTCAAGACACCCTGTGTCAGATGCAGCAGATCAGCCCCAGAACATAACCGAGCCTCTCCCATGTTTCACAGTAGGGACAGTGTTCTTTTCTAGATATCAGGGCTGTACGCTTAGCTTTTTCACGAGGAGCACAGGTGCTCCTAAATTAAAAGATTTAGGAGCACAGAAAAAAATTTAGGAGCAATATGAAATTTCTTAAATAACAATTTTATTATTAAATCACATTAAATTAAATACACAGAACATCCCTGTCCCAATTTTTTTATAGTCTGGTCGCCTGGCACGTTTTGCTGAATTCATCCAACGGTCCAAGGCAGGACTTGGATCATAATCCTCTAGATTTGGCCCCTCCAAGGTGATCTTCGTGAGGTCTTCAGTGGTGGAGACCGCAAGGCTGCTTCTTTTGGAGCTTTTTATGCGGTTCTGTGCAGAGAAGCCCCTCTCACACCGGGCAGCTGAAATGGGCAGCACCAGCATCAGCTGCACCGACTCCAGTATGTTCTAGGGGGATCAAGATAGGCCTTCCTTATCTCATCTATAACAACCAATAATAGGAGGGCACTGCAGCATACAAACACTCAGCAGTGTTTGCTTACCTTGTAATCCTCCCTAACCCAAACCCACTGTAGGACTTGTCCTTGAAGTTTTGACTGACCAAAATCTTCAGTCAAAAATCGAATATAACGATTTTTCAACTATATTATCACGATTTCGATTTTATCACGTTTTTTTTTTAAATGATCACCCAAAAATCTTAAATTACACATTAAAGAAGAGAAACATTAAATAAATTAATTAATTCAAATTAGGGATAACCAAATCAGGGCTTAAATACTGACACGTCTTTCCCATACCAAACATCATAGAAATGCACACCTCCTTGCAAACATTGAAAATATTGTTTGTTTGCTCTTTGTCGTCTGTTAAAAAACCAAAACAGTTCCATTCAACGGATGAGGACTTTGACTTCGGAACGAAAACTTCATTTACGCTCTCAGACGGGGCAACGCCATGCTTGTTTACAGGTTGCGCACATGCAAAGGGGGACTTGTCAATTATTTGTAGCCTATACAGGTGCGCAAACATTTTACTCTACTCTGGTCTGTATTGTATGGACTTAATGTAGGAGCAAAATGCAAATGAAAGGGTTGAAATCAGCACTCGCTCGTGTGCGCCCATTTTATTTTTTCTACTCGCACTAATTTATTTTTAGTCGCATATGCGACGACATGCTCGCACTGTACAGCCCTGGGTATGCTTCATTTTTCCGTCTGTGAACATAGAGCTGATGTGCCTTGGCAAAAAGTTAAATTTTTGTCTCATCTGTCCACAGGACATTCTCCCAGAAGCTTTGTGGCTCGTCAGCATGTAGTTTGGCATACTACAGTCTGTTCTTTTTAATGATTTGTCCTCTGGCTCAAACAGCGAAGGATGTTCCGATCTGACACTGATGTTCCTTGAGCATAAAGTTCAGCTTGGATCTATTTTGAAGTCTTTCTAGGCTCTTTTGTTACCATTTGTATTATCCGTCTCTTTGATCTGTAATCCAATTTTCCTCCTGCAGCCACGTCCAGGGAGGTTGGCTACAGTCCCATGGATCGTACATTACTGAATGACATGTGCAGCTGTAGTAACAGAAACATCTAGCTGCTTGGAGATGGTCTTACAGCCTTTACAGTTAACATGCTTGTCTATGATTTTGTTTCTCATCTCCTTAGACAACTCTTTCCTTTGCTTCCTCTGGTTTATATTGAGTGTGGTACACACCACGTCACCAAACAACACAGTGACTACCTGGAGTCCTATATATAGGCCCACTGAGTGATTACAGGATTGTAGACACCTAGGATGCTGATTAGTGGACATACCTTGGATTAACATGTCCCTTTGGTCACATTATTTTCATTCTTTTCTAGGGGTACCATCATTTTTGTCCAGGCCTGTTTCATGCATTTATTTTTTAAATAATTCTGTTGAAGCATGGATGAAAAGCAATGTCTGACTTTCATTGTTCAACATTTATATAATTTTTATTTATTATTACTTTTGTCAGATTAAAGTTATTTCTGTGACCATTATGAGTTTTTCTTTTATTTAATGAAGGGTACCAACAATTTTGTCCACGTCTGTATTTATTTATTTTAAGAAGTGTAATCCAAATGTGGAAACAGATTTATATTAGCACGTAATAGTTTTCTAAAGATAGTTTTATCAATCATTTCAGCCGCAATTGGCCCTTTAAAGACATACATGACTTTGATGTGGCCCAAAATGGAAATGAATTTGACACCCTTGCGCTAGCTGATGACATTGAGAGGAATAATTCATCAGAGAATGTAATCTTAACTTGTCTGGATGATATTTTTGAAAAGGTTCAAGGCCCGGCACTCAGACTTATGTACATATTATAGATCATTGGAAAGCTAGGTCTGTGATGGACTGGCGACTTTTCCAGGGTGTACCCCGCCTCTCGCCCGATGACAGCTGGAGAAAGGCACCAGCCCCCCCGTGACCCCTTGAGGATTAAGCGGTTCAGAAAATGGATGGATGGAAAGCTAGGTCTTGTGATTCCAATTATGTTTGCCAATTAAGCATATAATCATAAGAGTAAACACAGGGAGCAAATTAGGTAAACTATCCCTGGAAGAAATATGTCTAACTCACTATTCTTAACTTCATATCGGTGACAAAACCAAGCCATCTCTAACAAAACGGTCCGATTATTGTCCTCCAATGAAATTGTTGGTTCACAACAAGTATGAGGTCCAGAAACAGGCAAGATCAATGATAAACATCTGTTCTGACTCCAGCTGGTGCTGGGCAGGTGAGGCTGCAGCTCGAGGATTGGCTGCTTGTTGTGAGCACTTGAGAGAGGAGACCACAGAAACAGTGCTGCTCGCTGAGAAGAGTACGTGCTTCATATCCTAGTCTCCAAGGGTTAGGGTTCACTAGTTGTTTTTGTTGTTTTTTTGGGGGGTAAAAGAGTCACTAGAGTAGGGCTGAAGGATTTTGGAAAATAATCTAATTGCGATTTTTTTTCTTCAATATTGCGATTGCGATTTAATGTGCAATTATTTTTGTGGGGCTTTTGTCATGCATTTTTTAATTAATGCAATCAAAAATATTGTGTATCATAAACAGATTTTTATACATAATTTATTCTATTCCATAAGATTATTTACTTATTTTAAGACAATGGCAAATATTAACAACTTTATCTACTTTTAATCATCACACTGGATGGTCATCGGTGTCCTTCTGCAATAAAGGTTTTCTTCCTTTTGATCCCAGCTAATAATTCCCTCCGGCTGCAATGTTTTCCTCCATGTGGTTATCCAGGAAGTAGGATGTTTGAAGAAACAAGCTCTGATCTTTAATTCTCCATCGATCTAATGCACTTACAGACTCTGGTATGGCTCCGTAGAGCGGTTTGATCTCAGGTCAGTTGTTGCAAAATACTCCGCTGTTTTCGGTGCGGCTTTAACTTTCTGTCGGCATTTTTTATACAGCGAATGTAAAATGTGGCTAAAATGTGTGTGTGAGATTGAATCCTAGCTTATTCATCATGGTTAACAAAGCATACTTTTGGCTATAAAACTCGTTATAGCATGAATTATTTCAGTGTGCCGTTTTTTTATGTTCGTAAGGAGGGATTCTTTCAAACAGCTCGGTCAGCGATCCCTGTCACCTCGAAGTTTGTTTACTGGAAATTTAAACACTGGTGGCGGTCAGTTTAGCCGTGCAACTCTCATATATGGTGGTGCGATGTTTTTAGGTGTTGATAAAGGTTCGTACTGTAGCCTACCTCGTGAGGCAGCAACAATACCAAGACGGGTTCTGCATAATACCTGGCGTTGCGCAGCATCAACGTTTTCATAGCAGATATAATTTCTAACAACTGATGTACTGTTCCTCTTTGGTACCAAATATTGTGTAGTGTTGGATTCTGTTAAGCTTTTGGTCATTTTATAACGGGTTAAAGTGCAGCGTTTCCTTCTCTCCCTGCATTGTGTCCAAGTCACGTGACTTTAGCAGATATGTTTACATCAACTCAAATCGCAGCCTTTGCGATTAGGAAATCGCATTTTACCAAATCGCGATTTAATTGCATATGCAATTAATCGTTCAGCCCTACACTAGAGGGGTCTAAAAAGTTGCTAATTATAGCAATAAGTTGGCAACCCTGGCGGAGGGAATGATACTTCCAATGATGACACGGCAATATGACCGGGGGTAGAGATCGAGGTGCAGACCAGCAAGAATTCTTTTTTGCCTTGCTCTTAATTTAGAATCACATTATGAATTGAACTGGGCCAAGCACTTTAAAACAAAAACAATGTTCAAACACTATTTTTGGTAATGAAAATTCAAAATACTACGTTTGAAATGCAACATCAGAGTTAATGTAGCTTGAATGGCATAACATACGTGCTTGGGTTTCTGTGGTGGATTACACTACACTAAAAGTTCTTCTCTTCAACAATAATTCAAGTATTATCAGAATTCATATTCAAACAATCTTATATGCGCAACAAAAAAACTTTTTCAGTATGACAGGACGATTTGAAGGCACATAATTACCATTTCTACTGGTTACATTTGTGGCAAAAAACAGAGCAGCAGTATCTGGCATTTATTATGCAGATACAGAGAGTGAACATCATGTTGAGTCACATCCTTATCCAAACATCAGTTTTAGTGTTTGACCTTCAACTAAAGTCCAGTGAGATACCCTATCAACATTGTACACCAGGAGGAGTTATTCAGGTGTAAAGTCCACAGTTTGATGCTAACATATCAGTGTTTAAATGAAACAAAAAGCAAAAGAAATCCTGATGTGATGCCCTAAAGATACTAAAAACTGTGAGACAGTAAGAAGTGAATATACCAAAATAAGCAGATGCAGAAAATTTGAGGCAAAGTTCAGCCCAAGAGCCAGATCAAAGAACAAAACAAAGTTTTGTGCCCTAAATTGGATTTGATTGCAGGAAGGAAAGCGCCTCTGGAGAATTAGATAGGAGAAAAGCAGTGAACCGAGGTGCAGCTAAGCATCCAGTGAGAAAGTTTGTGTCCTTGTCATTTAAGGACAGCCGTGAGCAATAACAAGAACTAAAAAAAATAAAAAATACAAGTTCAGCTTTCAAATGGATCAAATAAAATGAAACCACACTGAATTCATGGTAATTTTAAGACTAATCAGCTGTACCCAAGAAAAGCAGAAAAGAAACACGTTTCGTCAGACCAGTGGTAGGGAGTAATGTAGGTTCAACAGCTCTAGAAGCAGGGAGGGAAAGAATGTTATCCATGTCATTTTATCTCACCATGTCCTCACATCAGCAAGTCTTATCACTCGTTCTTTCAATGCAAGGCTCCACTGGAGCTTTACACATTCCCAATATTAGAGGCCACAAGCTTGAGTTTGATTTCATTCTGACAGGTCAGGGAAGGTTTAGTATGAGTAATGCGGTCTCAAAGAAGCTGCTTAATCTAATCATAAATTAAGGCAACACTTTTGTGGTTTAGAGTAATAAACAGTAGATGGGTTGTAGACAAGGGGCAAACTCCGCTTGCAAAATGTGAAGCCAACCCGGAAGTGGCAAAAATTGCAGTTCCTCCCTCATCCGCTGGGGGCTGGCTCCAAAAAGGAGCAAATTCCCATTGACTCCCATGTTAAGAAGGCCAACTTTACAGCAAAAATAAACATGTTTACAGCCTGGTTCAAAAAAACACTTTAGGTTAGATAGTTCAGGTTTACCATCATGACAACTCTGAAGGGGTGAATTTTTTTCTAACTTCTCCGTGTATTTGTAATTTGATCTTGATATTATGAATAATTAGGGGCGTTTTCTTTTGATTGACAGGTCCATCTAGGCTAACGCTGGTGGCTAATGGTGGCCAACTGTAGCTAATAGCTTGCTCCGTAGTCTGCTGTCCCCCTCTGCTTGCGGGGAAGCTCTTCACAGCCTGGGATTAACGTAAAGACTTCAGTCATTTGGTGATTTAAAAGTCATTTAAAGGGAAAGTAAATTTTTTTTTCAACCTAGACCTTAGTTTTTCCAAATATTATGTTCATTTACTCACCCAGACAAGTTTGGAGCTACTTGGGTTTTGTATAGGCTTTTAATATAACCAATTCCAATTTACACTAATCTGGGATTTCAATTACGTTAAACCCGCCGCCATTACAGCTGTAGTCTGCGTAGGTTGTGGAAAGAGAGCCTGTAGAAGCTGAACTTAGTCCAACTTGTCAATCGGTTAGTGCAATTTGGAAACACGTAAATGCAAACCATGTTGATGTCTGCAGTAGCAAGTTCTGTCTAGCTGACCACCGTAGAGCACAGAGTGAAAGTCCAGCTCAGACTACAACCAGGATGGAGCACAGTAGTGACATCATTGTAATCATGCGATAGTGTAGTTGAATTATTGGCACTAAATCACGCTGGAACCAAAATAACATGAATTTCTGAGACGTTCTGAACTCAGAGGGGAGTAGTGTTAACGTTTAATAACAAAACATGGCTAAATGAAGGAGTTTCGGAGCAAATAATGCGTTATTACAAGCGGAAAACTCCTGCCCGCATTGACCTCCATTATATGGATGTACGCTGATTGCTACTCGATAAAAACTCCCAAACGGCTACAAGTAGCTTCAAACTTGTCTGAGTGAGTAAATAAACGTAATGTTTGCTAAAAATAAGGCCCAGGTTGAAAAGAAAAAATTTCCCTTTAATATAAAAGGGAAAACTGGATGTCCAAATCCTATATACAATACATATTACCTGCATTAACACATTTACATGTACTGTATTAAAATACATGTACTGTATTAATAACAGGATTAGTCGTTTGGTCTTGTACTAGCATTTCAGGCCTCCGAAAAGCGAACCTTTGGTTACTACCACCTCTCACTACTGTCAGTCAAATTGGCTATAAAAGGAACCTCCTAACCATTAAACAGCAATCATCTCATTCAAAGTAAGACGACAAATAAATCTATGGATTTCTACAACTTTAGGTTTCTTCTTCAAAGACAGAGATTGTGATATAATTTGCACCTTAGTCAACACATATGCTGTATAAAAATAAAAAAATGCATTTAATCACTTTGTGATATTAAATGAGACAAACAAAAAATATTTATATTAGATTAGATAAATATTTCATTATGGTTAGTTGGGATTTAGAAGACTGTTTCAATTTCCTAATTACCCGAATAATGACCATGAAATTCATGAAGCTATACATAATTGGAACCATTGCCTCCTGTGTGACTATTGTAGCATCTGTAAAGCTTGGGTTTAACTTTTTTGAGTATCATCCTATCAGTTGCTCAAAATAGTTTACTGGAATTTCAGCCCATTCATCCAGACAGAACTAGTGTTGCAGTCAGATTTGTTGGCTGCCTTGTTTCCACACACCTTCTCAGCTCTGCTCACGGACTTTCTACAGGACTAAAATTTAGGCTTTTTGATTTATTGACTCCACATTAAAACTAATTTGGAGGTATGCTTAGGGTTACTGTCGATTAGGAAGACCCTAAGAAGGCCTAAGTTTAAAAGGTATTGTGGAGGATCTTTTTATTCCGGGTGGATCACCTAGACGATTGGTCCTCCTAATAGTCAATCATCCTGAGAGTCTGCATGCAAATGGTCACGTTTATCTGTCCCACTTCACCATTATCCATTCATTCTGCCTCATAGTTCTCATCGGACTGTTTTAAAATGGCTGTGAGAGAAATAAGACCAGTTTTTTTTTAGGAGATTCTTTTCAATGATGGCATGTGCTGACAGCACAAGTTGGGCTCCCCACTCACTCCTCCATTGCAAAGTTTCTACTCGACAGGTAGGCTAAAGTTTGGGGTTACTTTGTCAGGAGATCACAAAGGTATTGATTTATTTTCTGTGATGTGTGGAAATTTAGCAACAGTCCCTAACTGAAACCACCGCCTGCAGAAGCGAGCCCTCTGCAGCGTTTTGTCCGCTCCGTGGGAGCAGCTCTGGGGGACGTTGGAGGAAGTCTCAGCTGTCATGAAACGGATGTGTGCTGAATATCCAACTAACTACACTGCGGTAAGTTTAGCATGTTATTTGGAGAAATGCATTGCACATTACTGCTAGAAAAGGTTATCTACGTCTATATGGTGACTATATGGTGACTGATGGCGCTTTTTTTCCCTTTGTCTAAAAAAGGAGAGGGCAGTTCTTTACGGAAATTCCTAACAATCCTCCTCTATACATTTAAGGTCTTAGCTGGTGTTCTAGTGTTTTGATTCAGTATTTCCATAGAACATTCCTCTCCCACGATTAGATAGTGGCATCTTATTTTCTTCCAGGTGTAATAATCATTAAGGCAAGAACAACAATGCCAAAAATTTTGTTTTGTCCCTGACTGCATTTCCAAATGATGTCTTTTTATGTTGCTTCTGGAGTAATGGCAGGGATTTTGAATTTGTGGAGTTGATAAAAAACATTTTGCAGCAAAGTAGATTCCCCTCAGCGACACAGAACCCCTGTTTTCATTAACAGCATAAAGCAGTGTTTCCCAACCCTGGTCCTCAAGGCACACTGACCTACAGGTTTTAGCTTTTCCCTGCTGTAACACACCTGGTTCAGATGACTGCAGTTCAACAAAAGCTTTTTAATTGGCCATCAATTGAAATCAGGTTTGCTGAAGCAGGGAAAAACCTAAACCATGTAGTGTGCATTGAGGACCAGGGTTGGGTAAGACTGACATAAAGGCTCAATATTCCCATGCTTTTTATAACTGCACCTCGTTTTTTGAAGAGATGAATGAAACCAAGGGGCAAACACCGCTTAAAATATGTGAAGCCAGCCCGGAAGTGACAAAAATTGCAGTTCAGCCCTCATGTGCTGGGGGCTGGCTCCAAAAAGGAGCAAATTCCCATTGACTCCCATGTTGAAAAGGCCAACTTTACAGCAAAAATAAACATGTTTACAGCCTGGTTCAAAAAAACATTTTAGGTTAGATAGTTCAGGTTTACCATTATGACAACTCTGAGGGGGGTGAATTTTTTTCTAACTTCTCCGTTTATTTGTAATTTAATTTTAAAATTATGAATATTTAGGGGCTTGTCCATTTGATTGACAGGGCCGTCTAGACTAACGCTGGTGGATAACTGTAGCTAATAGCTGGTAGTCTGCTGTCCCCATCTGCTTGCGGTGAAGCTCTTCACAGCCTGGGACCTGGGACTAACGTAAAGACTTCAGTCATTTGGTGTTTCTGAACTCCACTATCAGTTGCCTCTGTAGTTTTTATTCGGTTTTTGATGTAATCTGCAATATTGGGCAAAGATGGCTTGCTGTGGTGTTGATTACAGTAACAGGCTGTCCAAGAAGTTTATGCTTTCGGGGGAGGCTTCATACTGGCTGATGCTTAACCAGCTTGGGGGATCTCTGTCAGGTGGCCAAGAGGAATGCTGTTCTGGTCGGAGCTTTTATCTCTTTCTAAACGCGAGTTGGAGCAGGCAACCGGTCGGGTAGCAGCAGAGCAGCAAAGTCGGCAGGACCGGGACGCGGCGGCAGACCTGGTCAGAGCGGGAGACGGCTAGATCAGGCTGGAAGACTACAGAGTTGGACTCTAGACAGACTGGATGATCGCTGGTTAGATAAGAAGTGGTGTGAGGAACACAGCTGGAGGCATGAACTAATGGATGAGATGTGAGGTGAGTCAAAAGCCTTTTATTTTTTTAGAGGATCTGAGTTTTCATGATGACTTTTTTGCTGGATGTGTTAAGATGAGCCCGTCTACGTCCTCACCCTCCACCGATGGTAATGGAAATAACACCATATTAAGCAGTATTGACCCGACCCATTTGGGTCTTATTATATCGATATGTTTTATCTACTCGAGATGTTTCTGGGTCTAAAGCGATCGTTGTTGAAAAACGGGGTAAAAGGCTCTTAACCACTTAACGTCTTCTGGCTGAAACCGGCTGCAGCCTGAGAGTGACGAGGTGAGTGACGCGGACAAGATGGCGACGGTGGGAACCGCCCAGTTGGCTTCATTTTTGCTCTTCAGAAACCTATGGGTGACATCAACGAGGGTTTGTCTAATTATATACTGTCTATGAATGAAACCCAACTAGTGGAGATGCATAATTCTCCCCCTGGACGATTTTTTTTTTTTCCATCATGTCATGAAGCAAACAGTCTATTTGATGTGTTGTGTTATAATAAATCAACAGATTTTATTTCAAATGGCTGAAATGTTATGAGTGACCCTATTACAAGCTTATAAAGCATGACATCATTAGCTGGGTCTTCCCAAGCAGTTTAAAAGCATATGTATAATAAAAAATTGTCATAAAAATATATCGATCTCATTATTCTGGGAATTAACACATAACTGTTTTCATTATTTCGATGTGGCCTAAAACAGGGAAGGGTTAGTCTGATTTCACAAAGAGAAAAATGGTTGAAATGTTACTTTTTTCATCATTTTATGAATACTTTTTTCTAATTCAACATCATTTGTTGTAAATCAAAGAAGAAAATAAAACTTGTCTTCAAATTCATTGCCTTTTTTTGTGTGGTAGAAGTATCGAAATTGGTGCTGGGTATGAAAACAGTGGTAACTTTTCATCCCTAGTACCTTTTCTTCACAGCACAAAATTTATGTAATCCAGTGCGGTTTGGATTGGTATCGGCAGATTATGAACCTCAGAGATCGTATCGGAAACAAACAAAGTGAATCGGTGCATCCCTAGTTGTCAGTGTCATGGACCAACAAGATATTTTGTAATGCAACATTAAAAAAAATATGTATGCTACTCATGTTTTACTGTGCTTTTCAGTGTTCTCTGAAAATCTCAGAGAATATGGTAATTAACCTGTGACTAATCATATTTAAAAGTATGACTAATCTTTCCCTGAACATGAAACCACCATAATGTTGCCACACCTCAGCTCCTAAACAGAGACTGTGAAAAAAAAGAAAAGAAAAAAAAAACAATGTGACTAACACAGCCTTGTCCCTCTCTGGACCCCATCATTGAAAAGTGACAAAGCATTGTGTGCTCAGAACCATAAAGTCAACACCGATGGCATCTATATTTCGCCAACTACATTCGGGATAAAAGAGCTGGGACGATGGTATGTTCTGTGTGGCTGTGAATGCTGATTACAGCCTATCGCTAAGCAGTCAGCGAGAAGTAACAATAGGTAAACATGTCGTAAGTGGAACATGTGAGCATAAATGGTCAATAGAGAAAGGAGACATAGCTAAATAATCCATAGATATAGATACAAATTCAATCTGTTCCTCCAAATGAAAAAAGTAAGGTGAAGCTCAAATAAGCCAAGTAATAAAATGACTAAATGCTCAAATAGAAGGAACGAAAATCCCAAAAGAAAATATCTGCAAAAAAAGGATTGAAAGCAGGTCGTAAAAGTCAGGAAGATCAAACTTTTAAACTCTCTTATAAAGGGGACGAAAAGTGAACTGACCCAGCTCTGAAAGGGAGTAATCTCTGGGTCAGGGTGAACTTCAAATATAAAGAGTAGGCATCAGGTTTGATTTCACTAGGCCGTTCAAAAGAAGTTCATTTTTGGAGCAATATGAGGATTGTACTCAACACATAAATCTGGTCTTTTCCTCTTTTTGATAACAGCAAATCAAATGCAACAACATTTGTTTTGGGTTTGACCTGCTATACTTTGGAAGCTACAGAAGATTTGTGTTCACACGGCCAACAGCCTCTGTAATTACCCAGCACTTCTGTTTGTCTTTGAAACATTTTCCAGATAACTGTTCAGTGAAAAAAAGCTATTTACCTTAACTGCAATAGTTTCTATTCAGACGACTATCATACTAAATTTGCCATGCTTTTAAAATCAAGAATTATCTAATGATTAAATAACTTTCCAAGATGTCACCCATCTGCCTCAAAGGAAAAACAGCTACATGCTACATAATTTTTACAAATGAGTTGCCATAACTTAACACTTAAAGACTTCTATTTAATGAGTACAAGACTACCAAATCAGTATCTTGTCAACATTTTCACACTATTGAGTAATGATCTTTGTGTTATTTTCCAAAAATAATTATTATCCAGTTCATTTATTCTGATTTTAAAACATTTAAACAAAAAAGAAAGAAGAAAAGAAGGCTTCAAAAAAGCAGAAGATTAAGTCATACACCTAATTGGTAATGAGTATGCTTTCTGTTCAATAAATGTGGTTTATTGTTTACAAGGGGGACTTTTGCTTCCTTAAAATAAATGAAAATGAAACTGTGCATGGATATTAAGCTGACAGAACAAATATGGTGGCCTTTCCCGAAGCAACCTCTGGACCTTCTGTATGCTCCTGGCTCAGACCCAAGGGCCAGTAAACTGTCATGACTGTACAAATGAATGACCATAAGAACCCCTTGACACTAAGCCATCACTCCATCATTATTATAGGGCCAAGAATGATTGTGAAAAATAAAAGCAAAACACCCATATGGTTTTATTTATTTTTTTAACTACTAATTTATCATTCTGGCTGCACATTTATAGTCCTTGTAGTGTTGGAAGGTTAACTTCTATATCAGGCTCAACTGTTTTGTGGTTTCGAACAGATTTTGTTTTAGGATTCCTGTGGATTGCAATTCAATTCAGTTAATTTATCTAGCGCCAATTCACATCAGATGTCATCTCAAGGAATTTTACAAAAGTCATTTCAATACAATTATACAAACATTGCAATCAGTTAAAAAAGTTTTCTGTTTAAGGAATCCCAGCAGATTACGTCAAGTCAATGACTTGAGGTTGTGCCCCGTACATGCAGACTCCAACCACGGCAATCCCTCATATTGATCAAGCATGTATCGACATTGGAGACGGAAAAACTCCACTTTAACAGGAAAAATCCTCCAGCAGTACAACCATCTGGGGATTCAAAAAGACAGAGCAGAGACATAGAAAGAACAAAAGGAATGGATGTAAGAGTACTTTCTATATTAAAGAAAGTAAAAAGTTGATTGCAGGACATGGAAGATATTCAGTCATCTGATTCAATGCCCCCAATCCAACAGAGCATTGTTTGTTTGTTTCAGGCATTTTGCAAAAAGCACACAGGTGACAAACCACTTAAAGTTGTTCATGCTTTTCAAAAAAAAAAAAAAAATACAATTTAACATGCAGAAAGGAAGAAAAGATAAATCCAGTTTGCCAGAAGGAGAGTAGGAAGAAGAAAATTGATGTAATTTTACTCCCATTTACTCACAATACATTGAACCTGCTGTATTGCTACTTCTTAAAAGAAAAGCAATCTAATATCTATCCAAAACTTTGAACTCAATGTAGATTAGGATATGTCTTACATTAGACCTTATATCAATATAACAACTAACTAACACATTTTAACTGTGTTAGTGAAGGGTTTCATGACGGGTAACAATGTACTATTTCATAATTATGATCAGCTAAGCAGGATATCAGACCAGGTGTAGCTTCTATTGACAGAAAAACACTGAGAGAAAAAAACAAGGTTAACAGATGAAATGACAGCAAAACATACAACTGCATGGTAGTACAAGAGAAAAGTAGCAGAATACAGAAAAGTGGACATTCAGTCCTATAACAGCCTAAGCCTATAGCAACATCACTACCGAGATTGCTCAGAATAACCTAAACTATATTAACTATGAGCTTTACCAAAAAGGAAGGTTTTATTCCTGTTCTTAGAAATAGACGGTGACTGCCTCACAAACTAAAACTTGGAACTGGTTCCACAGGAAAGAAGCCTGATAATTAAAAGATCTGCTTCATATTCTGCTTTTAGGAATCCTAGGAACTACTAGTAAACGTGCAGTCTGCGAGCAAAGTTCTCTGTTAGGAACATATGGAACAATCAGACCTCTGATGCATGATGGAGCTTGATTATTAAGGCCTTTATATGTAAGATGGAGGTCCTAAAGTTCTATTCTGCAGTAACTGGGAGCCAATAAAGAGAAGCTAAAACCAGAGAAGTTTGATTTCACTTTTTAATAATCCTTCATTTTTCACTTCACTTTTTTTCTATCATACAAAAAGTTCTGCAAGAACGTCCAGCTGCTTTCCAAAAACTGCCCTATCGGGTTAGCCTGGTGGTGACACACACATACCATGAAGGTCCAGTAAAATTACCCTGAATTCCCAATAATGAAAACACACCTCATGAGTATCTTGGTTGCTTCTGTGATTAATGTTTTCCTTGCTTCGACTGCAAGCATGAGTGGGTGGCAATGTCTAGGTAAGTTCATATGTTTTGAATTTCTCTTTCTATTTTCAAACTACGAACTGATTAGTACCATGTGAGAAATCTAAAAATTATCCAAGATTACTTCATAAACTAACTGTGCTCTATACTTTATTCTTCACTTGTGTGTTGTGCTTATTTGTCTTCTTTAAGCGGTTCGTTCTATCATCTGTAACAAACCCCTGAGGCCTTCACAGAACAACTGGATTTACACTGAGATAAAATTACACACAAGTTGATTCTATTTAATAATTTGGTAACTGCTAAACTGGTTGAAGTAGTATTTACTTAGGGTTTATTCAATTCACAGCACACTTTGTTTCATTTTCATCATAACAATGTTGATAACCATGTATCACTTTCTATTTTACAACTATGCGCTGCTTTATGTTGTCCTTTCAATTTACAAATTAATTCCTAATAAAATCCACTCAAGATTGCTATAACAGAGCAAAATGTAACAGAGCAAAAGGGTGCAGGCACCAACGAAGTTAAAACATCTAATTTGGGCAAATATCTCTAAAACTCAGCTATAAAAGATGTCATAGTTAATAGCTTTAAAGATCAAAAGACAAAAAGATCAAAAGAGTTATAAAATAACTAAGTTGAAATACTGGTTTAAAAGCTTGTGATGCAAACGCTGCTCATTGACTTGGAAACGAATAACAACCAATGCAACTATTTTCCCAGTTTCAATCATCACATGGGAATGTCAGTTTCAAGCAAACACATGCAGACCGAACAATTCATGTAAACTCTGTGTTGTCTATTCAATATGAGAATATTCACAGGCTTATTCAATATGTCTAACTTTTTCCCCCTTGTATCTATGAATGTATTTTTGTACAACAAAATATAAGTCAATTATATCTGAAACAAAATTCAAAGCTGGAATGACAGAATTATTTGGCTTGAAGCATGAAATCGCAGCGCTAATACTAAAACTAAGCTTTGAGGAATGCATTTGTTCCTCCACTGAAAACCTAAGCAGCCAAATGCTACATACGCACATGATGTAAACATTTTGGCTGTAAAAAGTTCTAAGTAGTGATCCAAACTTAATTACAATAACACACTGATGTTCAATTGAAGTTTTCAATAAAATGAAAAACTTTAAGTCAACATTTAAAAAGTATTTAGATGACAATTTTGGCAAGCAGCTTCACCTGACCAAAATGCCCTGCAGTCTGAGCACAGGTTCCACTGCAGGCTGCAAACCTACACCTTCGGATGTTAACATCATTGTTCTTTCAACTTAAACCTGTGATTACAGGATCCCCCAACAGGTTTAGGTGCATTCTCTTGAGCATACTGAAAGGCACTTGGGAAATGAGGAAAACCAGTTCCATAGAGGAGAACACAAATAGAAACAAATCTTCTGCAAGGTGGATCTAGTAGATGTCCAAACAAAATAAATGTTTGAAATGCTAAAAAAGAACTATGCGCGACATTCAAAGGACTCAAATACTAAAACCTTATAATAAAATATTAGGGATGACAATCAGTATTTCACTGTGATAACTGTACTCACAGAGATTCCTTTAGACTGAGTAGGTCTGTGGGAGTTGTGATGCAACAAAGAGTGATCCATTAATAACAGCCAAGACACACAGGCTCAGACACAGATTTGTCCAACAGCAATCAAAACGAGACTTCTGTGTGTGTCTCTCAGCGAGAACTGAATAAAAAAAGGCTAAAGGCAGAAGTCCCCAGACAGCAAATCCTCACAATCCTACCTCAGCCTTGTCTCCCACCCACTGTTTACCCACGAGTGCTGATGGAGGGATAAAGGGCCAGAGATCTCAAGGTCTTTGTAAACACAGGAGGGGGATGTGTGTGCTTAAAGTATTGTCATGGGACAAGCTTTGATAAACACAAATTAAGTTCAGAGAAAGTTTCTAGAGGTAATTTCACAGATATACAATTGTGAAAAAACTATGGGTGACTCTATGTAGTTGGTATCAACCTAATGAATAACGTGTTTCATTAACACTGCTCACTTTCAATAAGGGAGGCATGTTTAGGCTACTCAGTGATCAGGAAGTTGTAATAATTCATCTTTTTCTGTAAGTAGAACTATTCTGGCCTTTCTATTAAAATGCATCAAAGAGGTCCCAAATATGATCACTGATAAATGTCAGAGAGCACTTTTTATGTCTGAGCAAACTGCTCTGTTTGCTTCATGTTTCAGTCACACTCCTGAAGCGCTGTGCTGCATGTTGACTAAAGCCGGAAAGTGAAAAATAGTAAATAAACACACATTACCTGCAAAACGCGATCCCATTTAAAACGACTGGAGATGAGACTCCTTGTGTTCAGAGCGGAGCGTCACAGCGAGAACTGTGTAGCGAAGCGACTTTTAAAGCTGTTTCACTTTAAAGGCAGGCTCAGGAAGACTCCTCTGCCTCTGAAGTTTGTTGCGAAGCAACGTTTTATCTGTGTTCTTGTCTCGTTTAACTCCCTGGTCTGTTTGAACGCCCCTCCTGAGACCCAACAGGTCGGTGTGAGCGGACCGTCGGCGTCAACAGGTGAAGCTGAGCTGTGAAATAACGCGGGGGAAGGTGACGACAGAGGCGGACACAGCCTAGTTAAACGAACAGCCCACAGGTGGAAATATTGTTCTCAGTAAAGCTGTCGGAAGGTTTATCCGCCGCAGTGCTATATAAAAAGACTTTTCAAAATGTTTAATCCTGCACTGAAATGAGGCGTCTATTCAGGGAACTGGTGTGTTTTGTCAGTGCTGACTCATCCGGGCTCCCCGCCAATACTCTGTTTAATATTTTTAACGACAAAACTCCCATGAGGGTGTATGATTTACAGTCAGGTCAAAGTCGAAACAAGTCATTATTTAGATAGACATTACATTCAGATTGAGATTTAAGGTCATTTTCATTCAATTTAGAAGTTTCTGAAAGCAAATGAGACAACCATCTTTCAAAACATAAAAAATGGAGAAGTAGGTCTACACATTTTTATATATTTTTCAAATTTTTAATTTAAATTTTATTTTAAAAAATGTATGTATGATCTACTCTTCCCACTAATCAATGGGAAAATCTTTATTAGCATCAACCCTTGGTATTTTGACAATAGTTTTTGGTAAGGAGCTTCAAGTTTTGGAGATTGGCCTCCTTGCAATCACTTTTATCCTTAGCTTACTACATGGATTCTCAGTAATTCCCAATTTAGGAGTCGAGATCCCACTTGGAGTCATTATGTAAGTATACATGTGGTCTTGAGGGTCTCTTCAGAAAACTACCTAAATACAAAAAACGTGATGAGAAAACCTTGCTCTTTCAAAATCTTGCTAGAGATAAAAACATGATTTGAATAGGGATGCAACAATACCAGTAATTTTTCAAATTGATACTTGAATTTAAGTACTTGCTGATACCGAGTACCATACCAACACTTCTACCACACACACAAAAAATGCAATAAATTGGAAAAAGTCTTATTTTTTTCTCTGCTTGTTACAACAAATGATGGTGAATTAGATTATATAATAAAATATTTATAAAAATTACAATAAAACAAAAATCACAAATGAAATTTTAGCATTTTCTCTGAAATTATTAGGATTGGTTCATGGTATCGGTTAACTTTAACCAATATTGATACAGTACATAAGAACAGCATTTGCCCCGATACCAGTATCGGTTCATCCCTGGATTTGAAAATAAGATAAAAGCAACATGTTGCCTTTAGCTTTTGAAGCTCACTTTTGTAACTGCCTCAGTAACAATGCTTGTATGCTCACCCAAGAGTTGGGATCTTGACCCTCTATCATTTTTATTTTGAGAGTAAAAGATAGAAAGTTTGGAAACCACTGCTCTATTAGGTTAAAGTCACGAGTCTGCCTAGGTCACACACACACTAAATAAATAAATAAATACTGGGGCGCAGGTGCCTATCTCCAGCAGTCATTGGGCAAGAGGTGGGGATACACCTTGGATAGGTTGCCAGTCCATCACAGGGCAAAACAGAGACACACAGATCAACCAACCATGCACACAGACACCCAAAGAAAATTTAGGGTAACCAACTGACCTAATAATCACGTTTTTGGACTGTGAGAGGAAGCAAGGGAGAACCCATAACATTTCTGTCTAAAAAATAAATTTTTGGTTCCACATAGGATTGACGTTTTTTGAACATTTTAATTCACATTAGCTTGTAGCCATAGTTGCATAATCTTTTTTTATACGTTTTTGAGTTTTCCATACTAGGCTCGACACGGGGCAGAGCTACACATAGATCTGACTGATGCCAGGTTAATAGTTGCATGTAACAGACTAGGAAACACAAGAAGAAAAAAAGGAAAGAAAAATGTTCACATGTACAAGGTGCTAAACGGAAAAGAAGTCATGTTTCAGGAACATTCAGTGTTGCAAATTGAACTGTCCATGAGTGACATAATGTCCTCATCTACATTTCCTATACAGCTTTGATTCAGGAACATTCAGTGTTGCAAATTGAACTTTCCATGAGTGACATAATGTCCTCATCTACATTTCCTATACAGCTTTGATCAGGAAAACTCTGGGAATAAAAGAGGGGCAATATAAGGATCCCAACAGGTGTGTTGCTCAATCTGAACAGATTTTCCTAAAACCCATTTGAGATCTATCCTAAGACCTATAACAGGTGCCCACTGGGTTTTATTGATATGGCTTGTATTTAGTTAACCCAACCTGCTACACTGCTAATGTGAGCTTTTGCAGCTTTAGATTATATCCATGGTGCCCTCATATACATGCTTGCTGGGTATTACATTTCATCTGCTTCGACAGACGAGATTGGATGTCTAATAACGGGTTTAACAATTCAATTTCCTTTTTTGTGTATTTTTTGCTTCAGAGCATTTTTAGATACCTAAAATTTGTCAAAGTTGTTTGGGCTGACTAACATAACACAAAAGCAGTACCTTGATTCATCATAGAAAATTAAACCCAGACTTTTGAGAACTCTTTTTCAAAGTAAATTTTGTACTCTGCACACGAGATTAAAATATCACAAAGCCTTACATATTTACCATGAAATTTCCCATGAGTACCCCAGCAACGTGTCTCTGAAACAATGCTGAGAGAAAACTGCCCCAATGTTAAAAATAGGACCTTCTGAAAACTGAATTAACCACACAGATTCCATTCAAGACTACGTACAGACTTTTCTTTAAGCCCCCACAGGCAAAATCTGCTCTCTTCACTCTGAGGGCCTTTATCACCCTGACTGGCCTCTTTACAGCTTTTTCTCAATGACTTGATAGTGTAATATATTCTTGCCAGTGACAAGTGGATGGTGAGAAAAAAAAAAGTGCTGGAACTTTACTGTGGCATAACTGAGGCGGGACTATAGAGTGCTGGCAGATGGGTGACAGTCTGGGTAAAAGGACAGCTGGCACACTGCATTTAAAAAACAAAATAAGATAGGACTACTTTACATGGGATCAAATATAACTTCAGCCTGTGTGACAATCTTACAGGCACAAAAAAAAAAAAAAATGCAGGGTTCTTTCATCCAATGCAGAAATTGAGACAAAAGGCTGGCTAATATTGTTTGTCTGAAATGCAGAGACAGCTGGTGGGTGGTGTGTGCGGGTTTAAGGTATCAACTTGCATGAGCTCAGGAAACACCCACCTACAAATAACACTTTCTCCAGCCTGCATATTCCTTTAGTGTTAAACTGAGTCTTTTAATCAAACAAAAAGCCAAAAATCAAGGACTTTCAACATTGAGCCACAATATATGGTTGATTTTCATGATCAAATTTAATGTAGTTTATTCATAAAGTACTTATGCAGGACAATCAGGTAAACAAGTGCTAAACAGTCCAGAATAAAACAATGGATTCAGTTGTAGTTAAAAAAGGCACTGGGTCAGCTTAAAGCTGATGAACATAGTGTAATAATGTATACATAAATTTGTCTGCGCTATAAAGCATCTTTAAATTACAAAAGAGCTTACTGGAGCTTACTGATATGTCCAGACATTTTAAAAAGAAAAGATGCACGGCTGTGGCATACTAAGTGGTGCAAATAGAAACAAGTTCCTTATAGATTCTGTATGCAAATAGTGTAGATTTTATTTTCCTGCTATGCAAAGAAACACCCTGGCTGTTAACAGTCTGCACATTGTGTGTCCTAGGCTTGGCTAGGAGAGTCCAGAATCTATGACAAGGCCATGTGGAAGAAGCGGTGAAACATGCTGTAAATGATAAATTACACAGAGATTGTCTTTTGTTCTAACAAATCACTGAACAGGGTAGGGAACATTTACATTAAACTCAAATGCTCTGTTCTGCTGGATCTTCACAAGTCGTGCAATCCACAGACCAGGTTAGCAGGCACCGCAATGTCTGCAAGGAAAGAAAAATAAAACGTGTTTTTAGAAGTCAGAGTTTATAACTTTATGTTAGCTTTAACCATCTCAGCATGAAATCTGCTATAACGTTTTGACCGTCCTCTAATTTTGTCACAAATTATACTGCCAAATAAGACATGGCATGCTCATTTCTTGAATTATTGAGTATCTTTGTTCAGGAAAATAAAATATGATATATCTGTTTTCAATTCTTGGGCTTAACAACTTCACATTACAACTCATCATTAGTTGAAAACATAACTATGTTTTTAGTATTCTTCTTATTCTTATGACTGCAGACTCAAGTTTCAATTTCGTTTTGTGTCCAGGAAGATTTTATGGTATGGCTAAGTTTATTCAACCATATGGGATGTTTTTTTGTTTTGTTTAGTTCTTTAGGAAGCAATGGTTCGTGTTGTGACATTTAAATTTAAATATAAAGTAGCTAAACGTATCCTGCTTATAAGCAAAAATGTTAATTTGTTATCAGCTTCGATTATCTGCATTTTATCTGCTGGTGTATTCATAATAGGCGAGACAGCCAAGATAATAATAAGTATTTAGACCACACTCTTTTTGTTAGATCATCAACCCAACAGATTAACTGAGATAACTTCCTTCAAACCTTCCCAATAAAAGTCTTAGGCATATAGTCTATGCTCCGAATCTCTTACAAATAACTTTAAAAAAGTAAATTCAAACGGCTTACTACACACTAAACATTCTATTTGTGAATTTCAGAAAAAGTAATAAGAATTTTATAATTTAAATAACTGAAATATATTTTTGTCATAACCCTCACAATTGCTTTTTCCAAATTTATTCTAGTCCCTTCCGTTACAATTGTTGTACCCTCTCCACGTCTCGGCAGTCATGATATTAAAAGGCTAATCAGTGTCTCACTTCCAGGAAATAGTGGTAGACTGGAAACTGTTCAATTACCAATTTTCTTTGGGTTGGGGAGATTCAGGTTGTCCATGATATTTACAAACTCCTCCAAGCTCTTGGTTAGACGGGGGTTGTACTTGCGCTCTTCACCGACTGTCGTCACAGTCTGACCTAATAACATCAAACAGAGAAACGTTAGTAACAAAAAAATTACAAAATAAAAGCACAATTCAAAGTGTCCAAGAGTGCTATTGTTTCAACCAACCTTTGTAGTCATGTGCTGGGTAAAGGAGACAGTTTTCAGGTAGTTTGAAGACCTTCTCATGAATTGATTGGTAAAGCCTTCTGGGAGAACCTAAAAAAAAGGACCAATATTAAAATATTTAACCAATGAATGCAAACCGTTAGAAAACGTTAATTATTCAGGACTAAACCGTTTAAGTGTATTTGTTAAATGCAATACTGCCCCCATGTGTCCCTTGTGTTCATTACACCTCTAAGAAATATAACTCTCCTTGGAGCAAGAACAAGTAAAGAGATTGTGACTACGTACCCTGCTGGAAGTCTGTTCTGCCACAGCCTCTGATGAGCAGAGTGTCTCCAGTGAAAGCCATGCTCTCATCCTCCAACACCAGGGTCACACACCCATCAGTGTGTCCCGGTGTTTCTCTTACTGTCAGATGCTGGAGATCAGAAAGAAACGAGAAAAAAAAAAAAAACTGTTGACCTAGTTATTTTCAGATACGATTTTTTTTTTTTAATTCAAATTTTTATTATGGAACGACAAGGAGGGCGTGTATCTCCTCCATTTACAAAAGGTGGTACAGACATTTACTAGCATCCATTCAGTTTAACATATTGATCCATATTACATACCCCTTCCTGTGTTTATCCTACCTCCGGTATTTAGTGTTCCATTTTTTATTTTTTTTTCCCTTCTTCCACCCCAGACCTTCTCAGAGGAACGGGGAGAAAAAAGAACAAACAAACTGGTACTACGTCATAAAAACTTTTGTGAACTGTAAAACAGAATACATCGAACAGAGTAGCTAAAGAACAGTGGGTGTCACCTCATTTTCATTGTTTTCAGATCTGGAGTCCATGAAAGTTTGCCATGGGGTCCAGGATCTTTCAAATCTGTCCTGCTCCAGTTTCAGTGCAAATGTCAGTTCCTCCATCTTGCGAATGTCTTGGATGATGTTTATCCAGTCTTGTAGTGTGGGTGTTTTATCTGTCATCCATTTTCGAGTGATTGCTTTTTTGCTGGCAGTAAGCATTATATTGAACATGTATGTTTTATAGAACCCCTTTACACAATTTGGTCTTCTGCCCAGGAACAACATCTCAAAGTCCAGAACAAGATTGACCCCAATAACAAACTCTACACTTTGTTTAATTGTCTCCCAGAAGGAAAGTAGCTTAGGACAGCTCCAAAAAATATGAAAGTGGCCGGCTGGACTCGACCCACATAACCTCCAGCATGTTCTGTCTGCATTTCTGCCCCTCTGAGCTGGTGTTTTGAAGAAGCGTGTAGCAGTCTTCCAGGCAAATTCCTTGTAGGCTAGTGATGATGTACATTTCCAACAGTTATTCAAAATATCAGACCAATCCTCAATGTGAATTTGATCGTTCCTTTCTTTGTCCCATCTCTCCTTTATATATAGTGTATTCCCACCCGCCAAGATTTGTAGTTCGTTATACATTTTAGACGTTAATTTATTAACGGGAGTTGATTGATACGATTTTAGGAAGATGGTCAATATGTCGCCAAATGTTCCGTCTAGCTTATCTTTGTTTGTTTTTTCTAGATAATGCCGGATTTGTAGATAACGGAAAAAATCTCTGTTATCAAGGCCATATTTTTGCTTGATATCTTGAAAGGTCCTCAGACGACCTTTTTGATATAAGTCATTGTATTTTACCAAGCCCTTATCAATCCACTTTTTAAAAGTAATATCTGTTTTATTTGGGGTAAAATCTTGATCATATGCTATCCACCTGATTGGTAAACATGATTCTTTATTTTCTCTTACTAATTTTGACCAGGTCTCGAGTGCTGTTTCTGAACATGGATTGAGTTCTTTAAGGTCTTTTATTAAGTCTATATTTCCAATTGCTGCTTGCAAGGGGACACCAATGCTTTTGCATTCAATCTCCTTCCATTTTGCTTTATATGAGGGATCACACATTTCCACCAGTGGGATTATTTGTGCTGCTTTGTAGTAGTTATTCATATTTGGGAGTGAGAGACCACCTTTACTTTTATTTAACTGTAAAGTTTTAAATCTAGTCCTTGGCTGTTTCCCTTGCCAAATAAATCTTGAAATCAGTTTGTCAATTTCTTGGAACATAGATTTGGCTGGTTCTGCTGGTAGTGACTGAAAAAAGTATAGTAACTTTGGCAGCATCATCATTTTGATAGCCTCTATTCTCTGCATGAGACCCAAATAGGGTAACAGGCTCCACCTGGATATGTCGTTTTTTATTTTAGTCATTAATGGGTCATAATTTACTGAGACAATGTTCCTTGGGTCTTTAGGAATGGTTACTCCTAGGTATACTATTGAGTCCGTGTCCCAATTTATTTTGAAATTTTCCTTATCAATATTATTGGGTAAATATTTGAACGTCAAAACCTGAGTTTTGTGGGAATTCAGCTTATAACCTGAAAATTTCCCATACTCTATCAAGGTTTTATGTAATTCTGGGAGGGATTCCCGGGGTTTTGCTAAGTAGATTAGAATATCGTCTGCAAAAAGCGCTAATTTTTGTTCAGTATGATTTATCTTAATGCCATGTATTTTGGTGCTCTGTCTAATCCATTGTGCTAAAGGTTCAATAAATATGGCGAATAATAATGGGGATATAGAGCATCCTTGCCTGCACCCTTGCTCGATTTTTATTTCTTCTGATAATCCCCCGTTGATCCGAATCCTACCTGTAGGTTTGTTGTACAATTCCTGAATTATCTTTATAAATTTATTGGAAAAGTTGAATTGGGACAAGACTCTGAATAAAAATGCCCAGTCTACAGTGTCGAATGCTTTTTGGGCGTCTAGACCCAGTATTATTGCTTGTTCGTCAGTCCTCTTAATATGATTAATCACGTTTAGGGTTCTTCTAATATTATCTCTGGTACGTCTCTTTTTTATGAATCCTGTCTGGTCTAAATTTATTATATCTGGAAGAACATGTTCTAGTCTTTTAGCTAATATGGCTGTAAAGATTTTATAGTCTTGATTAAGAAGACTAATTGGACGGTAGTTTGAACAGTTTAGTTTGTCTTTACCTTCCTTTGGGATAACTGTAATCATTGTTTCCCTCCAGGAAGGAGGAATTTGCCCCCCATTTAAAACCCAATTAAATGTTCTCAAAAGAATAGGAGACAGCTCTTTTAAATAGATCTTATACCATTCAGCGCTGAATCCGTCTGGTCCTGGTGATTTGTTTAATTTTAAGTTATTTATTGCTTTTTCAATTTCTTGAGGCGTTATATTTTTGGTCAGGCTTTCATTTTGTTCGTTTGTTACAGTGGGCAGTAACAATTTGTTCAGTAGTGTGTTAGCTTCATCTTTTCCTTCTTGTTCTCTTAGGGCATATAATTTTTGGTAGTATTTTTCAAAGCATTTTCTTATTTCTGTACCGTTATATAAAACTTTATTAGTTGTTGGTTCTCTAATTTTATATATAGTTCTCTCCTCTTGTTGTTTTCTTAATCTGTATGCTAAAAATTTTGATGACTTGGGGCCAGATTCATAGTAACTTTGCCTTAGGAATAAAAGTTTCTTCTGTATGTTGGTCTGCAATTCATGATCAATTTCGTCTCTGATTTGTTTTATTTTTTGTGTAATTTGTAGATCTACTTTGTTTTTATTTTTCCTCTCTAATTCGGTCAAGACATGTTTTAAATTGTTTAATTTTTCTTGTTTTGTTTTTTTTATAAGAGATGATTTTGCAATTATTTTTCCTCTCAGGACAGCTTTACATGCATCCCATAATATTGCAGGTGAGACTTCTCCATTGTCATTGTCCTGCATATATGTCTGAATTTCTTGCCTTAACTCCTCTTTAGTTCTGCCCTTGAGTATACCAGAATTAAGTCTCCATAAGAACGGGGTTTTTGTTTTGTTAACATTTACTTCTATATGAAGTGGGAAATGATCAGAGAGGTCCATCAGCCCAATATGACATTTTTCTACTCGTCCTACGTCCTTGTTATACATGAAGAAGTAATCAATTCTAGAATATGTATGATGAGCAGCCGAGTAGAATGTATAGTCCCTCTTTCTGGGATTGAATTCACGCCAAACATCAATTATCCCCAACTCTTTGATCATCGTCCTGATCTTCCTATCTAAGCTGCTATTAATTCTGGGTTGTTTAGAGGTATCTTCAGAGGGGTTTAGTCTTATGTTAAAATCACCACCGCAGACTACTAAGCCTTGTGATTTAGTTATCATCATATCGAAAATATGTTTGTAAAATAACCACTCCGAGCCTGGTGGAGCATATACATTGACAAAAGTAATTTCTTGTCCCTCGAGTCTGCCCACTACTATGTTGTATCTGCCTTCCTTGTCTTTATATTCATGGATCATCTCAAATGTGATCCTCCGAGATATTAAGGTCGCCACTCCCCTTCTACGACCTGTTTTGTGTGATGAACTAAAAACCTGATTGAAGCCCATTCTTCTAAGTTTATTATGCTCTACCTCTGAGAGATGGGTTTCCTGGAGGAATAACACCTCTGCTTTTTCCTTTTTCATCTTTCCCAATATTTTCGCCCTTTTTATAGGATTAAGAACTCCTTTTACATTGTAGGTTACAATTCGCAGTGGAGATAATGAAGTCATTGGTTTATATAACATTGGAAATTCCAAGCAAGTGAAATAGGTGACAACCCTAGACTACTCAAACAAAGAACTGAGAACAAACAGAACATTTTAGCATTGTAAATTAAGTTCACACGCATCCATTTAAAGACTTCCTTTCTTTTGGTCTTGTTAATGACCTCAGTGATGTTATAGTTTGTGAGCGATTTTGAGGGACAACCAGCGCAACTCCATGGTTGCGAAGGGCCCCCTGGTGGCGTTACCTGTTTATAGCGTCCCATTTTCTAGACGGTGTGGTCCCCGACTCCAAATAACGTCAAAAGGGATGAAGCGTTATTACCCAAAACAAAACAGACCGGGATATGCTTGATCCCTCCGCTCCTATGGTTGTGCTTGTCCTCTTCTAAACCCCTCCAGTTTCTTCTTATATTCCTCCCGCGCTCCATTTCGTGGATGATCCTTGTCATTCTTTCCCGACTTGGTCCACATCGTGTTCTTGATTTTGTCGACCCACGTCGTAGATGGCTGAATGACGGTGATTTGGTAACCTCGATTCACCATGTCTTTTGTAGCTTCTGCCGCAGAGTTGTAGACACATGTGTTGTTCTCGTAGAAAACTCTCAACCTGGCCGGGAACGGGGTTTGGAATTTAATCTTCTTTTCTCTGAGGACCCGCTTCACTTCGAGGTACTCGCGTCGCCGTTTTAACACGTCTGGAGCATAGTCGTGATCCGCTATGACTTTTTTCCCTCCTAGCATGAAGCCTTTCTTTTGCCAGGCTCGTTTTAATATTTCGTCTTTGACCTTGGATGTGGCAAACCTAACTATTATTGAACGTGGGGGGGCTTCAGGTGGAGCTCTGGGTCCCAGAGATCGGTGAGCTCGCTCAATATTCAAGTCGAGCGATGTCGGAATATCCAGTTTCTCTCTGAGTAGATTCTCTATGAAAGCTGATAAAGATGGTGAGCTTTCCTCAGAGCCCTCCGCAATGCCGTGGAGCCTCAAGTTTTCCCGTCTCGATCTCCCCTCGAGCTCCACCAGCTTAGCCTCGAGCTCGTCCTGCACTTTACTTAGCTTCAGTGCTACCTCTTCGAGCTGCTGAACCCTGTTCTCCGCCTCCGAGATGCGCGTTTCTGCCTCGTCCAGTCTTTTGTTTACGTTTTTTATTTCCTCTTTAACCTCTCGGAAGCCCTCACTATTCTCTCGACGTGATTCTCTTAGTTCTTCGAGAATAGTTTGTAGGTTAGCTGTCTCGTTAGCTGAATCGTTAGCCGCTAGTGGAGCATCCAGGCCCGAGTGGTTAGCCATATCGTCTTCGTTCGATTCTTCCTCTCTTAACATTAGGTGTCGAGACTGCAAAGTGCTCTTTGATTTGATCTTGGGCATTTCGGCCCACTTTTAAGTTACTTAATATCCCGCACTTGCGTCGAACCTGTGATTTTCAGTAATATGTCGGGGAGCCACCTGGTTATGCTGTCGCCATCTTGCTTGCTCACCCGGAAGACCTCTTTCAGATACGATTTTGTAAAAATTTCTCATGCATTGGAAATAAAATCACAACATACTGATGACCGATAACACAAGGGAAAAAATGTGTTCCTCTTACATGTTTTCCAAAGGTGATCTTATCCCCCTCGGATAGCTGAATATCTGCTGAGGCACCGCTGTGTTTAGAGATGGCGCTCTTCAGTCCATCAATTTTTTTCTTCATCTGCCCAGTGCTGGTTATGTGGTCTGCATGGCAGTGGGTGTTAACTACAATAAAAAAATAAAAAGTGGCCTCCGTTATCTTTTGTTATTAAAAGTATTTAGAGCCAATGATCAGAGTCGGGAACACTTTGATATTTTATGAGGGAGAAAGGTCTAATAGCACTATGGGTAGATTTTCAGTTTGATGTCGCCTGCTTGCAAACTGCCTGACAGAACAACAACTATTACTAGACTGATAATCATCTGTTTTTGTAACATAACATAGACTTTGCCCACTCAATGATCAACCTTTATGATTCTCAAGGAGACTCTTGGGTTATGCAAGCACAGAAACAGTAGTAATGCTGTTAATTTCTTAACTTTCTAAAAATGTATTTTTCAAAAGCCATTTGTTTTGATTATGGATTAGCGGACTACCCGCCTCAGTGTAAACCACTGTTTGAGAAAAAAACAACAATTATTTTGGAAAAATGCAAATAAATTACATCATACCCCTTCAACACTTTACGCTGCTATCAAGTACTTCTAGGAAGACGCCAGGATTTTTTGCCATTTCTATTGATCATTGCAGCACTCGCTACTCCTTCTCCACTTGCTCCACTGCTGACAAACCAGCAATCAGCTGCTGTTGTACATCAGAAAGTATTACTAGTCACAAAAATATCAAACAATCACATGGTGGAAACTAAAGCAGCTATACCCATTTTTCTTATTATGGTAACACGGATTAGAAATTACAGTTGGCAGCTACAAGCAGCATGCAAAGGACTGTAAAGGACTGTAAAGGAGTCAGTTGCAGACTCACTACTGGAGCAAGTCAGTCTAAGAAAATCAAAACAGAAATAAACAAATGTTAAGGAAAGCGATATTTTCTATAAGTTACTTTTTTTTGAAACATGGGATGCCTGTCTATTTTAAATGAAAGCGATTAACATGTTATACATATTCAATTAAATGTTCCTATAAATACTGCAATGCAGTTAAAATTGTGTTTTTACTTAAGGTGATAATACTATGAAGATCTGGTAAAACAATCAAAACAACTTAGTATTAGGGATGCAACGATACAATTTTTTAAAAATCCAATAGCATACTGATACTTTGATCAGAGTACTTGCTGATACAGAGTACCAATGCCGATACTTCTACCACACAAAAATTGCATTGAATTGGAAAGCAGGTTAGATTTCCTATTCTGTTTGTTACAACATATGATGGTGAATTAGATTAAAAATAAAATATGAATAAAATGACGGCAAAACAAAAATTTCAAGATAAAAATTAACATTTTCTGTGAAATTATTCCAGAGTTTCCACATTTTAAGTATCAGTTCATGGTATCGGTTAACTTTAACCAATACGAGTACATTAGATGGTATCGGGCTCTTAACAAAAACCGGATTTAAAACACCACTTAGATTTCTACAATTGCATTATCAGATGATTTATAAATTTACAATCTATAATTTATTTTATGAGATTTTCCTCAACCCAAAAGGTTGCACTGTTCCCCTAGTTATTGTCATTTGTGGTATGTTTTTAATGATGCCATTCTTTTTCATCACAGGAAGAACAGTAGTGCCTTATAAGTCTGGGAGAAGATGTGACCTGCTACAGTAGATGAGTCTTTAACTATCTTAAAGATGTAGCTGTTTTATGAGATCTCTGGCAATTACAAGGTTGATGCAATTAAAAAGCAGCTAAAATGTTCAATATGAGAACGCAATTGAGCTATGGACAAATATTGCATCTCCCAACCCTCTGTTGGATGCATAGATACCTGCGACTTTTAGGTCGAGCCCCAGCTCCTGCACAAGCTTCACGTCTCTGTCGAGGGTCTCCAGCACAGGGTCAATGATGACCGCCTCTTTGGTGGTTTTGTCTGCTAGCAGGTAGGTGTAGGTGCAACTCTGTGACTCAAACAGCTAAACAGGAAAAACACGAGTGTGACATCAAACAGCATCATGCAGTGAGGCTCATGTACATTATGTAGGATATTTCTCCAAATCATTACATGGCATTGGTTTGTATGAAGCTGACACAACTTTAATAAGATAATTTAGAGATGGAAATGAAGTAAAGAGACCAAATTGTGTCCTTTTAGGTCAGGTTTCCTTTTGTAGCATTGCTTTTTTCTAAACGAAAGTATTGTGCTAAAGATGTACTCAAATTTAAACACTGTTAGGCCAGATATGAAAATAAATAACATATGCACATATTAAATTAATGAAATATTGTTTATATTTGCTTATACATTGGTTAGGAGTAGCAGGTTCTTACAGATATGAAGAGCTGGAACTGTAGAAAACACTCAGTTGGAATGTCATGGTGATGAGGCGATAACTATAATCAATCTCTGAACTATTTTATGAAACAGAAAGCAATCAAAGGCATACATATCGAAGTACTACTTTTAGTTACAAGATTCTCCAGTATAACGTCCAAAACTAGTCTGACAATAATCTGACGGACTAAACCAAACGCGTATTTATCGTGGACTTCTATTATGCTAAAGGCTAACTGTACAGTTTCCTGCTGTGAACAAAACGCATTCCGGAACAGTAGCACTATTCTAGATCGTGCCCATAAGAAAGTTTAAAAGTACACATACTTGTCTGAAGAGTGGTGCATCAGGCTTCGCCATCTTTGAGCCGTACTACGTGATGTTTGCTCGGGGCACGTCGACAACAGAACCCACGCCAGGAGTAGATGCGCCCTCTCCGGAAGGTAAACCAATGAATGGAGCAGCCAGTGTTTGTTCCGCCTAGATATATTAGTCTCTGAGCCACGCCCAGATTACCTGACACAAACTAGTCAGATAAGTGATCTCAAAGGGAGCCTTTAGGCCAAACATGCTGTGCAACACCCATAATCTAAAAACTGCTTTGTCATCATTACATCACTTTTAATCTTTGCGGAATTGTATTTATTATACGGTTGTAAAGGTAGCTGCTATTGATTAAGGCTGTTAATCATATCAAACAATTTGGACACTTCTTCAACATCACTAATATTGACATTAAAAGCAATAGCAAGGCACCAATGTTGTATTAGATGGCACTTCATGATAAAGAGTAAAGCCTTTTTTTCCACTGTGCACTCAGCCCTGGATTGCCCTGAAATATTATCCAGTTTTTGTCAAAACATGGAAGTGTGAATCAGCAAGTACAGATGTGGTTATCTTGTTGTATAAAGCTCTGTTTACATACTATAGCCATTAAAATAAGTGGAAGGTTGTGCAAAGAAAAGCGAGCTCTAAGAACCCGTTTTATCATCATGGGTTCTGATTTTCTACCAGAACATTTCTTTGTAAAACAAAGAGTTATTCAGACGTCCACTTCATATTATATAACTACATTTATCACTTTGTTTCCATTAATTTTTTACAGAGATAAAACAAAAGAATTATGGTGGAGAAAACCTTTGGAGAGCCCTTTTCATACAGTAAGGTGTATGAAACAGAGGTTAAAATCTAGAGGGATTTTCTACAGTGAGGCAAGGTATGGTTGACGTAGTCAGATCTAGTGAAACTGTACCAATTATGAAGCATTGTGGTAATAGCATCATGCTTTATAGATTATTTTACAGCCACTTGTACTGGTACACTGCAGAGTGGGCAGAATAATAAAAGAGTAACTTTGAAATTCAATTTGACTGCTAATCCATTGCTAGATGGTTGAAATTTGGAGAAACGGTGGTGTTTCAACAGAATCGTGATCCCAAACACAAATCAAGAAAGATTTTGAAGCTTTTCAACAAAATTTGCCAATAAAAACACTAATACCCAGTTAAATCAGTCTAAAACGTATAAAATACAACTTGCTAAGTAACAAAAAGAAGTGTAGAATGCATTATATTCTTTTGTCTCTTGAACTGCAGTATTTTGTATCTGAAGGTTATGCTTTTAAATCCTGGGTGGTTCAAATATCAGAATATGGTGTGTTAACCAACAGTATGTCTAAAACATTCAGAACATTTGTTCCCATTTTAATAGAAGTCTGGCTCATTGTTTGGAAATTTTGGTATGGCACTATGAAAAAATAACTTTATAAAGCTGTGCTTTCTTTTTTTTTGTTTACTATTATTACTTGTTTGCCATTGTTGAATCCAACCGGTTAATAAGTTCGGACAACTAAAATGTTAGATTCATTTGAAAATATATTTATTTTGATACTGGCCTCAGAAACTACAGCCAACATTAGTTATTAAGTCAGTACAGAAAGAAGCACATTCAGAAAATTTGAAAAGTCAAGAATCCAAACAGTTTGACATTGGCCTTCTTTTTCTACGTATAGTTCATCTATACAAGAGCCTAAGCTATTATGATGATGCCTGACTTTGTACAATGCAATCAGCTCTTGCATTGGTTTTATTGGAAAATCCTCCCAAATATTCTTGGGCTGGTAGAAGAGTACGTGATAAAATGATATATATTTTTAGTAAAACAGGAAAGCATCACTGCATAAACAACGCGAAAGAAGTCCCACGTAACAGTAAAGCAACATACACGGTAAATAAAACCTTGAAAGCACTCATTTCCAACAGTAAATCATTTTAGTTATTTTGTTCCTTCAATCATGGGATGATTCATATTACAATTGTACAAAGTTAAAAAAAACACACAAAAAACCCCAAGCTTGAGTCAAACAATACAAAAACAGTTATAGTTCTTTTACAGACTTAATTTTTTTCTTATTATCAAATTATATTTATTTGAAGCACTGTTATAGTTACATCAGTAGCTGCACAACAAATGATAACAGATTTTTAAATACATAACTTAACAATAACAATGAAAGCACTTTATGGTAAGCTGTGGCGGTCAGGTTTGTTGAAAACGAAAACTGAATGTGGATCATTCTGTTGTTTCACAGATTTTTTTTTATAAGGTATTCAGAGTCCATGTAGTCCACAAACCAGATTAGCAGGAACTGAAATATCTACAAAAGAAACAAAAGAGAAATCATTAAAGATGTTAAGTGTGCTGTTGTAGTTTTTATGTTGCATTGGCACAACAGTCCAGATTAACACAGAGATGATGGTCAAACTAAGAAACATAATTGTTTTGGTACCTATTTTATCCGGCTTTGGGAGATTCAGGCTGTTCATGATCTCAACAAACTCATCCTTAGACTTTATCAGACGAGGGTTAAACTTTCGTTCTTCACCAACCGTAGAAACAGTCTGACCTGATTCACAATAACACAAACAGCCCAGCACTGAATGACATCCATAATATACTGGTACATTTCATTAGACTGTTTTTGAAAGGTTAATTAAATAATTATAATTCTCCATTTTAATTTTAAAATAAACAAATGTGTTACCATAATATTATATAGAATGATTTATTATGCACAGTGATTTTATTAAGTCACATTTTACTGGTAGTTTTGAAAAATCAAGATTCACAACTAATGAGGAAAGGCTCTAAATTGTTTTTCAGAACTGACTGGCGAGAGACTTAATACAGTTCTTCCTTTCACTCAACTTTCCATTAATATGCTTAGGAGCGGCACTCGGCACTTTTTTTATTGATATCCAAATTTATCTTATTATTCATTTTAAAAAAAAATTATATGAGAAACTGTTTTAGTAAATTATTTGAAATGAAAAACAATTTAATCCTACTTTTATTGAGTTTTGTTTACATCTAATCTTACTAGTTGAGTGTTTTTAACCAACCTAAATAGTCATGTGCAGGGTAGATGAGGCAATCATCAGGGAGTGTGAAGATCTTGTCGTGGACTGAATCATAAAGGCATTTTGCACAGCCTGTATAAGGGATATGAGAATTAAAAAATAAAATAATATGTCAGGAGTTTAAACAATGAGAACACTGCAAAATATTTCATGTTCAAAGTAAAAAACAACAAAAAAACATTAGTTTTCAAAGGTTTTAAAAAGATAAATTAAAGTTTTCCCTGTCAATAGGGCAAAGAGTTTCCAAATCAATACTTAAACGGTTCATTAAAAGGCTTCTTTCAACCTTCCTGACAACCTGATAAAGTAACACATTCCTATGTTTCAGGCAGGACGTTGTACCTTAATAACTAGGATTGGGAAACTCAGTGTATGCAATGATAGTCACATTATAAAAAAGAAGTCACGACATGAGCGTACCCTGCTGGAAGTCTGTTCTGCCACACCCTCGGATGAGCAGAGCGTCACCAGTGAAAGCCATGCTCTCATCTGCTGATACAAAGGTTGTGCAGCCATCAGTGTGTCCCGGGGTTTCTCTCACTGTCAGGTACTATAAAAGAAAACAACAGTCAGCTCAAAGCACGTTAGATCTATTTTTATTCTGCATTTTTTGATCGAAATCTTTGATATTTTAAAGCAATGGAAAGATTACAAATCATGTACAATTAAATTTAAGATTACTAGTTCATTTAACACACTTGTTATCAATCTCTGCACAACACTGAGGTAAAACGGTTGTAAAAAGCTTTATAGCTTTATTACGTGTTTTCCAAAGTGGATCTTGTCGCCCTCTGACAGCAGGATATCTGCACTGGCTCCGCTGAATTTAGAGATGGCACTCTTCAATCCAGCAATTCTTTTTTTCATCAACCCGGAGCTAGTTATGTGGTCTGCATGGCAGTGGGTGTTTACTGCCAGAGAAAAAAAGAGTTATAGAATACATGTTAAGATATGGAAATGGACAGGTGCAAGTCATTCTACCTTTTTCTTTCCATTTCGGGCATCATTTTTCAGGTCTGCCATAAGGATGTTTAATTCCATGCGTCAAGCCATACCCGTCAGATGATAGAACAGAATAGAATAATTCTTTAATAGTCCCACAAGGGGAAATTTGCACGTGATGAAACAAAAAAAGACGGACGCTACCACAGAGTCATAGAAGGTATTTAACAGCGTTCCCTGAAATCCAAATGACCTCAGGTGTCTCAGCCAAATGACAAAGAATTGAAAATAACTTGCATTATTTTCTTAGTCTATCATACAGACATTTGGTTTTAACAAAGGGCATGAGTAGGTTATCAGTTTAAGGTCTACAGAGGTCATGTGCAGTTAAAGGTATATTAAGGTTTTAGGTCAAAGCATTCCTTTAGTTAAAAAATATATTTTTATTGAAACGCCAGAGAAACTCGTGGCTATGGAGTATAGAGTGACTTAGCACTTCCTCTCCCAGACTTGTTTCTGTAAAATGCCTCTCAGCTGGCTGTAAGATGGCAGCTACAGTTTTCTCCCACTTGCAAAAAATACAAGTTTGGATATTTGAAAATATATCTTTATCATATGTCATGATCTGAAAACTAAGGGATTGTCACCCATCTCTCTTATAAAGATAAGGCTGTTTTAAACCTGCAGTCGGCATGCTATGGCTGGCATGTCTGTAAAGCAGCTGACTCTAGGATAACTGCACAAGCAAACGACCCAACTGATCGCCCAGATAAGCTTGCTATACTTGTGTTATTCTTTAAAAAGGAGAACTGTAAAACTGTAAAGTTCTGCACAATATTTCAATACTACTGAATTTAGAAACTCTTTTGTCTATATTTTTTCTTTGTCTATGTACAAACATCGAAATAGGTAAATGTTCTAGGTAGCAGTAATACATGCACTTCTTTACCAGAAGAGTGAATAAATATTGATTTTGTTATAAATAATAGCAATTACATCATTTTATCCATGTTAATTTTAAATCTGTGTAATGAAGTAAAACTTTCTAGTTTGGCTTAAGGTTATCAAACCATAACAATCTCACATGATACAGGCACATGTGACCACAACACATAACATCTACCAGCAAGACTTCTCTGAATATCTTTGTTTGGGTAGTAATCTGTTTTTCCGTGAGTCCACCTGGGGACCACAAAAAATGTCATGAATCCCTAAAAAGGGAAATTCAAACAAACTGAAATAAATGAAAAGACAAAAAAAGAAAAATGCATAGATAAGCTGATACACCATCAGCTTGGTGATACAAAAATACTTTGTAAAGGGTAGGAAATGGGGGCATAAACTAGGGAAATTGGGGACTCGGACAAGTTTCGCATTGAAGGAAATCCCAAAGTAAATGCAAAATCCTAAAACATGATTTTGCTCAAAAAAAAGTTTTCTGCCTATTTTCCGAAGACAGTGGAAGATGTTTACCTACTGTACCCCCAGACAACTGTGAAATGGAAGTTAAGGTGTTTGAAATATTCCAAATTATTTCGAAAAACAGTTTAAACTAAAAAAAAGAAACTATTTTGTTTTTCAGCCACAAAACCACACAGATACCTGCTAGTTTCAGCTTTAGACCCAGTTCCTCCACCAGGTTCAGGTCCCTGTCAATGGTCTCCAGCACTGGATCAATGATAATAGCCTCTCTGGTGTTCGTGTCTGCCAGCAGGTAGGTGTAGGTGCAGCTCTCCACCTCAAACAGCTGAACAGGAAAAACACGTGAGAAGATCTGTTTATCTGCAATAACCGCCAACATCTGACTGAGGTCACATTCTTCACGTCCTGCTCATCTTCCTTAAATATGTGTGTGTGCAAGACAACAGGGAAGAAAAAACTGACTGTAATGAGAAAGTAAGTGTTACTATTTGGGTGTCAAGCATCTCTCTAACTGAGACATATGGTAATTAGTATTTTGGATATAAACATTCAATGCAACTGTCAATGAGAAAAAGCAGCAAAAAAGTTGCAAACAAATCAATGTAGATATTGAATTACGGAATTGTAAAGCTAAAGTTATGCAGCTCTGAAGCAGAGAATAAACTGCAACGTCATCCTGATGCAGATAGTGTGTCTGTAATTTACAGCCAAGCTTGACTTGGTTTTTAAACACACCAACAAAATTAAGCTAGTTAGAGAAAACCAAAACTACACATGTTAGCCGCTAAACCCACCACTTCCTGCGGTTATCTTGCAGCAACAATGAATGTTAAACATTTTAAAATAACTCATTCCCATTAACATAATGGGAAACTGACCACAGTTCATATGGCGTCAACCTACTTGTCTAAAGAGAAGTCCTTGGGTCTTTGCCATCCTGGAGCAGTAACACCTGGCGCTGACCCGCAGGGGATCTACGGCAGAATTCACGCCGGGGGAGAGGCGCTTGATCTGGGTTGCTGCATAACTCGAACCCTCGGTGCTGGCTCCCAGACGAAGCGATAGGGCTAAAGCCCGATGGATGGGCCTTACCTTGGTTAATACAGAGCACATCGTCGCTTTCTGTCCAAACTAGCATCTAGGTACACCGACTGGCGGAAAAGAACTGCTGCTAATACAAACAGACCCTAAAATAACCTTGCTGGTTGTCTCGTTTGGAAGCTTAGATAACACTCCTTGCTCACACTGGTTTCATTCAGTTTTTACAGGACCTACGCACATCACTATCCACAGAATTTAGGCTATAGATCAAATGAATCCGGGAATGTCCGCCTTGATCCAACCGGTGTCATGAAACTAGATAAAAAATGGCAGCTGTAGCGCGCAACCAGTAAGCAGGCGCGTTCACGAGCCGCGCTGACAACGTCACTGCGGAGTACGTGATAAATGTATCATACGCTTTCATACCACCGAAATCAAACGTTACTTGAAGAATGTGCATACTCATTCATAATAAACATACAGGCATGCGTGTATGGAACGCCAAACTGTCCATAAATAAATAAAACATTATGAAATAAATATCAGCATGAACTAATATTAAGTAAATATTTAATGTCACAATGAAATAGTCAAAAAAGGAATTCTGTTAAAATGCAATGCCCGATATTTATATATTTTAATTTTAGAATATATATTAGTATTGTTTTATATATATTTAATTAAGTATTTATTCCACTGCCATTTTTTTCATACTATAATTTATTTTTATTTTATTTAATATAATCAGTTTTTATTCAAAAATTTCTTCTTTTTTTTTTTTACAAAGTTAGCTTTTATTTCATAATAGGCTTTTTTCATAATGGTGTATTTATTTCAAAATGCCATTTAACACAATGTCTTAGCCAGCCAGTCAGAATTAGCTGTTGGGACCTGGATGCTGATTGGTGCTTAAACATGATGTTCCTGCAGGAGGAAAATGGCGAGGACCGGCTAAAGTCGTTTAATACTGTTATTGAATTTAATGCCTTTAGGATTTTATGTATGGCTTTATAATTCTTATAATACTGGCAGAATATTTGATCACTTTTGTAATGGGGATGTCTAATCCAAACAGCCGGTGCTACTCCAGTGTTCAAGGTGTAAAGCTGCTCAGGGCGCCATGCCCTTGATTAGACTGGGGAAAGACTCAGGTCAGCTGTTTGGTACGATCATTAAAACATTTCAGAAATAACACAGAACACGTTTAAATAATCTCCCTTTAACTGACTGTAGCTAACAACCAACCAGGGCTTCCTCTCCCGTCTCCTCCTAGTTGTGGTGGACAAAACAGAAAAGATAACAGCAGAACTCCAGTGCTACTTTCAGACAGCTGAGAGCTGAACCTGGGATCATTTCAGATTATATCATCCAGACAAATCAAGATGGGTCTCTGAAACGGTTCATGATCAATTATGCCTCTCAATATGACCTGTTAGAGCAACCACAGCTGAACAAAGTTCCTGCAGCTCCGACCCTTTACTTAGCATGCTGCTAACTGCTCACAGAGCCACAACAACGGCTATCCAGGAAGACTAATCTTAGTTCCAGCCAATCAGCGTACAGGTCTCAACCGCTGATTCTGATTGGCTGACGGACGACTTCAGTTCTTAAATGGCTATTTGAAATAAATACCATTATGAAAAACCTCATTATGAAATAAAACCTGACTTTGGGAAAAAGAGAGATTGGAATAAAAACTGATGAAATTAAATAAAAATGTCTTGAAATAATTTATATTATCATTAAGTAAATTGCAGTGAAATAAATATTTAATGAAATATATATATATATATATATATATATATTATACAAATGATCTAAATTAATCTATAATCTAAAAAAAATAAATAAATATTTCAAAAAATTGGGCATTGCATTTGAAATAATTTCAGTTTTTAATAACTTGATTGTGGCTGCACGGTGGCGCAGTGGTTAGCGCTGTTGCCTTGCAGCAAGAAGGTCGTGGGTTCGTATCCCGGTCCAGGGTCTTTCTGCATGGAGTTTGCATGTTCTCCCCGTGCATGCGTGGGTTCTCTCCGGGTACTCCGGAGAGGTGAATTGATCATTCTAAATTGTCCGTAGGAATGAATGTGAGTGTGAATGGTTGTCTGTCTCTCTGTGTTGGCCCTGCAACAGACTGGCATCCTGTTCAGGGTGTACCCTGCCTAACGCCGGATAATTGCTGGGATAGGCTCCAGCTGCCCCGTGACCCTGAATTGGATAAGCGGTTAAGAAGATGGATGGATGGAATAACTTGATTGTCACATTATATTTTTATTCAATATTTATTCATGCTGATATTTATTTCATAATGTTGTATTTATTTATTTATTTAATTATGAACACTTTCCATATTACATGCACACGCACTTTTTTTGATGCCCAAGTCTATTTGGTGGTGATCTTTTTTAGATTTCAATCACCTGGGTTTAAAAGACTGAAAATTTACTTAGTCTAATTAGGTATTTGCGTTTTTCCAGAGCCATCACGCCTTCAGATACAGGTTGATTCATTCCTAAAATTAGGCCAGAAACCTATTGTATTTAGGCCCGAGCAACGCTGCGAAAGCTTATCTGTAGATTATTTTTCTTCCGTCAAATTAATTGGCTTTTTGGAGGCCTGAAAATATAGGAAAACCCAAGATTTTAGAAGATTAGAAAAAAAAACATAAATCAGCACCTCCTGGAAAATTTGAAAATGTCCTCTGTATAGTTCATTCTTGAACACCGGTGTCAAACTCATTTTCATTTTTGGCCACATCAAGCTGATGAATATCTTTACAGGGCTGATTGTGGCAGAAAGAATTGATAATGCTATAACAAACCGTTAAATTCAGTCTCTACATTCCAAAAGTACGTCCTAAAATGTAATAATACTGAACATCTTTACATAAATATGTGATTTAGGAATGTTCAAATAAACACTGATGTTATTTTACTAATAAGAATGTATTAGGGTGCACAGAAATAGAACTTAACGTTTCTACCTATAGAGTCCTCTAGAGTTTGAAGGACCACATAAATGGCTATGAAGGGCCGGATTTGAGTTTGACACGTGTGTTCTAGAACCAATGAGCCATGCCATTCAACATGCTTGCATTTCTCCACTTGACCTCTCTAAAAGCTAATGATAGTGAAATCAAGCTTCATAAGGTATTGAACTACTAGAACCATTGGGCTTGTTTTATGCACAGCCCACTTAGTAGAGCTTCTGGTTTGCAATAAGCCAGTTAAATCGTTTCCAGGTAGCCTACCACTCTGGGAAGCTGTGGCAGTAGCGTGCAGCACAGAAGTAAATAGAGGGATTAGATATTACTTTTATTCAAGGAGTAAAGTATAGTATAGTATAGGCGGGAAGCTGACAGCTGAACGTTGCAACGTTCCTTTTGTCTACCTCATCAGCTAAAAATAATTCAGCTATATTTGTTACACTTTTCCATCGGAGTAACAACTTTGAACCAGATGGATTGTGAATATTAGAAGAGAAAACTTCTTTGATTATCTCTAACCACACAATAAGAATAAGCAGCTGTTTTTGTTGTGACACCTGCACCTTATGTCTCGTCAGCTGATTTCCAGCGTACCGAAGTGTTTGAGAAAAAAAAAAAATTAGGTTTGCGTGATCTGAAAATTCCCAAGATCACCAGTGTCCTGGCCACAAATCCGCTGGGGGGACATTTATTCCTATTCCTAAAGCCGCACCTTCACACAAAACGTTTACGGTGGGTTTTCAAAAGTCTGGAAACCTGAGATTTTGTTGATTTCTTTGCGAAACAGGAAGCCGTATTGTGCTAAAACCGGAGGTCAAACAAGCAGAAACACATCGTGATTCGCATCACCTGTGGGGAATTCAATTGCAAAATCATCAATGCAACCACAAAGCTGGTAAGTCCTCATTAAGCCTGTGAATATTCTCCTTCATCCAGGTCATGGATATCTCAAGGAAATTTCAATCAAACACAACTGGACTTGGTAATTTGTCTTGGAAGACGTTTCACCTCTTATCCAAGAGGCTTCATCAGTTCATGCTTGCCGCTGACCAGGCTGTGACTGGTCCAACTAACTGGTGTGGAGACTCAGCTCTTTAACCTCTTGGAGGGCTTTTACAAGACTGATTATGTCATTGGATCCTTTGTGCTCCACGTGTTAACGATGGTTGTTGGCGTGTCGCCTATTGGTGGAGGTTAGGTTTCGGCTTTATTAGTGCTGTATTGTGTTATAAAGACAGTTGTTGGAGTCACAGTTGAGAGATGGTTTCTCTACTTTTACATAGATGGTTTCTTTTACTCCTCTTTCAAACCATCTCTCCTCTCTGTCTAATATCTGGACATTGCTGTCCCCAAAGGAGTTGGCTTTTTCCTTGAGATGTAAATGAACAGCAGAGTCAATGCCTGAGGAGTAAGCTCTCCTGTGCTGGGCCATGCGTTTGTACAGTGGTTGTTTGGTTTCACCAATGTAGAGGTCCTTGCATTCTTCATTGCATTGGATTGCATACACCAGGTTGCTTTTGTATGCGTGTGGTGTTCTGTCCTTGGGATGTACTAGTCTCTGTCTGTGTTACTGGGTTTGAAATATGCATGGATACTGTGTTTGTTAAAAATCCTCCTGAGTTCTTCAGAAATCCCAGACACATATGGAATGACTACATTGTTTCGTTTGTTTTCTTTTTCTTTTTCAACCACTTTGTTGGCTGTCCTTCTGGAACTAGCTGCAGTTTTCAAAAAAGTCCAGCGGGGGTAACCACAAGTTGTGAGGGTGTCTCTCACGTGCTGGCGTTCTTCCCCTTGGGTCTGTGAAGTGGGTGTGTTATCAGCTCTGTGTTGCAGGGTCCTGATAACACTAAGCTTGTGTTCCAGTGGGTGGTATGAGTCAAGAAGTAGGTATTGGTCTGTGTGTGTGGGTTTTATGTATACCCCAATGTGGAGCCTTCTGTCCTTTCTCCTCTGGACGACACAGTCTAAAAAGGGCAAACTATTGTCTTTGACATCTTCTCTGGTGAATTTCAATGTTTCTGTCCATCGAGTTTATGTGTTCAGTAAAGGCTTGCACCTCTTTGGTTTTGATTTTAAACCATGTGTCATCTACGTATCTGAACCAGTGGCTAGGTGTTATTTCTTCAAAGGAGTTCAAAGCCCTGCACTCTACCTTCTCCATGTATAAATTTGCCACAATTGGAGAAACTGTTGAGCCCATGGCACAGCCGTGTTCCTGTCTATAAAACTTGCCATTGAACTGGAAATATGTGGTGTTCAGGCACAATTCCAGAAGTTGGCAAATGTGTTCTGGTTTGAGTTTTGTTCTGTTTTTGAGGGAGTTGTCCTATGTAACTTGTTCTCTTACTGTGGCCAAGGCCTCCATGGTGGGAATACAGGTGAACAGTGAAGTCACGTCATAGGAAACCATTGTCTCATCTGGATCAATTTTTAGGTTCCGGACTTTGTTCACAAAGTCTATGGAGTTTTGGATGGGATGTGGGGTGTTGCCTACCAGAGGTGCCAGGATATTGGCTATGTGTTTGGCTATATTGTATGTGACAGAGTTTATGCTGCTGACAATGGGCCTGAGCGGGGCCCCTTCTTTATGGATTTTGGAAGGTCCATATAGGCAAGGAATTGAGTCCTGGGGGTAAAGTCGATAGTATTGTGTTTTGTCAACCATGCCTTCTTTTTGTAGTTGTTGTAAACATTCTATCACCTTCTTTTTGTACCCACTCGTGGGGTCTCGTTTCAGAGTTTCATACGTGTTAGAGTCATTCAGTAGTGCAAAGATCTTGGTGTGGTAATCAGTTGTATTGAACACAACTGTGCATCTACCTTTGTCTGCTGGAAGGATTGTGATGTTGTGCTCCTTGCTCAGTGCTGATACTGCTTTCCTCTCCTCAACGGTGACCTTAGAGGGGGGGGACCTTAGCCTCAGACAAAGCTGCCGACACTTTTAACCGAAGTTGTTCTGCCTTGGTTAAGTTGTTTTTCTTTATAGCGGATTCTGTGGCTGTATTCCAGTCCACTATGGGTAACTTTTTTGGTGTCATAGCAAAGTTCAAACCCTGGCTAGGACTTCTTTCTCGGGGTGGTTAAGTTCTCTGTCAGACAAGTTCTTTACCCACCTGTTTTGTGTTACATTTGGTGTTGGGATGTCAGTTTTTTGCCTCCAAGTGAGTGTAAAAACCGAATATCAACGTTTACACAGTTCTTCTTTTAATCCAGTCTTGGAGGAACATGACGTCATGTAGCAGTTGATTGAATTAGGATTTACAGCTGCTGCTACAGCATACATAATAAGGTGCTGATAGCGGTTTGGGACATCTGTATCAGAACGCGAAAACAATACAACGCAAAGGATTTTAAAATATGCAAACCTCACGTTTTTTAAAATAAACATTCTCTAAATGACAAATACTTGATCACAATTTCAAATAAATGGTGCATATTTTTTCAGAAAAAATGAATGTCTCCTTGCTCATGCCCTTTAATCAACGATTAGGCTACTAATTCATTTCTAGTTACTTTTGAGTCTTATAATTGCTACCTACTGACCTGTCTTGGTATGGCTGGAGTATCCGTAGTCTCAGTATGCTATACCAGCAGTTTTTATGCTAGTAAGTGACTATAGTTAAAAGCAGGGTTGTATTCCTGAACAGGCCTACCAGGTCCAGGGTCCCAAGAGCTCTGCTGCTCTACACATATATGCTTCTGTAATATAGGCTTGTATTGGGTTTGTTCATCTCATGTCTGAATAATGTCCATTTATATCCACAAACATCCTCAGAATATTTAATGAAATAGACTATTGATCAAAATGTTCTCCCAGGGGAGCACACCTCTGGATCTCGCTTAACGTTGATCAGGGCATATATCTTGGTTTAGGGGCCTCCCAGGGAAAAAGAATTCAGGTTTAGGATTATTTTTTATATCAGCCCTGAATTAGAGCTATGTTGTCGGCTCACTGCTGTTAAAGCTTTTCTAAGCTGCAGCTGCTGACCCCGATCGGCAACACTGTGCATGTGCGTCAGGGGCAGAAAGAGAGCAGATAAAGGAACAGTGACCATTTTAAGGCCACGTCCACACTAAGCCGGATAATGCCTTAAACGTATGATTATATAGTCTACACCCCTCTATCGTCCACACTAACCCGGCGTCGTTTAAGGTCTGTGGCCGTATAACTATTAGCCGGGTTAGAGACCCGTGTAAATCTTACTTCAACGGCTAAACGAGCTAGTGTGGACAGCTTCCCCGGATAATGAAAGGAAGTGGCGTCAATGAATGCTGCGTCAATAACAATATGACACTACAGACAAAGACAACAGTGAAGAGTAATAAATCGATTTCGTCATCTGTCCACACCAAAAACTCTCTCTTCTTCTGAGCAGCTATTGTTCTCTTTGGTTAACGGGACAAGCAGATATGTACTGTGCTGTAGAGCTTCTTGTATATATTATGTAGGCGCTGGCGTCACGTAGATTATACGCGTGGTTCGTGCGTTTTTTTGCGCATGCCCAGTATTTGCACAGGTCGGTGCAACCTTATCAGCTTAGTGTGGACATAGCCTAAGAGAAAAACAAACCTTTAAAAAATAAACAATGACGTCGATTACTGAATTTTTGGTCAACAATTTAACTTGTTGACATTGTCGTGACGAATCCATTCATCGTGGCAGCCCTACTTTAGACGTCATTATTATCAACTCCTCCCCTAAATGAAGCATATCTCGATATGCTCTTTTTGGAAACGCACCCTCCATTGCTCAACACATGCTGTAAAACCTCGGCACACATCGTAACATCACTATTAAAAGCCTAAAACATCATACTATTTGTATTTGGAACTTGGAAATGCCATCTTCCGAATGGAAAAAATCTACTGAAATGCCATCCAAAGTCAGACTTCCCACTCATAAAGTCAGGGATCTTTTTGTGCTCCGACTTTGACTTACAATCTAAGAAGCAACAACAAAGCTGTGGTGGAAAAATTTTTACTTTAACAAGACACACTTGAAAAATTAAATCTAAAATCCATCTTACATGCATATCCTGCAAATATAAACAAAATAAAAGTGGTGTTTGCATATGGAGGGCAAGTCCTCCTAGAGATTTTGATAGATCGGCTTGGAAATACGTCGAGATGGCATTCAGGCCAGGCCTTGAACTTCAGTTGAATTCTAAAACCATAAAAGTTGTTATAGCCTAATTCCTGTTCAGAAATTCACAGAGGGTTGGAGGTTGGCAGATGTTCATGAAGTCCTTGACAAATCCTGATGGTCAAACACTGATTTCACTTGAGCCCCGCCTCTCAGAACAGGAAGTGTAATGTTTTGGTTTTGAAAGGTCCATAATTTGCCCAATTTTCTAACTATCCGTCTCTGCTAACGGAGAACATATGCCTGTGATTGGTTAGCCAAACATCAGCAAAGATCATTTCACCAGAACAGTGCTTGATAGTCAATGTATTTAATAGTCAATGCAGTGTTTGGGCACTAGATGCTTTATATTGAAAGTATAGTTTATCTAACATTGTCTTTTGGCAATTTTGAGTGCAATAATGTGTAGAGATCAACAAAACGGACCACAGTTTTTGTTTCAATACATTTTTAGAGTATTCTATGAGCTGCAGTTCTAGTAAAATATTTCCAGCTTAATCAAAACATACTTTCTGTTGGTCATTACTCCTTGAGGGTGAATGCATTTATAAGCTGAAGAAAACATGGCAATGGTAGGCAGATCCACCAGAAAAAATTACATTCCCCTGCTGTCCTGGTGGGGGAAAAAGTCATCAAAAGAATTTTGCTGTATCAAAGCAAGTATCAACTTGTATCAACTTCAACATACAAGGTTATAGCTGTACCAAACTTCCTGGGTCTGATCATATACCACAACTAAGCACATTCATAGGATCATTTCCTTATGTAATTTGAGCTCTGCACCCTTAGAACAATGCAAGCAATTAATTAAGCTATGTTTTACTTAGATTTACTTTACCGGGATTTGGCACCTTTTAGTTTGTCAACATCTGGCTGTGGTCAGTGACTAAAAACAAGTTGGGGTATTTTTTTTTTTCTAGCTCTGAGAGTTTTCGAAAGAGGGTGTGGCTTTGGCGGCATTGCAAAGCATTGCACCACTGAAAAACTTTTTTGCTCTCATTCCATGCAGTGTCTGATCTGCTCCAAATAACATAACATGGAGAATCATTATTGTCCCACCAGCGTGTCCTGGAGGGATTATATCTTCCAGTGGGATATGCCTGGAACACCTCTCAGGCATGTGAGAAGGCATCCTAACCAGATGCCAGAGCCACCTCAACTGCCTTCTTTCGATGTGGAGGAGCAGTGGCTCTACTGTGAGCCCTCTCCAGATGACCAAGCTTTGCACAGTATTTCTAAGGGAGAGCCCAGCCACCCTACAGAGGAAACTCATTTCAGCTTCTTGTATCCGTGATCTCATTCTTCCCCTCAATTAGCTACCACCTTATCGTGGTGGAGGGGTTTGAGTTTCCCAATGATCCTAAGAGCTAAGTTGTCAGGGGATTTCCACCTTTGGATCTAGTGATCCCTTGCTCAGACGCAGGTTATCGGGGTCCCCATCTGTAGCCAGGCCTGGAGTCGGGGCAAGTTGGCGAGCACCTGGTGGCCGGGCCTTTACCCATAGGGCCCGGCTGGGCTCAGCCAGAAGAGGAGACACGGGCCCCCCCTTCCTCACCACCTGTGGGAGGGGCCATAGGGGTCGGGTGTGATGCTGGATGGGCAGTGGCTGAAGACGGGACCCTGATTGTCATGGAACCCTCAAGACATATGTATGCAAATATTTGGTGGGCGTGGCCTAATACCAGCACAGCGTCCCTAGAAGCATTGAAACAACCCTCCTAAAGCAATGCTTTCAACTAGGATTGTGAAATTCATTACATACATAGTTTCTGAAGACAGATGAACAGATTGTTGAAGCCAGGGATCATTCCCCACGGGAGGTTGGCCATTTTGGTCAAAAGCTGGCATTTTGGCTTTTTGAACACTTTTTCATGCAGATTTTATAATCAGGCTCAGAGGAAGTGTTGAAATGGTGTTGAGGTGGCAGTGCGTGAGTCCCCTGGTGGTGGCACAAGCTGGAGCGTTGTAAAGCTGGGAGGGCTGTTCAAGGCTGTTTGCAACTTTCATTTCATGTATAATTTATGCTTTTTAATCATGTTTATAAATAAACAAGTGGTCCTATCTTTACCTGATATAAAAATTTTATTACCTCTTATATTTAATTAATAAATAAGCTATTAAATACATTATATTAAATGCTGAGTGATATAAATGTATAAAATGGTCAATTATGTCTGAAATTTTAGATTTTTATTTGTCTGCTTGTATTTATTTTTCTCCTGTTATCACGCTATCCTATTGCATCATCAAATTGGTATTGGTCCAAATGTTTAATCGACAGAAAATATGGTCCTGATAAGAAAATGACATGGAGTCTGAATTTGTTATGTAATTGCTTATAATAATACTATTAAAACTGTGTTTTATTGTTTTCTATTGTATAAGTTTTGGCTGCTAAAATGTAAAATGTGTCAGATATTGTCAACGGTTCCTTGGCGATATCTGTTTTTAACTCTGCATTTAGTGGCCAATCTGATAAATCCTCTATAAAGCACAATTATCTATTACATCAGACTAACAACTGCTTTGTTCAACGATACACCAACAACATGAGGAAAAAAACGTTTAATGCGTTAATCTTTATTGTCAGTTATGTCAGAGAAGAATTGATAGGTCTCCTCGACTGCTGTGGTGTCCTTCAACACTTCTGGTTTAAGCTGGAACAAAAAATTGGAAAGGAGCAACATTAGAAGAAAATTAGAATTTGAATCTTTAATCTTTGTTTAATGTCTTAAATGTTTCTTAATTAAATAAAGTCTAAAGACTAACTTTGATGCCAGTAAGATAAGAAAGAACACATTGGTTTTAGACAGTAGGTTATTTACCTCTGCGAATCCTTCCACCCACCGGAGCAGGTTAGTTACTCTGCTGTAGACGCCTGGTTTATTGGGTCGTGCACATCCTTCTCCCCAGCTCACCACCCCTGCCAACCTCCAGTCACCGTTAGGTGTCTCACACACTAGTGGTCCACCGCTGTCCCCCTTAACAGCAAAGAAAACAAAACAGGAAAGAATGCATAGATAGTCTAAATAGCACACGTCTGATTAATCAGAGTTCTTGTTAAGCTTTGATAAGACATTTGTCAAAATACTCCTAGTCCAGTGCATCTGTGTTTTTAATGTTCTGATTTCTCAAGGCCCCTGTTGGTCACAGCCGAGCTATGTTCTCACTGAGCTGGCTTATGCTGGAAACCACATGCATGCTTTCTGTCGGAGATGATTCGGTGCAGTCATCTGTCTCGTTGCTACATGCTCATTTAGGAGAAGGCATTGCTGCAAATTTAGTGACTCAATACACTTTGCTGGGTTTCCTTGGATAGCAAACTTTTTTTTATAAGCTGGCAAATTAAATTAAATTTCACTGCACTTATAATTAGAATCAACTTAAATTTGAATTTCCTCTAAATGCATGGATTGTATTCACCATATAGTTTTGTAATGGATCAGTTTGTTTTGTAAATTGCTCCTAGATAATGTTTTTTGTATGTCAGTGCTATATAGATAACCTAAAGTAAACTGAATTATCTCACTTCAGGTATACCTGGCAAGAGTCCACTCCCCCGGAAATGCTTCCAGCGCAAATCATCCTTGGAGTAATGAAGGCCCCGTAGACGGCCAAGCTGGAGCAGATGGACTGAGCTATTACATTCACCTGAGCTTGTCGTAGGTCTTCCGATACAAACCCTGAGACAAAATAACACAAGGGACCTCTAAGAAACAACCTGTTAATGAGTTACTGTAGTTAAAATTACTTTGAGATTATTTCAAATATTTGTTCTTTTTTTTAATATACTTCGTCGCAATTAGGTGATGAAATACAGCTGTCAGTATTTACAACCCCGAATTAGAAAACGTTGGAACAGTATGGATAACACAAATTAAAAAAATAAATTAGTGATTTCTAAATTTACTTTAACTTGTATTCCATTGGAGAAAACATAAAGAAAGAGTGCTTCGTGTTTTTCTTTCCAAGAAACAATATTCATTTGTAAATATAAATCCTTTCCTGTCATTCAGACCTTCAAACCATTCCAAAAAAGGTTGGGACAGGAGCAATTTAGGGCAAGTAATCAGATAAACTGGTTAAATATTGATGAGATTTGAAACAGGTGATGTCAAAAGGTGGTTGTGATTATGATTTGGTACAAAAGCAGCACTAAGAAAGGTCTAGTGCTTTATGGCCAAAGATGGGAAGAGGATCACCAGTTTGCCAACAAATACTTGAGAAAATAAATCAAATGTTTAAAAACAATGTTCATCAAAGAAAGATAGGAAGATATTTGTATATTTCACTTTCAACAATGCATAACAGGATTAAAAGATTAAAGGAATCTGGCGGAATTTCAGTACATAAAGGACAACAGCACAAGCCTAAGCAGAACAACCATGATCTCTAATGCTTCAGGCAACATTGCATCAAGAATCGTCATTCATCTGTAAGCAATATCAACACATGGGCTGAGGACTACTTAGGCAAACCATTGTCAAGTAACACAATACATAGTTACATCCACAAATGCCGGTTAAAACCATAATGTGCCAAAATAAACCCCTATGTTAACAGTATCCAGAAGTCCCCTCGACTTCTCTAGGCTCGGAAACATCTGTGATGGGCCATAAGGCAGTGGAAATGTGTACTGTGGTCAGATTAATCAGTATTTCAGGTATTTTTGGGGAGAAATTGATGCTGTGTTCTCTGGACCAAAGAAGGAAAGGATCATCCAGACTATTAACAGCAAAAAGTCAAAAAGCCAGTCTGTCTTGTTATGGGGTTGTGTCATTACCCTTGGCAAAGGTAACTTGCACTTCTGTGTTGACAACATTAATGCTGAAAAGTACATAGAGGACCTTTAGAGGATGTACTGTACTTCCTGAGGCAGATAAAGCAATCCAACCTGTCAACACTGATGATGATGATAAATTTCTACACTGCAGTCATCAGTGGTGTATAGTTAAACGCATAATCGTTTTGGGGTTATCTAAAAAAAATAAATGGAAGAAACCATTTTTACATCATAGAAAAATCCATCAAAAATACGGTAAATAACAACCTGCCAAACACTGTCCATGAGTGAAAGAGCAGTACCGGAAAAATGTCCATATTTCTTAATATACCCAAAGGAGTTGTTATTAACATTTATGTCTCTTTTAAAAGTAACCATATATATAGCACTTGCAAGGTAATTTGTCCGAGTTAAGCTGTTTCATTCAATGACCCATATTGTGTTTTTTGAAACCTGTCTGATTTGCACTGATCGTTACCTGCACACTGTGTATATATCGGTAACACTAAGTGTTTCCTATATATCAATCTGTTTAGCACATTTTACTTTTATTTGTTTGTCTTTTTCGTCTGTTTTTTCCTAACGTTAGAAATCTGCCCAACATTTGGCAATAAACCCTTGTTGATTCTGAGATATTGGAGCACAATATGCTGACTTCAAGAAGCTATCATTACTAGGGACATCCATCCATATTTCAACAAGAAAGCAGTCTTGAACTGTCTCCACTAGAAAAATTATGTGGCATTTTGAAGTGCAATATGCGACAATGAAGACCCCATACTGTCGCCCACCATGACACTTTTTTGCAGGAAGAATGTGACAAAATTATATCTGCAACACTTCATAACTTGTTTTCTTTTTGTGAAAAGGAATGGCAAAATTACAAAGTAAATGCTTTATTGTTCTAACTGTTTTTAAAATGTGAACTAAAATAGGAATAATTGTTTATTTAAAAATTAAATAAAATTGATATAATTTATGAGGAACATATTACATAATGTGCTGTTGGATTGTTTTCAAAGTAATACATGTTTAAGTCAATGTAACACAGTACTATTATTTATTTTATTTCAATTTAATATACCGTCCCAACTTTCTCTGATTTGGTTTTGTGTTTAATTATTGATTCTCAAAAAGTTTGGTTTGGTATAGCCTAATTGAGATCAGGGGTTTTGCAAAAATGCATTTGTCGTTGTTCACCTCCTTCATTGGTAAATCCCCAGCCTGTTGTCCAGCAGGGTGCACCAGGAGGAAAAGACTCATTTAGTTTCGGCAAACACACTGGCCGCACCCCACCTATAAAAGAAGAAGGCACAGATCAGGTTGCAACACTTTATAACAGATAAAATCTAAGCAGTAAAATAATAAGGACCACTGAAGTGTAAAGGCTCCAAACTAATATTTTTTTATCACATAAAGACATTTGTTTCTTTAAAAAAAGAAGCTTTTTCTAGTGCTTTTTAACCAGGTTTTTCTTGCATTATAGTTAGTTTCAAGCTACACGCTACAAAGTTTACACTTTGAATTTTCATACAAATTATCTATTAGTTGTGGTGTATATACTCAGTATAATATATGCAGATGTACAGTTCCAGTCAGAGAAGCATACTCATTCTCAGCATTAATGCCATTCATACTCTGAATCTGACATGATGCATAATTTCCTTCATTTTTCCTGAGTAGAATGATAAAACAGAATAAAACTCTTAAAAATATATGTTAAAAAAAAGTATTGTTACAAGCTCTATTTTATTGTCGACTTTCTCTATTCAACAGGGTCAAAGTTACTTTTACAGGCTCAACTACACAGAACCACCCCCACTAATTAAAGATAAAATTACACTAGTAAGCAGTGTTAGGAGTAACAGCGTTTAAGTATAGTGACGTTAATAACGGCGTTAATTTTTAGGTAACGGAGTAATCTAATTAATTACTTTTCCTATCGTTACAACGCCATTACCGGGGATGTAAAGTGGCGTGTTACTACAGTGTGGTTGAATGAAGCGCAGCAGTGTCAGGCTTTCTGGCAGCCACACTTCAGCTGCAAGTAGAGAGCGCAGGTGTCTGTGATATAACAAATATGATTATGATTTGGTGAGTGGGCAGATACTCTGAGTGCTCTTGCTGTCTGCATGCTGTCAGAAACGTAGTTGTGAACTTAATCTTAAATTGGATATTAGGCGGACATTGTTTCATTAAAGAGGACACTCCCTCTGCATTCAGCTTCAATCTTATTGAGTCAAGTTAAAATACTAAATGTTATTAAATACTTTCTATATGGTGTCTTTTATTATTCGTCATTCAGTTATAAACATATTTGACCTTATAGATATTATTAACACAGTTATTTCTATAACTGTGTTATAGAAATAACGTCACAGTTACTTTGCTGAGTAACTAATTACTTTTACAGTGTAGTAACTGAGTTACTAACTCAATTGCTTTTTGAAAAAAGTAATTTGTAACTATAACTAATTACTCTTTTAATGTAAGATACCCAACACTGTATCTGCCACGACCATCTGGGGGTTTGAGAAAACAGAGCAGAGACACAGAAAGAACAAAACAATTCCAGATTAGTAGTACTTTGCTCAAAGAGGGTAAAATAATCAGGAACACTGCCTCCAAAGTGTTCACAAGTGTTCCTTAAGACAGTCGGATACAGTTGGGTTTAAAAAAAACAAACAACACTTGATCACTGTGTAAAGGTTTTATGCACACGCCTCCTGATGGCATTTGGCCAAATATTAATGGGCGGCGTATGTATACATTTGAGCCTGTATGTATAATTTGGACCCTGTGAGGATTAAATAAAATCCACAATTAATATAAACTAATCCACCCGATTCTTGCTTTAAAAATCAGTGAAGCCCATCTAAAAAATAGAAATGGATAACTAAAATCAAAACATTTAATATAATATTAATGAATGCCCCAATTGAATAATACATCAGCTTCAAGATCAATCCAACAAAAAAGGTCTGTAAAAAAGAAACAAAATATATGCTTTCTACTCTGTATTTGTTTCTGTTTCTTCTCCAAAAAAAGAAATAAGTAGAATCCTCATAGCTAATTTTCTTTTGCTGTAACCTTACACGAATTTTTTAAGATAATAAATTCATATATGGCATATTTTTGTTTTGTTTTTTGTTAAGAATGTTTTAGAATTTGATAAGTTCTCAATTCTGTCACAAGATGAAGCCATTTCTTTCTTACCAGTCATATCCATGTCAGTGATGGTGCGTAGCAGTCCCACATCATAGTCATTGTTTTGTCTGTTAAACTGAGGGTGGTAGTGGATCCTCAGAGCTCTGTGGTGTTTTCCCAGGGAGCTGTGTGCAATGCTTGTTGTGCCCGCCACCACCGACCAGTCTGCTACTTCAAACATGTTGTTCCTGCACAGAAGAAGATCAAATGGGTTGTGGCTTTACTTAAAGTTTAGTTAAGTGTGTGGATTTTCACAGGTCGTTGAAGGGGATTTCCTTCTTTTCTAATGGACTTTGTCCGTTCTACTTGGCCTTCAATTTGTCATTGAGAATAGTGCTTAGAGTTTTGAGGAAACACTTTAATTTTGTAAAATTAGCTGAAAAAAACTATTCTTTTTTTGGTAAAATGTTTTCACGGACGTATTATCTTTTTTCTAAATAAGCTCATGTCACCCTGCTACTTTTACCACTTCTCTGGCTGCTTTTATTTTATGTTTTTTCCAAAGTTCAGTTTAGGATTCTGGTTCTGATTTTAATGAGTTCTCACAGACAAGTACCAGCGTATGTCATTGATCTTTTAAAACCCCTATATCCGTAATTGGTCCCTGAGGTCCAGTGAGCAAAGCCTTCAGGTGTCACAATCCGGGGGTGTTTGGTTTTCTTTTGTGTTTGTATTTTGTTCATTTTTATTTATATCTGTCTATTTCATCTGTTTGTGTTCAGTTCATATATGTAAGGGATAATTCCCGACAAGGTGTCAAATATCAGAAAATAATGGACGACGCGGAGGCAGTAGTTTGTCAGTCATTACTACATAACGTGATACAAAGTATGATTTCAGAAGGCCAGTGCACTACTTACTGCTTGTGTGTGTCCAGAGAATGATGCAAAACGTTGCGATGAGTCAATTGTGAAATAACGTTAAGTCTCCATGGCCAATTGAGCCAGCGCAATAATTTAGAACTGTCGTCAGGCAATTTGACGGGACGCCTTTCCTAGGTGTACATTATCACTTTTTAATGTACACCCTTCAGTCAATCAGAATCGAGTATTCACCCAAACATGGCATAATCTCAGATATTTATACCTTGGTTTTTGTTATCTTTCAATTGTGTAACCCCCTGATTTGTAGTACTAGTCTCTGAGTCATTAGTTTGCTCCCATGTTAGTCTCCTTCTCTCGGTTTCCCCTGCATTTGCTCTGCCTCTACTGTCCTCGCTTTCCTCTAATTAGTTCACTTGGTCATTAGTCCATCTCCATTCGGTCTCTGTATTTAAGCCCCTGGATTTTCATGGTTAGTCGCAGTATTCTACTGTTTTTCTTGTCAAATACTCTGCCAACTCTTTGCTTGTTCTGTAAGTTTTTGGGTTTTTTTTTTTTACTTAGAAGCATTTTATTTTGTCACAGTCAGTTTCTGCATTTGGGTCATCTGCAAATCAAAAGATGACAACTGGTTATCCCACAAAAGAGCATTTGTTATTATGGCATCCAGGCTCTGGAACACCCCCCCCCCCCCCCCCCCATCAAAAAAACGGTGGACTCATTGTTCTCTTTTAAAAAGTAGTTCAAGACATAATTTTTAAACCGGCCTTTAAATTATGGCCCTGTGCATTACATCTTATTTTGGTATTTCGTTACACTCAACACCTCAACTTTTCATTTAATCTTTTATTTTTTACAACATTTTATCTACACTTCTGCTTTATGTATTTTTATGTTAGTCTGTGAAGCACTTTGTATTTTCTTTTATAAGAGAAAACTGAAATTTTCCTACCTACTTATCCTCCACATGCATTTGAACCATTCTTTTTTTTCTAGGTGGACTTAGTTCTTATAAGAAGAAGAAGGCACACACATTTTAATTCTGGGGGGATTTTCTCTTTTCCACATAAAATCAGAATTATACAGGCCTAAATATTCATATATTGTTTTATCATGACCTTATTAATAATATGTATTAGATATTTGAATAAAAGTACTTTTAGCCATGAACAAAGAGCTGGCATAATTGTGGTTGGATGTTTGACATTTTTCATCTCAAATGGTTCCTTCTAATTAAATTCTGGCAGTGCCTTTCAAGGATGGTGTCAGCGTTTTGAATAGGTTTCGAAGATTAGGCCATTCAAGCCCAGAACTAGGTTTGATATTTGTTTGTAATCACAGTACTTAGGATTTTGTATGTTTTTAGTCTTAGTTTTCTTACTGGAACTCTGTGTTATGTGCAAGAATGGGACTAAAACATGTATGCATATTGGTGTGGATTTACATTCAGTTAGTCTTTAGGACTGAAACTAATAAAAAATAAATGTATTGATTAACTCAGTGTGAATACAACAAAAGCAAACATACAACGAACATTCTATTGCTCAATTATTTTGTTACAAACACATTATTTTCACCTCAGTTCTACAAATAATTTAATCAGAAGATTTTTGTCTGAATCAAGGTTCAATATATGTGAAGCGAGTGCTTAATTAAACATTAAAGGGGTTTTCTGGAGAGTCTCAGCAGACAGCGCACCATCTGTCTGGTTCAAGCTCTTCAAGCTCTCAGTTCCAAAATGTTTGAAACCTTTTTTCTTCAATTCTATGTGCACATGCCTATAGACTGTTCAACATACTTCTACTAAAAGGTTAATTGAAAGAGAGTACCTGACTGAACAACAGTTTTTGCCTGATTTTCTTCATGTTCTCCCCATTAGTCTACCTCTTACTCAACAAAGCAGTGAGCTGCAGTGATGACCCAGTGAGGAGAGATGATGGCGCCGCCGCAGACGTGTTTCCCCCTCCAGTGCAAGCTGACTTGCCAACCCCATCTGGCCTCTGCCGCTAAGGTCCCACCCACGATGCGTTGACCGTCATTGAGCCCAATCTGGCAGGCTGGATTTGAGATTGCAAAAAAAAAGATGCATGGAGTATACAATGAAAAATACATTTGAAAAATTGCCTGTCTAAAAAGGTCATGAAATTGTTATTACTGAAGAGCAAGTACTCAAAAAAAAAAAGAAATGCTGACTTTAATTACATTTATTTGGTCAACAGGTTCCACCTAATTGTTTTAGGTTATACTTAAAAGTACAATTGTTAAGTCAGACTATGTGGACACTTTAGACTGACTTAACAATTTTACTTTTAAGTAACCTAATTCAATTAGGTGGAACCTGTTGACCAAACAAATTTAATTAAAGTCAACATTTCAGTTTTTTGAGTGAGCCATACTGCCAAACAGGGAATGGAAACATAAGTATAGTCAGACAAATAAGCATGGAACTGGTGCTCTGTATAGATTTATCATAGAGTAACTGACTTCATTTACCTGCGGAGTTGTTTCCAGTCTGGTTGACTGGGTTCTTAGACAAAAAAGGCAGTTGGCTTGGGACATCGCAGCTCCGTCCTGTGTCACAGGGAGGAGGTGATTCATCTGCCTCAGATGGGAATGCCAAGAACTTGACTGATAAAAAGAGACACCAAATGCATCAGATGACAAAATATGTTACATCAAACTGACAATGAAAACTTTATCTGCAACAAGGATGCATTGCGGTATAAAAAGATTCAGAATTTCTGGAAATCAACTGAATAATTATGCATACTGAAGAGGTCTGACCAATAGTTGTAATGATAGAAAATTAAACATACATCTCAATAAATAAGGTTATAATTAAAAAGTTAATTTATTCCAGGAAGTAAAGCTACCTACAGATTTATTTAACAGTGATATAGTTTAGGTATTCCTTTCACCCTATTTAAAGGATTATTGCCTCCAACTAATAAAAAAAACAACACGTTGTTTTCTTGAAGAATTAGAACATTACATGACCAATAATAAAACACATGTAAAAAACCAACCAAAATTATCATATCATATTATTGTACTGAAAATGTTGCTCATGTACTAAATAGTTTACTCTCTCAACACTTTACAATGAACCTTAGGCAATCTTTGCCTCTCTACTCATTTTTCAGTCTCCATAATTTTTCCTCCCACGTAATTTTCTTTAAAATGCTTTGACACATACCTCTGTGAACCCCTCTATGATTTTGTTTTTAGTCATGATCTTTTCTGACTTACCATCAGTATTACCCAGGACTGCGTGGGCAATTATGTGTTCATAACGTAATATTTCTGTAATTAAATGTATTTCTTATTGCCCTTATGTAATATTCAAGTTTTCCAAGAAACTGAACATTTCATTATCTGTAAGGCACACATAACAAATAATGTTTGAAATCCATCAGTCTGTTTAATTAATCCATGTAACCTTTAAATCTAATAACAAAAACATTTACTTTTTTATTCAGTTTTCTAATTATGCTCTTTTTATGTACATGCACCTATATTTTATACCCCCCCAAAAAAAATCACGTATTTTGAGATCTCTTTTCAACCACTGTGGAGAGTATTCCTCTGTATTCCAAACATTCCCATTAGGTCCTGCTTGTGGCTGGTGACCAATCAACCTGTAAAAATGTCAACTCATCCTCCCTGAACTGCTCTTTTGCAATTTGAGCTAAATGAGTGCTGGCACTGTCATGCCATCTCAGATGGTTAGGTATTAATTATTTAGGGTATGTGGAGGCAATGGTTAAGTAACCTGAAGCCAGCATGCTTTGTTAAATCCAGATTTATTTTGGCATGACAGTGTATGAGTAGTTAGATTTCTAGTCCTTACACAAAAATATACATAGATATATGATATACTATCATAAAGGACCTCTATCATATAGCTTTTGTGCTTATGTATCAATCTACTTATAGTTTATGTAAAAGAGTCTAGAGCTAATTTGATCACATACCTAAGAGAACAGTTATGATAACCAACTTAACACTAAGTGGTATCCCCAGTATTGCAAGCAGTTCACAAGAAGAAAGGGCATGACGGTTTCCACCTACAACAGACAAAAAAAACAACAACAATAATTTAGAGAAAAGAAAAAGAAAAAAAAATCAATGTTCAAGAAAATGTGACTATAAAAATTCAAGTCCAGGATCTCCAAGTCTTTTAGTATATTCAGCTTTCCTTTTAGCAACAGATTAGCCCTGCTGGTACTAGGACTATATCAAACATTACATGAAGTCTATTTAGATTGAAGCTAATAAAATTAAAAGGGTACATGAGTGTAGAAGATTTGTAATCCATCATATTTCACGACTGAGGGATTGTTTGGGAGTTGCAGTTGCAGTTGCATAAGTATTTCATCATTCTGTGCCCAGTTAGCAGTGCTGCATTAGAGCTAAAAGCCTGCAAGGCTATCTGACACTCTGGTAACCTGTCAGGGACTCTTACATTTAAGAATCAGGTCTTCAGTTTCACCATTTTACGCTTCTAACGTCACGTTGTTGACTTTTTTAACTGTTAGGGTTGAACATGTTTTTTTAAATAAAATTTGGGGAGGCCTGCTCTCACCTTAAGAAAAAGGTAGAACTGAATCAGTTTGTAAATTTGAAAGTTATTATCTCCGGATTTAACCACAATTATCAAGGCATTTTTAAATGATTAGTAGCAGAGTCTCTAAATAAACTCAACTCTTAATTCCTGTAACCTAAACAGTTTGTGTTTGTTTTATGTTGTTGTTGTTAAAAACCAGACACATTTTGCACAGCTATTAAAAAAAAAAATCACAGCACATTTTTCATGTGCACAGCTTCCAATTTAAAGAACAGGCATGTTAAATATTGAGCTGTGTTTTCTAAACAAAGTAGCCTATTTGTATTTTGAACTATTTACAGTTATGGTAACATTAAAGGAAATCCTGTTCTGTGGCAATATGACTTTTTATATCAGACAGTGATTCTGCTGTCTAGAATTTGGTGATTTTGTGCGATTTGTTTAATGTTTAATTATAAAATAATTTAAAACTGTTTTATTGCTTTTTTTGGCTTTCAGACAGTCTGGCAAGCTTTAATATATGTTATTGCAAAGTTAGAAAAATGATTGTAATAATAGATTTGGGATCATATTTTCAAAACAAATGTGAACTATACTGCGTACAAACACTATACAGATTTGTTTTATCTGTAGGTTCTTATTAAGGTCAAAAGATGTTTACAGAGTTTGAAGTTTACAGAGTTTGATGTTACAGAGTTTGATGTTACAGTCCATGAGATACTCATAGGTGAAAGCCATACTTTTCCAGCCAGAGTAAGGTAGACAATGAGGTACAATGTTTCTTTTAGCAAAACAAGGTATCATCTGAACTAGATACCGCTGGCTCTGAGTAGAAGCTTTTGAAAGGAGGAAGAATGAAAAGGGAAAAACACTCAATAACCTTTCCTTGGCTCTATTGAGTGTCACAAAATCCCTACAAATCTCAAGGGTTTTTTGCTGAAGAAAAAAGTTTCTGGTAAGTTGCTGGGTAAGGTATTCAGTTACTTTGTTTATACAGTATAACAAAACTCCAAATGTTAATGTTCTGTTAAAAGAGAGGCCAGTTCTCATAAGGTTCTGAATCAGAATATTTCACTCTTCTAACTTTTCAGGAGCTAATTCAGTTTCATTGTGCACATATAGGAGAAACAAACTGGCAATTAATGCAGACTAACACAATAATTTAGTCTTAAAATTCAACCCTGTAAGTTTGTAAAAAACAAAACATTTTTTAAATAAGGTAAATCTTTTAATATGGTCCAATTTAAAAGAAGAGCTATACGCAAATACTTGAAGTCCTCAGAAAAAGTAAAATAAAACTGTGCTGACTATGTAAAGTGTCAGCAGAGGTGGGTAGAGAAGCCAAAAGTTGTACTGAAGGAAAAGTATCACCACGTCAACATATTTTACACAAGTCATCAAAATAAATAACTCAAGTAGGAGTAAAAAAGTGTTTGGTAAAAAGACTACTTGGGTATTGAGTACTTGTTTTAATGACCATAACGTATTATTTAATATTTAAAAATTATGTAATTGGACCTAAATATAAATATAATTACGTAGAAATTCTACAAAATCAAATAAATAGAACTACCTGACATAATAGTAAGATAACAAATCTGAGGAGAAGAAACTTTTTCCAAATTGAATTTTTTTTTTCAAAGTAAAACTAATTTAACCAATAATTACAGTAGTTAATGTATATATGTTAAACCAGGGTAAGCTACCCCCACTTGACCTCCAAATGGCACAAGGGTTAAAAAAAGCATTCAGTTTCATTCAGTACTTGCTTTGGGTAGAGGAGCCAGAAACTTTATTCAAGTTAGAGTAGTGATACTTCATAAGAATGTTACGCAATCGAAAGTAAAAAGTACATTCTAGTAAAAAACAACAACTCTAAAAGTACTTTTTTTACCCAAAATGTTCCTCAGATAAATGCAACCAAATAAATGTAACCAGTAACCACCCTCCGCTGAGTGTCAGATGTGCAGGATCAATAAGAGACGCCGCTAGAGCGTTCATTATAAAAAAGATAAAACTTGAATATAGCTGATTAACGGTAGGTGTTAAAATTTGTTGTTTTCTGGGATTTTCCCATGTTGTTCACTTACTCTACCTCTCACATAACTGAGCCAAAATATGAGTTTTCATACAATGTGTTAATGAATCCAAACATATGTATAGAACACTTGTGTTTAAAAAAATAAAAAAAATAACCATTTGCAAAAAGAATTCTGGGAAAAAATCTAAATTTGACAAACAACATGAAATATGAAAGACAAAGTCATGTCCTAAATCATGTGATCCAGCTGGCCAGTAATGATTTTTCTTCCTGAGGCTCTCTGATCAAAAAGTTTGCTCATCCCAAGGCTGAGCCAACACAACGTGTATGCGGTGAATACAGAGCACTTTTTTAATCTTAAGGAAAACATGAGCTGCATACAATCGATTAAAGGTAAACAGCCTAAAGTCAGTCTCAAGACTGAGTGATAGCCACCTGAGGCAGCTGAGCACTGGTGTAACATGAAATCTCTTTCAGGTTTCTGATGAAAGCCTGCTGACAGACAGGCTTTTAACAATCAAGGTGAGTGAATGATGATTTCTGGGAGGTAATTCATGTTTAATTTCCATCACAACAGTGCTCTCCTCCTGCTGACGCTTCACCATCAGCACAGCCTCTCCTGACCACACTGGTCATCGGTGATTCCGTTACTGAAAGCTTTAGAACCAGGTATAACGTGACAGAATGTTTTCTACCAAATATTCAATAAATGAAAGTAAACTTGTTCAAAGTTGAGTCTCTTTGCCTTTCTATGACATGATTTGTTTGATTTATTTGTATGTGTGTGTTTTTTCAGAAGTTGGTGTAAATTGTATGCCAACAGCCTAAGTAGAAATACATTTAGAGAGACATGTCCAATGCTTATTTTCCCTGTTGTAATTTAGACCCACCAAATAAGCAGTTGATTTTAAATTAAAAAGCTACAATGAAGTATATTATTAAATAACTAGACAATTTACAGTTCAGCTGTGTGACACATTTATAAAGAGCTCATGTACCATTAATCCAATTTAAAAATGCCCTGAAAAAAGAGTGGTGGAAATGAGAAAAGAAAAATAATCTCTTTTTTTCACTAACTCATATGCAATTACAATTAACGTTTAACATCTTTAAACCTTTAGCAAACTTACAATATCATTTATTTTAACAACATATTTTTTAATTGCCTCAGCCCTGGGTGTGTTTCTTATGTATGGTTTTAATGTTCTTAACTGCTGTTCAAAAGCTAGATCTAATCTGAGTTGTTACCATACCTGTTTCTCCAGTGTCGACCTCTTTGGGTAACATTAAACTTATGGAGTTCTCCTCCAGAATTTGTCCATCTAACGGCTTTCTCCGGTGAATGTCTGCAGGATTAGTGTTGTCAGAATTTGGTGCTTTGGTTTCTTTATCCTGAGCTTCTAAACATTCAGAACTGCACGTTTCAGGACACTCACTCTCGTCTGTTTCTTTAAAAGAAGATAGAAATTCTGAATGCGGGTTTCCAGTTGTGGTGTTACAACTGGGTAAGAGTGTGAGGACCGTGGAAGGGACCAGAGATGATACCGTCAAAATTTCATGCTTGTCTGGAGTTTGGAAAGATGTCGATGTCCACTGCAGATGTGCATGGCAGGTAGTGATGTTGTCTGATTGGGTAGGCAAATCCATAATTGCAAAAGGTAGGTTTTGAGCTCAGATGGTGGAAACATTTACACTGAGGTAAGACGTTTTATTACTGGTTGATTTCAATAAGACTTAAATTTCCAGAGGTCCTGCAAGAGAAAAATATACAAACATTAGGGTAAAGATTTAGTTTTGTGTCATCTAAACATAAGGTGGGTCTTGAAAAAAATCCTGAGCCACAGAAACAAATAGTGTCAACATATCATCCGAAGTTATGCATGAAAACCCACTAGAAATTTTAAAGCAGCGTAAAGAGTTTGTTTTGTTTATTTTTAACCTGAACTCAAATGCACACAGCCACTTCATTTGTATTCAAAGGATTATCCATCCTTGTGTTTTCTGTACCTATTAAACCAACTAGTGTCACAGAGAGGAAAATAAATTCATTACCAGTGTAGAATAAGTGACAAGACTCCACGGGCTCCTGCATCCTAAATCCAAAGATACCTTCTCCCATGCAGCAAATTCATCATCTTCAGCTTGCACATGTTAAGTAGTTAGTCACCTGTTTTCTGTTTCTGATAACACATAATCCACATTTTGTGTCACGCCCTTCTGCCCCTTCAGCCTTTAGAATCTTTATTCTTCGGCTGCAGCAGGGGAGGCTGCATCAGCCGGGTCAGTAATAGATATGTGCACTGGTTGTCATTGGCATTCTATTAAAAATGCATGGGTATTATTGTGAGCCTGGGTCAGGGTTGAACAACAAAGGGTAATGTACACCGCAAATAATGAGTCACTCACAAGGGCAGCACGGACTCATGAATGGTAAATAGAATTGTATTTCGCAAAACGAAGAGATTAGTATATCTAATAAACCATCTTCCATTAAGGATCTAAACAGTTGTAGTTACCGAAAGGCGTTCTGTGTTTAGGTTTCCCAAGGGTTTTTGTTTTTGATCTCCTCATGTGAGAATACGTGGCACTCAGGTCAAATAGTTAGTCAGCATCTTCTAGGTTACACTTCCTCTAACATGATTCTGAGTTGTTTTGCTTCTTATCTCTCTGTTTAGTTTAGTTATTGTTTGTCTAATATTTGCATAATACTTGTGCATACTGCTGATTTGTAATTTATCCACTTGGCTCCCTCAGTTTCACACTCCAACAGCTGTTCCATCCATTATCTATACCGCTTATGCTGAAAGGGTCGTGGGGGGGCTGGTGCCCATCTCCAGTGATCAACAGGCGAGAGGCATGGTACACCCTGGACAGGTCGCCTGTCATGGCAGAGCAACACAGAGACAGACAGGACAAACAACCACACACACACTCACACCAAAGGGCAATTTAGAGAGACCGTGGACTGTGGGATGAAGCCAGAGTATCCCGAGGGAACCCATGCATGAACAGGGAGAATATGCAGAAAGACTCTAGGCTGGGATTCTAACCCAAGACCTTGCTGCAAGACAATAGTGCTACCCACTGTGCCTGTTATGACCTGCATACAGGCCGTAACATAAAAACGATCCACCCTCCAACAGACTTCAAGCAGCTAAGGACAAAGACATAAAAGTTATAATTTCTTTATTGTCAACATTTGGGTGGTTCAGGCTTTTGGATGGATCTCAGACCAAAATAACAAACAAAACAGAATTACCTGAAAGAAAGAAAATCCCTAAAGCAAATTAAATAAAATCACAAAATTTTACCTCCCTAGGCTAACTAAACAGGAGAAAAACTAACAGAAAATAAATGGCGATCCAGCCCCTCCTAGCAGTTTTCTATTTAACAAAATGACTGTGAGTCAGACTGGTTGGAGTGAACTGAGGATGGATGACTGGAAGATAAGCGTCCTATATCCACAGCAATAGTCAATAAGCAGGCTGTCTCAGTCAGGATGCACCAATCACTGACAGGTACCTGTGGAGAAATATTTAAATGGAACACAAACACAACCAAGGTGGTAACAGCGCCACAGTACAGCCACAGCTGCTGTTCCATTTTAAGTTAATCAGTCTCACCTGTTCACACCCCAATAATCCTCATTTCAGGGTCTAAGTGGTTTGTTCTCTTTCTTCTGTTACAGATTCCCAGGTTGGTTATATATTCTAATCTCTGCCATTGTGTCATGCCAGTTTTCCTCTTGTTGAGATTCTACTTTGGATTTCCTGCACTTTAAGTTCCCTGGGTTTTTGGTTAACTACTAAAGTAATTTTCATGTGTACATAAACTTGTTCCCCTCCTGCCTGTATTTGGATCTGACTCTACAATAGCACTTGTACAATAATGAATGTGAAACATGAGTATAAGCCATAGCATCAAGCACCTGATGCTTGATGCAATTCCAAAAAAATTAAGATGTATTTTCTTGCCATCATGAGCCACTACCAAAATAAACTCTGTGATCATTTAATCCTCTCCTAAATTTCTTAAGGCATTTTTATGATTAGTCAAGTTTACAGATTCCCCCACCAAAGAAATGTAATCTTATTCTATCAAATTCACAGGGTCACTTTAAGAAAAATGGTTTTCTGGTAAACTGACTAGGTTAACAATAGTCAGTGTGAGGAAAAGATAAAGGAGAATAATTTTCATCTAAAAATCTGATCCTAATAAATACCAAAAAGCTATTTCACAATCCTGTGGTCTCTATCAAAAACAAGTTGTAGGTCAATTAATCTGTGGTCTTTTCCAAGAGATGTTTAATTTAAAACATTTGGTGCCAATTTGGATGGTTTAAATGTACTCAGACATATGTACTTTGTTTTAATGAAGTAAGGAATTGAAGAAATCAGTAAAATAGGATTTACTTAAGATCCTATGGACAGTATTTTTATGCAGCTACTTTTCAGACAGATAGCTTACCCATAAACTCTAAAACTAATTTGTGTTTTTTCTTAAGTAAATATACTTGAAGAGTTATTTAGTGTGGTTTAGATATTGGCTGCACAACATTTCCTTAACTTGTGTTTTATTACATTCTCTGTTTCTCTTGTGACCAACAATTCTGCCTTTTATCAGTGCCTTATAATCTTCCCCCAGCTGCTCTGTATTCATTTGTTGTACTCACCTGGTTTGCATGCTACAATCACATCTCAACACTATTTAAGCTTCATGATTTCATTTACTCATCTATCAAACTGTTGCTATAGTTCATTTGGGTTTCCCTTGGGTTCTGTAGGTTTATCAGTTTCATTATTAAATTCAAATTCCATCTCAGACTGCCTCTGTCCTGCTGCCATTTCTGTCTTCCTGAACAACATGAAACATAGCAGTACATTGAGAAAACGTTTAGTAACAGTTATCAAAATTCTAAGAATTTTAAGTTACTGGGGAAGGACTATATTGTAAACAATGTGTAGTATGATAAATACTCATAACAAGTATATGTATTTATTGCACAAAAGGAGGGCAAAGATATAAAAAACTATACATTTCTGTCATAGAAATGCCTTTTCTAAATTTATACTACATGGTTTTAGTTTAAGTATTAAGAAGTCTGGTTGTCATTAAAGGTATAAAGCTTTAAAGTAGAGTGGGATTAATCTGTTTTTTCAGGTCATATAAACTGCAAAGGGAATATAGTGGAAAGAAAACAATGTAGTGCAGACAGTTCTATGTTTTTAAAGCTAATAATAAAGACAGCTTTCCATATTGAAAACAACTGCACAAACTGTTCAAAACTAAAGAATGTGGCCTAATCTTTCCACCTCCTCGTGACACTCCTGATCAGAAAAATGTCTCTGACACTTTCCCAACCTTGTGATAAAAGTCATTGAGAGAAAATAACGTTTGGGCTTTTCTACGTTATGAAGCAGCAGCATTTACAACTTAATAGCATCACTTGTTTTATCTTGTGTATGGTGACAGATCAAAAAGTTTCTTTGAAAGTGCAGCACAGTTGCTGTAATGAAACTGCAAGTCACACACTGGAGTAAACTTTTTTTGTTTTTATCAAACCTTCTGGCAAGTGGGAATAGCAATCTGTTTATACTTTGAATATAAAGACAGTTTTATCATTTTTGTTTTACCATTTACTTACTGCCTACTTCTTCTATCGATTTCACATTTGTCAAAGTTATTTGATTTTAGGATTAGGTTGAAGATGGAATTAACACATCAAAGAAAAATTATCTAGCAAAAAAGTTTGAACTTAAATGAATGCCTTTGATGTAAATGAGTTTAGTCAAGACAACCACCAAAGTTGAAACAAGTTCCATATTCTTTTCCTCAATAGCTCAACTTCCAATTTTCACACTTTGATAGAAAATCCCTTAATTTACAGCCGATGTTGCTGATAAAAATACTCAGAATGTGAAGATGAGATTTTCATTTATATATATATATATATATATATATATATATATATATATATATATATATTACTGGAGTCCGTTCCAGAAAGCAGGTTATATTCGAGGGTACGTTTGTGGATAACCTCAACTATTGGTTCCAAAAACAGAGGTGTCTTTCAAGATATGCTAGTAAATAAAGCAACTTAATCTCTGAACATAACCTGCTCTGGACCAGGTTATGTTCCAGGTAAGTATGTTCCAGAGAGGGTTCTGAGCATGGCAAGGACCTTCAAAATGATGATTCTGAGGATGTGGAAACCCAGATTATACTATATTTTGTCAAAATAACTTTAATTATTGATATACAGTACAGACCAAAAGTTAGGAAACACCTTCTAGTTCAATGAGTTTCCTTTCTTTTCATGACTACATTGTAAATTTTCAATCATGGGCATCAAAACTATGAATGAACACATAATGTATGGAATTACTGTATGTACTTAAAAAGGGTGAAATAACTAAATACATGTGTTATATTTTAGATTCCTCAAAGTAGCCACCCTTTGCTCTGATTACCGCTTTGCATTCTCTTGAGCTTCAAGAGGTAGTCACCCGAAATGGTTTTCCAGCAGTCTTCAAGGAGTTCCCAGATATGCTTAGTACTTGTTGGCCCTTTTGCCTTCACTCTGTGGTTAAGCTCACCCCAAATCATCTCGATTAGGTTCAGGTCCGGTGACTTTGGAGGCCAGGTTATTTCACACTTTTTTGTAAAAGTACTACATAATTCCCTATGTGTTCATTCATAGTTTTGATGCCTTCAGTGTGAATCTACAATGTCAATTGTCATGAAAAGAGAGGAATCTCATTAAATGAGAAGGTGTGACCAAACTTTTGATCTGTACTGCAGGTATATATATATATAACTGAGACAGACTAGTAGGTTTTTGGAGGATCCAGTTGGATGTTTAAAGGTAAAACAGGCGAAATTGCAGGACAAAGCCCATTATATTTTGCAAACATTAAAAAACTACTTCACAAACATATTAGTAACATGTAAGAGTATTTCAAATAAGATTACAGTACACCTTATATGCAGCTGAATGAAATATTCCTGCATTTTAAAACAATGGCTGCTGCAAAGTGCATTTAAAAAAGCCTTTAAGTGACAGCAATTATAGCTGTTGAGTTGGAATGTATTGGTATATGTTGTAACCTTCCATTTAACAAAGTCACTGGAAGAAAGACGATGTAGTGGCGCCAAGAACGCCATCAACTACTGGTCTGTCTTTATTAAGGGACACAGCCAACTCCTCAGCTGGGTGAGGGGAGATAATGGGGGTCCCTCCTCCACCAGTTAGATGGACCTCAGCCTTTTTTTTGATTAGCTACATGATATGAAGAATGCACAAAAAAATCATAGGCTTACATTTCAATCTTACCTTTTTGGAAAATCTTTTTGTGTTTCATTTTGACTTGAGAAAGGTTATTTTGGCTCCAGAAGGATAGCATCTAATTAAGTTTGAGGTTATTATATGTCTAAGTCAATATTATTGTACCCTCAACAAATTGGTGGCAAAATGAAGTAAAATTTTGAATAATAATCCAAAATACTGAAACAAATGTTAAATTATACATTATATCAGCCAGGACCCCACGACACCAACTGGGAATAACGGGTAGGAAATGAATATATCAAAATGAAGATTGTTGGGACTCATTTTTAAGGCTGATGTCTGCAATAAGGCTGAGCCGCTCTATTATTCAAATTCAAGTGCAGTGTAAAGTTTAGACCTAAAAAGGGCAGTCCACTGATGTTTTTTTGGTAGAAAAAGGAATATGTGTTTTTCTAAAATGTACAAAACCCCCACCGAAAATAGAGGTATGTAGACAGTACTATTCAACACTGATTTATACAGTTTAACAGCCAAAAAATTGATTAGGGGTTGAGTTGGCATTTAAACATCACACAGTTATTTTTTGCCAAACCAACATTCTTTTCTTTTGCCTTAATGCTTTCTTTTTCATAATGATTGGCTTGAATTCTTTATTAGTACTTCCAATTCCACTTCTTTGAAGTATTCTTCCATTTTTTACTCTTCAGTTTTGTTTATGACTCGTTTAATCTGTGATCCATTGAGAGGGTCTTTATGTTTCAGGGTTTACCAGGAGTAGGTTGACTAACCAGATTCTTATCTGGTGTTCTGGAACCGACATACTCAGGCTAAGCAGGTTTTGGGTTGATTAACTGAGACTTCAGAGTTTAACTGATGTTAAGTTAACCACGCTTTCTGGAACAGGCCCCTGGTGTGGTGGGACACCTGTTTGTATAAAAATACCTTGGTACAGACCAGTTTGTCTTACCACACGGAAGCATAACTGCATTGGACTTTGGCCAGCAATTGATGAACCTCTGTAACAAACTGTACAGCCCAGCCTTCTGCTTGCAGATTTTGTGTCCAGCAACTCTTTTAATTGAGAGCAGGAGCTTGAATGCCTGCTTCTATCATGAAAGTGCAGCTGCCAAGACTTTACTACTGTTTCTACTAAGAAAAACGTAGGTATTAGTGGTGTTCACTACAGACCGGAGGATTACAACTCCAATGATGTGATGATGTGATGCAGCACAGCATCGGATACCAAAGCAAAGATCAGATGCATACAGCTTCATCAGACCGCTATCTGATGACCCTTCTTCTGGACCTGTAGATGACGGGAGACACTATCATGGAACATTCAGATGCTCAGCTTTACGCATACAGGATCTATGTATTTGAAAACTTGTCTGAATTATGCTAATTACCAGCTTTGTTGAAAGAATGATATCAAAGATTAGAAATAGCATGATGTGGGTTGTTAAAGAAAAAAAACCTCGTTTTCTGTTGACTGAGCTGACAAGTCTGGTCTGGTGAAGGTTGCATTTTCTTACAAATGAAAAAATAATTTATGTATGAGTAGGCCTACATTTTTTTTAATTCTAATATATTTCCCTAAACAGTGTTTTAAGGGGGACTCTAACCCACAACCTGCTCTTTTAATGTAATTACAGCTTTTTATATATATATATATATATATATATATATATGCCTGATTCATTTTGGCTGAGGGTTTTTTATCCTCCACAGCAAAGCTTAAACAGATATGATCATAAACATTTATTTACAGCATTTGTTCAAAACAAATAAGGTTTCAAAAAAAGATCAGAACAAAAATCTCACCAGTACAAAATGAAACAGTTACAAGACTGGTGCAAAACATAGTTGATTTCTTTCCTATTTTGGTATGTTTTACTTATTCCTGTCCAGTGAGAAATAGAAGCACATGCAAACACCTAAAAAATGTGTTTGTCAAGATTACAAGTAAATAGTAAGAACCAGTGTGATGCAATTCAAGTGTGTAATACACTGGGACAACAGCATTGTTGCACTGAAACCGACAAATGTTGACTTTGAGTCAGAATGATGAAGTATGATCACCTGCCTGAATACATTCCCCTTTACAGAATATATACATATAGTACAATATATGTCTTCTCGAATATACATTTCTCCATTTCTCTTGTTGTTTTTGCTTGTAGCTGTCTTCCACTTGTCACACACTGCTTCTGAAGGTTCTTTGTTGCCTGTTGTCATTGCCCTCACAAACCTTGTTTTCTCTCTGTGGCTTAGTCTTGTCTGAGCTGCTGGTTCCATTATTCTCATCCCAAATCCTTCCAAAAAATCTTTATCTCCATGACTTCAAGTCATCCAGATTATAGTCTCAGTTCCCATCAGCATCAGACTGTCAAATAGTTGTTTATCTTTCCTTTCTCCTCTATAGTCCCACAATTTATTTATTTATTTTGACAACTGATGCTTTTTTGGTCTGGGCTAACAGTGCAGGATCTTGATGAAGGCTTTGCGAAATTCGATGTTGAATGTTGTGTAGATGACAGGGTTTACAGCACTGTTGAGATATCCAAGCCAGGTGACGGCACTGTAGAGAGAGGGCGAGATGCAACAGCTCCTACAGTGGGCCTTTAGCACATGGGTCAGGAAGAAAGGCAGCCAGCAGATGATAAACACACCTTGAAAAAAGAGGGAAAACATTGATTATGTGTATTTGTTTTTTTAATGCAAAGTTCCTAATAACCTCTTTATTAAAGCATTTAATCAATGATACACTAGAAAGTTGTAGCATTAAACCAAAGGCAGGTCAACACTATAGGAACTTCTAGGTAATTGCGATATGCTGATGTCTTAGCAAATTCATTAAAGGGCATATTGTATGGAGACACGTCGGCCAAAATTGAATGGGCAGATTGATTTAGCTAGGCCCGAAAAATGTCCAGTTAATTTACCCTGAAGTTCCGATAGTGGAAATGCACCTCAAGACCACAAACCCAAATAGCTCAATCTTTATTCCTTCTGACCATAAAATCTTTCTCAAAAAATCTACTTGGCTTGTCATAGTGGTAAGTAATTTTATTCTTAAATCAAGCTTGGGTTTATCCCTGTTTAAGCGTTACTTCATCTTTCTTTTGCTGTCTTAATGTTCGCTGCAGCATCTTTGGCAGGAGGTGTTTCATGTGGGTGCTGTCCAAACAGCTCCTGCTAGATTGTACCATATACTATGGAATAAACGTTGTTGGAAATATTTCCGCACCAGAGTTGAATCTTTGTTGTGTGCAATAAAAATAAACTCTACTGTGACATAAGTCAAAAATATAGTTTGACCAATGTAGCTGTCAGACAGCCTACGTGTGTTTAGTTTGGAGAGCAATATGCAACAAATCAAGCAGGAATATGAGTAATAAAACAACTTTCATACTTTTCAAACATTTCATCGTTTCAGTGTCACAAAATTGCTGAAGCAACAGATAACCTCATCAGTTCTATTTTCAGAGGTGTAATCAACCATAAAATATAAAACATAAGGTTGTAATAATGCAGAATGGAATGTAGTATAAAGTCAGAAATAATTTAGGGAGGAAAATATGCAGCTACAAGTTCCAGTTTTTTCCAATAACCATAGGTTTCTGAATGAAGTAAAATGTGAAACAAAAATAAATCTGAAACTTTCAAGTAAATGTTTTAACATAATGAAACTACTTTATTTTCCAAAGAGCCTCTATAAGGAACAAAGCATTAACAGATTATTATGCAGCTAAAAATGAAAACTGATCAATACAAGCCTCTTCAATCAAAATAAGCCAGATTTTCTTTATACATCATTTTACAGAAATAACTGAGGGAGTTTAAAGAGATGCTAACTATGTGAAATTCTGATCTGGTAGTATTTGTTTCTTCCTCACCGAGCACAATAGCCAACATCTGTGTTGCTTTCCGCTCCTTCTGCTGAGAGAGCCTCCCTCTCAACCTCTCCTTGGTGGTTCCCCATTTCTCTCTGCCTACACTGCGCTCCCTCCGACCCTCTCGACCCCTCATGCCGTCCTCAAGGGTGGGGGGGCGGGGCGTCAGAGCTGATCGCGCCACGGTTGAGGGAAGAGCCGGAGCTGGTCCCACCGCAATGGAGAGTGAGATCTTAGACTGCAGAGAATGAGAAGAGGGCTGGGGAGCGTTGGGAGGTGGCATGTTCTGCTCTGTCTGTGGTAGGAACCGACCCGGCTCCACTTCAAGGGGATGAACCACAGACTCCTTCACAAGGGTCTGACACACAGAAAAGGAAGAAGGAGGGAGGTGAGAAAAGAAAGCTCTGGGGGGATAAAAAATGCAGACATGTGAAGAAGAGAGAAAGATAATAAATAAGGGATAGTGGTGTATTTATATTTTAAAAAAGCAGTCGTGAGACTGAAAGGCAAATTCAAAAATGCTAAAAATTATTTGCGTTGTTCATACTGACAGCCTATTTGGGTTGCTCACCACCTTCTTTCGTTGAGGACCTGAAGTGGCAGGCCTAAGGATCAGAGTGCACAGTTTCACATCTTCTGGCTGTGTACACTTATTCTGGAGGAAAAGGAAACATAAATTCAATTAGTAAAAATGGAGAACTCTAAATGGACATTAACACTCAATAAAAATCAAAACATGATTGAGTGCAGGGCCGGAGTGGGACTCATTTTCAGCCCTGGAGTTTCATTCCTCAGACCAGCCCACTTTATATCACAACCTATTATTATTGAAATCATGTAATTATAACCTTAATTGTTAAAGCTAAAACAATACACTGTTTTGTAAAGCATTGTAATTCAGAGTGTTTTTCTAAAAATGTCCAATTATGTGGAAATAAGGGTTCATTGTTTTAAAAAGGATGCTTTATTTAGGCATGTGTTTACATCTAGATTTTTCTTTAAAACACATCCATTAACCATATCAGAATCTATTTTTTAGCTGCTACTTTGTAATCAGTCCCTGAGTAGACTACTCTCCCAGTGATACTTCCTACAGTTTCCCTAAACTCACCTGCTGCACCTGTGTCACAATAAGAATTATATTCTGTGACGCTTTAGTCCCTTTGATATGGAAAACACATTTGACTTAACCAATTAAGGTATTTTCAATAGCAAAACAACATATATGTTCTGTAATTTCTTTCAATTGTAAAATGTTAATATATAACAGGCCACATTGTCATTTGGGGATAAAAAGTATTTCATATTTCAAAAAGGTTCATGGGGATAGAAAGTGATTTTATTGGAGCTAATGCCTTGTTCACACACCTGTTCCTTCTTTACTCACTACTGACCACTGAATCTGCTTCTGAAAATAAATCACTTTTCAAAATAGTCAAAATTCTCAGTACAAATCGTCCAATCTTACAAAGTTTCTGATTAATTCATGTATGTTTTATCATTGTAATGCTGATTCAACTAGCAGGGCTAGATGCTGGATTTTTCTACTAACACTGGGGAGCTACAAGACAAAGTTTTCCAGTTATGTGGCTTTGCATCATATCATTACAATTATATGTTAGTTGCCACAACATCCCACAATTAATTGACTCGATATTTAATTGCCAATTTTTGCACATTTAGCAACGTCTGTTCTAGCTTCTCTCTTTATCTCTGTGTCAACTTTGCACTTGCAACTTTCAGACTCCATTGACTGAGTGCTCTGATGTATTATGTCAAAATGCGCTGCAAAAAACAAAACAAACAAAAAACTAAAGAGCTGTGACGGAAGCGGCTCAGTATGGCAAGCCAAATTGGTCAAAACTCCATATCCTTGACGTCGACTGTTCTGTATATCAACTAGTGTGTGACTGTACAGAACTACTGAAACATCTTCCCCTTCTAGATTGAACATTTGCCAGACAACAATAATGCTCTTACCAGTAACCCTTTTCTACCAAGTTGTACCTTTGGCACATTAGTATGAGTCGACTTGCAGGTTTGCGGCCCAAATATCAGATCGGCCCATTGGGAATTGTCCCGGTGCTCAAGATTACCCACTCCAGGCCTGATTGAGTGTAATGCACATTTACTTTAAAAAAATCATAGTTCAACTTTTTTCTGCTTTCCTTTAAACTACTGTACAACAATTCACCTTTGTTTAATCTAATCTCAGTATAACTATCGCTTTTATGTAAATGTGTCTTTGCAAAACAAAAATCATCATACTTAAGATATGAGGTAGGTCTGGGAGAATGTTATAAAACAGCTTAGTAACTTTTAACATCTCACAGAGCACTGTTAACTCATTAAGAGTAAGGCACAACTGCAAACCTGTAAACTGACGGGCTGCAAAAGAAGCTAATTAACCAGACAAGCAGCAAAGATGCCCATGGTCACCTGCAGAAAGCCACAGCTGACATTGTAGATTGATAGTTTGCCAAAAGAAAACAACAAGAATTCTCCTCTTGCAGCTGGTCACATATAGGAATGGGAGACAGTCTTTATGTGTTAGATAGTTCTTTTGTCTGAGTCCTACATGGGAAACACTAAATGAGGTTGAAAACTAACACATATATAAACTCGAACACTATAAGCGTAGTGAAACAAAGAGGTGGATTGTTGGATTGTTTTTTCAGCTGTAACAGGAAAACTGATTAGGTACTGGAACAATGTGAAAAAAGACCTAAACGCTATATAGCAAAGCATATTAATATGTTCAAATTATCCTGTCAAAATTAATATGTTAGAATTATCCTGTCAAAATCTAAGCTGTAGAAAGAAAAATAATGTTCACAGACGCTCTATTAAATCTGACTTAGCTTGAGGTATATATTTAAGTAAACATAGTTGAGAACTAGCCATCCTTTATCCTCCACTCCTAATTATGTGCCACGTTGTATTGGTCTATCACAACAAATCCAAATAAAATATAGTAACGTTTGAGGTTGTAACCTCACTCTCCTTGTTGTCTTTTATAACAATAAAAATGTTACTTTAACATTTTTTTGGTCATCATGACTATTTTCTTTACTGCACTGTTGTTTAAGCTACTTAAGTTATTGAGTTGGCATTGTATGTTTGTGTAAAAAAATAAAAGCGTTTATTATGGAACTTTAAACTTGATGAAGAAGGGTCCTCAAAAACTGCATAAAAACAGCAATTTTCAAACAATAAGTTCCTTAACCTCATGAATAACTTTTATTGGACTGAATCCCAGTCGTGTCTACAGATGAGTTCTTTTACAGCAGCTGTAGTTCCATTGTTGTTAAATCAATAACAATACATTGTTTTTTAACAGAACAAATATCTGATTTTAATATGTGTTTTCCTCCTTCTTGGAAACCAATTTTATTGCTGTGTAGCAGGAAAATTGTTAAAGGAAATTGTCAGTATATAATAACCCCTTTTATATTAATGCAGTGGACCATTTCTACACCCTGTCACCTCCATAGAAACATATTTATGACCTTTGTTTTAACAAATACCAGAATCGACAAAATACAGGGAGAATTTCTGAAACAGCAATCCACAGTGTGGACTGCATTAGATTTCCCAGTATGATGACCTGAGATTGTAATGGAATGCAAATATATAGTATGTGCAACAATGTGGATAAATGCACAGTTCTAAATTGTGATGTTGAATTATTAAATTGATAATACACAGGAGAATAATATTTTATTATGTATAGTATGTACACCTAATATTAACAGTTACATACTGTATAAAACCCCCTAAAAGTCTCAATTGGTTTTACACAGTGTAGAATTAAATTTTATCAAAAAAGATAATTCAGTGCATGTTCAAAGCAGAGACAATGAGCCAATTCCCAGTTCTCAGTTTTATTTAAAACAGATTAACAAATTTCAGTTTACAGAGAAACATGCCCATTTTCTCTGGGCCAGATAAAGAGATCTGACCACGAATGGTTTTCATGTCACAACTTTTATAAACGTCCAAAACTTCCCAGGATTCTGGGCGTCTCTTCTCCCTCGGAATCTGCTCCAATCAGAACGTTTTTAAAAAGTGTCTTGACCCTGACTGGTCCGTCATTCATAAGATGGAAGTGTCCTCCTCCTGGATCCAAGTCAAAAGTTCATTCTGAGTTTTATGGTTTTATGGTCCCGGTTCCTCCCTACTTCCAGCCTAATCTACAGACATCCTGGTTTTACAGCCTGCAATAAAACTCTTTGTCTCAGAGGTCCTCAAAGGTCACACATACTCCCAACAATATCCAAGGCTCTGATGTTCCTCAAAAGGTGCCCAATTAAAATACTGGTCAAGGATGTGTTTCACAACCATGCATAATATAAAACAGACTTTTACCTTCTGAATGCTTACTAAAGATATAAAATAGCCCCGAAAACGTAAAATACAACAACAGTTAATTCAAATGTTTAACGACTATTTAGGTGCAAATACTTGTAAACCACAGGTACACTGTTTCTTTCCTTGCCATTCATTGCTTTTAGCTGTAACAAAAAAACAAAACAAATCTCTAATGAGTTTAAAAATTTTCTTTGAAGTCAGTGAGACAACATTAGAGTGGCACCTATAGCAACAGAGCTGCAAAACCATTTTTTTAATAGTGTTTTGTCAAGGTAGATTATCAGTGTTTGGTTACATCCAGGATATTTTGCTACAGAAGTTTGTCCCTGCAGACCCAAACATGAGCTGTTAGCAAGTAAGGATGGTCATGATTTTGTCATACATCAACAGTCTTCAGTCAGAGACCTTTTCAGATTTGTTGAAACTGACTGCTACTAGAGATCCTTCCAGTCCATACCATCACCCTCAGCAGTGAGTCTTTAAAGATACTTGGATAAATATGACTTACCCTTTGGGATATTCTTTTGAAATGAATAAAGTATTTTTGAACTGAATTTAATTGACTCATTAACATGTCTAAAAAGGTTTAAAATTCAGATTTTGCTAGCCATATAGGCTACATTATTATATACTGACCTATATACTGACTTAAATGTGTGGATTGGTTATTGTGTATCAGCAGTTACTTAAATCAAATTTATTAAATCGCTGTCTTTATTCATTTAGCTTATTAAAGATGTATTTATTGGAAATGAAATGCAATGCCAATACACAATAGAGGGACAAGGGTTTTAAGTTTCATGGATGTTTACTGTAAAGAATCAGCTCAAACAAATGAAAAAATAAGTAAGTAAAGAATCCTCAGCCAAACTGAGACATTTACCTTACGCTGCCGACTCTCTACTGTTCCAGGACCATTTTGTGTCAGCAGGCCATGTTTGCGTGGTGGGGCAGTACGTCTGCCACGTTTGCGAAGCACCACGCAGATCTGAGCATACACCAACAGCGTAACAATAAATGGAACATAGAAAGATGCTACGGAGGAGTAGACCACAAATGCTGGGTCTGCGAAGCTGCATGTGGTCCCTTCCCGGCTGGCTAATGAAGGAAAGATCAAACAGAGAAAAAAAGTATTAATTTTGGAACTGTATGTTACTCAAACAACAAAGGTGCAAGATATTGAGTCAAAGTAGATGTGAAGTGACACAATCCAATGTCCATACCAATAAGACTTTCACACAGAATTTCCAATCTTTATGATTGTTACCAAACAACATCACCATGACTAGTTGCCAGGTTAAAACTCCTCTATAATAAGAAATTGGGATTTTTCAGTTAATTTTGATTTTATGATCAGACTAGTGCAATACAATGACCTTTTACGGTCAGAAAAGGTCTGAAAGTAGTTTTGCATTACAAAATTATTGTTTCCAGACAAATACACAGACACAGGCAGAATCATCTCATTGTAAGATGAGCAAATGGTGCCATTCCTAGCTGATTAATGTTCCATGTTTAGTTTCAAGACTAACTGAGTACAAAAGCATTTGTCAGTGTAATTTTAGTGAAGCGTGCAAAGCCATATCCTTGATCTGATGGTAACAGTTCTTGTTAATTATTCAGACCATTTTATAGGTCTACTCTGACTAATTGGTTTCCACATAATTTCCAGACATTTTCCATATGTGTGGAAATATGTAAAATACACAGGGGCTGATTTATAAACAAATGGCCACAAAGCCCAGTATTGCAAACACATTCTGCAGCTGATTTACCAACCAGGCGAATAAATTTATTCGCCTGGTTGCATTGTGCTTGTTAAACCCACAGCAAGATGCACACAATCTATTTAGTGCTTTTGCCCTTGATGATTAAACAATATGGCCGTTTAAGTCAGAAGATGCAAAATATTGGGAGGAGAACATTCTAATAAATAGGCTTTCCAGACGCAGTGGGATTTATCAAACATCAAGCAGTTTAACCCAGCTGTTTTAGCATCTATTTTTACCACCATGTCTTAACTTTATGCCACTACATTCAACATAATTTTATTACTGAGAAACAAAAAAATTGCAATTCACACACTATAAAACATAATGTAAAGGCCATACACCTGACAGTTATGTCAATTTTTCCCTTTTTTCCAAAGATGCATGATAACTCTTGGCACATTCACAGCATTTGCACCTGCTGCAGGTTTGTTTATTTAATTGGATCATCAGATGTTTGCAGGAAATATGTGTTAGCATGTTTTACTATTAGTTTAACACAGGGTGTGATAAAGTGCAGTGCATTTCAACAATATTAGAGGAATATGGACTTTACAGGACACATGATAAAACGTAATGATAATGTGTCTGCATCTTCATCTGATGGACATCAGAACAACTGGTTATTTGCTCAGTATCTGCGGATCAACTGATATCTGCAGACACATTGACTCAAAGAAACTGAGTTGGAGCGGGGCACCTAATCTAAGAAGAGTATCTTAACAAGAAGATTGAGTAGGTGTGCTGAAAGATTAAACTGTGATTGTTGAAATGTATCTAAGGGTTTAGTGAGAAGGGGTGAGTTACGGAATGCATTGTAGACCTGTTTCCTCTGTTACTGGCCAGAACATGTTTTTGCGAATTAAATACTTAAACACCTTCAATGACTCAGTTTCACCTTATTTTAGAAAACTGATTCGTTTTCTTCAATCACAACCCACAAATGAAGGACAGCCTACTAAATTTTGCACTCATAGTTTTATGAAGTGTAAGCCACTTTAACCACTTCAGACAACCGGATGATGAATTTAGATGCATAAAAATCCACCGTAAAATAATTAAACAAAAAAATATCACATATTTCTAGATTCCAGACTTTAATTTCTCATTACTTTGTATTTTTTTCTATTTATTGGCCATAGAAATAAAATAATAATAATAAAAAACAATCACATAAACGAATATCTGCCCTCTATCAACTGCTTTTCTACATGGGAACATCTGCACTTCAAACACACACAGATTCATTCATCTGTTTCTTTGTTGCAGATTTTATTGTATTCTGATTCACTGTTTTATCCAGTTTGAACAAAGATGATGCCCTCATTGCTTATTGTGAGAAAACAATATGTCAAACTTGAAACTAAATATTTTTATGTTATTGTTTTTAATATTACTATTCTAAGCCAAACTTATGTTAAAATTAATAACTGAAACACCTTAGCATTTTTAAGTTTCATAAAAAAATAACTTCTGTAACACCATTGCTTGCAATTAAAGGATAACAGTGATGTAATGACTAACTGTCAGCAGAACCGAAAGAGAAATATTTCAAGCTGTGAGTCGTAATGTACGAGCAACCCATAACTGCGGTGAGCGAGATGTTTTTCACAGTTTGACTTACATCATTCAGTATCCTGCTGTGCTGGCTTGTTGGAAGTAAGCTCTCACATTACTTTGTGATTCTCACTCTGCCTAAAGCCAATCGTTTGAGCTCTGTCTGAGCACTTTCAAAGGTTTGGTCTATCTCCCCCCAACACAGAAGTCTTTATCAGCATGGAGGATGGCGGCTCAAAACCAATACACTAGCTGCTGTGTGAGGTAACAAACCAATCAAAGATTATCTGTGTCTAATCGTTTTACAACGCATCATCTGTTACTCACTCTATGGGAACAAATTATACTGCTAGCTTGTTTGTTTTTTTGAAAAAAAAAAATCCTTTGAGTGCTTGCTAATTTTCTTAGTTTAAAAGATTATTCAAATTCAGAGATGGCTGTATGACTGTTTTTCCTTTTAACTGAAAGATTGCAAGTTTTTAATGCTCTTCTTCAAATAAATTCTAATATTTCTACCATCATTTCACCTTTTTTAATGTGTCAGAAACAGGGCTGGAAGTGATTTCCTATTGCTTTCCGTCTCATTAAAGTGTGCAAAAAAAAAATCTAAACGCACTTCAATAACGGAGCATGACTTGCACATATAGAACTCCTCACAAGTGCTGAGATATTATGCTCCAAATGTAAGTACTCAGTTATTATCATTTGCCTTAGCATGAAAGGGACGTGCATATTAATAACATCTGGTCACAGATCTTTGGGTAACAGCCTGATCTAAAAAAAAAAAAAATGGCTCAGCAGATGAATACCTACTTCCTCTTACTGGAGACTCATATTTATATGTGTGGTACAACATCTCCCACTATACAGAAGTCATTTATTTAAAAAAAAAAATTTTAATGAGATATGCTAAGAGTAAAGTAAAAAAAAGAATCTTTGCTGTGGTAAAACATTATTAGGATATATCAACATTTGTGGACAATGCTGAGTAGACATCACAGAATCCTTTAAATATCTCCTTTTTTTGTTTAATTGGCTACCTTTATGGCCTCGGTAAGTCTGAGTCAACTGAACCACTCACTGGCTCATCATGGGCAGTAACTTGAGAGGAATTTTTAAAAGGTACTTTCACCTGTATTGTTCAGTCCAAACAACAAAGGGCAGGAGATGGCAAAAGAGAGAAACCACACCACAGCGATCATCACAGCCACCCTCCTCCTGGAACTGTATCGGGTGTTGTAGAGCAGCGGCATGGCTACTGCTGTGTATCTGCAATAACATACATCCACAAACATAGAAAACCCACAGGTGTCATATTAGCATTCCTCTCACATCCACCAGACACGCATCTGAACACATACGTCAATACAGAGTAAACAAGTTCTGATCAAACCAGTGAGCTAGTAATCCCATAGTCGTGTTCTTAAATATTTTATAGAAGAGCAAAAAAAATCTGACAATCAAATCCCAGTTTGTTTCTCAAACAGACAAAAGCTGTCATTTCTTGTTTCACAGCTACAAGGACACAAAACACACAACTGTCAAAAGCAATTGAAGTTGCCTGATGTTGTGGGTGGTTTTAAGAGAGCAGCTCAAATCCCGACGGCACTCAGTAGGTCACAGACAAGAAGCAAGCTGAACCTGTTAAAACATGAGTGTATTCTCCACAATATCTAGTACGTTTAAGTTGGTTCTGGCTTCAAAGCCTGCAACTTATAATCACAGATGGGGAGCCTGGAGTTGTTCAGATTCTTACATATAAGTCCTTAAGAGATGTTTGTAGGCTGTCAAGGAGTCTCATTGGAAGAGTTTAGGCATTGCACAGGATTGCAAGTTGTCAGGTAGAACTTTATCTGCAGTTATATACTTTTTTACTTGAACTACATCAAGGGTTAAAATTGCCTTATTATGTTTTAAATGACTGTTGAGAAGTGTTTGCAGAAGATACATGTCTGTAGTCAAGAACCCATGGAGATGATCAGAGATGGGACATTCAGTCTTGTATCTTTCTGCTTTTAATTTCTTCAGTAACAGAATTACAGCTTGATAAAATAAGAAACAAGTGATGAGGGAGTTTAATCATCCATTTGGCTGTTTTCCTAATGTTGCTTTCTTACTGAGAGACAAGACTTTTGAAACTTTTAGCACACATTTTGACTACAGTCATGTTTAATAGATTAAAAATATTTTTCAAAAGTTAATTTCAATAACTATATTAATACACATTATATAGATTAATTTCAAACAGGCTAATGTTGATATATATATATATACACACACACACTAAGCTTATAGTAACCTTTTTTTTTCTTGGACAAAGTTCTTTGCCTCTTTCTACCAAGAAAAATATAGCTGAAATATGAAATTTCAGCTATATATTTTTTTTGAAAGTGGCATACAACTAATCAGCCACCCATCAAATCTAGTTAACAGGAGCCACAGTTGCTTGAGAACAGAGTATTGTGACATTTTGTTATGTTTTCTCATGAAACAAAGAAAACAACTCTTTTTTCCTAGTGATGTATTTGTATCTAAAAGCTGTGCTTTAAGTTATGAAGGTTTTGTGCATCTGTTGCTAAGAATGTTGAATGTGATTCTGCACTATTATATGAACCTCCATCCCAGTCTCTGATGTTTTACACCCAAGTTTTCTTTCAGAACTTCCTTTTAATGTGCTCCATCTATCTTCCCATCAACTTTGTACATTCTGTGTGATAAAAGGTTTCATTTTCATCTCACCAGCTAAAAAATTAGCACTTGTAGTTTCATCTCACCAGCTAAAAAATTAGCACTTGTAGTTGCATGATTGAAAAAGGTTATACATACTTTTACATTGTATGTATATTTACAATGTATAAACCAAAATAAATAAAATTGATAAAACATAAGACTAAAATGTAAAGTTTGTTTCATATAAACTTAACTACACTTTTAAGAAAATGTTTAGGTGCTAAGAAATTTAAACTCAATAATTGGTATGTTAAGCAAGCATATCTTTCTTTAGTCAAGCCAGAATTAACCTTAGTTGTTTTTTTGTTTCGTTTTTCCTATTTGCATCCTCAAAAGCGATTAAAAACTTTGTCCTGACTCTGTGTGCCTAAACTAGTGTAACCTCAATATGTCCATTTGAGAAATGACTACACAGCTGTAGACGATTTGCCCAATGGGTGTCTGGTCACCTCCCTCAGGACCCATGAAGAGGGCATCAAGAGGAGGATCAAATCATTAAATGAGTTTGTTTTATGAGCCTGAAAAACTGCCAAGATCAAAGATGACTGGAAAGGACAATGGGGACATAAAACCCACAGTCTCCAACCTGCTGCACAATAAAAGGATGACAGTACACAGGCACAGGGGCTGATAGGAGGTGATAAAATAAAAACTTTATCAGTTGTTGTAGGAAAAACAAAAGATAAAGCAGGTTCACTACTTTTACATTAATAAAGTTAAGCTTTTATCAAAGGTTTAGACAAATGTTTGCCCTTTCAGCTTTTTAACATGTTTATTTTCGCTTTATTCCTAGACACTTATGAGATCACAGTTATTACTATTTACCCCAATAGTAACTAGTCAGTACAGTCATGCAGTTTTTGTAATCATATCAAAAACAATATGTGATTTAAACACATTATTTCCATAATAGCAGATTTCTTTTATTGTTCTACATGATCTCATTTGGCAACTTGTACTGAATAGGGTATTTTTGATACTATTCTCACCACAGAGTAAAAATCTTACCAAAGTTTACCAAGCCTCAATGAAAATTAAAGGATGACGGCCAACTCAAAATCCCTTTTCCTTTTTTGTTGTTTTTAATAGAAAAACTAGATTATAAATGCAAAATACGAATGATCGTTTTTTGAATGGTATTCTGATAAGATTTATGCAAGATACATACATATGATGCTGTGACTGATAGTTACAGCATCCTAAAAAATGCATAAAATAAAAATATACTTGTTTGTTTTTTCATGTTTGGTCAATATGAACCTGAGTGCATGTTATGTTTTTGAAAATGTGCTTCCTCTCTATTATTGTTTCAATTTCTTGTGTCTAAGCTTTATTTTTTATGCTGCCTGTCAATAAGGGCAAAGCGTCTCTGATCTTTTCCTTGACTGCCATTTCAACACATTTTCTGTTCTTGTAATCACCCTTTCCAGCAGAAAGACTCCTTTGTTGTCTCTGTTATTTTCTCTGATACTCATTGTGGGGTCAATACCTACATGACCTTATTTTTCCGTCCTCTCACTTCCTGTTACCATGGCACCTTTGGTATTGGTGGGAAAACTGTTAGCTTCTTTTTTGCCTTATTTCAGTCCTGCTGTGTTCATCTAAAAAAAAATAGAGGAACCCCACCTGTCGATGCTGATGGCACACAGGTTGAGGATGCTGGCCGTGCACATCATGACGTCCAGAGTGAGGAGGATGTCACAGTGAATTAAACTGAAGCGCCACTCGCCGACAACCTTCAGGAACAGAAAAATAGGCCTAAGTTATGGCTCAATCCTTTCCTATAATATCACGAGGACAAATCGCAGTGTACTTATTTTATACAGTTTATACCAGTTTATAACACTTTAAACCATTCTATACTGATTCAAAAGCTTTATAATTATAAAGACAATCACAAGATTACAAATAAAGTACAATAAAAAGTGATGGAAGCTATAATGGCGATTTCTACAGCTAGATGGCTCTTTGTGTCTAAATAAGTAGCTATAATAGTAAAGCTAAAAAGGAAATACTATATTTTCTTTATTATTTAGTTAAATTATGGCCTGCCAAAATAATTTCAAACAATAAATATTTACAAAAGTAGAAATCATCTTTTCAATCCCACATTATTTACTTTTTAAATAAAAGAATGTTCATGAATGTCTTATAACATAACGACCAAAAAATCTTGTAAATCAGCAAAAAAGTCCTTTTTATGTTGATGAAAAGTTAATAGTTGGTCAGATATAATCTGCCCAGTCCTCCCATATGGGGGAAATTCACAAATTCGTTATCTTGAGAAGAATCAAATAAAAGCTGTAGTCATCTTTTTTTAAACTTACTTTACTTACTTATTTTTTCTTACTTTTGTGGAAGTATAAGCCAAAAGAGATTTAATATTACTTTTCGAGTGTTGACTCGACAGTTAACGTTTGTCAACAGTTAACTGTTTCCATATCACTTAATTAATGTGAATAATTTAATTATAAAACGATTAGACAAGTTAAAAACGGATTTCAGAAAGTCTAATAAAATTGCAGAATCCTGTATTAATTTGTCAGTAGTGAAGATTTCTTAACATCACTATTTTTGTTTAATATACTTTGTTTGTTAACTGCCTACTGTTTCACAAAAAAACCCAAAGGTTACTTATATCTTGCAAATTTAAATGAATGATGATAGTCCTTTTTTACCTGACTGTAACAAAATTTGTAATTTATGTGTCTGCTTAGTATTAATGCATCTTGTCTTTCACATGTTGTCACATTCCAAGTAGAACAGCACAACACATCGCTCGCTCACAATCATCCAAATATAATATTTGCATTACCACAAAAAAAAGATTAGTTTTTTTAGCGTATTTTTTCTTAAGCAACAAGTATTTTTGCTGTACAGGCAAATTATTATATTTGGCCAGTTGGATGCGGTTTTTATCAACCATTATATTGAAACTATGTATTGTTATCAGTGATAAAGAAGCTTAGGCTAACAAAAGAAGGTGGGGAATTTATCATGATGGAAAACAGAAAGTGATGAAGAACAGCGTTGGTAGGAACAAACATCATCATTTTTCCTCTCTTACATTGAGGAGACAGTGCCTTACAAAAGTGAACACTTTTGCACTGATACTACAGTATATTTCACTAGTTTCATTTTTTATATTTCATTAAAAACATATATATATATATATATATATATATATATATATATATATATATATACACTACCGTTCAAAAGTTTGGGGTCACCCAAACAATTTTGTGTTTTCCATGAAAAGTCACACTTATTCACCACCATACGTTGTGAAATGAATAAAAAATAGAGTCAAGACATTGACAAGGTTAGAAATAATGATTTTTATTTGAAATAAGATTGTTTTTACATCAAACTTTGCTTTCATCAAAGAATCCTCCATTTGCAGCAATTACAGCATTGCAGACCTTTGGCATTCTAGCTGTTAATTTGTTGAGGTAATCTGGAGAAATTGCACCCCACGCTTCTAGAAGCAGCTCCCACAATTTGGATTGGTTGGATGGGCACTTCTTGCGTACCATACGGTCAAGCTGCTCCCACAACAGCTCAACGGGGTTCAAATCTGGTGACTGCGCTGGCCACTCCATTACCGATAGAATACCAGCTGCCTGCTTCTTCTCTAAATAGTTCTTGCACAATTTCGAGGTGTGTTTTGGGTCATTGTCCTGTTGTAGGATGAAATTGGCTCCAATCAAGCGCTGTCCACTGGGTATGGCATGGCGTTGCAAAATGGAGTGATAGCCTTCCTTATTCAGAATCCCTTTTACCCTGTACAAATCTCCCACCTTACCAGCACCAAAGCAACCCCAGACCATCACATTACCTCCACCATGCTTAACAGATGGCGTCAGGCATTCTTCCAGCATCTTTTCAGTTGTTCTGCGTCTCACAAACGTTCTTCTTTGTGATCCAAACACCTCAAACTTGGATTCATCCGTCCACAGCACTTTTTTCCAGTCTTCCTCTGTCCAATGTCTGTGTTCTTTTGCCCATCTTAATCTTTTTCTTTTATTGGCCAGTCTCAGATATGGCTTTTTCTTTGCCACTCTGCCCTGAAGCCCAGAATCCCGCAGCCGCCTCTTCACTGTAGATGTTGACACTGGTGTTTTGCGGGTACTATTTAATGAAGATGCCAGTTGGGGACCTGTGAGGCGTCTGTTTCTCAAACTAGAGACTCTAATGTACTTATCTTCTTGCTCAGTTGTGCAACGCGGCCTCCCACTTCTTTTTCTACTCTGGTTAGAGCCTGTTTGTGCTGTCCTCTGAAGGGAGTAGTACACACCGTTGTAGGAAATCTTCAATTTCTTAGCAATTTCTCGCATGGAATAGCCTTCATTTCTAAGAACAAGAATAGACTGTCGAGTTTCAGATGAAAGTTCTCTTTTTCTGGCCATTTTGAGCGTTTAATTGACCCCACAAATGTGATGCTCCAGAAACTCAATCTGCTCAAAGGAAGGTCAGTTTTGTAGCTTCTGTACCGAGCTAAACTGTTTTCAGATGTGTGAACATGATTGCACAAGGGTTTTCTAATCATCAATTAGCCTTCTGAGCCAATGAGCAAACACATTGTACCATTAGAACACTGGAGTGATAGTTGCTGGAAATGGGCCTCTATACACCTATGTAGATATTGCACCAAAAACCAGACATTTGCAGCTAGAATAGTCATTTACCACATTAGCAATGTATAGCGTGTGTTTCTTTAAAGTTAAGACTAGTTTAAAGTTATCTGCATTGAAAAGTACAGTGCTTTTCCTTCAAAAATAAGGAAATTTCAATGTGACCCCAAACTTTTGAACGGTAGTGTATATATATATATAAACCTAGAGAGAAGATTGTTTGACAGCTTTCTTTTTCACCGAGACTCCTTGAGGAACAAAAAAGTCGACCCTAATACAGTACCTCCAGGTAGACACCCCAAGGCATGACCAGTGTTGCCAGCAGCAGATCGGACACAGCCAGGGAGACGATGAGGTAGTTGGTAGTGGTCTGCAAAGCACGCTCCCGAGACACAGCGACACACACCAGTACATTGCCGAACACCACACAAAAGATAAGAATAACCAACAGCACTGCATAGAAGTTGTACGGTGGTGAGGAAGATGGCGAAGAGTCAGTGCAGTTGGACGATGTCAGCAGGGAGGAAGATGAGGAGGTGGGATAGGATGCAGGGGAATAAGAGGGGTCAGGTGTGAAAAGAGCTGAGAAATTGTTCCAAAGGGAGGAGAGAGGAAGGGAGGGAGAGGTGGTCTTCTCTGACTCGTTGAATAAAGTCATGGTCTCGCTCCGGTGAACATGATGAGACTGGAAGCGGCTGAAACAAAAGGGGGAAGAGAAAAATAATTACCATGAGACCCCAAATGACCCAGAGCTAATTTAAAGGAGTCTTTCTCAGCAGATACAAAGACTCACCAATTTTTCTAACAATAGGCAACATGAAAAGCAAAGGTTCCTGTAACATCACCAATGAAACTTTCTTTGGCCTCACATCACAGAGAAAGCACCCAAAAGAAAACTCGCCACAACAAATCATCTCAAAACCCCAGTTAGATACTTTAAAGTTTAATTAATTTATTTTAAAATGATTAACAGTATTTCTAAAAAAAAAATATGTATTTTGTTTTTGTAAATTAGGAGTGAAAATTTCCTTTTTAACCCTTCTCCATTATAATGTTGTCACCTTCTTGCAGTTTTTTCCTTCTCTCCTTTGCCCAAGTTGTTCTGGTAACATGACATTGATTCTGACAGTCACTGGTTGCAAAATATCATGAGCATCTTTGGACATTTTTAACACAACATTGCATCACCTTCTCAAGTCAGAAGAGGTGGCTGAGAGAATACAAATAAAGACTTTTTAGAGGTCAGCTGCTTGACAGTTAACTCGTGAAAAAAAAATTAAAAAATGAAACAATTAACCCACATGCCAAAAAAGTAAGATTTCCAAAAAATTGGAGTAATGGAGAAAACAAAACAAAAAACGGTTGAGATGCATTGCTCAGAAATTTTATGGTTGATTTCCAGTCTCCAATTTTGTAAACCTCTGACCGGCCCATTAAAATTTCTTTTTAAGAACTATAAATGGAAAAACCTTTTCTACTTGTTACATAAAGAAAGCATACTTGCCTTAAAATGTCTATAGTAAAACAATAAAAAAGTTATATCTGCAAAATCTACAAAAAAAATAAAAAACAATACGGTCCTCCAAGTTACAGGATATACGTTTTTCAAATTTAACACAGCTAAAAAGAATTACAGCATGATTAATTTATCACAATAACTCATTCAATAATTTATCACAACTATATAGGTGTGTTTTTACTTATAGTTGATTAAATAAGAACCAGAGATGACACAGTGTAAGTGAGGGAGAGCAGTCATAGTTACACAGCTCTGCAATTAAACAGAATATATATTCATATTTTAATACAAAAACAAAACATTTACAGAAAGGACATTTTAAACTATTTCTAATACTAACTTTTTGCAAGATGGGCTCACTTAAAGTGGACAGTAGTGCTAAGTATACCTTCTTTGTGTGGGGAGTACATTCTTACCTTGATTGAAATATTTACAATTGACTGTGAGCACCTCAAAGTTCTAATTTTTAATCCAGAGGTTTCGCAGCACATAGAATTGGCATTCTTAAAATGATAAAACAGATCCACTTTGCAGGAATATGTTAATTCTTGTTTTATTAATCCTCTCTTTATTAAAAGTAGCAAATTGAGGACAAACCAACATACCTCTGTTGAACATTTACATTTCTAAAGGCTTGTCAAAGCTTTTGGGCTACCTTTGATTTAATTTGAAACACTTTACTGATTATGAAAATTGCTAACATTGAGTCTTTTTCCATCACTAACACTGTCATTTTCAGCACGTCCTTGTAGCACCTGGTACGGTGAGTTCACTGGTCAGAAAATTAGATTATATTTTTACCTTTTTAAGCTGCAAAAAGCTAGTCAGGGTTAGATAAATCAGTATCAAATCATCAGAAACATCCCAGATTTCATAATCACAAATTTTCTTTTGTGCTAATTTATGTAAAACAAAGAGAAAACAGCTGCAGTGTTTAAATGAATTTTTTTTAAATTATTATTCTTGTTTGGTAACAAGAGAGAGAGTAAAAAATGGTAAATGGCCTATGTTTGTATAGCGCTTTACTTAGTCCCTATGGACTCCAAAGCGCCCTACACTACATTCAGTCATTCACCCTTTTATGCACACTTTCACACACTGGTAATGGCAAGCTACGTTGTAGCCACAGCTGCCCTGGGGTGCGCTGACAGAGGCAAGGCTGCCAGACACTGGCGCCACCAGGCCCTCTGACCACCAATAGGCAACAGGTCAACTGTCTTGACCAAGGACACATTCCTAACTCCTGAGCCACGGTAGTGTACAATATCAATACTTTCAGGCAGTGAAATTGTCAACTAAAGCACTGCCTAACCAACAAACTGTAGTAAAGCATTTTGTGAAGGAAAAAAAAGGCAGCATGTGTTGTTCCCCAACCTGGGCAGTTATTTTTAAGATTCATGAACACTGACAGATCTTTGAGCTGTCCACACCATTTGCACTTACGTGGATATCACAAAAACAAATACAAAAAACATATGGCAAGTTGTGTCATAAGTCCAAAAAGTGTGACTCCCAGGCTACAAATATCTCAACATTTAGATGTTTAAAGCCAGAAAAGGGTTCCACTCAGGCAATCTTAAAAACAACTTGAATTGCCTTGTGTTGGAAGTGTGCTATACAAATAAAGTTGCCTTGCATTGCTTAGCCTAAAACAGGAATATTGCTTCATATTTTTGCTTTCCCCCCCACACTCTATGTATTACAAAGCTCACTCAGTGTCATTTAGAATGACAGAGATTTCTCATGTATCACAAGCTGCCTGAAATAAGCCTGTAAACTATCATAGGACAGTATCAATGCTCAGCTCTGCTCTAATCCGTATTTCCATGGTCGTCACAGGTAAAAGCTTAAATTAATTCCATTTGAGCGGTGGAGTAAGGACTGAATGGTCCTTTCAGCACAAGAAAAGTCAGAAGACAGGTGCTGTGATGTGAAAACTGTTTCTCACACCTGTTTGTGGGCAAGCATGGATCATTTATGAGCGACAACATAAAGTGGCTCATCCACATGGCAAGAGAATCAACTGCTCAAATAAAGAATGGATGAAGCATGGAAAATTGGATTATCTGGCATGAGAATGTTGTTCTTCTTAACAGGGGCAAATTAAGTCCAGTGAAAGAAATAACTCCATTCCTGTTTCTAAAAAAAAAAAGCACTGACTAAAGTTTAAGGATATTTCTATTACATTAGCTGTATGCGAAAATGGATATCTCATTACAGTGGGGTTCGCATAAAGAAGAAACTGGGAGGACAGAAAAACATAAAAATGTGTGAATAAATGAATTTAAGAATCATTAATGTCAGTGGACATGCAGAAAAGATACACATAACCTTTCCAACATTTTCTAAATCCGTAGCTCTCATCGAACCCATCCAATAACTACAACTTACAATATCATGGAGCATTGTGCATCCGTCATTATATATATCAAATCTGCTGTCAGGCTGAAGGTGATGAATAAATTCAGATTCTCACTGTTGATCTGCAATAAAAATAAATAAATCCAATGTCTCACCCATTGATCTTATGAATGGCACTGTTAGCTCATTTCTCCATTATACTGACAAGACTTAAAGGACGCAATGGTGAACTGTTAATGTTAATGAAAAAAGGAGAACAGACGTGGCTGAATGGAAATGTCTTAAAGCTTAAGAAAAGAAATATTCTTAATTGTTCCACAGTGGGGGAATTTAGCTATCACAGCAGCAAGTTAAGGTAAGTGCATAAGTGACTGCATGCAATTCACAAATAGGTCAAATAATATATATATTAAAAAAGAGATGGTACCATACTGACAAATTTAGAAGATAAGGAAAATAATACTGAAATACTGCAATTATATTTTAAAACAAAGCCCAACCTCAAAAGTGTTTTTCAGCTTTTTGGTCAACACTGTAGGCTAACATGATATAAAGGTAAATGAAGAGAAACCAAATTACATGTCCAAGTATCAAGTTAATAATAGGAAGCACATTTTACAGGTTTGAGTACTTCTGTCATTAAAAAGTCTGAATTAATTAACAACCTTTAAATAGCCCATGTAGCAAGTTCTCAAATCAAGCCCTGCTACACATCTGAATATGATCATATAGTGACATTTAAAGTCTTCCAAAATATAAATGGTCTTTTGCATTGTCTAGGGATTTTGGAGCAATACTTTAAGAGAATAAATCATTAATTATCAAGACTAACAAAAGGAGTGCCATGAGCTGAAGGTTTTCAGGAAGACTGAAATAACTGGTAGGGTTTTCAGACTGCAGAACAAATGCAGCATGTAACTGTCACAATGTCAAAAAGAAGCCCTGGCATTAATGTGGAGGTGGTAGGATGAAGACAAGGATGGGGAGCAGAAGGATGAGGACTATACCAGAATTAGTGTAATTATTTCATAGCAATCAGTGAAAAACATGCAGAATTGGAATTCTGTGCCTATGGCTCCTGGCTGCACTTGGTGAGGTGAGCGAATAAGGAACCAGCACAAGGTTATAATTATTACACAGGATGGCATGCTGGTTGGTCTGCATCAGTTTGAACAGAAACACTCTTCTTTGTATTACTTTTTTCAAAGTCAAAAGTTTAGATATACTAAGTTTGCTATCCCTATAAATTATTTGGTATTAGGTATTCGTAATTAATTTGTAATTGTATTAGTTACATTAATGTTACTTCTTAAATTACTAACTAATTACTTATTTGAGTAGTTAGATTTAAAAAAAACAGGTACACTCTTGTGTAAAAATGCCAGATGCCAGAAGGTGCTGTGCTCAACTGTTCAAATCAATTCAATTCAAATCAAATTGCGTACAAAGAGCAATAGCATCTGGTTTTGTCCTTTATTCACAACAAAAATTGAAGTTTGTCGAAGGGTTGTCTAATATTCCTTAAACAAGCAACTGCAATACTATTGTTAAATATTGTGATACTGATATTGGTTTTAATGAATCCCTATTTTCTACATTCTTCTTTTTCTCTCCCATCATAAGCACATCCCTATCTATTTCTATAAACTTCAGCCTCTATATCAGGTCTGAGCAACAAGGGTAGTGAAGGTTCATCCAACTACTCAAATGTCTTGTCTGCATAAAGACTCCAAGGAAATGAAGCTATTACATCCAAGCATGCTTTTCAAAACAAGATTTTTGCAAACCAATACTCTGATAACATCTGCAGTTTCATATATTGCACAGCTCTCATATACATGTTTAAATGTAATAAGCCTCTTGGAATAAACAACAAAACATTGCACTTCACAGCCCATCCAATTATTTTCATAAAGTATTATTGCTAAACATTAATTAACATTGTAGTGGTGGGATGACATAGTTTTAGTGCTGACAGCAACAAGGGATCTAGAAAAACATGTGCAGTGCAAATTGCTATAGTCTAATTGTTTTCTATTTAACTAACAGCTGGTATTTAAACACATGTTCACTAAAATTGACAAAAAATCATATGAATACTGAATCTAAAGAGTGAATTTATCTGTGCATTTATTTATATGGACCTCTTTACAAATTACTAATTAAGTAAAAACTATTTTAATTTAAACTTTATTTTACATAATGCCCTGGGAGCTGATAAAAACATTAGTTACAGATGCATTTACATAATTTTGGATTGGATATACAACCGTGGCTATCAATCAGTCCACAGATGAGACTCAAAGGTCCTTTGTAGCTGCTAAACTTACAGTAGAACTACGATGGGCTTCTTAACTGCCTCAAAGCACTTACAGGTGGCTTCATGCCTGCTGTGCACTGAACAGTCCCTATCAGATATTTTAGCAATAAGAGAAAAACTTCCTCACAGATAATCATGTGTTTTGTGAGAACATTTATAGTGGTGAAAGTAGGCGACTTGTTACTATAATGGTAAGAAAAGAGAAAAAGCCTTCCAGTACTCCACTGCAGAAGAGCAACAAGAGGCTTCAGAACACAACATGAACTTTAACCATTTTACAGGACCATGAGTTTTTTAATCTGTTTGACCTGTTAAACCTAAATCTGAAAAAAAAACACACGCAGGATTTAAAAATATTGGCAGTCTCTCAGACCGTTATAGTTAGGACTTGCGAAACCAAACTAAAAAAACAAGAAAAAACTCAAATGTGTACATTTTTTGGTTGTTTAGCCTTTCTACTCTCAATCTTTCACACTTTTACCAAGCAATTAAGTCATTCGAAGTAGTGCCTTTTCTAGACTTAGTTACGTTTAAGCTGACATGAATGTTAATATTTCAGATGGGCAAAATTGAAAAAGCATATCTGATTGTGTCTTTTGCTTTACCTGGTTTAGTTTACACAACAGAGTTTACCTATGAACATAAAACAGAAATAAATCTTAAAGTAATTGATTTCTTGATCAGAACATTCAGTCCAGGAAACTGTACGGAAGTGTCCCCAAGCAGCTAAACATGAGATTAACTATAAAGTATGAATTCTATTTTGCATGGTTAAAAAAAAAAAAAAAAAACTACTAAAATTAAAGTACTGTTTTTCAAGGATATGAAAAATGAAAACAAGTTACAAACACAGTGCACTACACTTACTGTCAACCTTGATTAATAAAAATGTGAAATGTATTTGTGATGTTTCTTGTTGCTAGATAGAGAAATCCCTTTGGAAAAGCAGCCTGTCCTAATTCGCTCTTAAAACTTGAACTATCTGCCCATTAACATCACCCAAACTTTTTTTTCTCTTATCACCTAATCCTCCAGTGAAATATCCCCGTTTATATTCCTCCATTGCCCTACTCTTCCCTGCACACTTTTGACAGGTCTATTACATTCTCGCCCCTGGTCTGGCTTTGACACTGCTGAAACAAAAACAGCGGCAGTTAAAGTGAAAGAAGTTTTCAAAGTACACAGTTCTTTAAGTGAAAGCAATGAGCAGTACTGTCATAAATCTTTGATTTATTTCACTGAAAGGCTGGAATGAGACTCAACCCCACTGGGAATGGTGTTCAGATTCTGTATCATAAGCTCTCCGCTTATTTCAGAACCACAAAAAAGACCCTTTAGGTGCTAATTTGTTTTAATTATCAGTCAGTAACTTTTGGACATATAGGTGCATCCTAACAGCCTATAATATTATTGGAATGTGAATCAGTCTGCATGACTGGATCGCAGAGATGCACATTTTAACCAAATCACACATTTCTTGAGAACTGATACCACAGATATGGTATGGAATTGAATTTAATTCATTTAAAGCTCTGATTCTTTTAAAAATATATATAAATATAACAAGAGCTATTAAATAGGGTTATTAACACATAATTGTTTTGTGTACGTGTGTTGTTTTTTGCTTTATGGTCTTTCAAAACAGTGTTGGGGAAGAGTTACGACTTAAAGCTCACTGAGTGTAGTAACGCAAATGAATGTAGAGTGAAAGATGTATGCAATCAGAATGTAGTCCCACCCTTGTAGATAAAAGGAGATTGAAATCTTTAGACCCCTGCTGGAATCTGAACTTCAATAACCGTCCCACATAGAGATATTCAAGACATGGGCTATGACAGTGACACTTGTTTTAAGTCACTCCAAACCAGAATAATCAAAAGCTGGTTTAAGGAGCAAAATGATTCCTTTATTGCTCTGTGATCCAAAGTCCTTTTTTATGGTGAAAATAAATGTTCTGTTTTTCTTTTAAATCAGGGTGTCAGAGTCAGGAGGAAGAGTGGAAGTGTATAGACTCCAAGTAACTTCATGTCCAGGGTAAAGATTCTTTACCCACTGATGATATAGGGAGTCATGTCATCTGCTGGTTATTGTCCACTGTGTTTTATAAAGTCAAAATTCAGGGCAGGAATATGTAACACATCTATAAAATATGTGGGCGCCACTTTTTGAACTGAAATAAATTGACCTTAAAATGAAAGTCTAAGTTATTGCAATGCAGTTGTAATTAATTACAGAGAACAAAACCATATTCTATTTCTGAAATCATTCTGTGGTAAAAAAAAAAAAAAAAATAAACAATTTAATTGCTACTTTCCATGCACAGAATTTGTGGTAACAGTAGTTTCTTAGTGCTTGAAAAAGTAAAGAATCCCCTGTAAGGAAAAATACACCCATTTTAAATGCTTAAAGTGACTTAAAAAAGGAAGTGAATGAATTAAACAGGAGGTGATAAATACTTTTTCATGTAAAAACTTGGAAAATTCACCAGGATTCCTTTTCTATAAAGAATTCCCACTAAACTGATGAGCATGCAGGACAATCACTTCAACGCAGAATTACAACATGAAATCCAAGTCCTAAGGCAGTGCTTCACACCAGCCATCAATATTTATTATTCAACATGCAATTTCACATCTCCTCCATTTCTTATTCAAAATGAGATACTGCAACTTTTGGTAGTCATTAAATGCATATTCAGAAGTCAATGGCAGAGGATAAAGTACTGAAGGGTCAAAGTACTTTTTATTGTATTTATTTATATGAAAAAAAACAACTTTTGAAACAATTTGAAAATAATAAAGGAAACAAAAAAAATATCTAAAATATTTCCATAGAAATGTTTCACTCACACACAAAACTAGGATTTATATCCTAAACTTAGATGGTTTTAGTTTTTTTTTAGTGATAGGATAATCACATGATCCTCTGCTGCATACAGTTTAAAATTTTACATAACCTCACACTACACTTGGTCTGTTATACAATGAATGCCTTTTGCATTTAAGCAGAATTCACAACAGATTGGGATTTAAATTTTAAACATAACCAAACCATTTTTGTGCTACAACTTATAAATGTAAATTACAGGTCACAGAGGCCTTTCTGGTTGTTTTATTGTTTTTATTTGTTTTAAAGAAGTAATTTTAGTACTTTGAGCCAAAACAATGATGCTAATAGCCTACATATTACAGTATTTAAAGATGTAGTCCACACAAGATAAAGAAAACAAAAATTAAATGCATTCATCTTTACAAACGTTTTCTTGGAGCTGAATCAAACTTCTCCACGAAACCCAAGATGAGGATTTAAATCTCTCCATGCAATGGCTATAGGCTTCCTTGAATTGATTATTAATGGGCATACTAAACAGGATTTAATAACACTGTAATAGGCTTTAACCAGAAAAAAATGGAATGTATGTGATTTAATTTGAATTTATCTATAGGATTAAGTTGTTTGTAAAATTTGTGGAAATAAATATGGATTGGATCTATTTAAAGAAAAAATGTAAATGAAGTAACACATACAGATAACATAGAAATTTACAACACTGAAAATGTTGCATGTTACTCCGCTACATACACAAAATAAAACCCTGCAAAAACAAACAAAAAAATATTTCAGGCTGTCTTTCATAAACTGCTTCTTACCTTCTGCTGGGGCTGAACTTTTGCTCCACGCTTCTCCCAAACCAAGCGACAGGAACATGAGCTATCGACACAGCTGATCCTCCCACCCTCACCCTGCTCCGGCATAAAATCTGAGCGGTAGGCTACCGGTGATTGCTTGCGTCCTTCAGCTGAGCCGCGGATGTGCTTCTCCGGCTTCTCCACTAAGTGTGACAGAAGCTGGGAACAGCTGCTGGAGAGAGGAGAGGAGACAAGGAGAGGGGGAGGAGGAAAAGGGGGCACGGATACTCATTTTCACCAGATTATATTTATTCTGGTGGGAAAGAGCAAGACCAACATAGTTGGTTAACAGCGACAGAAAAGGGTGTAACAAATCATTACATACTGTTTTTGCTTCAGAAAGTAACGTTTAGGATTTGTTTATAGCATAGCATTTTTCCTAAATGAACTATGTTTCACAATGAACATCAAATAAACTATTTGCCAAGAGAGTAGAAACCTGCATGTAAACACTTACAATTCGACTCAGTTCAAAAGTGTTTATTCCAAACAGCAAAATAAATGTAACCTATAACCAAGAATCTTCCAAGCGTAGTTGGGGATGGAGATGGTAAGAGCAAAAAAGAGCTAATGGATATGACTGACTGCTCAAACAACAATCATTACCTTAATGAGAAAATGCAGCTCTTCATTTCCTGTTATGGCAAACTGCATTGGCATGTGAGATTTTCCTCGCTTTAAAGTCCTTGGATGTTTCCCTGCCAACTCTAGAACATCGACAGTAATGTATTCAAGAATAAACAGCTGTAGTGGAATTTCACATAATTCAATAAATAACATATTTCACTGTAGTGCAATAAAAGCATTTTATCGCTCCCTTCTTTACATGCTGATGGAACCACTTTGGTGCAACTTTGGATTGCTGGGAAGTAGAATTCTTGTTTTGGGTTCAAATACAACTTTTTCTGTGCTTTGAAACAACTGTTAACCCCATGTACCACCCTGATCGGTGTAATGTTGTATGAATATGTGCATAATCGTGACCGTGGCTATGGGGTTAAATCATACTGACCTATTTAAGTGTGCTACTGCACATTTCCTCATCGCTTTTGAGTTGTTGGTGAATTAAGAGAACATATGCTTTCAAACAAATGAGAGCTGAATGTCTTCTCTGCCTTCAAGATGCAAATGAAAAAAAATGGAGTTTTATCACAATGCTCATAGCAATGTTTTTGAATGGTAAAATAGATTGTTTTCTTTATTTACGAAAGCCTGAACATTTGACCTTTTTCTGAAGAGGTCGATGTGGTGAAATCACAGCTGCACTTCAATAAATTGAAGGCAATTTAGCTTTCCAGTAATATCTTCTATAAAAGGCTTTAAGCACATACAAAAAGTCTGTTTTTAGACTGAATTGGGTTACTAGTTCAAAAGAAATGCATTCAGTTCCAGGAATCTAGGCATTGGTAGTTGGAAATTAGACAAGATGTTTTCGGCTCTTATTATGTTTCATCTGCACCTTCTGTGTAGCCTTTATTCAGCACTCCTCAAACAATATTATACTGTAAATAAAGAGGAGAACATCACGAGAAAACTAAACACATCTTTGTCTTCTGTTTTTAACGAAAAAAACTGAAAATCAGTGAGAAGAAACAAGGTGTGATGAGCCCAAAGATACCAACTCATTATATAAGGTGTGTGATTTGCAAAGTTGAGAGCCTCCATCCAGTTGTATTACTACAAAGTGTCAGATGTAATGGCACCATGGTGGGGTAAATAACAAGCAAACAAAATATAATCACAGCTTAAAAGCTGAATGTATAAAATGTTTTATGAAATATATTTCAAGCCTTGTCAGTGGACTAAGTGGAAAAATTAGTCCTGAAACACTTTCAGGACCGTGCAAACACTTTGGACTTGAGTACAAGTACAAATATATATATATATATATAGATCAGGGATGCACCGATACCGATACTAGTATTGGGTACTGGCCCAAATACTGCCTAATGTACTCGTATCTGTGTTGGCTAATGCAGCAATAATTTCATAGAAAATATTCGTTTTATTCATCAGCGGGCTGCACGGTGGCGCAGTGGTTAGCATTGGTGCCTTGCAGCAAGTGGGTTCGTATCCCGGCCCAGGGTTTTTCTGCATGGAGTTTGCATGTTCTCCCCGTGCATGTGTGGGTTCCCTCCAGGTACTCCGGCTTCCTCCCACATTCCAAAAACATGACTGTCAGGTTAATTGATCTCTGTAAATTGTCCTTAGCTGTGAGTGTGTGCATGGTTGTTTGTCCTGCCCTGTGATGGACTGGCGACCTGTCCAGGGTGTACCCCGCCTCTTGCCCGTTGACAGCTGGAGATAGGCACCAGTACCCCCGCGACCCATTAAGGATTAAGCGGTTAAGAAAATGGATGGAGTTCTGTGGTAATTTTTACTAATAATAATATTTTTTTTTTTTTATCAAATTCAGCATAATTTCTTGTAACAAGCGTAGAAGAAAATAAAACCTGACCCAATATATAGCACTTTTTTTGTTTGGTAGAAGTATCGGCATTGGTACTCGGTATCGGTAAGTACTCTGATCCGAGGTTTTGAAAAAAGTGGTATCGTTGCATCCCTAATATACATATATACATATATATATATATTAGAAAATTTACCAGTATAGTTCACTTTTCAAGTTGTACTGGATATAATATTCTGAGAAAACAATAAATATTTTCTTTTCAGTGTCTCAAGGAGCAGCAGTCTCAAAAAGACAAAAAAAAAAACATCCCTACTCCAGTCTTTAATTTTTATCTTCATCCTCCTCAGTCTATTAATGAACCTTCACTTTACACAGCAATAATATTTTTTTGGGCTCTTTGCCACCCGTGTCACTCACAAAAACTCCTATGCTTGTTATATAATTGCTTGGCTCACAAAATTTATGTCACCAAACCGCACAAGGAGAAGAAAAATAAGAAAAATGGGTTTGAGTTTAGCAAGCTTTGCATCCTTCTTCCAGGACAAAGGAAAAGACATTAAATGTGGAGAAAACCACCATAAATCTGGCTCTGTGGAAAGTGACAGTTATGCTGGGGGAGAAATAGTCGGTCACTGGAGAGCCAGCATGTGGGACAAGCTCTGCAAGGTCTGGGTGAGTCTATCAAGTGGTATTTAATGTTAGCTGACGTCATATGCGATTATGGATTTGTAGTCTTTTTCATTATGATTTTTTACAGCAAATCAATCATAAATTACATGACAGATCAAGTCGAAACTATAAAAGGCTTGTTGAAGCACATTTCTAAAAAAAAAAAGTGTTTTTTTTTTTATTGGACATTGGTAACCGGCTCACCTTTTTTCTTTTATTTTTGTCTTAGCAAGAGGAAGAGCGTCTCCAATGACAACAACTGATTCATTGTGGTGATGCAGATAGCAGATGAGAAGTACCAGGCCCAGAGAGAAGTACATATTTGTCTTCTCCTCAGAGCAGGAAGCTACCTTACAAAGAGAGGAGATGGCAGAGTACACAGCCTTTAATCAAGCATTCCTTGGAGTGCTGGCAGAAATTGCACATTCCATTAGTCCTAGACATGTCTGACTGAATACTTTTATTTTTTTTATGTGTAGCAAGAATGGAAATACACCAATAAAAATGTGTGAATGTGCTTGTATTTTGTTTTTTAATGTTATCTGAGCATAGGCGTACACGGATTGTTGTAATTTGTACTTAATCCTCAGCATGTGCTATTTTAATATTAATGACACATCAATAAAATAATATTAATCTATTTTCCAGAAGCATGTTAGATGAATCCGGGGTTACCGGTCTTTCTCAAATCAGAAAGTAACTTTTTCTCTGGCTTATATGTATCAAAAATGGTCTGGTTCTAAAAAGTGATGTTCATACATCTGATAAATGAAATGATTTTGTGGAAGGAGATTAAATTAATTTCTGTTTTTAAATTATATAGCATACTACCACAGGCTGCAGACCCCTAGGAGAAAGACAACTTTTACAAATTCATTAGGAGCAAATATTGCTAAATGGCAAAGTGCTTAATTTGAAGATAAAAGAGGAGACATTTTAAAACACAAACCTTTACAGTGCTTAAGTAGGCGCATCCACAGGTGTACCTTCAGATAAAGTTCTACAGGCCAAATCTGAGTTTGAGTCCCCCAAAAAATCTTCCAGTTCAAGTCTAGTTTATAGTCTAGATTATTATTATTGTCTATTTAAATGCTCTGCATGTTTTACTATTTAATCTGATCACATTTACTTAATATATATTTTAACCTGTTACTTTAATCTTCCTTCCAGTGTTTCCTCTGTGGGTGTCCTCTACCTTGGGAGCGGTGGTCGGCTGTGGCTGCCTGGGTGCTCTCCAGATGCTGCTTGGTTGGAGGTGGGGGTCTCGGCCTCCTCTTCTCTGGGCGCCCTGTGTCAGTGCATCGGCTGCTGCTGTTGATGTGCTGCTGCGTATGCAGATGGCTCCTCTGATGGCATTTCCTTACCTGACAAGGCTGATCTGTACTCGACGCAGCGTCCTTGTTTACTGTTGCTTTTAAGTGTGTGTGTGCACGGTAGTCGTGTTGGGGGAGGGGGGTCAATTTAATCTGTAAAGCACTTTGAGATGCCGTTTTGTATGAAAAGCGCTTTATAAATAACGTTTGATTGATTGATAGTCATTAACACTTGAGAGTAGAGGGTGGATTTTAAGAGTAGAATAACTGCAGCCATGCACTTTATTTTAAAAGAAAAATACTTAATACCCCACGCTATCACCAAGCTAACATAGTGGCAAGTGAAAAATAACAAAACATTAAAAAAAAACATAATCATTTTTTTTGACAACAATAGATAATTGCGATGTTACCTGTACTTACAGGTAGCTTTGAGAAGTTATTATATTAGCTTATATCACTTTTTATATTTCTCCAACGATGTCTCATAATATAACAGCATACCATTAGCATCTGCTACATAATAATTCCAGCAATAGCAATTTCACATGTCTCAGTCCTAATGTTGCAAGTCCGGGTCCAAGTGCAAGTCATTGGCATCCTTCTGAAGTCAAGTCACAAGTCTCTTAAAAGTGACTCGAGTCCAGACTTCAGTACCTCATGCCTGAATATACCTCACAAAGCTATAAAAATTAGAGTTTTCAAAATTAATCTTCGAGTTTGTACACTTCTGAATTAAACAAACAAAAAACAATACTATTTCTCATTATTCAGCAATTTTTCAAAAGGACTTGTATTCCTAACAGAACTACAACAGGAAACAGTGTGATTTAGTGAAAGGCAAAGAGGTGAAGGGTCTTTTCACACATCGCAAATAAAAAAAAGTTTCAATGTTAGAAAATATCAGATAAAACTAGAAAAACCAGAAACACGTTTGTGTTTAAGATATATAGATGTGCGGATCACCTGTTTCAAAGTTGTACCGACTAAAATAGTTATTTCATTGTCCTGTTGAAGTTAATTTATTTTTCCTGTTTGTGCATTTTAAGGACTTTCTCTGTTGTCTCATGACATTAGAGCTCTGCTTAAACAGCTGTTTTACATGTGTAAATCTAGCTGCCCCCATGATCTGAATGCTAAGGTTGAGTTTATATCTAGAAGTCTTAAATGTTACAAATTAGGGTCTATTACTTTGGTGATATCGCGCATCCAGTGGTTTATTGGAATTTGACCATCGCTTTATCTTTCCCAAGGCTTTGCTTTGTGATAAATGCTTTCCATTCTGAATTCTATAAGTAAGCAGCTCACCTCCAGTTTGTCATTACACCCCCGCACTAATGAAATGTGCCCAGGTAGATTTAGTACCTCGGCAATACCAGAGGGGACTCTTATCAATGAATGCACGAGCCTAGAATCACATTAAGACCAAGCAATCAGGCAGATAGTGTTACACCGTGATATTTACAAATACCTTCAATTTATGGATTTATGTTGCCTAAAGCAATTTAACTAAATAAATGTGCACTATTATGAAGGAAATTATTAAGATAGTATACATAACAGTCTTTATTACAGCTTTTCAAAATAAAGTACTTTGCATGGAAGGCATGAAAAGACTGAAAAAACCCCTACAAACTATAAATATGACACTGCCATAGCAGTAGCCAAATAATTTATTGGAAACATCTTTTTCACTTAAGCTATCTCAGCAGAGCACACTTATTATGGTAAGTAATAATCTATCTTACATGCCAAGTTTAAGAATGAAGGTTTAGTTACAGCTGCAGTTCATAAATATTCTCAAGGTTGGACATTACAGAAGAGAGGTTCAGATTTGCCCTGAAAAAGGGTACAGTGATTTTTTTCATCATGACAGGTCCTGTGGAGGATGCTGGGAAACTTACAGATATGATTTCCTTAAATGACAAAATATAATCCTGGCTAAATCGTCCTTCAAACTGATAAGCCTTGTAACTGAAAGAAAGGTAGAAAGAAATAATTGAAAAGACAAAAAGTCTAAAACAAAAACAAAAAAACGGGATAGCCATCAAAAGAGCAGAGTGACTGTCCTACAAATCCCAGTCTAACAGACAAGAAATGTGGCTGGAGAATATATCAACAAATTAATTTTGGATGTGCATCAGTAGCTGTCTGTAAACTAGGTTTTGAGGTCTCATGAATACATTAATTATGTTTATTATTAAATATTGATCAGTAATATTCCTTTGCAACTACTTTCACTCAAATACTATCACAAGATATGAGAAATTTATTACAAGTTTATTATAGTTGAAAACTACGATTAATTATATTAGAATACCCTAACATTAATTATTTGACAACATTTTAGCTTTAAAAATGTGAATCATGTCCCTTTTCATTTTTTTTTTTATTTCATCATGTTACAGGGACAAAATTTGGATTTTATGAGTCAGACCCACACAAAATAGTGGCTAAATGTGAGGTGAAAGGAAAAGGATACATGACCAAAAAAAAAAAAAAAATCAGAATCAAAAATCTCAAAGGCGTGACAATTGGTGCTCAGGCCATTTAATTCAATACTTTGTAGAAATACTTTTTGTTGCAGCTCTTTTGAGGTATGTCTCAACTTGAACATCTCGAGACTGAGTTTTTTGCTCATTCTTCTTTGCAACACAGCTCTAGTTCAGAAGAACAGTTTTCAAATCATATTTTGAAGTAGACTTTGGTCTGACTTTTGACCAGGCAAATCTAAAATAAAAGAATATGTCCTGATCTAGACTATGTCAATGTAGCTCTCACTCTATATGTAGCAGTTTTGTTTTCAACCTTTTTCGGTCTTTCATTTAGCTTCACCTATCATCTCATCGTATCTGACCAGATTCCCTGTTGGTGCTGAATTAAAGCATCCACATAACTATATTCTGCCAATATCACGTGTATGGTAATAAATACCTGTTTGTGGGATGTGCTGTGTTAGTTCTGTTTTGTTTCTCTCTCATTTCCAGATTATGCACTCCTTTGTTTTGTGCCATCACATAAAACCCCAATGAAATAGTGTGGTTAAATGACAAAAGGTTAAGGAGGTAAGATGGTTTTGCATGACACTGTATTTGACATACAATTTACCTTGATACCAAGACGAGGATTGTTTTTTCAGAATAAGTTTTCTTGCAAAACTGAACAACAGAATAATTTCTGCCTAAATATCGCTTGTGTGTGAGGAAAGAGTGGGAGTTTTTTTAGAGAAATCTTCCTTGCTTTCTTTTTCAAGGAGTCATTGATTAGATTCAGACAATAAAAAATGAAAATAGCCCTCAGTCTTAATGATGCCCTTAGTTCTCAAACAAACCTCTGAAGCTTTCAGATAAAATTTGCATTTATACTGAGATTACAATTAGGTGGGATGTATTCACTCATTTAGGTGCCCTCTATCAAAAAGGTGCTAGATTCTATTTAGGAACTGCAGAGAATAATGGTTTTAAAACAAATATACAATATATATTTCCTTTTATTGGTACAAACATTTGAAAACTAAGTATTGTTTTTTTCACACCCTCCAAATATGCACTGCTCGGTATTGGCCTATTACAAAAAATAAACACAAATTAAATACTGTGTGGTTTTAACATGACAAAATCTTTAAGATATATAAATGGTTTTGCATGCCACTGTTTATCCTATTTGACATATAACAGAAACTAAAAAAGCACTCAGAGCGAGCAAACCTCTGCTATAGGGCCACTAACGAATGTAGCGGGGCTCCTGCGTATGGGAGCGGCTTGTCAGCTCTCTGAGACAGGAGAGGAATGGAAGTTAGCGTCACTGGTCAGTGGCTTTATTCATGTTGGATCAACCCCAACATTTAACTAGTTATTCCCGATTGCATGTATACATTTCCTAAAAATTTAATCTGAATCTGACCATACGTTTTTGAATTATGTCGCTAATAGACAGACAGGCACAAAAACATTACCACCTGGGCAGAGGTAATGACTACCTTGGCAACAGCCGAAAGGTTGCTTTCAAATTATTCCTGAAAATCTGAACGAATCCACATCTAACTAAAGGTTGCCTGAGTGCGAGGCAAGAGTGGGAGTATTTCAGAGAAGTTTAACAAGCTTCCTTTCTTTTTTCAGGAAATATAAAGTATAAACAGAAAAGTAGCACTTCATAATGTTCAGCAGGAAATTAATTGCATAAGATGTCAAAAACTTAAAAGGTAATCCACTAAAATTGGGTTTTATATGTTCTTTGCATTTTTTTGTCTCTTTTTAACCACAGCTTCTTATTATAATCAATCCTGTTTAAGTCAGTTCTATGAGAAATTAGACTTTAAAATTAAAGACAAACTTCTGGGAATATTTTAGTTTAGTGGGGTTCTTTTGATTTAGCTCCATGGTATTTCTAAAGCTGGACTATTCATTAATAGGGACCTGAAATAAAAATCCCTATGCACAACCTTTCTTTTTTTAACAGCATACATCTCCTGCATAGTAATGACAGCCCACAGGGTGAGGAGAAAAAGCCTTAGGTGCTATGCTTTTGATTGAAACTGCATCATATATATTAAAGTGGAAAGAGGCATTTGGTTCATATTTATTAAAGGCTTCATTCAAGGTTTAGATGGGAGGCTATGTTCAGGAAAAGCTTGCACCGCAGAGTTTCCTATACCTAGTGAAAGACTGTTTAACTCTTTGTGCATAAACACTAAAAAATAAATAAAACTGAAAAGAGAACAAAATCCTTTCCCAACAAATAGTTTGGTTCTTTGCCAACCTTTATCCAACCTTTCTTATGAGATAAATCACTGATCTTATAAAGACCAACTAAAACCAGAAGTCACCCAACATTCATGACATACATGCAGATGATTCTGTAATTGAATGATTTATTCGTTTGAAAGTGAAATTGCGTAGAGTTCAATCAGTAAGGTCCTTCCTTCTGTAAAAAAGAAAACAGATGTTGAACAGTTGACTATTATTTAAAGGATCACAGCAGCAAATGTTGCTGCATGTAAATTTTAATTAAAAAGCTGTGTGGAACCTAATAAGAACATTGGAAAATAATCTGAAATAATTTAAAATGGAAACTTAAACCAGGAGCATGTAGAATCAAGTGAAAAACTACCATCTGAATTGGTCTAAACATAGACAAAATGGGAAAAACTAACCCACTGATCAACTGCAAGAAGTTAAAACAAGGTATACAATGATCTATGGGAACAATTGGACAACATTAATGTGAAGCCAATTTGTCAGAAACAAACTTGCGCAAAGTTTCAGGATTTAATAAAAAAAAGGAAAGAAAAAAACACAATGTGACAAAAAAGGTTACTATTTACCAAGGATCCACTGACTGTCCAACAGAGAAATATTATAACAGCCTATAAACTGTTGGAAGTGCTTGTTTTTGCCAACAAGAATATGGAAACCTCTGACTGACCTGTAAACACTTCCATGTCCACAACTGTATATAATCGAGTGTGGCTAGGAGATAGGATGGCACCTCCTGTTGTGAAAATTTTACACTACTAAATATTCCTTTCAACTGCTAGTGGTACTTTTACAAAGTGGAAGTGTTTGGAAATTATAACAACTCAGACAGCGAGAGTCAAGCCAAGTAAAATGACAGAGTGGGGTCAGTGGATACTGTAGAAACAGCTGCACACCAGTTTCAGAGCTAGGTCTGAAGGGTGAAGTCTGTTAGGTGTAGAAGAACTTGGGATGCAAAGAAAGTCTTGACCCCAATCCAATAGAACACTTTTGGTATGATTAAAGCTTAGTTTATACTTCTCCCCCTGCATAAGTGCAGAGACATGCAGGGCAATTACCTGTCGACACGAGAGCTCTCCATCACTCTAGCAAGGACTAGAGCAACTTTATAACAATCCGTTGAAAGGAAAATAGAAAGCACGCCTGTGATTGGTCAGCCCAACATCAGTTCCAGATCATTTCACCAGAGCAGTGCTCTGTAGTCAGTATAATATGTAGTCAGTGCAATGTTTGCGTACAGTCTTTTGTTGGTTATGAACACAAAGAAGGGTAAAGAAAAAACAAAACAAAAAAACAGCTGTATTTATTTACATGCATTTTTTAAGTATTCATAGAGCTTCACTTCTGGTATCAAGCTTTTCAGCGCAATCAAACCGTACTTTCTATCAGTCATTGCTCCCTGAGTGGAAATGTATTTACAAGCAGAAGAAAAAAATTATCTACCATCAACCAGAGACATCACTACTGTGGTCAGCAGATGCGCATCATGTTTTATGGGTGTGGGTGCCAGGGTTATTATTGTTAACGAAAACTAACAAAATAAAAAAAACTAGAAGTAACAAAACAGGTTTGTTACCTGAAATAAAAATATAAATGAGAATATGAAACAAAACGAACTGAAACTGTAATGAGTGTTCACAAAATTAAAACAAACTGAATTTATTGAGAAAATGTGCTTAGTTTTCGTTTCATAAAGTGTCTCATAGAGTCTAGAAGAATTATTTCTATGTAGCTCCCTGTGTACTGCGTACTGTCACCAGAAATAGAAGGGATAATGTGGTTGTGCCTTTTGGCTTGCATAGATTGCTTTGATAAAAACAACAGAACGGGAATGTTGGAAACAATCCTATCGACTCGCCCCATTTAAAGGCAAATTAAAGATGTCTTTTGGATTGCAAGAAATCAGAAGAAGCAACTGGAATGATGATTCAACAGTCTGCAGCAAAAACTTTATAACAGGTTTATCTTTAGCTAACAAACAAGCAAACATTGCTAACCAACACTGCAACTGCAAACAGCAATGGGAGCCTGTGTTACATTGGAGATGTGTAGCTGATGTAGGTTGTGCGTGTATCCACTGTGTTGATGGACAAATAATCCCTTTCTAGTTTTGTTTGTTGTTTTTTACTGGCTGTACTGCATTATCCCAACATGTCAGTCAAGTTGTCTGTGTTGCTGCTAAATAAGCATTTTCAAAAACCTAAAACTAAACTACCTTACAAATGGTCAAAACTAATTAAAACTAAAATAGAATTTAAAATCTTGAGTCAAAACTAAATAAAAAGTAAAATGAATGAAAATTTTAAAACTATTATAACCCTGGTGGGTGCAAGCTTGGTGACGGAAGGGTAGGAGCCATGACTTCTTTTCCAACACCAGTGTCTGACCTCACAAATATGATTTTGGAAAACTGGAAAAAAAAAAACTTAAATAAGACTTGAACACTTTGTGAAAAGCCTCCCTGGATAGTTCAAGCTGTTCTAGCTAAAATGGGTGAGGCTACATCATTAAAACCAATAGGTTAGGAATCGGAGATCATTGAAGTTCATAGGTGTGTAAAGGCAGACAGTGGGGCAGAATCACAGAACCACTGGAAACCAACCTTAAAGTCTAATAGATACAAGTGACAAAAAACCTAAAACAAAAACAACCCCCCCCCCCCCAAAAAAAAAAACAACAAAAAACTAACCAGTTTGAATTTAAGAAATGGAATAAAACAAAAACATATAAAACATCTCATGGTGCCCCAATCTTATTATAAATAGATGTAGGGTTAAGGAATCAATGAGAATGTAAGTGTTAAACCAAGGCTTTTCTCAGACAGCCATTGCTAAGCTTCACCATGGACATAGAAAATTGCAAAAGAGAAACAAATAAATCTTGTGGGAACAAATTGAGGGGACAAGAATGAGGGAGAAAGTACTACTTAAAGCTACATGTCCTAGCAGCTCAAGCTTTCTGTCACTTAGATGATGGAAAAGGATTAAAATGAAAAGGGGCAGTGCATTTGACTGACATTTTTAAAGCTATACATTTTGTTACTTTAGGACATAAATAAGTTTGACCCTAAACTCACCCCGTCTTGAAAAGCAACATCAGTACACACAAGGTTGCACGAAATGACTCAGACATACTACATTCTTGGTGATATGCTATGTGTGTGACTGTTTCTCAGCCGAGAAGGACAACCAGACAACCCAATACTAGGCTGCTTAAAAAAATAAATAAATAAATAAATAAAAATAAAAGCATCCTTGCTGAGAATTCAGACCTTTTTCATCTTTTGTGCATTCAGTCTCCCCTGCAACAACCCCTACTTCACCATCTCTCCTCCACATACCGTCCTTCTAATCCCCTTGACTGAAGTGAAGGAGACCGAGTGGCTCTGGGCACAAAAAAAAAAAAGATGGAGCAGTAAATTACAGTGAAAAGAGAACTCTAGATCAGAGAGGGAATGAAAAAGAAGAGTCTCTCAATCAGCAAGCAGAGTAGAAGCCAGAGAGAAATGAGGGTGGCGGAGTGCAAAGTAAGTTGGATTAATAAGCAATGACAGCCATATTTTTAATCAAAAACTTTTTTTATTTTGAGAAAATAATTATGTACCACAGCAATAAGAAAAATAGCTTGAGACAGAGAATCAAACAATCTGCTGTAGATACATGAGAACCCAACAGACAATATGCAGCACAGGGCCACATATATTAGGTAGGGATGTTAAAAATATTAACGATGATATAAAATCCAGATCGGCTATTTATTGTCTCTAACACAAAAGTACTCATCTTTTCCCAAGAGAGCAGACATTGAAACAGAATAAAATAAAATAAACCCCCTACATCATGTTTCCTACTGTAACTTTTTCTAATTCTTGACTGCAGCATTAAGTAACTTCAACCTTTCACTTGACTTTGGGTTGATCTCATAAAGTCTACCTGTCTGCAACAGTGAGTCTCTTATCAGGCCACTGGCAGGCAGGCAGGACAGCATCATTACTCATTCCCCTCCTGTAGCCTGAGGTTGCAGCCGGGAGCAGCGGCAGACAGCAGCTACATTTGAGCTGAGAAACTCCAACATGCCCTGAATCAGGTACTTTGCTTCTTTTTGTATTGTCCAAGAGATGAGCTCCGCATGAATGATTCTTTGTTGTTTGACTGTGACAAATAACTCGTACGAGGGAGGGCTAATAAAATAAATCTATTACTAATTTTATCATTTAACTCAAGGGACACAATTTAACAATACAAGCATTTTATTTCCAGCTCGGTGGAGAAAACACCTAAAGTTATTTCATTACCATCACATGAGTCAGTGTAAAAACATAAATGAGCAATTAATGATTTATTGCTTGTTTGCAGTGGGTAGTAAGAAAAAGAACTATGGCTTTTTCCATTTGCATCTTCATCAGGGGTTGTAGTAAGTATCCCAGACTCCTCAGTGCGTGCATAGTGTATTTTTCAGGGCACAACAGTATAAGGTTGATAGGGCAGCATCTTCTGACGTTCGTTGATGGCATAAATCCATGCGGGTTTCACAAAGTTCAGGTTGCAATTCTCCATAAGCGCCTGTGATCGATGTAAGCAAAAAAAGTAAATAAATAACAAATAAACAATTATTTTTTTTAAATCTCTGTGCAGATGCACTCTAATTGAAAGAACCATGACCTGTTCTGATCAGAACACACACTATTATGGTCTATTACACCATCAATAAACCATCTGTTAAGGTATACAAAAATGCAGATGGAGGCAAAACTGTCTGTTATCTGGCAAACTTATTGGTGCTTCTCTAATTATAAACACTTCGTCATGTCAAAAATAAAAAAAAAGGAAATGTAAAAATTCATTATTTTTGCAGCAGCAGGAATAAAGGTCATTCTGTAATTTTAATAAAAGCATTTATATAACGTGATACATTTTTGTTTTAAAGGTTTTACAAGCACTCTCTATTATTATACTGAAGATTATCCTACTCTAATGGTGCATTCAGACCGCAAGCTTTATCTGCGTCAAACAGCGTTCACAAAGCGACTAGTTCGACGCACATACACAGCAAATACATTTTTAAGATAAAGCTTGGAAAGCTTGTCGGCCTTTCTCTGCTGGATGTTTTAAACATTAGCGGATCAGGGTTGGCTGGGCGATGTTGAGGTCGGGCAAAGTCACTACAGTGAGCGGTTCTGATTGGTTGCCGTGTAGTGTCAAGAGCATTAAGACCTTCAAAAGTTCAACCAGCTGAACTTCTGTGTATCTGGCATGTGGCACTATGAATCTTGAAAGGCAGGAAAAGCTTGAAAAGTTGATGGAGCCAACACTCACAACGCCCCGCAGAGACTGTGACGCTCCTCTTATGGACTCAACCACAGACTTAACAGGTAATCTTGTCACTGCTGTTTGGGGCGGTGTGAACGCACCAGACGAATCATATACTAGTCCATGCCTAATACAGGCCTTGGGCTATAGTATCAGCTATTCATTTATTTTAGGAATCCAAACTAATACCTAAAGATATCTGAATAAACTGTTGGTTGCATTTGCCAGGTGAATTAAAGTGTAAATGAATAATTTTATAAGACTACACTGTTAAAAAAAATAAAGTTAGCCAAACTTACAATTTGAAGGACAACGAAACTTCAACAGAATTTTCAGTTAGAAAATTAAACTTGAACGTTTAAGTTCTGCTTATGAGTTTGTTCAACTTGGATTTCTGTTTTTCAAATTCAACTATAAGTTGTAGAGACTTCAAATTTTAGACCAATAACTTTGAATCCTGATTTTTTCCATCTACGTTAAAGTAGCAGTATGTTAAATTTGATGTTATACAAACTTAAAAATATAGATTCTAAGAATGATAAATACTAATTATTATTCAATGGACTGAACATTTCCAACACTTTTCTAGTCATGCTGCCAACTCAAAGCACTTTCCACTCACTAAGGAGGGTGACGTTTATGCAGCAATACAGTAGGCAGCTTGAGGTTATGAGCAGAGCAGGAGGGCAGAAGCTGGAATTAAACCCACCACCCTCTGATTACAAGCCAACTAATCTACCCACTGAGCCACAATATCATAGAAAGTGGGACCATAGTGGGAACTTAACCTGACATAAAGCACATATTCTACTCTTTAAATTTTTTCATCGCTTTTACTCTGATATTCAAGAGTTCGTAAAACATTTTTAATGTAATTAAATAAGCGCAAAATCTACCTCTGTGGGCTTCCTTGTCCAAGCAACACATGTAGCATTTGACTCAAAAGCCAATTATAAAAGTAGTTTTTCCTCGCATTTCACAAAAAAAAAAATACGAACATTTGCAGTTTTCCACAGTTTCATACATTTTGAAGGGAACTTAACAGCTCTAGAGAAGCTGGAAATAGTTTGCAGCAAATTAGTTTTTTCTATTATACTGTGCATTGACATTTTCATCCATCATTGGATTGCATCTTTTGGGGTTTTTGAGGTTTTTAAAAAGTGTTGAAAAGTGAGTGAGCAACAACTAACAACATTTACTCCAGCAATATTTTAGGACTGTTTTTCGTTTTGGAAGTTGCACATATAGGCAGGCCAATCATCCATTCATTCAAATGTTGAATGTAATGCTGGGGATTTTTATCAAACTGCATTTTAGAGGGAGAGAACTTACATCTTCAAAGGACTCGTGCCATCCTTCACTGGTCACGACAAACTGCACTTTATCCGACATGTAGTCCTCGATCGTTCTGAAGAAAACACTCCAGTGAGGTATGCACTTACGAACTTAATATACTGCATCTTTACCATTTTGTGTATTAGGCAAATAACAGATTTAATATTCTGTTTTTAAAGTGACTTGTTGCGCAAAAAAAGTCTGCTCCTACCCATTAAAGGCAACAATGTACCGCAGAAGTAGTCGCCTCTCGTTGTTTGGAAATTTTCCATAAAGGAAAAAGTGCTTTCCTTTGAGGAAATCTGAAGAAAAAACAAAAAAACAATTTCAGCAAAGGAGACAGGTGCAAGACTAGACAATATGGAGGACAGAATTTATAGATGCCTTTTGTTGAAATGGAGAGAAAACAAAAAAGCAAACAGAAGGCACTTTGGTGTTTATGTTTGGCCATCAATTTTGTGAGCAGCTGCGGTGTCTCATGCATCAGACCTTCAGAGACAGATGTGTTCTCGCAAACGGAACATGAGTAACAGAGACAGGAAGAATCCTAGATAAGAGCAAAGGAAGACGTACCTGGAAGCTCTGGGATGGGATGATCCTCTTCCGCTTCAGCGTCTGTGTTTTCATCCGTCGACCCCCCGTATGGGTCCTCTTCCTTTACGGAGGATTCCTTTGCAGTTGCTTTCTTCTGTCTGCTCTCCACCCTTTGATAGGAAGAATACATTGAAGAAGACAAGTCTGGGTTAGTCAGAAGTTATATTTTGTTTTTTGCTCAGGAAGAATTCAGAGGATCATTCCAAAAAATACCAGCCTCTTTTTTTAATTCCAGTACCTGGCTTTCTTTACAGGGTTTATACATAATCCTAAAGTTTAATTTACTACGTTTTACTACCTTTTTTATGACCTCTACAATATTTTTTACTAACATGATGCCACGCAGCAGCTTGTCTTTGTGTGTGCATGTTTTGTTTTTTTTGGGTGCGGCGATGGGGAACACACGACCCTTACTCATGCTTAATTATGACCAGACTTAAAGCTGGCAAAAGCTATTTTAAAATAAGAAGAAATTATACATTTATAACATAAATCTCAACCAAACCAACAGCAACAAACACAGTCCATGTTAGTTCTGGTTACCTCTGCAGCTCGTCTTCTGTATCCACTCCAGACTCATCATCACCTCCATCTTCTCCTGTTAAAAGGAAATAGAGGGGCATAAATGTGTACATGTGATCATGCTTTCAAATCTGTGGGGGAGGGATGGAAATGTTTTTTTTTTTTTTTTGTGGGTAATTTTAAATCTGTAAATACATTTGAGTTGTAATCTTTGTATGAAAAGCGCTTCATAAATAAAGTTTGACCGAATGTTTTGAAAAAAAAGAAAAAAGTTTTAAGTTATTCATCAGCGTCTCCGTGAAACGTCAGATTTTCTCAGATGGAGGGAAAATAAAAACAGCCTGGCAGGGAAATATATGTGTGACATATTTTTATTTGCAACCCTACATATAAATTCAGCTAGGGTGAGTTGTGCTGACTGCTCTGTGACTGTTGTTAAAACTAATTAACCTTTATATGTGGAGGTATTCATTCTGCTTTAAATTTCTTGCCATCTGTGGAGAGGAGTTTAATGTGTAATTAAAATGCCAGGTGAGTCCACATTTCTATGAAATATACATAAGCATTTCATTCAAATAGTTATTGCCAACATGTGCTTGTTTTTAGGGGTTTTTTTTGGAGGGGGGAGGATCTATTTAGAATGCAGTCTTCACATAACATGGTGTGTTGGTGGGTCAGATCCTGTTGTCTCTCCTTAAGGATGCATCTCAGCACTTTACTCTGAGCTTCGCATTACCATAGAAATGAGAATCATGCACAAGTCCCTCTGCAATCATTACGGCTCCACTCCATTCTCGCTTTCCACCCATACTGCATGGTTTCCTACTCTTGCCCTTTACACAGCAGCGTTGTCAACTCATCCATTTACAAGTAGCTTATAATAGTTAGGCCCTTTTTCTGATCCTATGACTCTCATGTTGTCCCCTAACCCCTCTTTATTCATTTAGTCCACTTCAGTGATGTTGTCATCTTCCAGGCTCCAGTTATTTAAGAGAATTACATCAATCACTTCAAATACAAAAATCACTTAATCTTAGCTTTTTTTATTTTTTTCCCCATGCAGACATATGTTCTTATTTGTTTATATCTAAGAGATTTGCAGTTCTGTCATTCAGCATTTGTTTTCCTTTTGACTGAATGTCAAACCTCCGACTAAAAAAAGACTTCACATCTTATGGTTTCTAGCTTCATATTTCTGTAGGACCAAATGACCTTGTTTACTTCATATTTAGATCAGTTCATCCACTGCATGCAGGGTGTCTGGATGCTTCAGTAATTTTCCAGTGAAGATCTGTTAAAGATTTATTATTCATTTTGCACCATTTATATCTAACTTGGCTAATAGCTTTGCAAGTTACCAACAACTTTCTCAACTTCATCTTCAACTTTTAAATCTGGACTTGTAAAAACTGACAATAGGCTTTTGATTTGAAGCTGAACCTCTTAAATTGTAAAGGAATTATACGTACAGCATATCAATTATGGAGCAAGTTACAACCTTGATTGTTTTGCTAAGAAGTAAAAACATGATTACTGTTATTTGTGAGAATTACAATTTGAATTTGGATATACACTGCATTTTTCTACCTAAAAAGGCAGTGAAGACTAAGAAATCTCTAACCGTACTGCTGACTTATAATTCTGACAGTTCAGTAGCAAATATCAATGGATGCTAATTTACTGGCCACTTTATTAGACACACCTGTCCACCTGCTCGTTAACGTAAATTTCTAATCAGCCAATCACATGACGGCAACTCAATGAATTTAGGCATATAGACATGGTAAAGCCAATCTGCTGCAGTTCAAACCGAGCATCAGTATGGGGAAGAAAGGTGATTTAAGTGACTTTGAACGTGGCATGGTAGTTGGTGTCAGACGGGCTGGTCTGAGTATCTCAGAAGCTGCTGATCTACTGGGATTTACACGCACAACCATCTCTAGGGTTACAGTGAATGGTCCGAAAAAGGGAAAATATCCAGTGAGCAGCAGTTCTGTGGGCAAAAATCCCTTGATCAGAGCAGAATGGCCAGATTGGTTTTAGCTGATAAAAAGGAAAGAGTAACTCAAGTAACCACTTGTTACAACCAAGATATGCTGAAGAGCATCTCTGATCGCACAAGACGTCAAACCTTGAGGCAGATGGGCTACAGCAGAAGAAGACCACACTGGGTGCCACTCCTGTCAGCTAAGAACAGGAAACGGAGGCTACTATTCGCACATGCTCACCAAATTGGACAATAGAATACTGGAGAAATGTTGCCTGGTCTGATGAGTCTCAATTTCTGCTGCGACATTCGAATGGTAGGGTCAGAATTTGGCGTCGACAACATGAAAGCATGGATCCATCCTGGCTTGTATCAACGGTTCAGGCGGTTCTGGTAGTGTAATGGTGTAGGGGACATTTTCTTTGCACACTTTGGGCCCCTTAGTACCAATTGATCATCATTGCAATGCCACAACCTATCTGAGTATTATTGCTGACCTTGTACATCCCTTTTTGACTATGGTGTACCCATCTTCTGATGACTAGTTCCAGCAGGATAATACGCCATGTGATAAAGCTCGAACCATTTTAGACTGGTTTCTTGAACATGACAATAATTTCCCTGTACTCAAATGGCCTCCACAGTCACCAGATCTCAATCCAATAGAGCACCTTTGGGATGCGTTGGAACGGGAGATTTTAATCATGGATGTGCAGGCGACAAATCTTTTTTTCTTTTTCTTGCCACAATTAGTGATATAAAAACACATGACTATTCAAAAGGTAAAACCTTATAACACTTCCATTTCCAATTACATGCACATTATGTAAATGAAACAATAACATAATTTTGCGAGTTCTAATAGCCCAGGACACAAACGATAACTAGTTTCCATGCTGAGAAGATGATGCTGGGATTAGATTTTCCCATGGCACTGTGTTTTCTTGTGCCACTGAAAGAAGGAGGAAAATTTGTGAAAACCTTATACTGTCCCTTGAGATTTAATTTCTACTTTTGCATTTCTGGTGGTAAATTAATTATGAGGATCAGCAATTGCTAAACTCACGGAACGGGTCAAATTAGCACAAGCTTTGCTATTAGAAACAGGGATTTTGGTTCACAGCATGCATAGAAGGCTGTTCTACAATCCATGCAATCAGATTAAATTGTTTTGCAAAATTCATATTTGCTTATCTGCAGTACAAAAATATGTACAGTTGAAAATAATAAGAAACAAATTTTTTTATGTACGGTTTAAGAGTAAAAAGAGTTAGAGGCTAGGACAACGTGAAGAAATCACTAAATAAGTTGGGGATCCATCAGTCTGCATGATTTTCACAGTAAATGCCTAGGCACACAGGAATACTTTACTATTACTCAAATGAAGTATACATTGGTCTGCAACAGTGGCCCATTTTGAAGAAAATTTTTATATTACCCAAACCGATGCATTGGCACAATAAAAAGATAAGAGATTAAAAGCAACCCAATGCATAAAATAATGTGGATAAAAGGAAAACTCTCAAGGACCATACAAATGAAAGGATCCTTTATAAACATTCTGTAGATTATTGCTTTTCCTTTATTTCATACTGTTATTAAAAGCCATTGCATTTAATGTCCATCATTAGCTTCACATAAATGTTTTTAAAACACTAATAGTATCAAATATGTTTACCGTACACTACAAGTCACAGAATTATATATTTTTTTTTAAAGAGTACAATTTTGGGGAAAAGTTTTAAGGTATCCACGTAACATTCCAGTACATATGGATTTTTTCCAATTTCCTTTTGATCCATTTTTTTTTTCCATTTTACTATAAGCTCGCCATTCTTTTCGTCTCAGTTATACTTTGATCAATACTCAGCATAAAAAAACATTTTACACTTTTAACATGCAGCCAATTCAACACACACAAAATTTTTTTATCTAATGATGAAATTACAGGAATACCCACAATAAGGTACATAGCAAGAGGCAGTCAGACAGGTCAATAACAAAAAAAAGTCTTTACTATGATTTTATTTTTAAATCTATTGACTGATTACCTGGTACATCCACATCAGTTGAGCCCCCGTATTCATCATCATCTTCATCCTCTTGTGTCTTTTTCGAGGTTACTTGCCTCGCCTGTTTCTGCGGAGTCTGCAGCAAGGCCCCAGATTATTAAATCTCCGCCATTTCTTTAATTCAATGATTATATCTATTGGCTCACTTATAAGACAAACTGACCTTTGTTTCAATTTCCTCCTCACTCTGATCGTCGTCAACCTCCATTTCACTCTCCGAGCTGGATTCCGCTCCATCCATCAAGTAGCTGATGGAAAACAAGAAACAAAATGTGTCAGGATGATGAAAGGCCAGAGGGAAAGGAACAACTGGGCGATATATCTCGTTTCCCTATCTGCTTTACAACATGATTCGAAGTGTAGAGAGCCCCGTACCTGCTAGCCTTCTCAACAAAAAGCAAGTTTCAGACATTCTTGCTCAAGATGAATGAGCCAGTGTCCTAATGTTTAAAACATCACTAGCAGCTGTGAAAAAAGATACTTTTAAATCTAGGAGTCCTAAGAAAGATGCACTCTTCATATGTTAGTAGGAGGAATCTGTTTTAAAGTAAGAAATCCATGACAACAGAAAAAAAGCCTCATCATTAGAAATACTATTGGTTTTGCAGAGTGCAAAGATTGAATTACGTTTTAATTGAACTAATGATTACTTGGTTCAACTTTCTTTGCAGAGATTAAAGCAGGGCACAGAAATACTGATTTTTAAATAGGGGTGCACCGATAACGATACTGGTATCGGCCCCGATACTGCCTAATGTACTGGTATCTGTTAAACTTAACCAATTACCATGAACCGATACTCAAAATGGGGAAAATCTGCAACAAATTCACCAAAAAAGATTAATTTTTTCAATTGAAATTTTGTTTTTGTGTTATTATTATTATTATGTTATGTTGTCTCAGTTATGTTTAGTTTGTAAAGTCTGGTGCCTTTAGTCTCTTCAAGAAAGGCACCAGAAGTTATACAGTTTATTAATTCAACAATATTTGGCAAGGTACACAATGGGGGCTGAGGCGGGATTCGATCCCACAACTCCCAGGTGAAGGTCATGTGCGCTAACCAGTCAGCCAAAGGAATATCCCTGTGGCTAAGCACCCAGGGCACGTGATCTGTCGGAGCCATAGTGAAAGGACCTCCCAACTGTCACAAATAGTATCGGATCGGTATCGGGTATCAACAGATACACAAACTCCAGCCATCGGTATCGAGACTGAAAAAGTCAGATCGGTGCATCCCTAATTTTTAAAAGGGAATAACGGAGGATGAAAAAAACTCCCTGGGAGACATACAGGTGAACTTCAGCAAATTATTAAAGTTACAGAACACTTTAATTATTTAATTAATTCAAAGAGTGAAACTTAACATAATTGTACTTTTATTAAAACTTTATTTCTGTTAAATTTAAAGTATCTTGTTTACAGCAAAAAAAAGTTTAATTCAGTTCCTCAGAAAGTTCGAATATTACACAAGACCAATAAGTATTTTTAGTATGGAAATGTTACGACCCACAAAAATCATGTTAAAGAGTTCAGAGCAGCTGTCTGGCAGACATTCATTAACGGCTTTCACAGGCAATTTAAGTCGGCTTTTTACTTAGGAATGTATCCCAACATCTTCATTGAAAATTGAGAGAAATGACAAAGTATGGTCGGTCATTGTGTCCATGGGCAAGACACTTCACCGGCCTTGCTTACTAGTAGTGATCAGAGGGCCCAGTCGCGCCTTTCTCTTCTGTCTATGTGCCCCAGGCCAGCTGTGGTTACAACACAGTAGCTTGCCACCATCAGCATCCAGATGGGTGAATGACTGAATGTAGTTTAAAGTGTGTTGTGGTCCACTTTTATTGCTAAAATAGCACTATATAAATGCAGGCCATTTATTATCTTTAAGCCTACCAAATGCTAACTAATTACTGAATTGTTAAGCAAATATATCATAAATTCAGTGACGCCATTTAGGAAATGAAGCTTTAACAGCCAGAAGCAATGTTATTTTGTACAAAAGTTTTTAGTTCAGGTGGAAATTAGTCTATTTTACCAGTAGATGGACAGAGTTCTCATTACCTGTAATATATCTTTGCTATGAACACAAACCAAAAAATACAACACAGATGATGGCTGAGGAGACTACACTCTCCAAAACAGACTTGTAGAAGATTTGCAACATCTTGCTGCAAACCTTGAAGGACCTAATCTTCTTCAAGAAGTACAGTCTGCTCTGTCCCTTCTTGTAGACTGCTTCACTATTCAGCCTCCAATTCAGTCTGTTGTCCAGGTTGTATCTCTCATTTACTTCCACTTCTCCCACGATGGAAACTCTTAGTACTTTGACATGTACATCTATATTGAACTTTTGGCAGTAATCAAATAATGGCTTAGCCAGAGATGACAGTCATGTCCCAGTTTACATGTCACTCAGAAATTATTGAATGAAGAGCTTTCCACTCTGCAACGCTAGGTGGTGATATACGCCCTTTTGAGCTGAAATTCTTCCATTGGACTAGAGTAACACAGATGGTAAACAAATGCTAGAGGAAATACACAATGAGCAAAGAAATGGACAAAACCCCTACCTTGGAGTACAGTTCATCTTGTAAGTACTGTAGTGTTTGATTGTGTTATACTCGTTGTTTGTTTTGTTCACATTCAAGTTAAGATGATTGTTTCCACACCATGCTACAAAGCGGTACACCAGCTCTGTATTTAGTTTTCTGTCCGTCTCTGATACACCCAATAACTGAAAAGTCATCTAAGTATTTCTGCAGACAGGTCTCTTTGTACTGGAAGTCTGAGGTGTACAGAGTGAAAAGGAATGGTGAGAGTACAGTCCCTTGTGGTGCTCCTGCACTTGATTGTTGAGGTCTCCACCTGTGTCCTCGGACGTTTTCTGACAAAGCAAATTTAGGCTGAATTGTGTTCAATGCACTGGAAAAATCAAATAACATGCTCCTCGCAATGCTGTCTGGTTTGTTCAAATGGCAGAGGTTGGTTAAAGCAGGTTGATGATGGCATCTTCAACTCAAACTCCACAATGATAAGCGAAGGGCAGGGGGGGTCCTGATATGTTTTTTTTTGTTTTTACTCAGGTGGGCTAACAGGAGTCACTCCAGGACCTTCATAATATGGATATGGGTCTATAGACATTGATGAGTGATGGGTGAGTTTTCTTTGGTAAAAATATTACAGATTAAGGATTTAGAATATATACTGCAAAGTACAAGAAAATAATTAGATTTTCTCAGAACTTCAATTTTAGGTTTTCATTAGTTGTAAGTCACATTCTTCAAAATTCAAAGAATTCAACCACTGAAATAGATCACTGTATTTGATGAATCTTTAAATTACTAGTCTCACTTTGGAATGAATTAATGAAAAAATACATATTTTCATTGATATTCCAATTTATTGAGACAGCTGTACAAGCAGCAGGAACTAGAAAAGACCATCCTAGCTGCCCTTAAAAAAAAACACATTATACAAATGACTTGCAGACTGGGAGTAAATCATCCCGCAACCTTTCCCAGACATTTCCCCAAAGCCACTATAAAGCCAGCTGAAAGTTATCTGGGGGAGATTTGAAGCACAGAATTGATATACCATAGATAAAGTGAAATCTTTTTAGTACACCTTGAAAGCACATATTTAACTGACCTATGCTTAGCCCAGGAAATTGGAAAATGACAAATGAGACTATGGAAGAAGGAAGCAAATGAGGTTGTGACAATAAAAGATCCTATCGCAAAAGTACATATCAACGTCTGAATTATTCCTTTCTCATCATATATTAAATAAATATTTTGCTTGACAGACTAAACCATATATTACTTTGGCTCAAACGCTATGGATGAAAATATTTCCGTTTAGTGGCAAATGGAAGCGTTAATGACTGAGCTTAAACACCTGGTGAACCTTCTTTTTTAATGCGTTGGAACTGTTTGGTTCCAGAGTGACTCCACCTTGTCTGGCAGACTTTCTCTGCCGGTTCCCATTGTTTTTTTGCTCCCTGCTGAACATTTGTGTTTGTATTGCATCACCTTGGATGATTCATGCTCATCGTTCCCAGACGATCAAGAGCATGATAACAGGAGACTGGAAGAAACCATAGGAAGAGGTAACGGTGAATACACAGGAAATCAGAATCTGATCAAAAGAGCCAGCCAGGCTGACTGAGAGGAGGAGGAAAGGACAAAGCGCTGGCAGTGATTCTCACATTAGAAAAGTTATTTCACATACATATGCATTTGAATGAATATATGCTCGTTATTTAATTTAGTTTTAATATGTAGGTGCCTTGCTCTAGAAAATTACATAATTTGATTATTTTTTTACATTTTGTCATAGACATTTTTCCTTTGAAAACAAGAAGCCATTTTATAGAAAATCACAGTGCTTGTGGGGACCCCATGGAGTGAAACCACTATAAAAAAAAGTCAGGCCAGAAGGTTAATCCACTGAGAACAGTTTGTTGAAACACAACCTCTTGTTTTAGTTTACATGTAGATGCCGTTATACCCTTCATTATTATTTTTTGTCAACTCTTGTGTAGAGCCCGCTGTTTTCCTGAGAAAATATTCAGCACAGAGGGAAAACCCAATGAGTAAAGTTGGTTAAAAGTTTTGTGAACTACGGAGAATCCACTTCACCATGACAACAAGCGGCAGTAGTTTAGTTGAGTGTGTTTACTGAAGGATAAGCCCAGTGTGTGAGAACATTTTATTTGTTTTATTGAATCTTCCTATAAATGGAAACAGAAAAACTAAGGCGACTTGGAATACAACAGTATATGTTCTCACTAAGGAGGTATGACAACAAGGTGAGAGCTTCAACTCATAAATCCACCCTCACAGCCAACAGCTTAGCAAGTGAGGTCCCAGATCAATCACCAAAACATTAATAGCTAAACACCCCCAAAGTGGTTATTGGATTCACACATGAATTCTGCTCTCTGAGCTTCAAATTTGCTGCTGATCCACCCTGCTCCAACAAACAGCTCAATGTTAGGAGAGAGTTGGATTGTCTCAACAATTTTGAAGAAGTGTCTTTCTTACCTAGTGTGCCCTTCAGGTCATACCTACAATGCAAAAGGCTTTCTTAACTGTGAGAGGTGCATGGAAATGTTCAGACTTCCAAAAGAAGAGCTTAATTGCCAAAAATTGTTGGAGTTTATATTCGGGTGCTAACAAAAACCGAGCTGGAATGTTCCTGTCTGCGGCCATCATTTTACAGACGACTGCTTTATGAACGGTCGCCAGTGGATTTTCTGACCGATTATTTATTTAAACGGGTGCTTTTCCAGTTTAAAAAAAGAAATCTGCGGAGAGGTCAGGGTAGTGTGTAAACCCCACTACCAACCCCAAAGGCTAACCGATAGCTGCTAATTGCCAACCACTAGCTGAATAGTTGCCAAGCTGTTCCCAGTTCCCAACATGGTAAAAATATTTTTTCGGTGATCGGCCATCATATTGGTGGTCTAATGTCCTGACTTAGTGTTGTTATGCGATTTGTGAAAGGAGATAAGGATGTACTAAGTGTGTGTCTGATAACCTATTATGTTAGGGTATTTGCTAGGGCTAGGCCATAAGCAGTGTTTACAACGGTGAAACTGAACCAGAAAGTTGCTAGATCTTGCCAGATGGTGTCACATACTAGTTTACATATTAATAACGTCATCACATAATACTACAATCACATCACAATACATGACATTTAAAGCAAACAAAGGCTGCAAATATTTACTTTTGAGGAGATGGGGCATTTACTGATACTAATAAAATCATTAAGCCAAATAGTACATTTGTGATTGCCTGAACCTAATGGTGCATTCAGACCGCGTGCTTTGTCAGCGTCAAGCAACACTCATAAAGCAACTAGTTTGATGCATATACACAGAAGATGCATTTTTAAGGTGAAGCTTTCAAAGCTCATAGGCGGATCTTTCTTTGCTGGATGTTTTAAACACTTGCGGATCTATGCAGCGTCGACGTCGGGCAACGTCACTACAGTGAGATGCTCTGATTGGATGCCGTGCTGCGTCAAGACCGTCAAAAGTTCAACTAGTTGAACTTCTGCGTTGCTAGCGTTATGAGCTTTGAAGCATGAAACGCAGGAAAGGCTTGAAAAGTTGATGGAGCCAACGCTCACAAAGCGCCACCGAGACTGCGAAGAAGAAATAATCGAGAAGCACTGGCTAATATAGCATTTTTATTAAGTTATTCATTTTGTACTTTTTATTTTTTTTTGTTATTTTCTGTGCTTTGTTGTTCCAATTGTTAAAATTAATATAATATTAGTTCATCATTTGTTATCTTCCCCTTTGGTTTTAGTCTTTCCAAAAACAAAAAAAGGATCGATAAGAATACAGATAAAGTACCGGATTGATAAGGAGTACAGTTAAGAGTAGTAGTATCAATAAATCCTTAACGGTCCCCATCACTACTCACAAGCATCACTAATGTAGGTGATCTAGTATCACTACAGCCATAACTGATAACAGTGTTGAATCTCTATATAGTGCTCTACCTCTGAGTTCAGGTTTATGTAGGGAGAATCACAGAGTTAAATTATCATCCCTCTATGTAGTAGGTAGTTTTATGAGATGTACATGATTTACTACAGCCTGAACAAATTAATATTTTTGGCCCAACTATCTTCTCTCAGTGATGCCATTAGAAAGGGATATTTGTTAGCTAATTTGGTGTTCTTGTTAGCCGATGTCAGAGCTGCTTAAGTGTTTTCTCCTCTTCTCCTTTTTTATGTCTCCCTCGTTGCTCGCTGATTGTTTAATGACAACACAGATAGCGTCTGCTGGGCTTCTTAGCTGATGTCATAATCTGATTATTACAAGCACTTCACAGTCTGCATGGATGTTAGGAGTTGAGCGAGCTGCCCGTTTTACCTCCAGATGCTCATCAACAACAGTTAGAGCGCGAGTGTGCAGATTTGAACGGGTGCTTGTAATCATCAAAGCAAGTGGTTCTTTTAATTACCCATAGCAGATGCAGCTTTTAAATAAAGAATACATCATCAAAGCTGCACACTCCACATGTAGCACAATAGCTGTGCTGGGCAGGGGAATCGAGGGGGGCGAGTTCTCTAGGGCACAACTGGAAATTTACAGAGAAAGGCGAATATGAGGGAGAAAGACAGAGGTTGCAGTAAACTTCTCATTTCTATTCTCCTTCTTCTCACGGATGAAAAGAAAAAAAAATTAGCTGTGCAAAATTTAATTTATTCTGTTTTTTTACATTGTATAATCTAACAGAGCCTACACCTATAAAATTCATATTTAAAACAAATAGCAAAAATATATTAGAAAGAAAAAATCTAAAATGTAATGACGCCATAAATCATTTAAAAAAATACTTGCATTATTCCAAACGGCAGTGTTAAACCACTACATACTACTTATTCATTAAATCCAATCAACAACCTACAAAAAATTGATCATACTAAAAAAAAGTTCTCTGATGACAGCTTTCAGGCAGAAAATCATCACAATTAACAGAAATAAAAGCCTTAGAACATCACTGTGTATCACTGTGTGTAATTTTAATGTTCAACTTAGTGACTTGAGTTATTGAAATAAATAAACTTTTCAGCGGTATTCATTACACAGAGTGTAATGATGATCAACAGTTCAAGTGTAAAAGTCAAAATGCTCAGTTATTGGATGCATTAATGGATTCTTTACACCGTCCCCCACCATCAAAACCTCTGTGAAGTGCCTGGCTAAGTTTAATGTTTTCATGACTTACAAATCTGTACTCAAATCTGTGGGAAAAGTTTTTTTTTGCGGAAGCACTTCAAGGATTCAAGGCATTCAGTAACCTCTGCCAGATTCGAGAAGGATTTCCTAAAAAATGTTGTCTTATTGAGTGGTCAGTTCGTTCTGACTATACAAATGCCGGGCACAGCACAGCGGCAAAATTCAAGTAAGCCTCAATTGACATTTTTCCTCTGACAGTCATGTATTGCCTCTTGGTTATTTTGATAGCATTAGAATCCGACCTTCTGCTTATGTTAGCACTATGCGCTTGGTATGTTATCTCCCTGATGAAACTTTAATAATACTATCACAAAAACAATTTAACATAATTTTCAGTTTTTTGTCTTGGAGAATGCATGATCCTAACAAATTCAATTATGTGTGTTAATCTTATTACGGTAGCGTTTAAATCAGGATGTGGTATCTGACAAGTAGTTTGTGTTAAAGTGTTGTCAGTAATATTAAAAGGACTACAGCATATGTTACTATAAAATTGCAAATGTTTTTCTTAAATGTTAAAGTTCTATACTTGTTTAAAACAGATGATTGTCATCATTTAGTTTAATCTTTTTCTTTATACTGTAAGAAAAGCATATTTTTATAGCTTTGAAGTTACACTGTATTTTTGTTTCAGATGCCTTATAGCCTACTATATATTTCTAATGAGGCTTTGGGCCATTAAATATCCATCTATTGTTACCGTGCATGTTATAGAAAAAGTAAAAATGTACAGATGGATGGACAATTCTTTTAAAATATCTTAAAAAATGTGAATATAAACTTTCTGCATTGCTAGATTGTCATATCGCTATCAAACTAAAAAAAAATGGCTGAATGTGGTCAAGTATAATGTTCCTTCTACCTGGAGTTACTCTCAGAATCCTCAAAACAGGAGCAGAAAAGTGGGTATTTAGTAAAGCTACAATAATGAGGAATTCAGATCTAAGAACTGGTGTTCCACTGTATTAGGATCACAACCAAACAATTTAGATCTAAAAAGAAATAATTTAAAACAATGTCATGTCCACTTTAAGCAAGTATAGGTTTTGTAGAAAGACCATTTTCTAATCTTGTTGACCTGTCCGACCAAATTCAAGAATGGAACACATTTAGCATGACATCACTGGTGGTTGACGCAGGACAGTTTTAAAAATGCATTAGCCAATTTCTAACAGACAAATATATATTTTTTGTGAATGGGAAATGATAGGTACAAGACAACCTTGTACAATCTTTTCTTTTGGTCATAGTAAGAAGGACCACACATATCCATTGACTTTTACTCAAAAGCAGGACAGGGTGCAACCAAATCTGCATTTGATTGATGTAATAAACATGGCAAAATATAGCAAACCATTTCAAAATGAGACCCAACCTTTTTTTATAGGCTCTACAACAGTTCATAAACACTACTTACAACAAAAATGACATGAAATAGCTGTAAGCATAAAAATCATCATAATTCATGTAATTTAAAGCTTGAATGTAAATTTAAAGCTTAACTGTAAATTAATATATATCTTGTGTAATAAACTAAGTTACTTAAATAAAAACTTTTTACTTTTATGTCTTTGATTTTTACTATTTATGTTAGAGTTAACATGAAAGAAGCATTGGGGGGCAGTATGTACATAGGAATTTCTTAATGATAAGTCAAAGCTGTGCACATATAAATACAATGTGATTCCAATTAGATCTGGATCTTCCAATGTCTGAGCAGAGACTTTAGCCCTACATTATTCAGTATACACAGAGATTAATCAGAACCTATGACAGACGACCTTGATGTTGCAATTCCCCCCCCACCCCTTAATGAGGCATATAATTAGAGCGCTACTGGAGCTCAGTTGGCTGAATTTGTGATCACAGCAGGGATCTTCTGCTCAAGGTTGCAGTGCTCTCTGTAGCAAGTGGGAACCCCTGCTGTGGTGGGGGTATTTTTGAATGTTTCAATCAGTTAGATTGCTGAGGACAGACTGTTCAACGCAAGATAACAGACAGGGCCTAAAAGAGAGTTCTCATCAGACATGGAGTCATACTGTAGTCACATGTTCATGCTACTTAATCCCTACCAGCTCAAATGGACAAGTTTCAGCATCTCAGGAGGTCGGAATATAAAATTTGCTGGAGTTTAATGTATTTGATGTTAGTATGAGATTTAAGCTTTTTCACAGTTTTGTTCTATATTTTAGTTAGGACTGCATAATATTGGCACAAACACATGCTATTTCTCAGATATATCTAGTATCTAAAATGTGTTATAGGTTGTTGTTTTAATTGATACTATTACCTTTAAACTGTTAAATACAAAATCAAACACAACTGTCCAGCACAGTATTGTGCAGAACTGCACAGACCAAATTGATGTTACAAAGTTTCTCATCCAACAGAGAACTGTCCACTGTTTCAAGGCAGACCGATCTCCCCTTCCCTGAAGTCCAACTCCACCTTAGCCCATTTAAATGCTTACCTCACTGATCTCCAACAGAAATACCATGCTGCCAACGATAACCAGCCTCTGTACTGTTATGGCTTTACGGTGACTTGTTGTAGATTTTGGTATTGCTCTAAAATGACATCCCAAAGACAAACTGTTTAAATTACCTAAAATGCTGGTCTCCATCGTGTGTTTTTTTCCTACTTGACCTTCCAGTTACAGATTACAAAACCCATCCAAATTCACAGTTTGACTGTTTCCATTATAACAGCTATTCCACTGAGAAACAATGAAAACTGTGCAAAAATATTTCCTATTTCAGGAGCTAAAGTTTACTTTCTATCATTTTACTGCATCAATCCAAGCAAGTTTTATTCCCTTCTGCACAACTTTACCATAACACCTAAGCAACTGAAATACCAAAACCTTGCAACCGTGGACAATTTATGAATTGCACCTCTAATTTGAAGATTAAATTGATAAGGTAAAATGAAAATTAAATATAGCCAATAATAAACATTTGATCTGGAATCCTAAGCTGCTGATCATCACAATTCACTTGTATGGAATAACATTTCTCAGGTATCTGCAATTCTTCTGCTGCACTGCAAGTGATCATTTTTGGCAGAAGAGACAGAAATCACATGTGGGGTCCCACAGGGCTCTATCATGGGCTCCCTCTTATTTAATATCCACATGCTCCAGCTAAACCAGATTAAAGCCAAAAAGATTAATTACCATCACTATGCAGATGTCACTCAGCTGTACATTACAATATCGCAAGATGACTTTGAACCCATTCAAATATTAAGTTAATGCATTTTGCAAATCAATGGATGGATGTACCATAACTTCCTCCAGCTGAACAGAAAAGAAAATCCCTTTGGACCTAAATGGGATTGATTAAGAGTTAGCACACAACTTCAGTTAAAACAGTGAAAACTACTGATCAGGCCCAAAATCTGGGTGTAGTAATGGACTCAGACATGAACCTCCAAGGTCACATAAAAGCAAAACTAAGGTCAATCTTTCATCGTCTAAACAAATTTCTAGCATTAAAGGACTGATGTTACAATAGGGCTCATAAATCCATGCATTTATCTTTAGTTGGCTTGATTACTGCAACAGTCTCCTCGCAGGTCTACTTAAAAAAATTGATCAAACAGCTGCAACTGATCCAGAACGCTGCAACTCGCATCCTCACTAGAACCAGGAAAGTAGGGCACATCATTCCCATATTTTCAGTCCTTACACTCAGTAGTTTTACATGTAGCAAGAGAAAGTGGAATTATTACCTTAGTCTGACTGAAATCAGACTTTTGGAATGCATGTATACACCTTAGTCCAACTGGAATTGAACTGGACCTGAGAAGCGCGACTAAGCTACCCAGATAATGTAAATTTAAAATCGGACTGCCCTACAACAACCCCACTGCCCCCGCCTATAGTTGCATACCCCCTCAAGAAGTTAGGAGACGCGGCTGTATGGCTCAGCAACCACATAGAAGTAGTATAAGAAGAATATGGCGACTAAAACAAACATAAGCGGTCGATCAAGGCATTTTGGGACTGACGAAGAGACGGTGGATTGTGATTGTGAATATCCTGCTTTGACGTTGTCTGCTCCACTCCTACCTGTTTACTGCCTGAGTCAGCTGGAAGCTAACCACTGTAAGGCTAACACAAAGGGGCACATATGACCATCTATCATTGGGGAGTCAAATGTACTTCATTTAATAATTTGATTTACTGAGTGACATGTAAAATGGGAATCGGCTCTCAACATGGGGCAAGCCCTTAGTCTGATTACTCCAAAAAGCTCGATTTAGATGTTCATGTAAACCTACTGACTGGCTCCCTGTCGCTCAGAGAATAGAGTTCAAAATACTTTTACTAGTTTAAAAATCATTGAGGCTCAGCATCAAAGTATGTAAAATATCTGTTGTCAATACTAACCCCCCAGACCACTCAGGTCCTCTAATGTCAGTCTACTCACCACTACTAGAATCAGAACAAAACATGGAGAAGCAGCTTTCAGTTTCAAATTCTCATTTCATTTGGCATAAATATGTGGACCACTTAAAAGCTGCTCAAATACTGACTTGTCTTAAAACAGCCTAAGATCTCTTCTGTTCAGAGATACCTTTGACTAACCCTCAATGTGCAATACGTTTGTTTGTGTTTTATGTTTTATTACTGTTTTTAGTTTATCCCCTAATCTTCCAAACCACCCTGAATTACCCTGTTGTTTAAAGTGTGCTATTAAAATTACATTTTATTGCCTTCCCATAAACATACCTATACTATCTAAGAGCTAATGTGGGATATCAATACATCCCATAGTAACACTGAAATGTATACATTCCAAATTTAATATAAAAATTATCATACACCAATTGAAAGAATATAACTTTTTTTGCCATCCACAAATTTCATAAATAAGGAGAAATGTGAAAATTAGCTCTCTGTGCCTAAACATCCAAGTATGTAATCTATATTCACTATATATTCTATATATACTGGCATTAAAGGCCAAGAGTGTCAATTGGACAATATATTGTTGATATGCCCAGCTTTAATGCATTTTACCACAAATATAAGAGCATACCAAATTGAATTGATAAGGAATCAATATACTGACAAATTAATTTTCAACTTTCTTACAGTTTATGTGAGATCTTCTGTTTCCTCTTATGGCAGTCCATCACCCATTCTTTCCGAACAATGATGCCGCCTGCTGATTTGACCTGGCTGTACTTGGGGGTGTTCGCGAAGGCACAGCTGTAGAATAATGGACGAGACAGGAGTGCGTCAAAAAACAAAAAACAAAAAAGATGTTTACGACACAACTTGGAAGCAGCCATCAAATTAAATTTTTGACCATGTGACTCTTGGGTGCATAAAAAAGTCCGGTGGAAAAATTAAGAAAGCCTAAATTAATATGAAATTTTACATGAAGAAAATAAGGTGTAATTTTCCCCAATAACATGTAACACAGTTTGAAAGTGTTTACAGAGAAAACATTTTAACTGACAATAGGCTGAAGTGTACCTTTATTGGATTTTTATTTTACATCAAGAACATCTTGCTACAACAGCGTTTAAGTCATGCTCGACCTTTTATCTACACTTTGCAGTTTCCCAATGGATTGATCTGTTGGTTTACCTCTTGGCTTATTTAGCATTTGTTCCTCGTTTATCTCTTCAAGTTCTCCTTGCGCAGCAGTATCTTTAAGCAGTGCTCGTCTCCAGAGAATTGCAGCAAGGAGCTTCCCTAACAGTTTTGACGCCGTGCGTATAATAAATATGTTATCACCAACGACTGTATATAAAGGTTATCACTTAAGTTTTATGCTCACAGTCTGTTTCCTCAGTATGCCAGCTGAACACAATTTAAACAAAAAATTATTTATTTTTCCTTTTTTTGATTCATACATCTGTTATCTATTCATTCAAATTAAGCATTCTTGAAATGTCTTCAAGAGGAGTTGTGAAATGGCATCATTGTTCTCCATAATTTGATGTCGGTACAAAACAACAAACTCTCTGCAATACAAATCCTAAAGCAGAAGAAAAGTTACAGAGTGATCTTTCCTTTCATTTGTCATTTGATATGAAGCTGGCATATTTTCTAAATTGTTAAAACTTCACCTATATATCTCACCAAAGCTGTGCCAGCAGCACAGCTTGACCTGTCTAAAGTATAATCTGCTACACAGCAGATCTGAGACCTTATGTGAACCGTTTTTGGTTTGTTTTTGACTAAAGCTGCTTTTCCAGCATAAAATCAAATCAGGTGCGAAAGGTTAAAACTGTGTGTAAGGAACTAATTTAGCTGGCAATGTTTTATGAAAATACAAATATGTCTATACAGATTTTTTCTTTTGAAGATAAGATTTCTTTTAATACTAGTGTGACAGTGTGGAGGTCCTGTCACTATGGCTCTATGTGCTCTTGCTGCTTGGCCACAGGGATATCACTTTGATTAAAAGATGAATATGTTAAAAAAGCCACATGTAAATCTTGATAGTTGAATGTTGATTGTGATTAACAGTAATTAATTCATGGCTACCCTGTGATTAATAAGATTAATTTATCTGACAGCCCCATTTAACATCTTGTTCTTTAGAAGAAAAAAAATTGGCTCTAATCAGCTGTAAGCCATGAATTGGAAATTAATGTGTGTAATAAATCTGAGTTTTTTGATTGAACCTGTATAATCAGCTGATTTGTGAATATCCTGGGGGTGATCTACTCACATAAGATGTGTGGAGTCAGGTGTCCAGTCAGGCCGATACTTGGCTCCCATTTCAAGCGCCTTTTCTCTCAGCTCCCCTCTGAAGGGGTTCTGGAAGCCGCTCAGGACAAACACCACCCCCTCCATGATGCGGTTAAATGGGACTTGCTGCTCGCTCTTCCTTTTTGTCTTCGGTTTGGGTTTAGGTTCCGGTTTGGACTGGCTCTCTTTCTTCTTCTCAGCAGATTTCTGTGTTGATGACACTGCAGAGAAAAATAATTTTCAAGGTTTTTTTTGCATTTAACATAAATAAAGTGGCTTATTAATTATCTGTTACCTTTGGCAGTGCTTGGGCTTGGCGTGCTGACCGGGCTCGGTTTGTATTTAGGGGTCGCAGCTTTGGTCTCAGGTGAGCCACCTGGACTCATTTTCTTTGCTGGAGGTCCAGGGACTGATTGTCGCTCTTTGCTGAACTCAAACTTCCTTTTTGCTGGTGGCTAGATGACAAAAGTATTAAGTTATCAGAACAAGAGTGTAAGAAAAATTAACACTATAATAAAAACTGGTTCAAATACAGCGGAATCTACTTCAAGCAGTTCATTTTGGCAAACCTGTACTGAGTGTTGACTTTAGCAATAAACATACTATTGTTCCTCAAACTTTCAGACTTTGCCTATTTTAAGAAAACAACTACATTTTTGAGCTAAATTTTCTATATAGTTTGATGTATACCTCTTGGAAAGTTTCTTTTGTAGCTGGCCCTGGACATGTTTTTATATAGCTTTTTCAAATTAAGTAACAACAGCTCTCCATATACTTTTGGTACATTGCACTGCCCTGAAGCAAATTATCTATGATTAAAACCAGAATTAATTTACATTTTTTTTCTAAAATTCATTTGGTAATAATGCCTTTTAGACTGTATTACTTTGTTCAGTTGGGTAACATTTCAAAGGTTTCCCACATTAGTTTGCTGGGATTTTGGTCCATTCCCCCTGACAGAACAGGTGTAACTGAGTTAGGGTTGTAGACTATCTTGCTCAAGCACCTTTTTAATTTCGCCCACACATTTTTAATGGACTGAAGGTGTTACAGTGTTCACTACAAAACATTGAATTTGTTGCCCGTAACTAAATATTTGAGCCCAAACAGTATTGTGTAATATTTTCCCATACTGTTCTTTGCTAATGATGCCATCTATTTTGTGCTTTGCACCAGTCCTTTCAATTTTTTTTGTGATGTTGTTCTCAGACTTGCAACCTTCCGGTTCTTTCCTTCAAATGTAACAATGGCCCCTTGGGCCCAACACAATCTGAAATTCTGAAGCTTTGAGCTCTGCAATCCAGGAGAGCGTTAGACCCAAAAAACATGTACTAAATTTGGCAACCGAAACATCTGTGAGGGCTTCAATTTTTTTTTAAACAAAGTTAGAAACAAACAAAAAAACTTACCCCAAGCAGCAGCCAGGTCATGTTATTCTTAACTACCTAGATAAAAGCTAAAATAGACGGAAAACTCTGGCCGAAAGGAGTTAAGCAATATTGACAGGTTCAAAGTTCTTCTCTGCTTTTCATGTTGTCAATCTTTTTTTTTGTTTTACTTGCTTATAGTCTGAAAACAATATCACGGTATATTGAGCAGTTCACCTCGATAACCATGAATGGACAATAACTATCCCACCAACTTTCTTTTCTCTACATGGGGCTGTGGCTTATCTTCCTCCTCAATCAGCTGTATTCCCCCACCCCCTCGCCCCTTCAATAGTCAATGTCCCCTATTTGCCTCATTTGCATAACGTGCTTAAAATCTTAATGGATGCGGTAGGACAGGGGTATAATTTTTCAAATAACAGTTTTTGCAGTCTTAAAACATTTAATGGCTGTATGGTTGGGGTGGAACTGTTATAAAGGTTTTGCCTTTTAAATATGTTTTTGAAACGTCTTTTTAATATAACTAATTTTGGCATAAAAATCAGCTTTGCGAGACAGGCAATCAGCCTTACATTACAGGAAGCAGGCCTGGTAGTAGGTTTGATTCCCACTCCTTTCTGTATTTCTGAGGGTCCAGTTTAGACTGAGACACGATGACTGATGACCACACGGTGGACGACGTGACTAAGTGACCAGGGCTGTGAGTGAAATCAGTCCTTTATTTATTGTGCAGTCATTTATTTTAAAGAAACAACCATTTGCATTTGTATCTAGAATCGGGTCAGATCACCCAGCGGCAACTTCGACAATGTGCGATTTATAGGCATTCTGGATTCAGTGGGTTAAAAATCTGGACCATGGCGGCCGGATGGAGCTGGAGCGAGTGAATAGGCTGCCTGCTGTAAGCGCTCTGCCCCTACTGCACCACTCCTGATCAGTGAGAAGAGTAAAATGGATAAGTGCTTCGCGTCAGAATACCATACCACTTTATTTATAGAGCACTCTTAAAAATAATATTGGATTTAATCAAGGTGATGAACAAAGGAAAGGTTAAATACAGACAGTACAATACATAAAATTTTTATAAGAAACCCGTGTATAATAAAAACAAAATTACATTGAAACGAACACCAAAGAATAAAAATTGGTTTTAAGGCACGATTTGAAGATGGAGAGAGATGGGGAAAGTCTAACTGAAAGAGGTAAGCTGTACGAAAGTGATGGAGTGCAGACTGAAAAGGCCCAGTCGCCATGGGACTTGCAACATGATTTTGGAACTTGTGGTGGGCAATAAGGGGATAACAACTCAGACAGGTATGCTGGAGCAAGGCAATGCAGGGATTTATAGAAATATAGCAGAATCTTAACATTAATACGGAAGCGAACTGGTAGCCAATGCAGCCTTGCTAGGACTGGAGTAATATGCTCACAGACTCTCCAAAGGTCTCCAATAGCAACACTGTTTTTTTCATGTTGTTGAATGGATGGGGTGGAGTCACATGACTGTACGTAGTCATGTGACAGAAGTATCGCTAAACTAAAACATATTTTACTGAACATACCAACATAACTGTAACAAATTTCGGTATAGATACATTTTCGGTTTATCGCTGAGCCCTAGTTGAACTAAAACAACATGTACTTCTCCATTAAAGGCAGACATATTGGTAAAGTGAAAGTGATGACTGGCAACTTTCACTTCATTCAGACACCACAGGAAGTTAATCGGAGGGCAATTAGTTTACTCAGGGATTTGTATTCTCTCTAAAAATGAAAAAAATATATACAGGCAAAAAAATTCGGAGTCAGCTGTTTTCATAAACACTCTCTAGCTGGGCCAAAAGTAGCTGTTTGTAAATAGGTCTCATTAAAAAGTCAAAAGTGAAAGGAGAAAATGGGATTTCATCCCCCAGAGCCTGTTATTTGGACTGAATTACTTATGTGGATTCAAGCAGAAAATATTTTTCCATCTCTGCTATTAATAAAAACTTCAGGCTGACTTTCAGAAAGATTAATGTCTTAAATGCATGTACAAGATCACAAAGTGATTGTCAGTTATAATTTTGTGCATGCATTGAACAGTTCTTGCTGCAGGTAAAAAATAAGCTCAATATGCTCTATTGGCTTTTCTTGAAATATTGGATTCAGCACAAACTATTTGGTTGTATAGTAAAAGTGCATGAAAGCCGAATCTTCAAACACCTACAGATCACCAAATGTGTCAAGCTTTATTGCCTGGTTTTATCTCTTCTTTTTGGTCTAAATGAAGAGAGGGACTAAGGCCATGTCCACACGTAGCCGGTTATTTTTTTTAAACTAAGATTTTCCTCTATTCCTTGGAAAAAAAAATCTCCGGCTACGTGTGGATAACAGGCCAAACCGTAGAAAAATATCTCCGTTTTGTGAGATACCCGGCTACGTGTGGACAGGGCCTAAAGCTCACTGATCAACAGATGTTTGACCAGTGCTCTGCAGAGCAGAAAATGATGAGGGATATTTAGTACCTGCGGTGAGGCAGAGTTGGAGGTGGAAGCTTGACCTGATGATTGAGAGCCACCTCCCGCTTGCAGTGCAGCAGCAGCATAGCTCAGTTTGTCACTCTTAGGAGAGACTAAAAATAGAAAAGAGCAATTGACTGTGAGGCAAAAAAGACAACCATTAACATAAAGCATCCCCTAATAACAAAGCCTGTCTTTCAAATCTCTTGGCCCTTCGCAGAGTTAGGAGGCTTAAAATAAAATCTAATTAGAGTGCAGTCATTACTGCTTTATAATCCAAAAGACCCAGAAGGAATCAATAGGGCTTGTAAATTTAAATAAATGGGTTTACCTTTGAGTGAAGTGCTTGGCTTTGTTGCATTGTCTCGACTGAAGAAAAGACTGCCAGGTTGAAGACTGGGACCAGATGAAGGGGACTCATCTTTCACCCTGAACTGTCCCAGCTTTGTCAGTTTCTGTCAGGAAAGAAGGACGAGTTCAGCGTTGAAGCAGCAGATTCAGGGACAGAATGAAGTTATTTTCCTTCTAGCTACAAAGGAGGCTTTCAGTCTGACAAATTATTACACTTACAATTGAGCATGCCCTAAATTCAAAATAAAAACATTTACAGTGGATTTTATTTTCACTTCTCATACACGGCCATCTCTGGATTATTGTACGGTATGTCAAACGAATTGTTGTAAAAGCTTCTTAAAGTAAAAACTATCACAACTTTAGAGAGAAGTGTGTTTTGCGCCTAGTGGATTTTTATTGGAGATGTTGCTGTTTTTTGATTTTTTTTGTTGCTAGTTCCAAAGCGAAGGGACTGAAGATGGAAACTAGCCCCGGCAACATTCTTGTGAATTTACACATGTAAATCATGTTTTCATTTATGCACATAGTCCCTTTTAAATAAGGAAAACAAATCCATGTAAGGATATTTAAAAATCACTGGTGGCTGATATGACATAATTCTAGATAGATTGATATGAGGATAATGAGGATGCAGTCTCCATTGGAGTTTTTCTAACATTTAATAGGAACTGGACAGAAACCCATCTCTTGGTAACTGCTCTCTCCCCATCTAGACAAGAGTGTGCCTCCCTCTCCGTAAACTCTGTGAACTTATCTCAGAGTGAACTACTCTACAGACATAATGTCTTTCAATGTCATTCAGTTGAGCAAGAGAAGGGAAAATGTAAATATGTCTCCTCCAACGTCAGTCTCTATGTCCCAAACATTGTGCTATATTAACCAGAGGCCTTTACTGTTAATTACAAATTACAAAACAGATCTAATCTTGAAATAATTCTTCGACTACATGGCACACGTGTTATTACTTTACAGTTTGCCAATAGGATATCAAATTCTTTGGGATTTAGGCCTGAGGACTAAGAAAACATATTTTTTTTCTTTTTGTGACAACAAATGATTGTGAATTAGATAAAAATAAATTATTAACAAAAATCACCACAAATCTAAAATTTAAAGTGAAAATGAACATTTTCTCTGAAATAATGACAGAGTGACTGCGACATGTTCAAATGTGGCCTTGGGCAGGATAATGCATTTTAACGGGGTTCAGTTACACTTCAAGGAGTTTGCTATGATGTCCTAATATCACTAAAGTTTCAGCAGTGAGTAGCGTCACTGATCAGCCTAAAAATCCGCCTACAGAAGCAAATGTAACAAGAGATTGAAAATTACAGAAGCATAAAGGTTGCCGTATTGCTATTTTGTTATATACTGCTTTACCAGGAACTTCTCCAGATTTACAAAGTGGCTTGTTCAGGGACATCTGCTGATGTAACTTTCCTACTGAGTTGCAACCAATCAGCATGACTTAAACACAGTTAATGCCCAGCGACTTTACCAGGCCATTTCTGAGTAAATTCTCCAAGAATACTCCTTTGGTTCCTGAAATGGGCCAAGAACTCTGTGGAGTAGAGACACCTGCATACTGGGAATGTCTCGGTACAATCTCCCTGAAGTTCCCATAGTGGAAAACCGCCAATGGTTTTTCTTTGGGTTCTTTTTCGACAAGTGCATAGAGATGCCATCCAGTGGTTGTCAAGGAGACTTTGTGCTAGTAGTGGGCAATATAAAAAGGTAGAAATTATATAACTTTAGCCAAAGGTAAATATTTTGACTATACAGCAATACCAGGGTTATGGATTTTGATGATGTCATCAAGCTGTGCCTACCTACTTCAGGTAAGCAATGAGAATAAATACTGATGTTCAGTGTTTGTCTTTACTCCAGATATTGCAAATTAAAAATGTGTTGTTTTTCATTTAATGGAAAAGGAGCCTGGTGAACTAGAAGCATTTTTAATTCAAATACGTGCAGGTTTCTTGCTGTGCGATATTAAATTCATATATATTGTGTTACATTATTTTGGAAAAAGATTTGAATATTTTTTATTGCATTTTGCAAAATACATTTTATTTAAATGGTATTCTGAACTTTGAAGTTGTAATTCTCCTACGATGTATTTGGAAAGTGTTTGTGTTCATAAACAGTCATTTTGTCATAAATAAATTTAACAAAAAAGTATATACCGCAATACATATTGTTACCCCACATGCTTTATATAATACCACAATATAGATTTGATGCAATATCGCCCAACCCTACTTTGTGCCAGCAGTATGTCACACAAGTGTACATGTTTCCATTTAGTTTTTTAGAAAATGTAAAAACCTCAATATGGAAATTGATTCACATCAATATATTTCACAAAACCTCCAAAATGGTCCAATTAATAATATTAGTGAGACTTATCAGTTGTTGGGTGCGGGCTACATTTACCGGATTGTCTGCTACTAATCAGTTATAAAATACTAAATTACATCTGATATATAAGAACTATTAGAAAAACATACTCTGAACAGCAAGATGCTGTGTTATCTGTGCCTTTAGAAAATGATTCTTATATAAAACACTGCTGTTATTTTATCATCACGCACAGTTATTTACAATATATAATGGATAAAATAGAGCAAAACAGCGCATAACTTACAGGGGAGGAAGTTGGAGGATCAGATTTATCCGGTGGTGAGTGGAACTTGACAAATGCAAGCCCATATGCAATGTTCTGTAAAGTGCAAAAGACAATTTAATTGCATATTGTTTTTGACAAATGAGTCATAAGCAGCTTAAATACAGCAGAAACATGCAAACAATCATACAGAAAGATTCCCTTAAAAAAATATTAAGTTAGCAGGCTGTATTGTCAATCTTATCCACACCACAGATAATTTTATTTAAATGGATATAATTCTGCTACTTCACTTGTTGAGGGCATCAAATCTAACCCCTAAATGGAAAATATATATACATGCATACAACTAATAAATTCCCTCTCAGCAAAAAAAAAAAAAAAAATTAACGATTTCAAAGTTGCCCACCTTACTGTATGGCTGGGTACACACAATTTTCACCCTGTCCCACTTCTCCTGAGCTGTGCTCTTTTGCAATTGGTTGGATCCAAAGAAACGAACCCGGTTCATGTTTGTGCCATTACGGCTCTCAGTGGGGGACATGAAGGAAGACGTAACAAGAAGAACCTGATGCGAAAGAAAGAAAGAAAGAAAGAAAGAAAATGTCTAAAGATGTCTATAAGGTGAAAAATGTAAAAGAGTGATTTGTGAGAAAAAAACCTCATAGTCTTGGTCTTTGACAGCTGAAGAATTCCCAACCAACACCTCGATGAAAGCTGATCCTTCATTTCCAATATCAATACTGTGGATCTGCTCCTCCTTCTCAAACTGGAGAAAAGGGAAATACAAGATGAGACAGATAAAAGGAGATAAAGATGGAAGAAAAAAGATAAATGCTAAAGAGATAAAGTGGCGTTTCCAAGAAGGAAAACATCTGCTGCCTTACAGTCTGAAAAAGATTATAATCACAAATGCTTTGGGGAAATTCAAATAAATAAATAATAAACATCTACCAGATAACATAATCAGCACTGGATATCTTCAGTGAGCTGCTCTATTTTTTTATTAACATAGGCCACACACAAAAAAAAAAATCATACTTTTTTTGTCGCTTTACTTTAGGGGGGTGGAACCTTTTAAGAACAGTTTAGACACTAAAGAGACTTTTAAATCCAAATTTGAGATGATAAAACCTTTGTTGCTTTTTAATGCATAAACTATCAAGTAGACACACAAGAGTGATAAAACAGCTGTAAAAATATGTTGACGACAAACCTTTAAGTCTATGTTTATGAATCATACAAACGTTTAATCTTAGTTCTAAAGAGGGCAAATAGAGATAGACTTGTACACATGGGTGTATATTAATTAAAGTGAACAAAATGCAGCAATATTTAGGATTTCCAAACAAGTCAGAATTTATTTCTATACCACATTTGAAACAACAGTTAACCCCTGTGCAGGCAAACGCATGCATCCAACCAAATTGTGTCCAGATGAAAAAGAAATGAATAAAAGAAACATGACATGTTGCAAAAAAAGGACAAAAACTAAAATTAAATGTCAAGAAACATCAATTGGTAATAAAACAGAGCATGAAAATAATTACATTTGTGTGCAGCCCTAAAATGCAAAAACCAGTTGGGTTGCAGATTACGCACCTTCTCTGAGAAGGGTCTGTCACCTCTGCATTCTGAGACTGGATCTAGGTGTGTCTAAAAATTTATTTGTGAACCTTAATGCCTTGGGTGGGGCACAAAGTGCAAACTTTTAAACAAGTGTGATGTTGTCATTCCATTATGGGTTTTATAAGCAAGAAAAAAAGCAAGCTTGTAAGGGTTCCTGTTATGAAAAAATAGCCAGTGTAGAAAGGTGAGCATAAATACAATGTGACCCCAGTGTTCATTCCTCCAAGAAGGAAAGCAGCTACGTTTTGAATAACTTCCAGCCACTGAATTAAGATTTAACAAGTTCAGGAGACAGCGATTCACAGAAATCCAAATGCAAGTGGTGCAGCATATGAGAAAAATATGCAATTAATGTCTGCAATGAATTCAAATTTTACTTATATTGTGAAGTTCTTTTTCATCCGTAAAATATGTTCTAATTGTTTTCCCAAGAGCTTCCATTTGTTAGTAACAAAAATCCACACCAAATATAAGCATCAACAGCAGTAAAAATAACCAAGGGCAACCATGTAACATGTAGCATTCCAGGTAGCCTTTTGATAAGGTGTTACTGCATAGTCCACTTCTAAGTTCTTTTTTTTTTTAACCTAAACTGAAGGATTGGGACGTCGACAGATATCTTTGCAAATAAATCTAAATAAGAACTGCTATATTTGGCACATTATTTTGTTCCCATGACTGACATTTTTTCCCCTGACTATTTTACTGTTAAATTGTGCTATTTTTACTACTTGTTTGTCGTACACTACTCTTCTATTCTTTTTGTTGTGGTTTTTGCTCTATTTTTACTATTGTTGTACTATTTTTACTAATTTGGTTGCTGCTGTTATGTCCGAATTTCCCCTTGTGGCACAATTAAAGGATAATTCTATTCTGTTAGCCAATATACCATAACAATGCAGGAGATCAGATTATCCAAATATATTGACACATGCGAAGCTTTAATTTTATTTAGGTTAAGAAAGTATCTGACCAAACCCTGCAACTAGTGGGAGTAAGTAAGCTAGATCGTAGTGCGTAGATATAAAACATGACGATAAAGAGAATATATATCTTTATAAGCTCAATATAAAAAGACAAATAGGAATAGGGGATAAAACAGTCTGCATTAATTTTCTTATAAACATTTTAAAGAAATTCAACACTGCTCCCTGAGCTAACTAGGAACGGATAAGTTGTTGATTTAAGATGGATGATGATTCTTTTTCAAATCCTGGAGTCCACCAGGAAAACAAAAAATCTCTGAATAATTTGGAACAAAACAAACCTGAAGGATGACCGATGTCTGCTTCTCACCGGGTCTTGCCGCTTTCCATTTTCTGTATGTGTCTGAGCTCAGCAGGTTGTCTGCTTTATGAGTCTGGTTTGAATTCACACAAAAACATTAGACAGAACGAGGCTTGCCTTACAAACATATGGCATAAAACAACTTACACTGTCCTCGCTGGAGCAGGAAACGACATGCTTCAGTTGGATTTCTGGCATGTTTGTGTTATTGTTTCTAGAAATGTGATTATCAGCTAAATTCCGCCGATCGGGCGTCTGTAAAGCCTCAACGTACTCCCGTATCCGACTATCTAACCATAAACACACCCAGATTCCTTTCACTGGAAGTTAAGTAAACTCACTTTGTCGCTGCTGAGCGTTGGAACAACTCCTGACTAACCAGATAGCATGCTAGTAAACAAAAGGCAGTTAACTTTCAGACATTAGTCGGATCTTTCAACACTCGTAAAAGCTGCAGTGCGATAAAACGCTGCTTTATGCTTCATATATGACAAAATATTTTTTAGCGCTACATTAAATATCTCAATTTACATATCAACCACTTGAATTTAACATTAAATATGCGAGAGTGTGCAATCATTTTCCCACCAAAAGGCTGCAAATGTCACAATGTGTCGTAACTTCCGCTTGGAGGTGGTTCTAGCCAATGAGAATTTGTCATTCTTCTTCTACTATACAATTATTTTTACATTAAGGTTACGTCGCCACCAAGTGATGGAGTTTGTGCCGAGCATAATTTTCGAAATTAAAAACAATGTTTGTTTTTTACTTTTTTACTTTACTTGGATATTTTATTTCATTAAAGCCCCACAAATTAATATTTTTACTGGACATGTTGGAAAAAAATATTTCTAGTATAAAAAATTTTTTTTCATTACATACTATTTTACAGACCACCTAAATGTATCACCAGATTTATTTATCTATTTCGAAAAGCTTGTTGCGTTTCCCATGATTTCTGACTGATTGACTGACTAATTGATTAGTTTAATTTGTTTTTTTATGCAGGATGTAACTGATTAATTTCAGATACTAATAAAAAGTAGGCTACAACTTTTTGTGTGCATTTATATCTGTAGTAAAAAGTACCAGACATAAAACTGTGCTGTCTCTGGGCTTTGTTTGGAATTTGGGATGAGAAAAAATGAGAGTATAAAGTTATTGATTCTGGGGATTTCAGTGCATTTTCTGGGCAGAAGACCATGTTCAGGGGCTGATATGTAGATGGACTGGTAAATCTATAGGTTTATTTTTTAACTTAACACTTTTTTCTATTAATTCATCTCCTGCTCTATCCTACTATCACACATAAAAAAACAAGAAACTTGGATTCTTATGCTTGAGGAGGAAACAGACTCCTGACCCCTAGTGAAGCAATCCATCTTTTCTCGTGATAGTTTGAATGATTATTCGCGGGGGGTTCCAGGGTTTTCCCTCCTCTCATGGTCACCCATTGTATGTTGGCCTCAGGGGAGAGGTCAGACCAAGAGCGATTTGACAAACTTAATTAATAGTGTATCACAATTAATAGAAGCTTGGCCAAACTAGGGAGAGCCCAAATAGGACCATCCTGGAGACAGGTCTTGAGAAAGAATCTTGCAGTCTTACACCTGTTTGTTGGTCTGTGGCTGATGGGTTGTTGGCCGAGTATCTGGAAGCCCTCTCTACATTGGTCCACAATCTGTGGGAAAGTGTGTCTGTATCCCGTGACATACCAGCCAGATGGCAGATTAGAAGGTTGGGGTTTACACATGCTACCTCCTGTGCCTAGCAGCATAATCAGATTTTTTTGGCCTCTGTATCCTTTCTCTTAAAAAAAATATATATATATCCATAGCAATAAAACAGATGTTAACCATCATTTTTTTTCATTTGTGCTATTTCATGTTATTTTTAGAATGTAGAGTCCATACATAAAACATTAATGCATCTTTGAAAAAGACAAATCCTTTACAAGAACATATAAAATATAGTATAAATACAAGTAAAGTATATATCATATTCTTACATTTCAGACTATAAGGAACAACAGTGGCTCCTTATTTTCTAATCTTTTTTATATATCAAAGTAGCTGTTGATTCACATAAAATTTAAAAAATGCAACAAAAAAAAGACATTAACTCGAACATAGAGTTTTCAGAAAATCCATACAGCACATCTAATATGGTTGATTTTATTACAGTAGCTTTGGTTTTTGTGAAACACATAATTGATTAAGGAGAATCCTAGGAGAATCCTAAGAACATATAAAAAAATCACATTCTCTGACTTCTCTCTGATTTGCAAAACTTGCTGTGTTACTAAAAGGGTAAAACTTCACTTATTTATAAAGTCTTTCAAAAATCGGGGCCCCCATGTGGCTAAGTGGTGGAGCGGGTGCACACTTATGGAGGTTACAGTTCTTGATAAGGCAATTTATTGCATGTCGACCCATTCTATATGTCTTTCTTTCTGTCATGCTACTAACGAATAAGATCCACAAGAGCCATGAGAAAAAGTGGTGACAGTTTCCAGGGAAACACACAGTACAGATGGATCAATGTGTGGTGCAGCCATTTCTATAACGTTTTGAATCTCACGTCTGAGGAGGTTTGCTTGTCTTCTTATGGAGTTTGCATTAAAATTTGAAAGCTGTATCAAAATAAGAAGTCAAATATGTTGCTTAAAAAAGGCTCACTTAAATAATTCAGTCAATAGGAAGAATCCATTAGATGTAGTAGAAGTTTAAATGAGCACTACATACACTATAGGCATGAAATCATACGAAACATGACTGTCCCAAAAAACCTAATTTCCAGCTGATTTTTGTTTTAAAATTCATAGGATCTCCACATAGATGGCTGTCTCTGGATCATCTGGAGTAGCACTTTGGACATCTCTTGTATCCCTGAGTCCCACACCAGCTACTCTATCCCTTCTTCCAAACTCTCTACCTCTTCTCCTCTCCCCACCTCTTCGGCCCATTGGACGGATCTAAAACAGAGAGGCAGATGACTGTAACACGGAGTGGACAGTGAATAATAAGTTAAATATATTGAATGTGTCTCCTATTAAACAGAACCTGCTCTTTAAGAAACACATTATATAATACCTGCTTTGCATTGACAAAAACAGGTGTGGAGTTCTGGTACACAAGTTGATAGCTTCCGTTGGAGTAGACATTAGTCACTTCACTGCAGTTAATGTAGACAGGCATCCTGTTCTGATAAATTCCCAATCCTTCAGGGTACACAGCTTGATGTCTGCTCATGATGTGTCTTAGAGGAGAAGACCAATACATTTCTAGTATAATTATAAGAAATAATATCTTCATTTTGAAAGTAATTTTGCTTCACATACCTTTTAGCTCTCTTTCGATAGAAGCAGCAGACAAGCAGGGACAGAAGGCATGCAAGCAGGGAGATAACAACAGCAGGTAAAAGGATCCAGACCACAGATGCAGTTTCTAGAAGTTGTCAAAAAAAAACAAAAAAAAACAGCATACATAAGCATATAATGCTTTACCATAGTAATTATGATATCCCTACCAATTAGAGTGATTTTAGGAAGCCATAAGAACTTTTATGACATAAAATAGATTTCTTTAAACTTTTATTTACAACATTTTCTAACTTTGTAAAATATCTTTAACTTATAAACATATTCTTTGGATGGTTCAAAATTAGAACCAAATGAATAGAGAAACAACGGGAAGATGTTCTCTTGGTTAGTGTGATAAGAACATACCTTCTTCTCCCTGTAGCAAAACCAAGGAGTCATTTCCAAACGCGTTGAATGCGAAACAGATTACAATCAGTGGTTTGGCCATGTATCCCCTCAGAGACACCGTCAGCATGTCGGGCTCTGATGTTACTGACACGTTGTAATCATAGGCTGGAACAGTCCCGTTTACGCTCCAGGTGACAGCTGCCTTGGGGTTGGAGTCGACTGAACAGCGACAGCGCACCTCAAAATCCTCCACAACACAGGTGGAGGAGAGACGTGAGATGTATGGCTTATCTGAAAGAAACAAAGTATGTTGTATGTTTACAGTGTCATACAACCCCATAATCCTTAACCACATGGATTTTAACATTGGTATGTAGAAAATTATTTATTTTTTGCATTATTTCATATCATATACATTAGAATGCACTGACAATAGCAGAAACCTTTTTTCTTATTACCCTACTGATATGTGCATTTCTTCTGAACTGCGTATCCTTTTTTAAATTGCTGTACAGTATGGAGTTCCTTGTTGTAATTTTGCCCTCACTCTGCAGTTTCTTATTCTTATTTTTCTCTTTTGAAAGTAAATGGAAGTGTATACTTCCATTTACCTTTAAAGTGATGCCGCTACACCTGAATTTCTATTCTATTCTATTCTATTTTTAGATGAGACTTTTCCAACTTTCTCATGTTGAGAATGTTAATTGCTGCATCAATTTGTTAGTGTAAACCAGGTATCATGTGCAGTCTGACATTCACACTGGCCAAATCCAACCAGATAGAATGGAAAGATTTGTATATTAAAGCCACAACAATGTTTGGTGGTGTCAAGGAAAACGTTGCAAGAATAAAGAGGGCTCAGGAAAAATTACATTGTATATTAAGCGACGTGGGCTGGGACTCTCCTCGACCAAGGCTGTTCTGGGCTGAGCAGCAGACTCTCATGTCTTTGGTCACGTTAAAGACTCGCACACTGTGTGATCGACGGTGGAGGTGTACAGTCCGCCCATATTGAGTATAGGACCAGCGATACTCTGTCACCGGTGGGTCGGCTTTGCATGTGCAAAGAAGCAAGGCGTTGCCCCCCTGCTGCACGATCAATGTCTGAACCTCCACCTTCACATCCTTTGGTGGAACTAAAGACATGAAAAACAAACAAAGTCAGATTTAAACCAAACAAAGAAACAAAGATGTACAGTGAGGGTCCAAGCAACACTTACATGTCACATGCAGGTCCTTCGTCGTGACTATCATTTTGGTTTCTGGATATTTTAATGTACACCAGAGCTGGGACTTCACCTGATGTGACGCAATGAACGATAGAGAGGCAAGCACCATCCAGCTATTGGGATCTGGCTGGATGGTTTGTACCTCTCCAAACTCAGTGCCATTGAGCTGAGCTCCTTGGTCCCACTTCCACTGCAGGGTTGGGGGTCTGGAGGGACAGTGGTAGCTGGCTGAGCAGTTCAAAGAGACCAACTGTCCTTCTTTGGCTGACAGTACACCACTGATGACAGGGGGCTCGGGGTCGTCTACCATCAAGAAAAAGAAAGACATCATATCTGGATTTTCTCCTTTATATATTTTTTAGCTTGTAAATCAGCAAAAGTGCAGTGATAATTATTGACAACTGTCATTCATTGTAGGTCTTTCAAGAAATTGTAAGTTGTAAACCTCTCTGACAAGCTCAATAAAAAAAAAAAAGCAAAAACAGACAGAAGAAGGCAGTTTTGTGTCACTCACCAATGAGGTCTACATTCACAGTCTTTGACATCCCCCACTGTAATTCACTCCTTTTCTTCAGAGCCAGTTCAAACACCTTTGGATCATTAGCTCGCAGCTGTTCTATCTTCACTGAGCAGTCTCCGTCTGAGATTTGGCCAAACAGCAAAGTCCGACCCAGGAAATCCCTATTCACTTTGTCTTTGCTCTCGCTGCTGAAAGCAATGCTCCTGAGAGAGATAAAAGGCCCACCACCTCTGAACCTGAGCCGTACATCCAACTTTTCCCTCAGTCCCTTGATGGGGTGAGGGGCTGCAGGCGTGAAGGAGCAGGGAATTACCATGCAAGAGCCAACCACACCCTGCACACGGTCAGGGACTAAGGGCACAGGTGAGACAGCCTGGATCCCCCTCCATAAGATCGCTTCAGTAATGAAGAATAGACAATATATAGGAAAACAGGAAATTACAACATTTTACCTTTATATAGATAACCTAAGAAATATAAACAGAGGACACCGAAAAGCTATGATCATGCAGTAGTAAACAGGGCTGTAATCTCTTTTGGAATTTAGTGATTATAATTTTCAAGCCACTGGAATTCCTTACTTTGATTACTGATAATATAGCTAAATTTCACCTTCAATATCCCGAATAAGGTTAATTGTAGTACATTTAACTACATTTGCTGCAACCACATGACAAAGGAGTTGTGCAATAGACATATTTAGAACAAGGAGGAGTTTAATCGTGCCTTTAGTCCTGGTAAAAATTAACTACTCTGCTTAATGTGCAGTAAAATGTCTATGCAAGTTTCTGTTTTTAAAATATATATATATTTTGTATTTACTTTTAAAACTGCTGTACTTTCAACTAGAAATGAGAAAAGTTTATAATAATAACCAATAAAGTAATGTCTTGTCAACCACCAGCAACTCTGCAGAAAATATTAATTGAAACCAAAATAAATTCTACCACTGTTAGAATAATCATTACTGATTTAACCAAATAAATTACTGTTATACTATTTTGGTTGCATACCCACACATTAGTAAATAATAAAAGTCTTTAAAATTGTAATAAAAAAGGACATTTGTTCACTGGATATTGATAAATTAATTCAGTACTTACCAATTATTTGGACACATTTAAAAAAGCTTGCATCTCCATCCATGGCTGCAGCACTGCTCTGCTCGCAGACTGGGAAGGAGGTTGAAAGGGACAAAGAGGAGGAAGTTGGCCGGTTTCATTGTGTCACCATTGTCTACCGTGCTACCAGTTTGTGTGCTATTAATATCTGGTTTGTACAAAATTTGCTTCAACCTTCTGAAACTTCGCTAGTTCATATTATTTTCTTTAAAAAAGTTTATAGTAGCTTAAATTTTATTTTTAAATATATATCCACATAAATAAAGTGGAAAATGTTTGCGTTTGGAAAAAAAGACATCAGCAGGACAACACATGACAAGTAGTGAGTCACACTCATGTTGCTATTCATTTCCTTCAAGGTTCCAACCTTGCTTGTTTCTCTCATCCTTTGTCTAAATTACATACCCTGGCTTACATTGCCCAACATTCAAAAAACGTAACTTTTTTAAATGTTAAAATTGGAAACCTTGATGTATTTTTATTTAATCAAAAAGATTAAGAAGAAGGACTGCAGATTTAGGAATTGTTTATGTATACCAATCTGAAAAGTGTGGAAGGCACATGTATTTAGCTCCTGTGTCAATAACTTATCGAACCAGTTTTGACTACCACTACAATTCTGTTTGAAAGTAATTATGGATTTTTATTGGGCTATTCTAACATGTAAATACACTTTAATCTAAATGGGGCTCTGTTTGAATTTGGCGTCCTGTAAAGAAACGCAAATCTCAGCCCCAGTCTCAAGTATTTTGCAACCTTTAGCAGGCTTTCTTCCAGGTTTGCCCTATACTGATCTCCACTTGACTTCCCTATCCCTTCTAAAGTAAATGATTCCAACAAGATGATGTCATCTTTATCACGTTTTACACATGTGATGATGAATTTACGGTCATGTACAACATTAGATGTTCTGCCATACATTGCATTTTATATGGGCGCTGAAGAGTTCGATTTTGGTCTCACCTGATCAGGGCACCTTTTCCGCCTGTTGGTAATGTCTCCCATTCAGCTTGAAGTGAATGGTGAAATCCTTTCACTTTTATATACTGCCTTTTGCTTACTAAAAAAAATAATAAAAAAGAAAATACTTTTTTTGTAATGTGAAAAGGTTCAATGAGTGTAAATACTTTTGCAGGGCATTGTAATAACTCTCCAATGCTGATGATAAAAGTTTGCAGGACAATAAAACAATATGAACAATGATTGATGGTTAACCTGTCAGACACTTATTTTGCCACCTGCAAATAAATATGTACTGATAAAAGTAGGTTGCTATTTAAAGCAAAGTGCAACACACAAACATATTGCCATTGAAGGAATTTCACCAGGAAATGTGTTCTCCAAACATTCTGAATGTTTTTGTATCTCATGCTCAGTGGGTTAGAATGAGAGCATGATTCCACATAATCAGCCAAAAACAAGAGGAAAAACTCAAGTACAAAGGCCTGAACATTGACCCTTTGAATTGGAGAGTTGCCGCCTACACTACCACTTAAGATAAAGGCTAACTGTTGTTGCTGCAACACTCGTAAGGAGGGAAAATAGCAAAGAAGACTCAGCATGGAGACCTATTTTTCACTTTACGGGAGGGTTTTAGATCACATTTTTAAACGAATGCTTAATGAATTTGTGAATTAGTCTGTTTCTACATATACCTACTATTTAAATGTAACTATTGCAGTTTTCTGAGAGATCTTTAGGATCTAAGTTTTAACTTCAGTTCAATCTTGACATTTTGGCAACATTTTCTGAAAGAATGACCTCGGCTCAACAGCTGCTTCAGTCTCAGAAGGACCTGCTGGTGAAATGGACTTGCGACCATCCTGCGCCTCTTTTACGTTGGCTCCGTGACGAAGAGGTGCTTTCTCCGAGCTCCTACCAGTCTTTACTGGAAAAATCTCCTTCCGATGCGGTTGCTCAGGCCCTGGAGATAGCATGTGCTTCGGAGGAGAACAGTCAAAGGTTCCTGGAGGTGCTGAGGGGAGTGCAGGATTTTTACTGCAAGGATCTGCACCTTTGGGTTGAGAGATACTGCAGATCTAATGCAAATAGACAACCATCATCCGGAATTGTAATAACTGAAGGTGAGGATGGTTGGAAATACTTTTCATAACTGGTGGTGGTGTTATGTTTTCAAACTAAAGTAATATATTTTTAAAGTAAAGGAGGGTGATGATCGCAGATTTCAGTACAAAGGTCAAATTTGCACAAGTGGATTGAACAGTGTTTTGGTCAGCGACATGTGAGAACATTACTACATAAAGATATTTAGCTGATTTCAGCAATCAAGCAAAGACAAATGCAAAAGTGACATCAAGGTGACCCCACTATCCGCTTTTTAAAATTTTTGTCATGTTGGCAATTGTACATTTATGTCTCAAGGAGTAGCAGAATGCTGTTAAACTTGCAATAACACAATATCTCTCGCACCTGGGGTCAAATAACTGATAACATAGTTTATTTTCAGTTATCTAAATTGTGTTATAAATCCTCGTCAATCAGCCTCTTTTTACCCTCGCCTTTAGAAATGTTGCTGTTTTTTTAAACAGCATATTTCTATCTCTAGTATGTCTATACCTTCCACTGCAATTAAAACTCTCTCTACCTCACAGTTATGGCTAGGTGTATTAGAGAAAGTTACCATGTTCCTGTTTACATGCAAATTGCTTTTAACTCAGGCAGATCCTATATTGTTAATCTTATCTATTCTTCTCTGTTGTCCGGTTGTGTCCCAGCAGCCTTCAAACATGTTGTAGTACAACCTCTAATCACAAAACCCCAATCTGGATTCTTCTGATCTTTCTAATTTCACATGAAAGTAAAAACTCATTTTTCTGTCTAAAGATGGATTGCTGAAGTCCAGTCTTTGAGAGCTATTATCCTGAAACTTTTAGATGCATTACTTCTCCAACCGGTCTAATGAATGGCATCCAGCTTTGCAAAGACCTGGTAAGGAGCCATTCATTTGATTTAGCTGTTTTGGACCAGAGATCCATCTGTAAGTTGATGGACAGTACCTCTCTAAGACTGATAGGACTAAAACAGCTTCCTAAAAGTTTTATTAAAATTTTTTTGTTTTAGTAGTTGGTTCTGAAAACCCAGTTGTGCCACACTCTTTCTTAACTGTCCACTGCTTTCAGATGGTAATTCTCTTAATTCCTGCAAGACAGTCTTACGGATTTAAAAACTTGGATAGACATACATTTTCTCAACTTACACAAAACATAAATAGAAGTTATGTTTTGACATTTAGATCTAAATGGAATAACCATTCATTTAAAATTCGGTAAATAAAATGGTAAGGAAGAGCTTTGTCCAGCTAAGACTCCAGTGAAGTAAAGTCCTGCCTTTCATCATCAGACTTTGAACAAGTAATTAATGTTTATTTATTATTTATTACTACATCACACTTGGATTACTGTTGTGCTCTGTATGTTGGTCTTAACATATACTTTATTAAACAACATGAGGCCTTCAAATGGTGCACCATCCCTTCTAATAGTAAATGCTATGACCATTTAATGCCAGTGCAGGCCTCCCTGCAACTTCTTGTTAATGTCAAGGTAAAGTAAAATATCACATAATTTTTTGTTGTTGTTAACCATTTTAAGCCTCTTCACTAATCCTCAACTGAATTTGGGGTTTTAGTAAATCTAAACAGGATATTTTAGCTTTCACTTTTATGATTCAGATTCAGATCATTTTATTTATCCCACTGGGCAATTCAGTTTACAGTACAACCTGTCCATTCAAGTCACTGAAGGGCTTGCAGCCGCAAGAGCACCGCTCCCATGATCATACTTTTATTTTACTACTTCTTTAAGTTGGTTGTGTCTTATTGTTTCATTCTACACTACATTTAGCTGTTTACAATACTCATTATATAATAGCTTGTGCAGCACATTGGACAGTTGTTTTGTGCTTTGTTTGTGTCAGTTGTTTTTTGTTTTTGTGCAAGATTTTGGTTCAGTGTGTATATCAGTGCAATATATTCCGACACTGCAGCTCTAGCTTAACTTTTCATCCACAGTTACCAGTAAGTCAGTGTTTATGCTTCATTAAATATGCCAATACCCATAAAAGGATATGGAACTACAGACATTTTTGGTTTTGAAGGTGAAGCAAAAAAAGGGGGAAAAAGTGAAAGTATGCCTATTCTAAACAGTCAACCAATTATATCACTTCAATTCTAGCACTTATGTCTAATTATATCAATTCTGTTACAGATAAACATAAGAAACCTAAAGGAGCCATTGCTAAACTATTCAAGAGGAAGAACAAAGGATTCTCTGTATCAGTGGAGGTTAAAGGTATGCATGAGTTTTCTTTAACAAAAACTAAAGTTATAACAAATTACTTTTCTAATATGCACAGCAGGATATATGCTTCTTAAATTGTGATGGCCTTGATTAAACCATGCCAATGCTTAGTTTCTTATGAATGAAGCAACTATGGCTCAGGAGGTAGCAGCCCCTCTTGTGGCTGGAGGGTTGCCAACTTGAAACCCAGCTCTGTCTGTCTCGGTTGTTGTGTTATTGTGTAAGACACTTCTCCCACTTTGCCTATTGGTGGTGGTCAGATGGACAAGTGGTGCCAATGTTTAGCAGCCTTGCTACCATCAGTGTACCCCAGGGCAGCTGTGGCTACAATGGAGTTTGCCATCACTGGTCTGTGTGAATGAGTGCATGAATGGATGAATGTAGTGTGAAGCGCTTTAGGGTCCTCTGGACTAGATAAAGCACTTAGATAGATAGATAGATAGATAGATAAAAACGTTATTAATCCCGCGGGCGGGTTCCTCTGGCAAATTCGGTTTCCAGTAGCACAGCACCGACAAGTTACAGAACGTACACATACACGTACACTTTACAAGCCGTTTAACTTTTACTCTCATTCTTATAAATATGTATGTCCTTACTGTGGACATACTTATTTTCTAGAGCTTTGTTTTGAAATATAACTTTTTTCATCCATTAGGCAAGAAAGATTTGAAACCAACAAGAAGTCAAATAGTGGCTAATCTCAAAGGTAAGTAAAAAAAACCACACAAAATGGTTTTGCATATTAAACAATATCTCAAGATAATCCAGGGCTAGATGCATTAGTTTCAACATTGAAAAAAACAACAACAACTGACCGACTTCTGACGGACTCAACCATAGACTTTATATTTAATCTTCCCTCAACTGATGCTGCCGTTTGGGGTGGAGTGAACGCAGCATGACGCTTATATTGTTTAAATTGCAGTGGTGATGTATTAGGACATATGTTTGGAAAGATAAAGAGATACATACTGTGATTTATGTTGAAGTACTGTATGTCTCTGAATTCCGGTCTTTTAGAGTTTCATTTTGAAGCCTGTGGAAGATTTTTTTTAGGTAAAATAAGGACATGTCTTCATAGTATATCTGGCTGTGAAAATTTAAACTGTTTTACTGACAGTTTTTTTGATGAGCTGATAATGATCATTTCTGAACCGGGCCCTGGTCTTTCCTGGACTGGAAATCCATTGATTAAAAACCTTGTTAATTAGCAATGTCAAAAACGTGAAATTGACCAAAAAATGTCAAAAAAGTAATATATTATGTTCTATTACAGTTCAGATTTCTACCCACAAAACCACTTTACTGAGGCGCATGGAGGACCTGAAGTGTTACTCAGAGGGCAGTAATGAAGCTTCGAACTCAGCTTCTCACATTGAGATTCGCTACACTGACCTATTTGTGACAGAGGACAATGACTTCATTGACAGCAGCCAACATGAGTACTTTGACTTAGCGAGCAGACGAGCTCGTATCTATGTCCACCAGTCATGCCAGCGCATCAGGCCAAGCCAACTTCTGAGTCCTCAAGAGACAACAGGACAGCCACCTAAAAGGGTGAAAGTGAAGGGAATTGCTGGTATTGGAAAGAGTGTAGCCGTCCAGAGGCTCGTCTATGAATGGGCAATTGGAAAGAGCATGCGTGAATTCACCTGTATTTTTGATCTAACTTTCAGAGAGCTCAATCTAACTGAAGCCCCTCTCAGTTTATTGGATCTTCTTGGAGAACGGTTTCAGTACCTGAAAGATGCTCTTCCTCATTTGTTCACTGCACCAAGATCTTTGCTCTTCATCCTAGATGGCTTAGATGAGTTTAGATTCTACTTGGACTGGAAAAGTCCAGACAAAAACATTTGTATCGATACTAAGGTGCTGGTGTCTGAGTTGATAGTTGCGTTGATTAAAGGAAATCTTCTCCCAGAGGCATCAATCATTCTCACAACAAGGCCATCTACAGAAGCGCCAAAGCGTTTCTTTCAGAGATGCTGTGTAGTGCTGGGCTTTGAGGAAAATCAGGTTAAAGAATATACCACCAAGTTCTACAAAGATATAAGAATTGCAGAAAAAGTCTACAATTACATATCTAACAATGACAGCATTTTTGTCCTGTCCTTCATCCCTCTTTATTGCTACATCATCTGTACTGCAATGGCAGAATTCTTCTCAGGAACTCAGGATGATGATGACTTGAAATCTCTGGAGTTGAACCCACCCAGAACAGTGAGCGAAGTTTACTTCTGCTATCTGTTTACAGCAGTCAAGCACCATGCGTTGAGGGGGTTTGCAGAAAGATCACCTTCAAGATCTGAATTTCTCTCCCAAGCTAAGCAACAACTGACAAACCTGGGAAAACTAGCCTATGAAAACCTCCTGCAAAGGAAGATCATGTTCAGCGCAGATGACCTGGAGACCTACGGTGTAACACCTGCTAATATTCAAAGCACGTTTCTATGTCAGATTCTTCACCCTCTCAAAGAGGAGACAGTCGAAATGTTTTCTTTCTTCCACTTGACTGTTCAAGAACATTTGGCTGCTCTCTACTGTGCCCTCAACCTCTTCAGCCAAGAGGACATAACTCAAGCATTAAACCTCTGGTGTTTTGGGTTATGTCCACCACCTACTTCTTCTACACTGCTAAAGAACACAGAGCTCAACATGGACATGCTGGATAGTCTTCAGATGTTCACAAGATTCTTTATGGGACTTCTCAGAACAAGGTTAGAAAGGCAATTAGATGGCCTTGTTGACCCCTTCATGGAGGACAAGAATGGATTAACCACCAGTCTGGGGTTGTGGTTTCAAGACCAATTTAAACACAGAAAAATGAAAAACGAAACAGCATTGAATCTTTTGCATTGTCTGATGGAATTTCACATGAAGGAAACCACTACCATTGCAGCTCCCGAGATTAAGAAGCTCAGCTTGTTTAAAATGAAGCTGAGTATTGTGGACTGTGCAGCAATGCACTATGTGCTGAAGTTTTCTCCACACACGCTTCAGGAACTCAACCTGGGCTACTCCAACATTGGAAACAGAGGACTCAACCGACTCAGGCCAATCCTCCATCGCTGTGAATCTCTTTAGTGAGTCCTTTATTTAATATTCAAATATCAAAAAGACTAGAATGAAAAAATAAGAAATTTTTGTCACATTTCCCTGGCCAACAGGGTCGTTTTTTGAAGAGAATAGGGCAAATATGTATTTCTTTGTTGATACTTGTTTGAATTAGCTCTTTGATGGAGTATAAATATTTCCGGTAGTCTTCCCACACTTCTTTCAAGTTCGTGTTAGGCTGTAACAAGTCTGTTTTTCTGCTGTGTTTCAGTTTGAGATACAACTGTCTGGACTGGCAAGCAGCAATGTTAGAATCTGTGATTCTGAAATCAAACGAATGCCAAGTGAAGAAACTTTTGTAAGTTCTTTCAGAATCCTATCAATCGATCAATATTTATTTGTATAGCACCTTCCAGCACCCAATGGTGCACAAGGTGCTTTCCAAAGTAAAAGCAAGAATACTATTAAAACAAAATTAAGACACAAAATGCACACAGTGCATTGAGGTATAAAAACAGGAATAAAGCAGTACTACTAAAACATAATCAAAACATAACTGTAACAATAAAGAGCAACAAGTCAGTTAGAAGCTACGTGTAAAACGCCAGCCTGAATAAATGTGTTTTTAACTCCGATCAAAAACTCGAGAGGTCAGTGGCAGATTGTATGCGGGCTGGGAGAGTGTTCCACAGTTTGGGGCCTAAAACAGAAAAAGACCGCCCCCCCAAAGCCTTGTAGTTAAACCTTGGGATGACCAAGGTGGTGTGATCTGCGGAGCGCAGATTCCTAACTGGGTTGTACATGGTAAGAAGTTCACTAAGGTAGGCCGGGGCCAGGCCATGAATGGCTTTAAACACAAATAAAATAACTTTGAAGTCCACCCTGTACCGGACCGGAAGCCAGTTAAGGGAACGGAGGACTTGTGTGATGTGCAAATGTTTGGGGGAAGACGTGCCACTGCATTCTGTACAAGTTGAAGCTTTTGGAGGAGAGAATTGTTAAGTCCAGCATAAAGGGCATTGCAGTAGTCAATCCTCGAGCTGATGAAGGCATGAATTTTTCAAGGTCAGGTCGGGATAGGAATGGTTTGACCTTTGCGAGTAGTCTTAGATGGAAAATACTTGCTTTTACCACTGCATTTATTTGTTTGTCGTATTTTAGTCCACTGTCAAATAAAACATCCAGGTTTCTCACAGAGGGAGCGAATTGAGGTGTTACAGAATCAAAACAGGGTGAATTTTGCGGTGAGTTGGGGCTGAAAAAAATATACTCAGTTTTCCCTTCATTTAAATGAAGGAAATTCTGGGCAAGCCATTCGTTGATATCCTGAAGACAGCTATGAAGAGGTTCCAGAGCAGAAGGATTACTCAGGATCACTGAGAAGCAGATCTGGATGTCGTCGGCATAGAAATGGAACTGGATTTTGTGTCTAGTGATGAGTTGTCCAAGTGGCAGCATGTATAATGCAAACAGAATAGGCCCCAGAATGGAGCCTTGGGGCACTCCAGTTGACAGAGGGGCAGATGATGATGAAAAGTCATTTAGCATCAGTGAGAAAGTCCTGTTTGTGAGATATGATGAGAACCCTTTGAGTACCGCCCCCTGGAGGCCGACAGTGTGTTGAAGCCGGGAGATAAGAATGGCATGATCCACGGTGTCAAATGCAGCAGTCAGGTCCAGTAGCACCAGAACCACTGAGCTTTTTTGGGCAATAGCCTCAAGAATGTAATTGTGGAGAATCAGCAATGCAGACTCGGTGCTGTGTCTGGCCCTAAAACCTGACTGAAATTTCACAGCAATGACGTGTAGTTGGAGGTGGGCCTGAAGCTGGGAGAAGTTTCTCCATCAGCTTGGACAGAAAAAGGGAGATGAGATATTGGGCGGAAATTGGACAGGATGGATGGATCAAGGTTAGGCTTCTTAAGCAGTGAACAGAATGAGGCAGGGGCCTAAGGTGTCGATACCCTCTTTCATAATTCTGGCAGGGATCATGTCGAGAGGACAGGTTGTGGCATTCATCCCCTGGACCACTTTTTAAGGACCTCAAGAGCAACTGGTGCAAAAGCTCTCCTTGGATACCTTGTCAATAAAATATTGTTTAAATAAATTGCAGGTATGTACAGATACATCATGCAAAACAACAGATACAGGATTTATAACAGATTTAATAGTGCTAAAAAGAATTCCAGGGAGGTGGCTATTTCTGTTGATGAGATTTGACAAGTATTTTGCTTTAGCATCCTTCACTGCTCTCTGATAGGATATTTGACTATTCCTAAAAATCTCCAGAGAGACCTCCAGCCTATCCCTCTTCCATTTACGCTCAGCCCGCCTAGACTGACGCTTCAGGGTTTGAGTAGTGTCATTAAGCCAGGGGTCAGAGGCACCTTTATTTAATTTTACTTTAAAGGGGGCAACAGAGTCCAAAATTTCAGAGCATAAGGAGTTGAAGGAAGAGAGGAAAAGGTCTGGACACAAAGGAGATTTCAGTTTGGCGCTGGAGCATAAATCTGAGGCAGAAAAGGCAGCAAAAGTGAAATCAGGGGAGTCCGAAGCTTGACATGCAGTCCGCTTCTCCGCCCACATCTTCTGCGGTGCCTGAGTGGGCAGACAGGGCGTCTTACAAAAGGTGTAATTGATGTCAGCAATGGCGGTGGTGGTTTGTAGGAATGTCCATTTACAGAAAGGTTAGAATCAAAGCACAATTTAAGCAGTGATGCACGATCGTACATAATAGCTGGGGATGCGACTATGAAAGTAGTCAGTAGACAGAAGAGCTAGTGGCAAGCCAAACATCTTCTCAATCAGTTAATGCATCGGTTGGCATCCTAAATCCTGGAATCCTAAATACGACTGAAATTCTAACATTCAGATATTTATCAATTTTTAGGTTTATTTCTTATAATTAGAATTTTAAGACTCTACATAACTCTAAACCCTCAACATAAAACACATTCAGTGCTTTGAAAAATGCGGGGATTTGAAAATATGTTACCAACAAATTTTAGTATCAAACAATGCTAACAAATGATGAATAAACACACAGTTTTCAAATTACGTTTTAACTTGTTAAGAGAAAAAAAAGTGTTGCAAACCAATCAAACCCTGCATGAAAGTAAATACTTGTCTCCATTGGAGCTGCCATCAAGTGCTTGAAATAATTTTGGTCCATTCCTCGTTGCAGAATGTTTACATTTGGACACACTTGAGGGCTTTGATTGGTATTAGCATAATGCCACAGGATTTAATTTGATTTCAATGCAGGCTTTGAAACATTCAGAGACAAAGCAAGGCAATTTGTTTGTATAGCATGCTTTTAACAACAAGGTAATTCAAGGTGCTTTACATGATTCCGTGGTAGATCTGTTGTTGTGCTTTGGATAATCACCTGCTACGTAACCCAGATGTGCTTAAGCTTCAGGTCATAAACTGGTGCTCGGACATTTTCATTCTTTTTGTAGTGAACAGAATGAATTTTTATGTCAATTAAAGTAAGTCATAAAGGTCCTCAACCACCAAAGCAACCTCTCACCATCACCACAATTTCTTATTCATGATGCTGTTCTTGTGATATGCTGTTGGTTTTATGCAAGTAATGTCAGTGCAATTAATATTTCCCTCAAAACTTTTGATGATTATCAGCATATTTTTGAAAAATGTAAAGCGAGCTTAAGATTTCAACACTTCTTTTGCCCTGCAACTCTCCCGGATACAACATTTTTCTTATTTATTAGTATCATTAAACCAAGAACACTCGGCAGTTGTCGAGGATATGGGCAGGCTCAGCATAGACAAAGTTCCTGTAAACATCAATCATCACTCAATGCCTTTTGATGTTACAGATTCCAATGCTGGAACCTGTTTCTAGCCCACTCTCTTGTTTCTCGGCAGCTTTTAAATATAATACAGCGTCAATTCACAACACGTCAGCTCAAGGCACTTTCCAAGAAAAGCTATTTCAATACAATTTTACAAAGATTCCAATCAGTTGTAAAAGTTTTCTACGTAAGGAATCTCAGTAGATGCCGTTCATTTCTGCAAAGCACTTCGAGGACTTTCATTCTGCCCACTCCAACTGTTATGGTCCTTCACAGAGCAATTTTCCCACTCCCATTTCGTTAGTTTCCCCCAGCATCCCCCAGATCTCGCTGGAACCCATGCTTCGCCATTCTCAGTGACATCACTTAAAACGAACACTGCCAGGCCCTCAGTGGCTACCACTACTAGGTAGGAGTGAGTGTGACATCACTTTACTGGGGCCAATCAGTCCATAGATTGGCATGCTGAGCCACCTCGGCCTGCTTCTGACCAAGCCAGAGTACCAGCCCAAACAAAGTTATTAAAAAATGTGCTTATTGCAGACCCCAGCCCTTCTGGATCCAGTCGACGATAGTGGAAAAGGGGCATTATAGGGCCAGTTCTTCTAATAGAAATATTAACAATTAATTAATTAATTAATAATAACAATTACTGATAATAAATTTACAGAATCTCACTTCAGAAAATCAGAGCTCTCTAAATATATTTTTTTGTATTCCATACAAGTTAACTTAGGTCTGAAATATTTTTAATTATATTACTGATTTTAAAATCATTTGAGGATTCTAAGTTTTTAAGTGTGACGAAAAAGAAGACAAAAGTTTGTACAGGTTTAATAATGTTTCATTGCATGGGATGTGCTTTATTTTAATTGGTTATCTACACTGTCTTTCAAATATATAACAAAGAAAAATAAACATTTAGTCAGATATAGGAAAGTATCTTTTAAGAACACTGTACCGTATGTATTTAGTTTTTCTAATGCATTTTTTCAAACTCCTTTTGCAGTATGTGTGGAAATAACCTGGGTTCAGAGGGGGTTAATGAGCTCTGGATGGCTCTGGAGCAAAACAACACTGTTGAAGAGCTCTATCTGGACATCACTCGTGTCACAGAAAAAGGCACGGAAAATATTGTTAACTGCCTCAGCAAAAACACATCCTTAAAGATATTGACGTAAGACAGACACATTTAATCAGTTTATCTGTAGTATTCAAAATGTTTCCACTGCCATCTAGTGGAGATTGATTACTCCACCCCTGTTTTTTCCATCTTCTTCAGAATCGTTGGAAATGAAATTGGGAAGGTGGGCAGAGAAAGGCTAAAGGAACTTGAGAAACTGAGGCCAGATCTTAGGATTATTGCAGATTTTGTGGATGACTTGGAGTTGCTCAAGGCCTACCTGGGCTGGGTGGAGGAGATCCGTGCCGACAGGGACCAGATGGATTCAGTGAAGAATGTTGATGCTCTGCAATCAGTGCTGAAGGGCCTGCATGATGTTGGGGGAAAAGTGAAGAAAGGAGAGAATGCAGATAAAGCTATAGAGCTCCAGATAAAGATTGAGGAGTTGCTCAAGTCACATCTAATCGGAGGGAGATGAACACTACTTTTACTTCAAATTTGGCTTCAATAATCTAAAACCTTTTAAATAAACTGACATAATGACTTATCAGTTAAAGGTTGTTCTAAAGCCACTGTTTTCTATGTAGCAAGTTTTTCTGTGCTTTTTTAAAAAGAAACAACAATGATGGGTAAGTTCAGGTGTTTCTGAAAATGTGACAATAGTCAGACTTTCTTTATTACAAAAGCAATGAACTTCTATCATTGTAGATATTAGAATACAAAAGGTTATGTTTATTAGTCATTGTGTTTCCTTAATTCACTGAAACTTGACTTTTATCTCATTGATGCAGTTAAAGATATGGGTACATCCAGCCTTTTTCTACATGTGGTTCTCGTATTACAGCTTTACACAAGGTAATTTAGCAATCACCTTAAATATTTGTTTTGAGTTGCTTATATAATAAAATAGGGCTGCACGATGGTGGCCAGAGGAGCGGTCCCGGTCAGGATCCTTCCACATTTCCACTGCATGTGTGTGAAAATGGCATATTTTAAAGCGTGACCAGTTCGCTTTGGACATGCTTTAAGGTGCTAATGTGCAAGCGACCAGCTGGGACGTGTCACGCTTTTGGGTCGCTTCTATCGCGTTCGGTGTGCAAGCACCTTAAGCCAACTAAAATCATTGTAAATGATACAAATCCTGTTCACTTGCAGTTTTTTTTACTACTTTCCATGAATATTGACTCTTGTTCAGGATAGTTTCATTTACCTGAGTTAATTTTTTGAAGATAAAAAATAGGTTAATTAAAAATAAATAAACAAAGTATTTTTATTATCCTTTTTTCTATACCATATTACTTGAGTAATATCATTATGAAGTACCACTAATCCCATTTGTGTACTATTTCTGGATGCAAAGATATTTTAACCCAAAATAAACCAGACACAGATCTACAATTTATTAAAGGAAACCTCCTGTTTCTACATATAATTTTTAATGTAATCCTTATGATGAGCTTTTTGTTGAGGTCAACTGAACACATTAAACGCCATGAATGGTCACTTAAAGTACATTTTACCTTGTCCTAAGATATATTTATACATTACCTACTGTATCGGTTTTAAACTTTAACAAATGACTTTGAGTAGGGCTTCTTCTGTTCAAAACTAGTTTTTTTTTTAATAATTTCATTCATGTAATTTGTTTTATTTTACTCTATGAAATACCTGAATTTGCCAAGAGTTTAATGCTTAGGTCGGTCTGATGACATTTTAAAATCAGATATTACTCAGTACTCAAGCAGCTTTTTTACCAAAACCTTTTTCACTCTTGAGTAGCATTTTTGACGGCTACTTTTACTCAAGTAAAGGTACTGATACTATTACTTGATCACAACTTTTTTGTGCTCTATCCATCTCTGTTTGTATTTTGCACGCAGGTAAAGGAGATATTAGCAACATTGTTTTTGTCATTGTTAATACAGCACCATTATGAAAACATTTTATGGCTTGTGTCAGTGAAGTTTATATAAAAGATGCATTCCATCACATTAACATGTAAACCCTGTTACTTTTCCTTCGATGAATCCAGTCTGACTGATTATTCAGAAGTTTCTGAGGAGAGTATTGACTCTGGAGGGGGTATAGAGAGAGTGAGGGGAGAAGAGCAGGAAACTGAGCACCCAGAGGAACACCAGGGTCAGCCAGCTTGGTGCAGCTGCTGCATTTGCCGACTGATGCCTTCAAACCTGGAAAATGTGCTGTAGGAGGATCCAGAAAGGTGTAGGGTGTGTCTGAGCAGACAAGAGGGTGACAATTTTTCGGGATTCCCACAGGTCACGAGATTCCTGCAGGATTCCCGCGGGATGGGAGTCAGTTTCACTGTTGGTAACGTGATCGTGATGGGACAGGAAATAATCCACGGGATCGGATGGGAAACCGGAAATTATAATTTTTAAATTAATTTTTTACATTTATCTTGTCAGATATCAGGGAATTAGCTTTAAAAAATGACGCTGATATGCGGTGCCAATGTGTGTAGTTATTAACTCCGCTGCAAAATGCAATTCCATTGGGTCTAATACACTGCACACACCTAAACTGAAACTGCTATGTTGCTAAATAGATGATCTTTGATACTGTGCTAGGCTAAGGTTTAGAGGTGGGCGGGGGGAGCGAGCGCCATAGGAGGTAAATTACTAATCTACGGGATTCGGGTCGGGACGGAAGTCTTTCTCTCGGGATATTTTCGGGACAACATTTTTTTGGGGGGGCTGTCACGTGATCGTGACGTGACTGGAGTATTTTTTTGGGATCGGGATGGGACGGGAGCGACAATTGATTCGATGTCACCCTCTAGAGCAGACGTGCTCCTTTTACTTTGTTCTTCGTGGACGAAGGAATCTTGTGATTGGCTCGGCAGATGTGGAATGACGTGTTGGCTTCGTGTGACAGCCGAGACCATAGATCCGATAACTAGGAGTATCGTTACTCTGCATCAATGGCCGCTGGCTGCTCTGCTTTGTGACCCCATACCATGGAGGCCGCCATTGCTCCTCCATTGCTGTAGTATCTCCATTTGGCCGCTAGGCCACTATTGAAAAGCATTGGACTTTAGACACATTAAAAACAACTTTAATGCCTGGTGCCCATTTTTTAAAAACTTTCTATGGCTACATATTCTTCCTGAGATAACGCTGGGCTCATAAAAAACCTGGGCACCAGGCTGGTTTTCGTAAGATAATTTTTTGAAATCTTGCATAATTAATGAGGGGGCCGAGCCAAGTTTAGCATCGGAGCTAAAGACGCGGGAGCAGAATGGGCGTGATTACGACCGAACTACACGCCCATACACGCCCCGCGAAGGCAGAGTCTACAGTGAAGATCCCGCCCCTATGCCCTTTTTAGGAACATGCTTCGTCAGAGCTGGGGAGGTTGAGTCTATGAAACCCCCATGAATTCCCCCATGAAAGTGTGTCATTCTGGTCAACGGGGAGGAGTGAGGAGGCATTGTCTATTCTTTTTTACAGTCTATGCTCTGCATACAGACTATTTGGCAACGCAGACATCTTGGCACAGGCAATCAGCTCTGGATTCCTTCATGCTGTGTATGGAGAATCAGAGACAAAACCCCCGACCCGTTTGTGGTTTAAGTCAGCTTTTAATTTCGGTTCTACATAAGATTATGATGCACCACTGATTTATTATTGATTTATTAATGATTAACAGAATATTTTTACATTATCTGGAACACATTTGTTAGTGGTTTATAGAGTTCGAACATGACATCATATTGGTAAAGTATATAAAAAAGTAACCTTTTGCAAGTAATTTGTCAATTTCTTGCCCATTTTATTAATCTGATTTCCTAAGCCATTAAAAATATGAAATTGTTTTTCCTAAATGCTTGTAATATAATTTTTTTAAGTTATGAGAATAAAAGCATTATTATTTTTTTAAACATTATATATAAAATTACTTTATAGTTTATTTATTTATTAGTTTAAATTGTATATTTGCTTTGTCTATAATTGACTGGCACCAGATGGAACAGCTCTTACGTAATCAACGCACGTATTAGTAGAAGGAACGTCAGGCAGAAATGGCGGCTGATGAGACATGAGAATTTAGCGCGGTTAAAAAAACGTCTCAACGAGAGAACTCATGTATTATCTGTCAAAGGAGAAAACACCCATCTGCAAATATAACTGGTAAGAGGCTCTGATGGTTTACTGTTCAGATAGTTTAATTCCAGTAGCCTATTTGGGCTAGCTATACAAGCTAATTGCTAACAGCAGCTGTGGTTGCCAGATATACCCAGAAATACTAAATCACCAAAAATGTAATGAAATGTTAATCTCTTATTTACTGGGTTCAGGAGTGAATTCCCTTAAATGCCTCATCAACTAGTGCTTATTTTAGTTTATTTCTATATTTTTATAGGTGACAGGGTGTTCTTGCTTTGGGTAATTGTTATTTATGTTTGACATTGTAGGTCTTCAGATATGTGGATTTTTCTCAAAATATTACCATGCTTTTTGTTACATAGGCATTTGTAAAAAAAATCTATTTTTTTCATAGTAAAACAAAACATTTTCATAGTAGCACTGACTTAAAGCTTTTAGTTTAAAGGTACTGACTATGTAATGTCTAGTAAAAATGTAGATCATAGTTTTTTGGGGATTTTTTTATGACACATTTTAGCAGTAGGTGCATTTTAAGTTTTGAATTTGCGTCACCCGTTTCCGGCTGCACCCGTTTCGGATGTGATCAGCCCATTAAATGGCCGTTATTAGCGGTTATTGCTCCCATTAAATGCCGTCAGATTGTGCCCTCTCTACCTACTGAAACGTACTTTTCCGTTTTGTGTTTCAAACCTTTTCAAATTAGGTTTAGGTTTAGGCATTTAAAAGAAACTATATTTGTCCTTCTGGGACCTTAATGTTAGGACATAAAACTTGTGGGTTGGTTAAGATTGGTTACATCGCTCCAGTCACGATACGCTACTCTGACGAAGAATTTTTGACACGTGCAGACAGTTGGCTGTTATCAGCGATACGAATGGTTGATAACCTTCTAGTAGGTAGCGAGGGCACAGTCTGACGGCATATAATGGGAGCGATAACCGCTAATAACGGCCATTTAATGGTTGACAACATCCGAATCGGCTGTTTGAGTTCAGTACTCATAACCTAGGTAAGACTTCAAATTCTAAAAATTATTTTTTTTTTTACCTTATTGCAAGTTTCACAATTTCACAAAATGCCATTGTTATGTTGAATTTATTTTCAAATAGTGGCTTAAAAGATTAATATCTGTATACAAAGTATTGTTTCATTTAATTAATATTGCTGTCTTTGTTTTCTCTTACTCTCCACCCACAGAAATTTGTGACTAGATACTGGAAGGTCATGGGGTCAGTATAGAAGAGGGAAGAAACTGAGATCGTTGCTGTCGATGCCGTCATCACTGAACACCTGAAAGGGTTTTCAAAGAAGCTGAATATTTTCATGGACCTGTGTTTGTGTGTTATACATGCTGACCCTGAAACAATTTCAGACATAGAACGTTTAATAAAAGGAGGAAAGTTACTTCCCATAAGTGAACATGTTATGGAAAAATTATATTGAGATATTTGTTAAGAATGATTTGTTCTGTATATTCTCAAATGCTCATATTAACTGTGTATTAGATTTTTTATTTGGATAATTGATTTTGCTGAATCATAGCTTTTGATGTAGATCATATCACATAGAAACAGCACCACCTCAGCGTAGCTGTGGAAACGACCCTGGAAGCCTGGAAAATGCTGACGAGGCCTTGGACGGAACTGGTTTCGTCCAGTCTTGGTGCCTGAGAGTCTGAGGAGCTTCACCAGAGAATCTTGCTTACCCGTAGATTGAAATTAGCCCAAGGAGGTAATTTTGAGATATAACTTGCGTGGCATTATTTTCTTGTTCTTTGTTTTGTATAAGAAAAAAAGGTAAAATACTTATGCAGAACAAAAGTTTGAAAGTATCATCCAATAAATGTTACTGTTCTCCGATCACGTTTGTTTTGCTACTTTCTCGAAATATTTTAACAAGGCCTTGTAAAAAAAAAAAAAAAACTCCTGATGAGATTATTTAGTCATAGTTGTAATCAAACCTTAAACACATTGGTCATATATTGTATGATGAGAAAGTGTTTGTTGATTGTTGCACATCAAATCCTAACCCATAAAATATTTACAGGTAATGAGGTGTTCACACTTTACATTAGGGGAAGCATAAAGTCTTAACAGATCATTTGTAAATTAATAAATATCATTTATTAATGTTTTTGTGGAGCTACAAATAATTCTCAAAATATTTACAGGTATGGAGGTGTTCACACCTTACATTAGGGTAAGCATAGAGTCTAATAGATCATTTCTAAACGAATAAATATCATTTGTTAATACTTTTAAAGGCTACAACTGATTCGCAAAACATTTACAACTAATGAGATGTAGCCACACCTTTAATAGTATGTGATATGGGACAGGTGAGAATCAAGGTTTACAGTGAAGTGCTCTAGATGCTGACCAGTTCTTGTGTCTGATTATAAGATAGACATCTTAACACATGATGGAATGACCTGTCCATCTGTGAGATGTTTCCTGGTAAGTCTTACATGACTGCAGGGTTCACATTTACATCAGATCATGGATTTCCTACAAAGGTTCCAAACCTTCATACATTCACTTTCTGTGACACACTGATAGTTTTTAAATAGTTTTAGTCCCCTTTGTATTCAAAACAACATGTAAAGAAAGTGCAGCAGCTCTCAGCAGAGACCCAGACTTGGCTCCTTCCCTAGGTGTCCTTTTGTTGGGATGTGGAACACCTCATCAGGTAGGCGTCCAAACTGACCAGATGCCCGAGTCACCTCAGCTGGCTCCTATCAATGTAAAGGAGCAGCGGCTCTTCTCATCCTATCTCTAAGGCACAGCCCAGTGGTCCTGCAGCAGAAACTCATTTCTGCCACATATATTCAAGAAAATAAATTACAGGAAAAGGGTTTTATAAATGTAGGGACTTTTCCCCCAATATTGAATCATGCTCAAAATCAATATACAAATAGAGATTCAAATAATATACATTTAGTTAGTCATTTATAAGTGTTTAATTAATCATTTATAAATTGCTGTTGCATCAAATCCTTGTATATAACCAATGACTGTGACTTTAGAAAGTTATACATAACATATAAACAATTACCACATATGTTAATGATAATTTGTAAAGGTTTAGTTGATCATTATTTAACCTTTTGTAAACATCTTTATAAGCCTTTATAAATGAATAGTATATCATTATATCATACTTTGCAAATTATTTGTTAATGACTTACTAAACACTTATAAATGTTTATTTACGAAACATTATTATAAAGTGTTACCATTATTTTTATAGTTTGAAGTCATCTTTGTTGCTCGGTAGAAATAATAAACTTCTACTAAAACATCAAACAAATCATCCTATCTGTTGCGGAATCTTTCAATGAACCTTTTTCAACTTTATTTTTTTCAGTATAACATCCAGTTTCTGAGTTAGAAGGTAAAACGTGCTGTTTTTTAAAAAACAGCGCCACCTATTGGTGTAGCTCCCTCAATATCTGTATCTGAGTAGCGGTGTGTGTACCGAGCCCAGGTATACCCCAAAAAATTCTCAAAAGTCTTACTGTCTAGGCTGCATGTAATGGTGCAGTTATTGAACATTTTATTAGTTTTCACATCAAAAAATCCCTACAAATTATTTCAATTTTTTTTAAAGTACGACCTGTAGATTTTACATATTTTTATAAAAAAAACATCAGTAGATTGAAAAGAAAAACTTTTATCCAAAGCAATTTATGTAGATGATAGAGCAAACTAATATTCATAATGCCTATAACCTTAAAGGAATCCCTTAAAAGGGATATATGTATATATATATACGGATCCCCAATGAGTGAAACCATAGCTCTGAGCAAGGAAGTGACTGACCTAAATGATAATATCATGACGAAAATGAGCGCAAGACCCACCCGATATCGATAAAAATGGCTAAGTGAATTACCCTCAGAAAGTCTCCTGGAAACATTGAATGTAGCATTGAGAGCGATCCCTACCACATCAATCACTGGAACCGATGAGGTGATATACACTTCAGCAGCAGTGATCCTAGAGATGCTTGGCTATAAGAGCAACCGTGAGAAACAATACCCACCATGGAAAGGACGTCTGGAACCTAACATCAAGGTAGCCCGGAGAGAAGTAAGCCAGTTGACTGAGGCTCAGAGAGGTGCAATGAAACGACCAATACCGAAGAGGTACACCCAGATGTCCATACCTGAAGCACTTGAAACTGCCAAATAAAGGATCCAAGCCTTGGCCTATCGCCTAAATATAACTAAACAGGCTGTTTGCTACACAACCAGCAAAGGTGTACACTCAGTGGCAGGGCAATAGCAGCAGAGTAGACCCACCAAGGCTGGAAACTGAAAGATACTGAAGGCGCATATGGGAAAAGGAGGCATCACATAACAGCAGTGCTCAATGGCTGGCCTCTCTGAGAGAGGAGCACAGCAACCTCCCTGAGCAGAATCCAGTTACCATCACAGTGGCAGACATCCAAGAAAGAGTCTCAGGTATGAACAACTGGACAGCACCAGGTCCTGACATGATCCATGCCTACTGGCTAAAGAAACTCACAGCACTCCATGAGTGCCTGGCAGCACAACTGAACCAGCCCCTAAGAGATGGGACTCACCCAGAATGACTAACAGAAGGGCGGACAATCCTGATCCAGAAGGATCCCACCAAAGGTGCAGTCCCATCCAACTATTGCTCAATAACCTGTCTCTCCACAACATGGAAGCTCTTGTCAGGTATAATCTCGTGTAAGATAAGCAGGCACATGTATCAATACATGAGCAAAGCACAGAAGGGCATTGGTAGAGATACCAGAGGTGCTAAACACCAGCTTCTGGTTGCCCAAGACTGCAAATCCTGAAAGACCAACCTGTGCACTGCACGGATTGATTACAAGAAAGCCTATGAATTAAATCAGCCTAGTGCTAGTTCCCTTGATCCCTACAACTTTCTAAGATGATATTATAGTCGACTTTGTCAAAAGCAGCACAGATATCCAACAAGGCCAATTATATTAAATTATATTTTTATGTTTTTACTAGTGTTTTTACTAGTTTTTCTATTGTACTTGTTTAAATGTAAATGCACATCACTGTGGCAGCTGTTTTCATCATGCCTTTGGCAGTATAAACCTTTTATATGAAAATAGATGACTTTACAATAAAGACAAAACAAATAGGCTATTATTTAGCATGACAGTTTAACTATCAATTTTCAAACTTCAGATTAAGTTGCAATTTATTATGTTAAACTATTAAACCTTAGGGTAAGTAAAATTGAAGCCAATTTCCTTAATTACCACTTGTAGTATGATCGTGGGGACATTGTTTACATGTTGTGAGTTGTTTGGTGGTACTACAATGTTTAATTATTTAGTTATTGAATGTTTTATTAGTTTTTTTTCTAACGTATTAAAAAATCCCTAAAATTAATGTAAAGGCTATGTTACCAAAGCATGCATTGTAGTATGATCAACGGGAAATTGTTAACTTTTTTGAGCATTTGGTGGTACTAAAGTGTGTAATTATGTAGTTATTGAACATTTTATTGTTTTTTTGACATAATAAAAAATTGCTCAAATTTAATTTAAAAATATTTTCCTTTTTTTCTGTTCTCTCTTATTTCAAAGTGTCCTGTCTAGCAGTTTGCGGATAGGATTTGGGAGAACTACTGCCCCCTACAGGTTTGCCAAGTTTATGAATGTGCTGAAAAACACATTTATCCAGTTATGTGTGGAAGGAGATTTTTTTTTTTTAAACCATGTGTTGGCATGTCCTTAATTACCATGTTCCCCATTCTGATGCTCGGTTTGAACTCCAGAAGATTGCCTTCACCATGTCTACATGCCTAAATGCATTGAGTTGCTGCCATGTGATTGGCTGATTAGAAATTTGCGTCAACGAGCAGTTGGACAGGTGTGTCTAATAAAGTGGCCGGTGAGTGTACGTTTATTAGATAAAAACTGTTCTGTTGTTAATTTCACTTACTTCGACCACTAATTATTTACACTGTTGCTTTGTGAAACAAACACAATAGTGCCTCATATTTGTAATTATTATACACACAAACTTCTAGAAGTCTTTTGACCTCATATTTCACCTACTACAATGACAAGATTTTTATTTAATCAACCACTCTTTAGTCTGTGTGCTATGCTATATGCTACAGTTGTAGCACATGTTCATTTGGAGGCATCTCTCTCTCTCTGTCTATCTATTTCTTTTTCATGGAAAACATTAGTGAATAGTCTTGAACAGTAACTTTGTGACAAAACTGCTTATGGACAGGTATTGCTTAGCCGTTCACTGCTGATAATTTTTAAAATTAAATAACTTTTTGTTATTTTTTGTTTTATTTATTTTTGTACTTTTTTCATTACACTATGTCAGCTTTTTGGTTAGTTTCTGCTTTTTTGGTTTCATATTTTGTCCTTACTAAAACAGCTGTAAAGCAAAAAAATTTAAGGAAGGGCAATATCACTTCCTGTTATGGACTGATTTACAGAGAATGAAAACAGAAATCACAACTGAGGAAAAGGGTCAGTTTCACGAGAGGTGAGTGTTTTCCATTTTAACCTATAATTAAACTTTCAACTTGTCAAAGTTTTTCATCAATGCTTTTCAGTCTGCATGACCTTTGTAAAAGTTTCTGATTAAGTTTCATGCTTTTCTTTATACTGAATGAAAGATGTGGATTTATAGTATTTTTTTTTTTACTTGTGTATAGGGAGCATTCAGAATTACAACATATACAAAAATCTTTTTCTTTACCTGGGAATCATAATACATTCTGAATCATATAGATGAACAGCCAGACAGATTTTATTGACATTCTATAATGGTGGGAAATTTCTAGTCATTAAATGCTAAATATACTTAATTAAAACAGTTAATTTACAAATTTACACAATCTTTAACTTTAAAATATTTATATTAACCAAAGTAACAGTTTATCTGATTTGTAGGCTCTAAACATTCATTATTCAAAGGAAGATGGTTGGAGCTGTGATTTTTCTTCTCATTGGCTCTTCACTGCATGGTGAGTTTGTAAAAGATAAAGCAATATAAAATTACTGGTATTAAATGTTTATTGTATAAAGTATACGTATCATTAAGAAGGACAGAAATCTGAATAGGCCAATTTGACTTCATGAACTTCAGACGTCTTCAAAGCCGCATAAAAATAAATATTATTTCCCCGAGAATTTCTTCTTGCATGGCCAGCTTGATTTGACTTCAATTAATCTCATAGCGCTTAATCGTGCTTAATAAGCTTTATTAAATAAAGATTGATTTAATTTGATCTCTCTCACATATATACATATGTATGTATTAAAACAACACTTTATTTTTCCCAGACTATATATAATAACTTATTGTAAATATTGTAAATAGTTTTCATTATTTAAAAATCTTTCACTATCCTGCTCTGTTTGCAAACTACAACCCGGGTTTAGCACTTTATCTGTACTTTACCTTAATAAGTGTACAGTACTCTGTTTTGGTAACTATGGTACATGATTTCTTTGTACTGTAAAAATGGTCTGTTTCTGTTCTGTGTCCTGTTCTGTTTGTATATGTTTTTTTTGTTGTTGTTTTTTTTTTTTTGCTGCTGTTACGACTAAATGTCCCCTTGTGGGACAATTAAAGGATTATTCTATTCTATTCTATTCTATTCTAACTGCAGTAAAGGTAAATATGCTATTATCTGTAGTGAAGCTGGAGCTTATCCAAAAATAATGACCAAGGTTGCTAAGGAAACATGTTTGTTTTTGTTGCGTAGCCTATTCTTCTTCTCCAGCAAGTTCTCCTCACTTGAGGAATTTTCGTTGTTTTTTTTGTAATTCCAAATTCAAAACTTCGATGTGCCGCGAACGCAGCAGTGTGTAGAGTGTTCTCTCATTTGATCATCCGGTTGTAGATTGTAAGAATAATACTATAAACATAGCCAGCATTGTTCTCAGCCTGCTGGTTGTCAGTGATGTTTGAAGAAATTAGACAAAACATGCTGTCTTTCAACTTTTATTGACTGAATAAAGATACTATATAGCCAATGCACTGCATTTTGTAGGGTACAGTACTTAAGGGGTAATGCCTGACGAGGTGTCCATTATTAGAAAATAGTGGACGACGCAGAGGCGTGAACCGCGAAGTCACACCATATACTAACTGGTGTTCACCTGAAACTGAATCTTTTGCGCACAAGATAGTAACTCGAACACACGAGAAAGTATCTCGTGGACACGTGATAATAACTGGAGAACAACAGACTTGTGCACATTACTGGTGAGAACAATCCACCTGTTTTTTTTGTTTGCCCATGTCCCCTTAGGTGCCTCACACACATAAGTTTTGAAGTCCAAGGGAAAAGAAAAAGTGGTCAGACTTAGAAAATGGGTCTGCAAAACATTTATTTTTTTCTGTTTCTCTGTTCGTAATGAATGATTTAAGCATTTCAAATTCCAAAGTCTGTATACCTGAATACATTAAATTGTATTCTGTGACATGCCCATGTATTGGTCTATATCTAAAGCATGTAACAGCCATTATATCAGTATAGATTTTAACTTCAGGTATAAATTGTAATTGCTAGGCTAATTAATTAACTCTCAGCCAAGTTGGGATGTCCGGATCTGGGTCCATCTGTTTCTTTGCATTTCTTTAATTGGACATATCAGGAGCATGCATGAAAACAGGCATACAAGGATGATAGTGCTAGGTATTAGTTCTGTTTGCCGACATTAGTGCCTTTTTTATAAATATTTTTAGACATATATCAATAGTAGGTAATAACTGGACAAATTCCTAGAACACATGCCATAGTCAATGCTGCTCCGTATGACCATAAAAAAATGTATGGTAAGGATCAATATTTTATTTTTTTATTGTATAAAATTAAAACTAACATGCAATACCATATAGTACTGGTTATTTTCTTCTTTAAAACTTTGTGTTGTGTTTCAGGTGTCCTATGCAACTTATTTCAGGTGTCCTTGCCGCAAAATATACGAGTTTTGAAAGGATCCTGTGTGACCATCCCCTGCTCTTTTGACGTACCGAGTCAATATGAAGTAAACCTGCATGAAAACTGTGAAGCAAAATGGGTTGATAAAACAGAAAAAACTCCAAGATTGACAGATACAAAGGCAGAGACAGGAAACCTAACAATGAAAAACTGCACCACCACCTTCTACAACATGCAAAGTGATCACAGTAATACTTACTACTTTAGACTGGACTGCAGCAATCCCCTGATGGCCACGTTTAAAATGGCAGGTGTGACTATCACAGTCACAGGTATGTCTTATTGTTTAAACAAGGAAGCTAGTGGAATACATAGGCCACATGTATGTAATAAATGTATGAAGGACTGATTTTATTTTTTTGCCTGTTGACAATAACACAATTAAATTAAAAATACTATTGAACATTCTTCTCAGATAATCTTCCACCAACTCTTAGTCCATCCACTCTGGAGGTGAAGGATGGAGACCCAGTGAGTCTGATCTGCTCTACTCCGGTTCCCTGTCTGTCTCATCCACCAAATCTGACATGGACCCCCACACTGGGTCACAGTCAGGAGGCACTGCAGGAAAATATGGACAAAACTCTAGTTAAGACTTCCGTTGTGAACTTCACTGCATCTTACCTTCACGATGGACAGGAAATTGTCTGCACGTCTGTCTACAAGAAACAAGAAGGAAACTCTGATGCCATTTTTTCCAAAACAGCAAATATTTTGTGTGAGAATATTTCACCGTTTATAAAACGTATGAATTGTAGATTAATTGTATTTTAGTTTAATGGTACTTAATTTAATTGTTCTGTAGAATTAATTATCGGATCAATTCCTTGCTTTTAAAAATGTAAATAAGCATCTGGGTTTTTCGGTCAAAATATGGGTTAGGCTAGTCTTCATAGTCTAATTGGGTCTTTCAGTTTCACTGGATTTTCTGGTCATATACTAGTGTTATTTGACAACACCTATTCCAGCAGCTGTGTGAAACCTTACACTCCTGTATTGAAACAACATTTCAAGGCTTTTTCTCTAAACTCTTGAAGAAAAGGGTAGTAAATTGTCAGCCTTTGTGGATATATGGTTGAAATTTTTTGTCAGGCTTTAAATGTGTTCACAGCATATAATTTGCATTTTGGTAGGGTTTTAATTACAGATTTGTACTTAAAGATTTAGGAAGCCATGTAATCCTAGCTTTCCTAGATTTAACATCTCCCTTCACTTCAACACAGTGGACCAAAACATTCTGTGGTATTTTGTAGGCATTCGAGGTACTGCATTATATTAATTTATTATTAACTTTATTAACTACTATTATTAACTAGCTGAGAGATTGCAAAGAGCTACTGTCATAAATCTAGACTTTTTGGTGTATTTTAACTGTTTATATGTAATGTAATGTCCTAATTTAATATTCTTTTGCACAAAGTTTTGTTTTCATGTGATAATCCTACTACGATGTTATTGTGACCTCACTTTAATCAACTACAATGTAAATATATAGCCACTCAATTTGAGGAAGATCAGCTACATTTACAGAGAGGTCATTTACACCAACAAAATCTCTTAGTGGAAAAATGCAAAAAGAAACTTAAGTAAATCTGAAAACCAGTCCTCATTTCCGTGGAATCAGCAAGATCTTAGGTCAGCATAAAAATAATATTAAATAGTTTTTCGTGAAATATTTACCTAGAAAAGCTGAAATCATGGAAAGTGTCATCACTTCGGAAGATCAGAAAATAGCCACAATTATTTCACTTCCTTTTTTCCAAACCTGTTTTGTTCTTTAGGCAAAAACTGCGGCGAGTTTGAGGTTTCTCTACCACAGACTGTACAAGTTCCAAGTGGATCCTGTGTCACCGTCCCCTGCTCCTTCAGCATAAAGAGAAAATATGAAAAAGATTTAAACGGGGGATGCAGAGCACTGTGGGTTTACTCAGGAAGTAGTGTCCCAAGATTAACAGATACAAACCCAGTAACAGGGAACTTAACAGAGAAAGACTGCACAACCACCTTCAGCAACATGCAGCCTGGTCATACCAACACTTATTACTTTAGACTGGATTGTGATGATATAAAATACACTTTTACAACAGCAAGCATAAAAATTGATGTCAAAGGTGAGTCATTTTTTTAACATCACGGACCAAATGATTAAATACCTATCTTTCTAGCTTCAATCCTTTAATTTCTCTTTTCTTTTTTTGTAAATAACATTAGACTTGAGCAGATTTTTATTCACATAATAATATAATCAAACCTCTCTCCCAGATAATTTTCCCTCACCGAATCTGACTCCTTCCACACTGGAGGTGAAGTATGGAGACTCAGTAAGTTTGACCTGCTCTGTTCTGGCTCCCTGTCTGCCTCACCCTCCAAATCTTACATGGACCCCTGCACTGGGAGACATTAACGAGACGTTGACGGAAAATCAGGACAAAACTCTAGTAAAGACATCTGTTCTGAACTTCACTGCATCTTACCTCCATGATGGAGAAAAAATCTCCTGCAATGCTGTTTACAAGAAACAAGATACAAAGTCTGATACATCTTTGACAACAACAGCAAATATTTTGTGTGAGTTTATTTATTTATTTAAACATGTTTAAATAATACTTGATGAATATTGTGGCTTAATTAGATAGATTTGTTTTTGAATTGAGATAGTGAAAACTTTCTTGCATAGCTCATTATTCACCTAAAACAACACCTTTTTTAGAAGAGAACTCTTACTTTTTTATTCTCAGGCACAAACTGTGGCAAGTTTGAGGTTTCTCTACCACAGAATGTGATAGCTCTGAGTGGATCCTGTGTCACCGTCCCCTGCTCCTTCAGCATAAAGAGAAAATATGAAAAAGATTTAAACGGGGGATGCAGAGCACTGTGGGTTTACTCAGGAAGCAGTGGCCCAACATTAACAGATACAAACCCAGTAACAGGAAACTTAACAGAGAAAGACTGCACAACCACCTTCAGCAACATGCAGCCTGGTCATACCAACACCTATTATTTAAGACTGGATTGTGATAATATAAAATACACTTTCACAACAGCAAGCATAAAAATTGATGTCAAAGGTAGGTTTTTGTTTATTTTAAACTTTATCATGAGCATATCAACAATCTTCATATTGTTTTGTGTTTGACAGGTTACATTGTTTGAAAAGTCTACTTACTGAATGATGCCATTATCATTGTTACCTTCCTTCCAGATAATCTTCCACCAACTCTGACTCCTCCCACATTGGAGGTGAAGGATGGGGACCCAGTGAGTCTGTCCTGCTCTGCTCTGGTTCCCTGTTTGTCTCATCCTCCAACTCTGAGATGGACCCCCACACTGCGTGACAGTCAGGAGACACTGCAGGAAATTCAAGAAAAAACTCTCATTAAGACCTCCTTTCTGAACTTCACTGCTTCTCGCAAGAATCATGGAGAGATCTCCTGCACTGCTGTCTATGAGAAACAAGATGGAAGCCATGATGGAACCTTTTCCAAAAGAGCAAATATTTTGTGTAAGTTTTTTGTTTTTTTTCTAAATAGTAAAAATTTTAACTCAGTTGTTGTTTGGGGTAGTTTTATTGATTCAGTAGGGATTCAATTCAATCTTTGATTCAATGTTCATTTGGGACTTACAGAGCCCCCCAATCCCACTTAAAAAATATATATATATATGTATATATATATATATAACTGTGTTGTGGCCTCCAGATAGTAACTCGTGTTCTCAAGATATTATTTCATTTCCATAATAAGACCAGTAGTTTCGTCTCATCCGATCATCTGGTTGTAAATTGTGAGAATAATACTGTTAACGTACCCAGCATTGTTCTCAGTCTGCTGGCTGTCAGCAATGTTTGTAAAATTAGATAAAACAGGCTGTCTTTCAACTGTTATCGACTGAATAAAGATACTGCATGGCCTACCACTACACTGCATTTTATAGTGAAATGTCAAACGGATGAATACAGTAGGCTATTTATTTACAAATAATTAATAGTTGTAGTGACTTCCACAGTCGATGTCGAGGCCAGGGATGGATTCTGTCTATTTGTATAGACAGAACTTGACAGAACCAAAAACTTGTCTTTTGTGCACGTAGACTTAAGGAGCCTGTAAACCCTGATGATGGATGCAGTGGAGAGCATGACGAAGCTGCCCTAAACTCTCTCTGCAGACCAACCTGTATGATGTTCCCCTCGTCAACCAGAAAATATGAAAAAATATCTGTATTCAACTGATCCAGCAACACTGCCCGTTTGTTCTAATTAAGCTTAAAGAGGTCATTTATACACATATAAATAACTGCAAAAAAACTTATCCTAATGCCAATATGTTATGTTATTTTAAACTGTTCAACGTAAGCTTCTTTAAAAACACTAATACAACTTTTAATGAAATGACTTCATGATATTTAACATTTTTAGAAATTCATTTATTCACAACCATCGAACACCTAAATAAAAAATGTGACAAAAACATGAATGAAAAAAAAAACAGTCCATCCATTTGGTCCCTGCTCTCCTCTCCAGTCTCCCTTTGCTGCTTCATATCCTAAACAAGAAGACAATAAACACAGTTTACAAAAAGAGCAACACAACATTTATGAAATCTATATTTGTTAAAGTGATCAGTCATAAATTATGTTATTTGCGCTTTTGCAAATATACATACAGTAGGTTTATTTTTTGCTCTCAATTTTTTTCCCCGGCAAGGGATTAATTTCTCCTGCAGATACATCTCCTCCTTAATTTTCCTCATTAGATAGAAAATAAATAGGTGAGGAACGTGACAACTTTATTGATTTAAGAATGCAGAACTGTAGTTTTCACAGCAGATCACAGGTTCTGTGTTGTATGAGGATCAATAAGAGAGCATACGCTGTGTAACTGGATTTAATCTTCAACCTCCAAGCCACCGTGCCCCGATTTTCACTCGGTAAAGAGGTAATAATTTCTCCTAAGAGGAGTTGACTTCCAGCCGCTGGATTCGGACACAGCCAAAGACAACAGCAAAGAGTAACTAGAAAATTTCAGGAAATTTAGAGAAGGGACGGCCACGGTCTGCATGCTAATGCTAACTAGCATGCTAATGCTAGCTAACATGTTGGCATTACTATAATCCCATTCAGTACAAAAATATAGTCAAAAAGCTAAAATTAGCTAAAATGCTAGCAACAGCTAGCATGGTAATGCTAACTAGCATGCTACTGCTAGCTAAGATGTTGGCATTAGTATTAATAGGATTAGTATGAAAATATACTGAAAAAGCTGAAATCAACTAAAATGCATACAAGTGCAATGTAGTACTGTGTATAACATAGGGATTTTGGTTCCAGCTTTCAAACAAGAAAAAAAAAAATTTTGCTCCCCCAGGGATTCGAACCCACTACCTCTTGTATTGTATTCCTGTTCCTTCACAGTTACACTACAACATCAGTTATACAGCATTGAATTTTAGGCCATATGATCTGTTGTCTCGTCTCCCAGTTCAGCTTTCAGCAAAGAAAAATTATTTGCTGCTCGCTTCTGGATTTGAACCCAGTACCTCTGGGATGCAAACCCTCTTCCTTAACCACTATGCCATCACAGACATGCATATAACATTGAGTTTTAGGCCATATGATCTGTTGTCTCCTCTCCATGTTCAGAGTCTTAAACAGCTGCGAACGAACCTTTCCCATTCGAAACCTATAGCAGCTATCAGGAAAATTATTGGAGTGTTAGCGAATTTTATCCTTTGTGTTCAATTATTTCAAAGCACAACTCTCTATCTTATTCAAAGATGAAATGGTATAGGCAGACAGGGGGACTGAGACAGACTGAGTAAGACAGACAGACATGGTCAGTAGGACAAAGACAGATGGATTGACACATGGACCCTTTTGTAGTATCTCTCTCTATAGAACACAGCATTAACTGTGTGTGAGTGGGCTTTAACAGGGCTTCAATGTATATACTGAGGGTTGACCTTTGGTGACCTCTTATCACAGGTGCAACACATGTTGATTCATAGACAGACACAGAGATTAGTCTGATCTAATGGTCAGTTTCACTATGCCTGGCAGGAACACACATAGAAATGAATGTGGGTTCTGAAGCATTATGGGATATGGAGTTGTTCTGGAAGCCACACATGCTGAATCATAGACAGACACACAGAGAGAGATGTAAAGAAAGGAATGTAGATGAAACGGTAGAGACAGACAGGGGGACTGAGACAGACTGAAAAAGAAAGACAGACAAGGAGGCCATATGATCTGTTGTCTCGTCTCCCAGTTCAGCTTTCAGCAAAGAAAAATTATTTACTGCTCACTCCGGGATTTGAACCCAGTACCTCTGGGATGCAAACCCTCTTCCTTAACCACTACGCCATCCGAACATACAAACAACATTGAGTTTTACGCCATATGATCTGTTGTCTCCTCTCCATGTTCAGAGTGTTAAACAGCTGCGAACGAACCTTTCCCATTGGAAACCTATAGCAGCTATCAGGAAAATTATTGGAGTGTTAGCGATATTTATCCTTTGTGTTCAATTATTTCAAAGCACAACTCTCTATCTTATTCACAGATGAAATGGTACAGGCAGACAGGGGGACTGAGAAAGACAGAGACATGGTCAGAAAGAAAAAGACAGATGGACTGACACATGCACTTGTTTGTAGTACTTCTCTCTATAGTACTGCATAGCATAACCTGTGTTTAAGTGGGGTTTAATAGGCCTTCAATGTGTATATACTGTGGAATGAACTTTAGTGAACTCTGATCAAAGGTGCTCCGTTTCCCCAGCAACAAGTGTGAGTGAAAATTGCAGCAGGTGCAAACACTTAAGATGATTAAGAGCTTCAATTTTAAGAAAAAAACTCCAAAAAGTGCGCCGAACAAATCGTTCCCATTCGAAAACCGTACAAGGTATCGGAAAAATTTTTGAAGTGTGAGCGAGATGTATCATTTGTCTTCGTTCATGCCAAAGCAGAAGTCTCTACCTTATTCACAGTCCGAGAGGGAACGAGAGAAAAATGACTAAGAACATCTCTCTGGCTGAGATCATCCTGAGCAGCCACAATGATAAAGTATAGGCGAAAGGAGCGCCCTAAAAAACTGGTGCCCTTTGACATCTAGATGCTCGCAGCGAGAAAAAACCGTGCGCCAATGGAAATTATTGAAATGATCCGTATTTTGTTAGATTATTTCCTATTCATGACCGAAAATCACGTCACTAAGTGCGAAATAATGTGGCCGTGAGCGTAGATTTAATTTTTATAGAGGACCTTACCAAAAGTTCAATCACTCCACACTCTGCTTAACGGATCTGCTCACTCTAAAAAAGTCGATTTGGGAAAATGTTTTGGTGTCGAACAAAGTCAAATTGTGGGACAAAACCGAAACAGCTAATCGGTCATCGGTCTTCAATTTTGAACAACAGCACGGACGTGCTACAAATCATGTAAATTTTTTAATGAGTTTTTAGGTTATTGTATGGTGACACAGTAAATGCTCGAAATTAGTGGTTTTTCATGATTTTTGACTAATTTTTCCATTCATTTCCTATGGGGCTTTTTGGGCGTGGTTTTTCGCTAATTACGTCGCCATGGTAACTCCAATCGCCAATAAAAGTAATAGCACACATCTCGGGATCGAGCCGGTCGTTTCGATGCATATATTGTGGGGGTACACGCTGCGGTACGACCCGCATTAACGGAGACGGAAGAAAAATAAATAAGAAGAATAAGAGTCCGTTTAGGAGTGAAGAATAATAAGGGACTGCCCATGCAATGGCATGGAGGCAGTGCAATACATTGCTTTGCAATGGATTTGCACTGCCTCCATGCATTGCATTGGGCCGTCCCTTAACTAGAAAATTTCAGGAAATTTAGAGAAGGGACGGCCACGGTGTGCATGCTGAACAGTAAGCATGCTAATGCTAACTAGCATGCTAATGCTAACTAACATGTTGGCATTACTATAAACCCATTCAGTACCAAAATATCTTGAAAAAGCTAAAATTAGCTAAAATGCTAACAACACCTAGCATGCTAATGCTACTAGCATGCTAATGCTAGCTAACATGATTGCAAATACTATAAACCCATTCAGTAACCAAAATATAGTCTAATAAAAGCTAAAAATAACTAAAATGCTAACAACAAGCTATTTCCCCCCCAACCCCCCCCCCCTACATGCTAATGCTAACTATCATGCTAATGCTAGCTAACATGTTGGCATTACTATAATCCCATTCAGTACAAAAATATAGTCAGAAAGCTAAAATTAGCTAAAATGCTAGCAACAGCTAGCATGGTAATGCTAACTAGCATGCTAATGCTAGCTAAGATGTTGGCATTAGTATTAATAGGATTAGTATGAAAATATACTGAAAAAGCTGAAATCAACTAAAATGCATACAAGTGCAATGAAGTACTGTGTATAACATAGGGATTTTGGTTCCAGCTTTCAAACAAAAAGGGAAAATTTGCTCACTCCTGGAATCGAACCCACTACCTCGTGCATTGTTAAATCCTGTTCGTTCACTGTTACACTACAAACATCTGTCATACAGCCTTGAGTTTTAGCCATATTGAATCTGTTAGTCTCTCTCCCCATTTCAGCTTTCAGCAAAGAAAAAGTATTTGCTGCTCGCTTCCTGGATTGAACCGCCTACCTCTGATGCAAGACCCTCTTCCTTAACCACTATTCCATCACAGACATGCATATAACATTGAGTTTTAGGCGATATGATCTGTTGTCTCCTCTCCATGTTCAGAGTGTTAAACAGCTGCGAACGAACCTTTCCCATTCAAAACCTATAGCAGCTATCAGGAAAATTATTGGAGTGTTAGCGAATTTTATCCTTTGTGTTCAATTATTTCAAAGCACAACTCTCTATCTTATTCACAGATGAAATGGTATAGGCAGACAGGGGGACTGAGACAGACTGAGTAAGACAGACAGACATAGTCAGAAGGACAAAGACAGATGGACTGACACATGGACCCTTTTGTAGTATCTCTCTCTATAGAACACAGCATTAACTGTGTGTCAGTGGGCTTTAACAGGGCTTCAATGTATATACTGAGGGTTGACCTTTGGTGACCTCTTATCACAGGTGCAACACATGTTGATTCATAGACAGACACAGAGATTAGTCTGATCTAATGGTCAGTTTCACTATGCCTGGCAGGAACATACATAGAAATGAATGTGGGTTCTGAAGCATTATGGGATATGGAGTTGTTCTGGAAGCCACACATGCTGAATCATAGACAGACACACAGAGAGAGATGTAAAGAAAGGACTGCAGATGAAACGGTAGAGACAGACAGGGGGACTGAGACAGACTGAAAAAGAAAGACAGACAAGGAGGCCATATGATCTGTTGTCTCGTCTCCCAGTTCAGCTTTCAGCAAAGAAAAATTATTTGCTGCTCGCTCCTGGATGCAAACCCTCTTCCTTAACCACTACGCCATCCGAACATACATATAACATTGACTTTTAGGCGATATGTTCTGTTGTCTCCTCTCCACGTTCAGAGTGTTAAACAGCTGCGAACGGACCTTTCCCATTCGAAAACTATAGCAGCTATCAGGAAAATTAGTGGAGTGTTAGCGATATTTATCCTTTGTGTTCAATTATTTCAAAGCACAACTCTATCTTATTCACAGATGAAATGGTACAGGCAGACAGGGGGACTGAGAAAGACACAGACATGGTCAGAAAGACAAAGACAGATGGACTGACACATGGACTTGTTTGTAGTACTTCTCTCTATAGTACTGCATAGCATAACCTGTGGTTAAGTGGGGTTAAACACAGGTTTAAATGTATATAGACTGTGGAATGAACTTTAGTGAACTCTGATCAAAGGTGCTCCGTTTCCCCAGCAACAAGTGTGAGTGAAAACTGCAGCAGCTGCAGACACTTTACAATGATTAACAGCTTAGATTTAGACTTTTTCATTCAAAAGTGCGCCGAACAAATCGTTCCCATTCGAAAACCGTACAAGGTATCGGAAAAATTCTTGAAGTGTGAGCGAGATATATCATTTCTCTTCGTTCATGCCAAAGCAGAAGTCTCTACTTTATTCACAGTCCGAGAGGGAGCGAGAGAAAAATGACTAAGAACATCTCTCTGGCTGAGATAATCCTGACCAGCCACAATGATAAAGTATAGGCGAAAAGCCCTAAAACTGGGTTCCACTTTGAGCGATCTAGAGCTCGCTGAGAGAAAACCGTGCGACATAGGGAAATTTTGAAATGATCCTGAGAATCACAAAGGGCGGCTCTATTTCATGACCGAAAATCATGTCACTAGTTCGAAATATGTGGCCGTGACGTCGAGTTAAATTTTTATGAGGACCTTCCAAAAGTTCATAACTCCACACTATGCTTAACGAGCTGCTCCACTCTAAAAATGTCGATTTGGGGCAAACTTTGGGTCGAACAAAGTCAAATTGTGACAAAACCGTAACAGCTATCGACATGCGGTCTTCAATGCTGAACACAGCACGGACGTGGCTACAATTAGAATTTTTAATGGATTTTTTAGGTTATTGTATGGTGACACAGTAAATGCTCGAAATTAGTGGTTTTTCATGATTTTTGACTCATTTTTCCATTCATTTCCTATGGGGCTTTTTGGTCGTGGTTTTTCGCTAATTACGTAGCCATGGTAACTCCAATCGCCAATAAAAGTAATAGCACACATCTCGGGATTGAGCCGGTCGTTTTGATGTATATATTGTTGGGGTACACGCTACGGTACGACCCGCATTAACGGAGACGGAAGAAAAATAAATAATAACTAGAAAATTTCAGGAAATTTAGAGAAGGGACGGCCACGGTGTGCATGCTAATGCTAACTAGCATGCTAATGCTAATGTTAGCTAACATGTTGGCATTACTATAAACCCATTCAGTACAAAAATATAGTCAAAAAGCTCAAATTAGCTAAAATGCTAACAACAGCTAGCATGCTAATGCTAACTAGCATGCTAATGCTAGCTAACATGTTGGCAATACTATAAACCCATTCAGTAAAAAAATATAGTCAAAAAGCTAAAATTAGCTAAAATGCTAACAACAGCTAGGCATGCTAATGCTAACTAGCATGCTAATGCTAATGTTAGCTAACATGTTGGCATTACTATAAACCCATTCAGTACAAAAATATAGTCAAAAAGCTCAAATTAGCTAAAATGCTAGCAACAGCTAGCATGGTAATGCTAACTAGCATGCTAATGCTAGCTAAGATGTTGGCATTAGTATTAATAGGATTAGTATGAAAATATACTGAAAAAGCTGAAATCAACTAAAATGCATACAAGTGCAATGTAGTAGTGTGTATAACATAGGGATTTTGGTTCCAGCTTTCAAACAAGAAAAAAAAAAAATGTTGCTCCCCCTGGGATTCGAACCCACTACCTCTTGCATTGTATTCCTGTTCCTTCGCAGTCACACTACAACATCAGTTATACAACATTGAGTTTTAGGCCATATGATCTGTTGTCTCGTCTCCCAGTTCAGCTTTCAGCAAAGAAAAATTATTTGCTGCTCGCTCCTGGATTTGAACCCAGTATCTCTGGGATGCAAACCCTCTTTCTTAACCACTACGCCATCACAGACATACATATAACATTGAGTTTTAGGCCATATGGTCTGTTGTCTCCTCTCCATGTTCAGAGTGTTAAACAGCTGCGAACGAACCTTTCCCATTCGAAAACTATAGCAGCTATCAGGAAAATTATTGGAGTGTTAGCGATATTTATCCTTTGTGTTCAATTATTTCAAAGCACAACTCTCTATCTTATTCACAGACGAAATGGTACAGGCAGACAGGGGGACTGAGAAAGACAGAGACATGTTCAGAAAGACAAAGACAGATGGACTGACACATGGACTTGTTTGTAGTACTTCTCTCTATAGTACTGCATAGGATAACCTGTGTTTAAGTGGGGTTAAACACAGGTTTAAATGTATATAGACTGTGGAATGAACTTTAGTGAACTCTGATCAAAGGTGCTCCGTTTCCCCAGCAACAAGTGTGAGTGAAAACTGCAGCAGCTGCAGACACTTTAGAATGATTAACAGCTGAGATTTAGACTTTTTCATTCAAAAGTGCGCCGAACAAATCGTTCCCATTCAAAAACCGTACAAGGTATCGGAAAAATTCTTGAAGTGTGAGCGAGATATATCATTTCTCTTCGTTCATGCCAAAGCAGAAGTCTCTACCTTATTCACAGTCCGAGAGGGAGCGAGAGAAAAATGACTAAGAACATCTCTCTGTTACACAAAGTCCTGAGGAGCCACAATGATAAACTATAGGCGAAAAGCCCTAAAACTGGGTTCCACTTTGAGCGATCTAGAGCTCGCTGAGAGAAACCGCAGATGCGACATAGAGGAAATAATTGAAATGAACCTGAGATTCAACAAAATGGGCGGCTCGTATTTCATGACCGAAAATCATTCACTAAGTGCAAAATTATGTGGCCGTGACGTCGATTTAATTTTGAATAGGACCTTCCAAAAGTCATCATTCCACACTCTGCTTAACGAGCTGCTCCACTCCAAAAATGTCGATTTGGGGCAAACTTTGGGTCGAACAAAGTCAAATTGTGACAAAACCGTAACAGCTATCGACATGCGGTCTTCAATGCTGAACACAGCACGGACGTGGCTACAATCTGGATTTCGAATGGTGTTGCTAGGGTATTGTATGGTGACACAGTAAATCTTCAAAAATAGGTGATTTTCATGTTTTTTGACTCCTTTTCCCATTCATTTCCTATGGGGATTTTGGGCTTCTTTTTGCGTGGTTTTTCGCTAATTACGTCGCCATGGTAACTCCAATCGCCAATAAAAGTAATAGCACACATCACGCGATCGAGCCGGTCGTTTTGATGTATATATTGTGGGGGTGCACGCTACGGTACGACCCGCATTAAGGGTGGCGGAAGAATAATAAATAAATAAGAAGAATAATAATAAGAGTCCGTTTAGGAGTGAAGAGTAATAAGGGACTGCCCATGCAATTGCATGGAGGCAGTGCAATACATTGCTTTGCAATGGATTTGCACTGCCTCCATGCATTGCATTGGGCCGTCCCTTAACTAGAAAATTTCAGGAAATTTAGAGAAGGGACGCCAAGTTTCATGCTAGAATTGCCCCCTTTAACCCAAGCCAAATTCTAATGCTAATGTTAGCTAGTCATTTGGCATTACTATAAACCCATTCAGTACCAAAATATTAGTCAAGAAAGCGCAAATACAAGTGCAATGTAGTACTGTGTATAACATAGGGATTTTGGTTCCAGCTTTCAAACAAGAAAAAAAAAAAAATTGCTCCCCCTGGGATTTGAACCCACTACCTCTTGCATTGTATTCCTGTTCCTTCACAGTTACACTAAAACATCAGTTATACAGCATTGAGTTTTAGGCCATATGATCTGTTGTCTCGTCTCCCAGTTCAGCTTTCAGCAAAGAAAAATTATTTGCTGCTCGCTCCTGGATTTGAACCCAGTTCCTCTGGGATGCAAACCCTCTTCCTTAACCACTACGCCATCCGAACATACATATAACATTGACTTTTAGGCCATATGTTCTGTTGTCTCCTCTCCATGTTCAGAGTGTTAAACAGCTGCGAAGGAACCTTTCCCATTCGAAAACTATAGCAGCTATCAGGAAAATTATTGGAGTGTTAGCGATATTTATCCTTTGTGTTCAATTATTTCAAAGCACAACTCTCTATCTTATTTACAGATGAAATGGTACAGGCAGACAGGGGGACTGAGAAAGACAGACATGGTCAGAAAGACAAAGACAGATGGACTGACACATGGACTTGTTTGTAGTACTTCTCTCTATAGTACTGCATAGCATAACCTGTGTTTAAGTGGGGTTTAATAGGCCTTCAATGTGGAATGAACTTTAGTGAACAAAGTGATCAAAGGTGCTCCGTTTCCCCAGCAACAAGTGTGAGTGAAAATTGCAGCAGGTGCAAACACTTAAGATGATTAAGAGCTTAGATTTAGACTTTTTCATAAAAAAGTGCGCCGAACAAATCGTTCCCATTCGAAAACCGTACAAGGTATCGGAAATATTCTTGAAGTGTGAGCGAGATGTATCATTTCTCTTCGTTCATGCCAAAGCAGAAGTCTCTATCTTATTCACAGTCCGAGAGGGAGCGAGAGAAAAATGACTAAGAACATCTCTCTGGCTGAGATCATCCTGACCAGCCACAATGATAAACTATAGGACAAAAGCCCTAAAACTGGGTTCCACTTTGAGCGATCTAGAGCTCGCTGAGAGAAAACCGTGCGATATAGGGAAATTTTGAAATGATCCTGAGAATCACACAGGGCGGCTCTATTTCATGACCGAAAATCATGTCACTAGTGCGAAATATGTGGCCGTGACGTCGAGTTAAATTTTGATGAGGACCTTCCAAAAGTTCATCACTCCACACTCTGCTTAACGAGCTGCTCCACTCTAAAAATCATCATTTGGGGCAAACTTTGGGTCGAACAAAGTAAAATTGTGACAAAACCGTAACAGCTATCGACATGCGGTCTTCAATGCTGAACACAGCACGGACGTGGCTATAATCTGAATTTTTAATGGATTTTTTAGGTTATTGTATGGCTACACAGTAAATCTTCAAAAATAGTGGATTTTCATGATTTTGGGCCGTTTTTCCATTCATTTCCAATGGGTGTTTTTGGGGGTGGTTCTTCGCTAATTACGTCGCCATGGTAACTCCAATCGCCAATAAAAGTAATAGCACACCTCACACGATCGAGCCGGTCGTTTTGATGTATATATTGTGGGGGTGCATGCTACGGTACGACCCGCATTAACGGTGAAAGAATAAAGAGTCCGTTTAGAAGTGAATAGTAATAAGGGACTGCCCATGCAATTGCATGGAGGCAGTGCAATACATTGCTTTGCAATGGATTTGCACTGCCTCCATGCATTGCATTGGGCCGTCCCTTAACTAGAAAATTTCAGGAAATTTAGAGAAGGGACGGCCACGCTGTGCATGCTAATGCTAACTAGCATGCTAATGCTAATGTTAGCTAACATGTTGGCATTACTATAAACCCATTCAGTACCAAAATATAGTCAAAAAGCTCAAATTAGCTAAAATGCTAACAAGAGCTAGCATGCTAATGCTAACTAGCATGCTAATGCTAGCTAACATGTTGGCAATACTATAAACCCATTCAGTACCAAAATATAGTCAAAAAGCTCAAATTAGCTAAAATGCTAACAACAGCTAGCATGCTAATGCTAACTAGCATGCTAATGCTAGCTAACATGTTGGCATTACTATAATCCCATTCAGTACAAAAATATAGTCAAAAAGCTAAAATTAGATAAAATGCTAGCAACAGCTAGCATGGTAATGCTAACTAGCATGCTAATGCTAGCTAAGATGTTGGCATTAGTATTAATAGGATTAGTATGAAAATATACTGAAAAAGCTGAAATCAACTAAAATGCATACAAGTGCAATGTAGTACTGTGTATAACATAGGGATTTTGGTTCCAGCTTTCAAACAAGAAAAAAAAAATTTTGCTCCCCCTGGGATTCGAACCCACTACCTCTTGCATTGTATTCCTGTTCCTTCACAGTTACACTACAACATCAGTTATACAACATTGAGTTTTAGGCCATATGATCTGTTGTCTCGTCTCCCAGTTCAGCTTTCAGCAAAGAAAAAATTATTTGCTGCTCGCGCCTGGATTTGAACCCAGTACCTCTGGGATGCAAACCCTCTTCCTTAACCACTACACCATCACAGACATACATATAACATTGAGTTTTAGGCGAAATGTTCTGTTGTCTCCTCTCCATGTTCAGAGTGTTAAACAGCTGCGAACGAACCTTTCCCATTCGAAAACTATAGCAGCTATCAGGAAAATTATTGGAGTGTTAGCGATATTTATCCTTTGTGTTCAATTTTTTCAAAGCACAACTCTCTATCTTATTCACAGATTAAATGGTACAGGCAAACAGGGGGACTGAGAAAGACAGACATGGTCAGAAAGACAAAGACAGATGGACTGACACATGGACTTGTTTGTAGTACTTCTCTCTATAGTACTGCATAGCATAACCTGTGTTTAAGTGGGGTTTAATAGGCCTTCAATGTGTATATACTGTGGAATGAACTTTAGTGAACACTGATCAAAGGTGCTCCGTTTCCCCAGCAACAAGTGTGAGTGAAAACTGCAGCAGCTGCAAACACTTAAGATGATTAAGAGCTTCAATTTTAAGAAAAAAGTCCAAAAAGTGCGCCGAACAAATCGTTCCCATTCGAAAACCGTCCAAGGTATCGGAAAAATTCTTGAAGTGTGAGCGAGATGTATCATTTGTCTTCGTTCATGCCAAAGCAGAAGTCTCTACCTTATTCACAGTCCGAGAGGGAACGAGAGAAAAATGACTAAGAACATCTCTCTGGCTGAGATCATCCTGAGCAGCCACAATGATAAACTATAGGACAAAAACCCTAAAACTGGGTTCCACTTTGAGCGATCTAGAGCTCGCTGAGAGAAAACCGTGCGATATAGGGAAATTTTTAAATGATCCTGAGAATCACAAAGGGCGGCTCTATTTCATGACCGAAAATCATGTCACTAGTGCGAAATATGTGGCCGTGACGTCGAGTTAAATTTTTATGAGGACCTTCCAAAAGTTCATCACTCCACACTCTGCTTAACGACTGTCTCTTCTCTAAAAATGTCGATTTGGGGCAAACTTTGGGTCGAACAAAGTCAAATTGTGACAAAACCGTAACAGCTATCGACATGCGGTCTTCAATGCTGAACACAGCACGGACGTGGCTACAATCTGGATTTCGAATGGTGTTGCTAGGTTATTATATGGTGACACAGTAAATCTTCAAAAATAGGTGATTTTCATGTTTTTTGACTCCTATTCCCATTCATTTCCTATGGGGATTTTGGGCTTCTTTTTGCGTGGTTTTTCGCTAATTACGTCGCCATGGTAACTCCAATCGGCAATAAAAGTAATAGCACACATCACGCGATCGAGCCGGTCGTTTTGATGTATATATTGTGCGGGTGCACGCTACGGTACGAGCCGCATTAA